>OU538788.1:2480000-3720000 GCA_912999815.1 Campaea margaritaria
AAGCACTGGTAGAGTCAATGGAGTTTTCCTTTTCCTGTGCGAGACTCAGGCATGAGTCACCACTTGAAAGGGAAATATCCTTTTTCTAACTCAAACCATAATTAGATAATAATAATCATTAGTTTCGTAGATCATAATATTTTGACTTATTTTTTTTGTATTTCTATACTTATGTATAAGATATTATTTTTTTTGACGTGTAAAAGTGCAATATTTTGCCTATTTACAATAAATGATTTGAGTTTGAGTTTGAGTTCATGTAACTCGAATGCACCCCGACAGATGGGCCAAGATCGTCACACAATGGATGCCTGAAAAGGGGCGAAGGCGCCGAGGCAGGCCAAGAAAACGCTGGCGTGACGATCTTGATACATACGAACCAAGTTGGTCCAATGTGGCAAACAATCGCGACATGTGGAAGGAGATGGGGGAGACCTTTGCCCAGTAGTGGGATAGTAGAGGTTATTAAAAAAAAATTGAAAGTAAAATATATATATCGGTATCTTACAGTATGACAAAAATGTCGAAAAAAGCTAATAATCTAGTACAAAGACAGTTTAATTTTTTTGAAGTGAATGTGCGTTAAGCATTTTTGAGTGAGTAATACAATGAAAAAAAGTGTTAAACAAAAAGTTCTTATTACAAACCAAATTCATCTTATGGTATGTGGGACACGAACCCACTAAAATCCCCCGTGAGCAGTCCTCCGCTGAGGTGGGGCAAGATAGGGTCGCGCTAGCAGTCTCCATCATGCCCCGGCGGTAGGCCCGGGTGGTGTCCAGGCCTCTACGCCTGTGGTGATAGTAGTCCGTGTGTGGATAGTACCTGCACCAGTCGGAAGGTCAGCGAACCGAACCGTTTCACCCACCTCTGGAGGACCGGGCGGATGGTCTCCACCGTCCACTACCCAGGAACAGGTGGAACCAGGTCCTCCGATGCTTCGAAACCTAATCCAACCAAAACTATGCAACGAAACGCGTTTGGTGATTAGTAAACTTATGATCAATGTGATTTATGCCACGACACTGAAAGGAAAATTCAAAAGTAAGGAATTCCTCTTCTTTCCTCGGAATTTCTCATTCCGAGGATTCCAATGATCCCAACCGATAGGCCGTTTGAGTTTTAAACTACTTCAGTTTCCGATTCCTCCTGCATTTGCCATGACAATTAACAAATCACGAGGCCAATCCTTGAATGTTTTTGGTCTGAATCTAGAACATGCATGATTCTCTCGTGGTCAATTATATGTGGCACGTTTATTATCATAATAAATAAAAATACTTAATAATTTTGTATTCATTTTAAAGTATTAAAAATGCACATTCATTGACTGTTAGGCGGAACGAAGTTCGCCGGGACAGCTAGTAGACTAAAAAACCAACCTACAAAAAAAAACCCAAAAACCCCGGCTTAATAAATACATACATCATTATTTTATGTTATTATATCATGTAGAGGTGGTCCAGCTTTGGAGTCATTTGGTGAGCAAAACTAAGTTAAGCTCTATTAAGCACACCGAGGCAGCGGCTTTTACTTTACAAAGCCCAGGTTCGGCCACACATGGAGTACTGCTCTAAATTATAACCCCCTTATTTATAAAAAGTTATCGAACGTCACTTAGTACTGCGCACTACAAATTTGTAGTGCGCGATTTATGAAACGTAACAACTTTTTATGAATAAGGGGGTAAATATACAACTACCAGTACTGCTCTCACCTCTGGAGCGGCGCACCGAAGCACTTTCTGCAACCACTTGACTCCTTATCAACGAAGAGCCATCAGACTTGTTAACGATCCCAAGCTCTCCGACAAGGTGGAACGATTAAGCTTGCGCCATGATGTAGGCTCACTTAGCCTATTCTACGGATACTACAACGGCGAATACTCTGGAGAGATTTTTAATCTCATAGCACCATCCCGCTTTTACCATCGGACCTCTCGACATCGAGAGAAAGCTCATCCACATATTATTAGATGCGTCGAAATTGCATACAACTCGGTTTACGCGTTCGTTTCTTCCACGTACTTGCAAGATGTGGAATGATCTTCCACCCGAGGTTTTCTTTCATATGTATAGCACCCAGAACTTTAAAAGTGTCTTGATTAATAAGGGTAGGCAATGCACCGGCAATGCCCCTGCCGTCGCAAATGTCCATAGGCGGCGGTACTTATTATCGGGCGGTTTGCATGCTTGTTTGCCACCTATTTATTAAAAAAACAGATATTTATGGAAAAGCATGACATTTACAGTCAGAACCTCGTTACAGTCACCTCGTTAGATAGATGCATAACTATAAGTATGTCATATGACATACGTATGTGTGTGTTTTTTTAAAATTAGAGTAAGTGACGAGACGAGCAAATCGTTTACCAGGTGGTAAGCGCTACGCTTGCCCATAACAGTCACAGCACCACCCAGAACCCTGCATTGCATAATCCTGCGTGGCACTACGGTGCGCTCGTCACCCCGAGACATCGGCTCTAAAGTCTCATATGCCCAGTAATTTCACTGAAAACAATGCCCTTAAAACCGGAACACAGTAATGTTTGCACACTACTGCTTGGCGGATGAATATCTGGCAAAGGTGTGGTTTTTCCCCAGGCGGTCTCTTCCAGAAGAAGCCTCCTCGCACTTTAGTCCTGGCCTAGGACTTTATTGAAGCTAATTGCGATCAAACTTTTTAATGAAACAGTGTTACAAATTCAAAACTAATTTCGTCACTGTTATTAAGTGCGCTGGAATGACCCACTTTGATCGCACTTATCGAGGAGGCTAGGGCCTCTTTTCGAATAGATGGGATTAAAAGTATACGTGTAACAAAATTATTTAACCTCGATCGAAGTACTTTGACTCCCTCGCTACGCTTAGGATTCTACTAATCCTTCGCTTCGCTCTGGTTTCAAAAAATCGCTCTCGCCGTAAATACATTATTTTGTTCCCCTGTGATACAATCTACTATTACCGACTACTTTTTATGCAGGTGCCGTCTTCCCCGAGTCGAGTCGAATCGATCCTAAAGAAGTCAAACCCGGATACAAATATGTTGACTTCAATTTTAGGACTGTTACGGAACAGTAAGTATACCGCCTATATACATATATATATATTTTTTTTATTTTGCTAAAAGAGTCATTTGACCCCAGTCTCATCTGATGGTAAGTGATGACTCGGCCGACCCTGAAGCATGATTGCCTAGAATATACCTATTCACTCAGGAAAGTAAACTTCCGGAGCGCTCGGAACATAAAGACGCTGGTAGGGTGTTCCATTCCTTCGATGTTCGAACTATAACATGGGATTCGAATCGCTTATATATCAGGGCATACAAACAGAACCTCGTGATTCGATTTCACCTGTACACCTTAACACCACCTTAACACTTGTGACTGGTGAGCCGATTTTCTTGTCTGGCCAAGGTTACGGACCTGCACGCACCGTTGTGTTTTCCGGTACCGATAACACAACAGTTGTGCTTTCCCGCACTCGCGGCAAGCTATAAAGAACACCACAGTTGTGTTTTCAGCAGTGAACGTGTATATAATGAAATTACCATCGACTACCGGAGCTTCGCTTCACCCGCGTTGTCTTATTATCCCACAGGAACCGTTATGATTTCGGGGTAAAAAGTAATCTATATTCTATTCCAGGGCCTAATAAAGTATCCATTAAATATGTCCTATCGAACCTTGGAACAAAACCCTGGACATTAAGGTCAAAATTGATCGACACTAAAGTCTAAATCTTGCCTTTTATTTTGAAATCACAGATAAACATTTCTATTTAATTATTGGTATAGATGTTATAGAATCCGGCGTTACTTGCTTAACATAGCAAAGCAGCAGTCGGCAAATTGTTTTTTTTTTTTTGCTTTTTGCGTTTTTAGTTGTTCTTTTGGTTTGCTTAGGCGGAATCAGCACTATATATTTCCACCTCTTCTTGACGGTATAGATGTCCTTGCCTGCGCCATTTAGTTGACGCCTGCCTCATTCATTTGAAAACACGCTGAAAGCAGGCAATATGTAGTCCGAGGCTTAAGTTTACTGTTATCCATTTCAGACTCAGGAGCAGCGCAGGAAAATCGTGTTCCGTCCATGGATTCGCTAAACACAAACGGATTGACTCGTTTCACTAGCAGAAATGACGCCTCGCCGCCTCCTATCGCGACATCAGCCGCGCCCCGGTACCCCGCCACGGTCCCCACTGTCTCTGTAGCGAGCGGGCCAACCAATCACCCGCCGGCTCCGGTGCCCTACCCGCAGGCCTCGGGGTCCTACCCGCAGCCTCTGGCACCCTACCCACAGGCCCCGGTGCCCCACCCGCAGCCCCCGATGCCCCACCCGCAGCCCCCGATGCCTCACCCGCAGGCCCCCATGCCTCATCCGCAGGCCCCGATGCCTCATCCGCAGGCCCCGATGCCTCATCCGCAGGCCCCGATGCCTCAACCGCAGGCCCCGATGCCTCATCCGCAGGCCCCGATGCCTCACCAGCAGGCCCAGATGTCCCACTTGCAGGTCCCGATGCACCACCCACAGGGCCCGATGCATCAGCCGCAGTCCCCGATGCACCACCCGCAGGTCCCGATGCATCACCCGCAGTCCCCAATGCACCACCCGCAGGCCCCGATGCACCACGCGCAGGCCCCAATAAACCACCCGCAGGCCCCAATGAACCACCCGCAGTCTCCGATGAACCACCCGCAGGCCCCGATGAACCACCCGCAGGGTCCGATGAGCCTCCTACCCATGGAGCCGCAAGCACCGTCACCTACGCATATTTCTTATCACCCAACGATACAACAGCCTCCGATCCGAGGCAATTATCTGCCAGGATATCTGGGAGCAACCAACAGTGAGTGGCCGCCTTACAATAAAAGTTTAAAAGATCTATTCTATCATACTGTCACTCATAAAACTACATATCATGGAAACTATATAACTTCTAAATATACCGTGCGGTCCAAAAGTTACAGACTACCTTCGTTGAAGTACGAAAATGAAATAAAACGCAAAAAAAAATACTATCAAATAAGACAGTAAAACATTCATTGACAAATAACATACATCGCAATATTAAAGAAAAGACAATGAAAAAGGACAAATGTCGAAAAATCGGCCCCTGATTTAGTTGTTACTTTTTTTCACTAGCCTCTGCTTTCGAGCTATAAGTTTATCAAATGTGTCTTTTGAGATATTGTTCCAGCTTTCATGTAAATTCTTTATGAAACTGAAAACAATTATTATTGATAACGCCAATGCGCAACAAAAGCAAAATAATTAGTAATGAGCATAATAATAAAAATATTACAGTGCCTCTACTACCTCTCTTTTGCTCGGCGCTCGTTGATGTTTTTATACAACGCATGTTAACTCAAAAATATACAAAAGAATTACTTCTTAGACATTCGCTTATAACAACAGAATATGCAGGTGTGCATATTTGTTTTTATTATTTGTACTTTTTATTATTTTACAAGTGGTCTCAAACTTTTGGCCTGCAGTATAATAATATAAAATCAGAAACTGATCATCAACGCACAGCATCAAATTCCATAGATGATACAGAGAAATTGTCTTAAGAAAGTTAAGCTCTTTTTTTAAGTCCTAAAAATTTGACATTTTTGTGATATTTTTTAATAGTTCATCAAAATTTGCTCAAAACCCGTGTTAATGCACAAAATACTAACACAAAATAGACAATGTCGCAAAATTATATCAGTTGTGTGACTGTATTCAATAGCTTTAAAATCAACAGAATAGTGGTTTTATAAGTGTATTGTAGCAAGTATTATTACAATCGGATCAACACCAATTATATCCAGTATTTATATTATTATTAGTATATTATAAAATATTGAAATGACTCTTAGGTTGAGTGACCCTCGGTACTCCAAAAATCGTATTCTTTTCTAATATTGGCTTGTGAAAGTATATACAGAGAAAACCCTTCACAATATTAGAAAAAGAAACATTTGTAATTGACTGAATTTTTGACTTACTAATTAAGTTTAAAACAATCTAGACACTTATTGATCTAAAAGGTTTATTATTTTAGACATAATAACATTTTCAAATGAATCCACTAAGAGTACGCGGGAAAAATAGTTAAAAAGAAAACGAAACATGGTCACACACCTGAAATTTATTTTTGCTCTTGGAGTAGCCGACACTCAATACATCTGCTTTTTCAAATTTGTATTTATCAGACTAAATGCCTAATGAGTGTTTCTTAAAGTGAAAACTTTGGTGTTTCCTCTAAAACAAAAAATATTTTACTATAAAGGTTAGAATAATAGAAAAATGGGTCACTAAACTGAGTGTTCCGATTAGGACAATATTTTATCATACTACTATACTAATATTACTATTATTAGTTTTCTCATAGCTTAGGATGAAAAGCAAAGTACCACACGGTAACAAAATTATTTAACCTCGAGTGAAGTACTTTGACCCAGCGGTTTCAGCTGTGCGTTGATCAATCTGTCAGTCAGTCGGTCTCTGCTTTTATATTATAACAGTATATACTTGATCTTACGACCAGTGCACATTAATGCTATGTAGAGAGTGATAGTAAAATAGAGAGAAGTAAAATCAGAATTAGTGAAAGAATCATTTATTTCAGACTAGTGTTAGTAGATATGTAAATACAAAACGCTATTGCGTATAGTCTGTCATTTTTGTCTGATGTATCTTCCTGCACCACTAATTTTCTTGTATTTTTGTACTAACTTATATAAGTATATTTATATAGTATTATATTTGTATTTTAAATGTAAGTTCACGAAAAATTGTTCAATAACACGCTTGAAACTTCCTATAATAAAATCATTTTTAGCAAATCGATTATGATTTACAGTCATGTTCTAGTTCGGCTATTATTTGATCATTAAATTATGTCGTTTTACTTAAATGTATTTAATAAATAATTATTAGTTTTATTTAAACAAACATGGTCTACATTCTATTTTCTGCGAAATAAATGTGTAAAGTAAAACCGATTTTAAATTATCATACTTATAATCATAATTCAACACTGTGTTATTTAATAATAGGCGAATAACGGTTATTTATTTGTTTCTAACAAGGCCATAACAATATAAAATAGGTGCAATGTAGCATAATACTCATATTATGATAACTTGATGATTAGAAAAAAAAAACAATAGATTGGTGTAAAATGGACTAGGGGCATTTTGATTTTGTATGGAAGCTGTAATCAACCTAAATTATCAATCGAAAATTTACATAAATAAATAAGATGTTTTTGAATTTTAATTACGCCATACTGGACAGGAACTATATTGATAAAAGTGGCATTAGAAATAATGCACTGTATTTAATTTTATATAAATTTTTGAATGGTCGACGATTTATTTTTGAAATGAACAATTTTTCGTGTCCTTACCCACTTAATAGTTGTCGATAATGAGATTGAGTGTAAAGCTATATAGCATATATAGTAGCTATATAGTAAATAATTATATTCAAGGCAAGCTTAACTAGCCAAAGCCAAGTGATTACGGCGCTATAGGGAGCTTGTCATTAAATCGAGTGACGTTATATTTATAGTTTAGTATAGGAGTTTACACTGTATAGTAAATCAGGCGTATTTAAAAAGGTGAACCTGCTACTGCCAGCATCGAATCAAATGACAGCGTCGGCGATGGCGTGCTCAGGCCTCCACAACTGGTCGATATCTGCGCAATCCAGCACCTCGGGAATGTTCCAGCCGTCCAGGTCCAGAAGATCCAGCGTCTGATTGAGACTAGAGATATACCACAACAGGCCAGAAGGAGGAAAAGGACTAACTACAGGAGGGGTCCAATTATACTCGAACACATACCGTCATACGACGTCGATGATGATGATCTTCGTAGTCAAACTGGCAGCGTCACTGAGGAACCATGTGGATGCGTGGTATATCGTTTCCCAGATGAGGACGAATAGTAAAAGACCACTCTTAAAACACAGCATAGCTGATCCCACTGAGTGGAGGCGAGGAGATATATATGCGTATATCCAATATGGAGTTAGTGTGTTAGGAGATCCGTAAACATGTACGTTTTCTCTGTCCTGCGGGGACAGTACAGTAGCAGAGCAACCGCCTAATGGTGCCTACAGATCATTCTAGTAGAGTGTCTCAGTTGGATTTTATGAACTTTGTTTCTATTCCAAAGCGTGGCAAATCTGCGCAAGGATAGAGGAATGTTTAGAATATAATTAAGCAGCGTGTATAACAAATCAATATATGTTAAAAACAACATAATTCATTTTTATCATCAACCCATATCGACCCACTGCTGAGCACACCTCCCGTCACTTTCATTAGTAGATTAGGCTATAATCTACCACGGGGACCTAGTCCGGATTCGTGGATAACGTACCTACCCCTGAAATAATAATCGGGTAGATATATGGGTTTCCTCACGATGTTTTCCTTTACTGAAAAGCGTGTTATGATTATGAACATATTATGTTGTTACAAGAACCGCATTGCTTTTTAAACTCATGGCCCTCGTCTTTGAAGCCGGACGTTCTCCCACTAGGCTCAGCTCTAATAATAAAAAGATATATAAAATTCATATGCAATGGGTGAGATTAGCAGACTCCCAGCCCTCTCACAGCCCCACGAACCGGCTTGGTACAGCTAAAACTGCCGCATACATCCAGCCCTTTCGTGGCCCTAAAACCTCACTTGCCGCAGAGAATGCTGCCTGAAACTCGAGGCCCTATCGAATCCCAACGTGTTCTCAAGCAAAATAAAAAGTTTGTGCGTCTAATCTATACGCGCGATTGAAGTAAAACTTATTTGAAGTTAGTGACACGTTTTACCAAAATAGGCCTGCACTGTGTAAACGAAACGTAACTAGCTATGAGAGAAAGAGAGAAAGAAAATGTGTGCTCGCACCTCCCTCTTGCCCTTACAGTAATATACGAAAAGTAGCTTTCTTTCACTAACTTATATTCTCCCCCTCAACTTCCATTCGCCTCGCCCGATCACACTTTTCGAAACGCTCTCGTCACGGATTCACCAGCTTACTCCCCAAGTTAAGCGTTACTTTAATAAGTTTTACTTCAAAAATCATGCATATCACTCTGCATTAAACACCAGGATTAGAAATGAAACAGCTCATCATACTGACAACATTGACTTATTGACATATTCATTGACCTATTGAATACATACGCAATTCATCAGTTACGGCGTCAGCACAAGCAAAAGGATCGTCTGAAGAGAAGCAAACAGGCTGCCAAGAATAAAATGCGAAAAATTATCGCATCTCATCCCGATCTGCTTACTTGTACCTGCCTCCAAATCCACTGGATACTGGGCTGAAAGCGGGTGGGGAATAGGCGGATACAGATTTAATCAGACAATAGTTGGTTGTACTCAAAGTCACGGAGTATCCGTCTGGATCAGTTGTCAGAAACAGCCGTAAGGTTGTCAGTTTATCGGTTTTCTAAAAGATACATTTCGGAGAGTGTGCGATGGAGTTGCACTACTTGATTCCTCCATCACCTTTCCACCATCGGACAACTAAACGTACGGAAACACAGCATCCGTATATGGTTGACATTCCTCCAATCCGCACGAAGCGTTTGCATCAAAATTTATAATCTGAACAGCGAAGGAATGGAACACCTTACTAGCGTCTATGTTTCCCGAAAACTTTATTCTGAAAGTCAAGAGTGAATAGATAGATATCTATTACCTAGAGACTGTGAGACTGCGGTCAAACGCTTGCCTATTAGGCAATAAAAAAAAACAGCCTCTCCTTGTGGTGGCCGATAAAACCCCCCCATTAAAACAAATTGGGCAGAAGGGTACCGCTAATAAGCCCTATCTGCCGCCTCATTAAGGTACTGTGCTGACCTGGTTGTCACCTGATCACTGTGGGAACGGTAGACACAAGCATAGAGAATTTTCCTCTATACCTGTATTGATACACAAAACCAAAACCCAAAGTATAGAGAAGCTGGGATCTTCAAGGTTTCGGAGAGACTGATAACAGATATTACCCCGGGCGTAAAAAAAACTCCCGCGTGCGGTTTGAATTTGTGCTCCAGTGTATTTACTGGGTGAGAAACAAACGACACGTCTGACGGACATACGATTTGCGTCTCCGTGGAGTAAAAAAGATATGGTATAAGTTTCCCAGCTTCGTGGCGTTGGTGGACTGCGACGAGATTCGAGTCCATATTCCGAATATTACTAGGACGTGGTTTAACCTACCCCCATTGCCATTTTTATTTATTTAGCCACATATAACAAAACATACAGTACAGTGTAAACTTAGAATAGGTACAACATTTTTGATCTAGACAGTGTCACTAAATATGCATAACATGATAAAAATATAAAAACAGTTCATTACATCGAAGAAAAATATTAAATTTCAAAGTTAAAAGATAAACAGATTGACAGTCGAATTTTGAATCTCCTCCTTTTTTAAAATCTGTTAAACATTATTAATTTATTATGTATACATTTATATAACATTATCAAACATCTATATACTATATATATAAATGTTATGTTGGTTTGTGTACGCTTCAAAAACTCAAAAAGTTCTGCACCGATCGAGCTGAAATTTTAGCATGATATATAATCCGCATCAAGGATTGTATTTATATATTATTTTCGTCAGTGACATATCAGCGAATGTGCGAATGTGCCACAGCGAAGCGTGGCACATTCGCACATTCGATATAGCTAGTTAGTAGCTAGCATTCGGTACCAGCTAGTTATACATAAATTGTTATACAAAATAATGTAACTTAAATTATTATTAATAATATTAAACAAATAACTTAAAATCATTGATCATCATCTGATGGTTTTAAAGTTTTAGTGAGTTGTTGTGTGTAAATTATCGACGTATATTACGCATTTTATCGCGGGAAAATACGTTCCCCGTATAAATGTGGAAGAAATCATTGATAAAGAAAATTTTTAATCGGAATTTACACATGACCATTTAGTTATAGCTACTTAACTCACATAATCATTTATAAATCTTGGAAAAATGTCTTATTAATTTAAAATACCGAAATTTTCGAAGGCATGTCCATATTAACATATCCGTTTGAGATATAACATATCCGTCGGCTATAAACTTCTATAAACCTTTATTTAGACACCCTAAAAGTTGTCGTACTTATTGTCAAAAAAATGTTTTTTTACACATTGAGAGATATCACATTCCGAGGTAAAACCCCTAATATTCCTAGACTAGTCCGATTTATAGATATCAGCCAGCAATGACATCTGAAATGACTGACATTTACACTTTATTATACTCTTTACATTTAAAAACTAATAGTAATTTCAGTAATGTATAATATTATGTACATTATTAGATATTGTATTATACAATAATTTTTTTCAGACATTTCATACGGCGGTTCCTTGATGGCGCAGGCCCCCCGGCCGCCCGCGCCGCCCGCACCGCCCGCGCCGCCTGCGCCCCCTCCCCCAGCACCGCCCGCGCCACCTGCGCCGCCATCTCCTGTTAACGGCCAAGGGCAAGGCTACGCTCAGTATATGGCGCGGATGCCGCATCATTACTATCCACCTTTTCAATAACCCTTGAGGTATGTAGGTCGCGACAGCCGGCGGCGGTGGGATGACAGACTACAGTTCCAGACTTTATGTATTAATGCTCGATTGACTGCTGTGACAACCCCACAGCTAAAGAAGATTGTTAAGTGAGGCGTAACAAAAGACTGAAGATAGATGTCAATGTTAGCAAACTAAAAGCAACCGTGCACAATAAAATGTGGTGATTGACTGTATTTACACAGATAACGTATAAGACTGAAATACAAAAATGTTATTTAAAAAATTATAAATATTAAGGACATTTTACATTGTTACTAGAATTTTTTTATGAATTTGTTATATACAGGGGCCTCACCACGAACAGTTAAATCCATCCAGTTTAAGGACTTAAACTGAACTGCCCTGCTCACTGTCACCACCAATATCGCTAAGCGTTTATAAGTCGTCGACCAGAGACATTTATCCAAATAGATAGTAACAATTTGTTTGCATTTATGGGAGTTTGTAAAGCTCCATCTCATTTTCTGCGGTCTATTTTTGAGTGAAGTCACGTCACGATTGTCATTTATGAGCGTGTGGTGCCAATCTAGGCCATTCAGTTTTAGGCCTTAAAATGAACAGCATAGAATAAAAATAAGCACGTGGTGACCCCCCAGGAGTTAAATGCCAAAGTAGGACTTTTTATAGATTTTAAATAATTATGTACAACTGTTAAGATAAATGTGGTGCTAAAATTAAAGTTCCTAAAAGATGTGAAAGACATTTGTATCGGCTCAAAATGAAACCGTAAAAGGCTGAATGCAGCTATAACTAAGTAATAAACCTATTTGTGGTAAGCCTGCAATTAGAAATATTCACGTGATATACTGCATAGATTTAGTTATTATTATTAACATTGACATATCATTCCAACAGGTTGATTATATAGTTATTAAAAAATATTTACATGTTATCAAAGTATATTTTAATGTCCATGTTGGATGCATTCACGTAGGCTTGTTGCGTTTTTTTTTTTTTAAATCAATTTTGTTTTTATTATAAACTTACTTACTTACTTACTTAGAAAATACTCTACGTGAATGCACTCTGATTCAAGTATATTTTATGGTGCCATACCTAGTTTTAGTATTTTTACATGCAATTCTTAAGAATATTTCTTAATAAATGTACCGTCATAAATAATACGACATTATTTATGAAGTCTCCTACATCTACAAGGTATTAATTTAAGATTATATAAGGTATTCATAATGAATTCCGCATCTAATATGATAAGAATCAATAAACTACATCTTACAGAACTAAAAGTAATTGTTTGGGTTCGGTTAGCTTTTCGTTTTTAATTTTGTACAATATCTCGAGTCTCGAAAGTGTCTCTAAAACCTCTAGTGTACCCGCGCCGCGCACTGGCGATCCCCAAATGGTCGCTGCGGCCGCTGCAACAATCGAAACCACACCTTAACACAACCACACGAAGTTTATATTAAATAATGGTAATTTGTTTTGCAAGGTTCAGGAATATCTGCATTAACAAACGAAATGTACACTTAAATATGAAGTGACAGAGTGTACATTTACTTGATTTGTTGCAATATGCAAATACGTACTTCGATCGAATCAGTGCACCTTTAGGTACAAGGATATGGATAATGTTGTAAAGGTTGTTTATAAAGGTCATCGAGGGACTAATACATTTGGAAAAGGTAGTTGACCGGCTGACACCGCGGTTACACAATACAAAAGCTGATTTAACAACTCACTAATATAAATAACGATTGTACACCCGCCAAATGCCTCTGTAAGTATTCATACATACTACGCGACCAAAACAAAAGACAACCCGCTGATATGAACATACTCACCCGTATGACACTCACCTCATACTAACCCGTTTGTCTATTAAATTTGGATGTGTAATATAGATTGCCTTCGGAGTGCGAGTAGGCGTGCGGGGAAGATGATTGCGCGGGGTGGGATGTTTATTCTGTATTTAGTTCTACATATTATTTATCTTGTGTCATTTGGTCGAAATTGTGTGCCACCAACTATTTCACCACAATTGTTTGCCAATACTCATTGTGATAACGAAGCTTCAAAGATTGTAATCGCCTCACTACTCATGGTCATCGAAACTCACCCAGCGGGTAACACCAATGTTGGCATCGGGCCGATCCTACCTTGTCGATTACTAACCCGTTCGAGTATCAAACCGATAATGGTCGCATACACTTAGGAGCGTATAGGGTTTTTATGCACAGTGTGACTCCAAAAAACTGACTTTGAAATCGTCACTATCATCCACAAACCACTTATTTACAAACATGCTAAATACTAAAAACGCGTTTTTTTTTTCTAGTAGCAATCGTGTCTGAATTGTGAGGACCATTTTACATAGAATTAAACCCGTATATGTCTCATGAATATGAATTTGGTTTGTTGTAAAAAACTTCCATTACTAAAGTGTTTAAGTGAGGTCTATCAGTATAATTGAACAAAGTTTTTTTTTTTAATTTTTCTTCAGTGTAATTTTCTTAGCTTAAAACAACTACAATTACTAACTAACTAAACTTAATGTTATACAAATCAAATAAAAAAGCTGTAATCCGCGACTACGTTCGTGTGAGACTTAGAGAAATATATTTATATCAATTTCTTCTAAGCCATGGAATAAGTATGTCGAAATGAAATGTACACGAAAATTTAATTTTCATTAATATCCCAGTAATTTTCATTGAAATTCATGGAGCCGTTTCGGGCCTTTGCGAGACAAACTTTCACACCGACATGCAGACAAAATTCTAAAAACGGTCATTCATGATTAGGTATCGCATCTCACATATCGCAGCAGTTTCCATTTACATTTTGGCATTTATTTAAAAATGATAGACTGACGCTTCAATTTTACTGTCGGTGTAGATTCATATCATAACATTATTGTAAACTAAGTGGTTGATGGATAGTGAAAGCCGATTTCTTATAATAAATTACGCAATCATATATATTCGACGCAATATTTGACATGAAGGACAGACATACATTGTTTTAAAAAATCCCTGGCAGCCTGACCGAGTTTATATGAATGTGTCAAATATATTCAACAGCAAAGCGAGAGGTTGCGGGTTCGAGTCCCGCACAGGGCAAAAATTTGTGTGAACCACAGGTATTTTACCTGAGTTTGGGTGTTTGTAGGATCGTGATCCTCGTAGTTCTTGATTCACCAGATACAGGAAACCATAGTATTGGGTCAGGGATTTCCATAAATGTATGTGATCGTGACATTTTTTTATTTTGTTATTATTATTTGTTTGCAAATGCGATTTCTATGCGTATCATTTAATTTCTTTAATCTTTTGTTATATTAAAAGTGTTTCTGACACGTGGACGATTATAAAGTTACTTTAAATAATATACTACAAGATTTTATACATCTCCAAGTGTGAGTCTCCAATCTTCGTGCACATTTACTGAGCCAAAGTTGTCAAGTTATTGCTCTGAAAAAGTAGTTCTATAAACTGAGGAGGTTCCTGAAGTAGCTCTAGCTATATGGCATCACATAATAAACAAATGGGTCTCGGGCCACCTTTCCTAAACCAAGGACCTCCTACAGAAACAGTGTTGCAGTCGAATTATTGTGGCCTTGTCAACAGGGAAGCGAACACGTAGCGACGCGTTTTTCATTTTGTTGCACGACGCACCACGGTTCGTTGTCGAATTTTTAATTGAAAACATACCCGCGTCTCCGTCCATTACTAAGTAAAAACGCCTCGCTATGGTTTTCGTTCCTATATTCAAAAGGTTTCAAGGTTTTTAGTCGAAAACATCCCCAGAAATATAAAATGTGTAGTTGACAAGGTAAATATTCACTATGCATTATGGATGTTCACCCCTTGATAAATACATAGTTACCTTAGGCTACCATGACGACGCCTTAAATAGCTCTTGGGCAAATGTTGTTCATTTCTCAATTATCCTAGTGAGCTAACATGCCCCTATTAGTCCGTGTCAGAAACGCTCAGCGATTGATGGTATTCCGCTTATGGCGGAAATATTAAGTAACAAACTGTTTTTTTTCTTTTTTGGAATTGTTGTAAATGATAATGGAATTTGCGACTACCATAGATACGTTATTTAGTAGAAATATTTAACACATGCCCCTGATTACTCAAATATGCTAATAAATACTGCAATCCTGAGTTTAACTGTTTATTGATTTATTTGAGTGACTAGGTGCGGTATTGGTAAATATATCCCTAAAAAGCGTATAAAATGATCTGCGGGAATCACGAATTACATTCTTATCTACATTCCTTACCAGGTCAAGAACAAAAATGAAAAAAAATTTGGAATTTAAATTTAACGCCATAAGAGGATTAATCCACCTTAATGTGGTGGTATTTGTGGGACTACAGGATGTACTTTATTGCTATTGTGGGCGGCTCCATTCTGTTATTCCACCTACTAACTTCTGTTTACTACGAAAACGGCGAAACAAATTAAAATAAGAAGTAAACATTTGCAGTGGTTTGTGACATTCATAAAATATAAGCTTAGAAAAGCTTATCGATCAATGTTTGGTCTTTATTTGTAAAGTGTCCCATAAATACAGCCACATTAAACTGATTTTGCATTATGATTTTGATTATTTTTTAATAATTTTGTTGTTTTTTATTTAAATATAATCATTTTGAATTTTAATTTCATTATTAATATTTTGATTGTATTTTTTCAAGTACACCTACACTAATGTGGTAGGCATTTATTTTAAGCTGGCGCTATAAGGTTCGTCGAAATTGACGTATGTAGGTATGTGCCACCCAAATTACTCTTGATGGCTCATAAACTGTTCTAATATAATAATGGTACATAACTGTGAAATATATATCTTACTAGCTGCCCGCCCCGGCTTCGCACGGGTGTTGTAGCTAATGAAAACAATGACACATAATCTCACGTTTACAGTACGACCATGTTATAAAATCTCACCGACTGTCTTCGGTCTCACTCACTTTTAATGTTAAGAGATGTTAAAAATATTACCGTAAGATTGCTTTAAAAATTTCTTTTGTACGAACCTTGTTCTGACCGTAACAAATACAAGTATACAAGAAATTTCCAATTTGGGTCAGCCGTTACGAAGTTATGCGAGTACATACATTTCGGTGATATTTTTTAATTTATATATATATATATATATATATATATGTATATAGATTACGAAATATTCCTTTGATTTATTATATCTTTTCTTAATCTCAGATCGTGTTACCGTATTACTGAATAACGCTCATTTTCAACCTCGAATTAGCTTAGAATTGAGGGTCGACTTGTATTGTTTACAATGATATTTTGTCGTCTGAGATTTCTGGTTCATTAGACATGAGAACTTTTAAAATGAGTGTAGATAATAATTAGAATTTGTTATTCTCTCTACAATTAGTAATTTCTTCATCTTGAGCGTCACTACAAATCCGTCCGTAATTATGTAGAACTACATACTATGTGTTCTGTGGCGTAATAACCTCAGCCACACTTAAGCATAGGTATAACGTCTCGTCCGAATAAGCTATTAAATAAGTATATCATTAAGTTTAGGTAATAGGATCAAAGTCAATTTGGTTATAAAATTAATTTCTAATAATTTTCAAACATAACAGAAAAAATTCCATCTTACTAGTTGAGATTCAAATGATTCAAGCGATTGTACTGAATATCACAATTTTCATCAGAATTTATGATCTGGTCGTCGTTGCCCGCATTTTTCGGGACAATTCTCTCGTTTCGACATAATATCTGACAGACAGTTTGTTTGTTTTCGACCATGTTTGGTATTGCTTGATAATAAACTCCTGTCCTAGAGATTGGTCGAACGGGGGAAAATGCCCTCCTCCACAGGTAGTATAAGAGTTTTTACGACTTATTCATTGTAATTCAAAACGACTAGAGCGGCATTCATAACTCACTAATTAGTAACTAACACCACATTATATTGTCGACTAACACTAATAATGACTTATCATTTAAGTAAAAATGGTATATTGTATCCGCGGGTCGCGAGATCAGATCATAGTAGTAACCGATCACAGCAAGGTCAGATATGATCGGTCTCCACTCGGATTTTTTGAATTTTATTTGATGTTATATAGTAAACAGGTATAACGTACTTTCGAACCGACGTGCATCGAGTTTTTTCATCGTCTAATGTTGTGAGCGGAAAGGAACTATATTATTGAATAAGTTAAATTAACATTTTTTAATGGAGAGCATTTTCTCACGGGAATAATTGTAAGTAAACTACTGGGTTGGAAACCAATCGCAATATTAGTCTATTCATATTGTCGTGACCGGCTGCTACAAGTATAATTCTATTTACTAACAAAAATAACCAAATTGACGTCAACGGTTGCATACCTTAGGATAATCATGTAAATGATCTCAATTTTGTATTGTAATTTTTTATTGCCATTTGTACCTGATGAATGAGAAAGACTGTAATTAATACTAATATACATAAGGTTGTGTTTTTAACTCTAGTCGTGTAAGCAAATGTTCCTAATAAATGAATGCAACCAAGGCATTATCTTTCATTTATACCTAAGATTACCTTTAAATAAGCGAATTAAAAGCATTAGCGAAATTATGTACAGACCTTCCTTAATGATATTGTACGCACGACGAGTCTGACGCGGCACTGAACCGCCGAAAAGAATCACGCATCGATCTAGCGTGGGGATCATTTCCGGAACTATTTGACGGGGAATAAACGTACTTTTATTTGTTAGGCAGAAACAACATCCTGCGTACGACACCGCTGGTCAGCTCAACTGCGGCGTGTTGTTTGTTGGCATTTAAATGATAAATATTTTTATTTAGCAGCGAATAAAACAACTTTAATGTTATACATTAAGGTGGTGCGTTTCGCTTATGACGGGAAATATTAAAAACAACCAGTTTTTAGATTTTAACGCTAGACTGTCTACATAGTTTAAATGATAATGGAATTTGAGACAATCGTAGATCATTCTTTAGGATGTTTTGTAGAGATATGCACTAAATTATTCAAATATGCCAATTAACCATAAAACTGACCACTTCAGTGTTTATTGACTTTTAAGTAATCTAGTATTTGATATAGATTTTTAAGTCATATGGTGGTATTAACTAGGTATCTCTATAAAATAACGTGAAAAATTGACGTAAACTATCGTAATCAGTGTATAATATATCGAACGTATAATCCAGTGAGCTATATTACTACGAATAGAGAAGCTATCCTAAGCAAAGGTCGTGCTTCATTGTAATTGTAAAAATAAAAATTGCTGCAGCGCTCTTGCAATAATTAGGCGTCTAATCAGACAGTGTAGACGTGCAGCGCTAGAGCGCTAGGGTTGGAGTTTTCTCGTGACCAAAAGGTCGAAAGCACCGTGATTTTTCATGGCGCTTACGCGTTTCGTTCAACTTTCTGCAGCAATTTGTCGCTACATAGACTAAACTGCTGACTGACTACAGAACTGACAGATTTATTCCTAATATTAGTAGTAATACATAATAGGAAGTACCCTCAATAGTAAAGAAACGTTATTACGATCATAGACTACGGAATAATGTCTTAGAGATTAATAATGTATGCATTATAGAAATGACACTTGATATTTCTACCCTTTTTATAAGGATATTAACCCCCTTATTTATAAAAAGTTATCAAACGTCACTTAGTACTCCGCAGTACAAATTTGTAGTGCGCGATTTTATGAAACGTCACATAACTTTTTATGAATAAGGGGGTAAATCTTTGTCTAATTTAATTCAATTATTTATTTTAACTTTAATGTATGATGTAAATTGTATATATTTTTTTAAATAAATCTTCTTTACGCACGTTTGACTTGGGGAGTAAGCTGGTGAATGCGTTACGAAAAATGTGATCGGGCGAGGCGAACGGAAGTTGAGAAGGAGATATAAGTTATTGTTGAGAAGGAGATATAAGTTATTGAAGATAGAAAGAGAAAAAGTTACGTTTCGTATATATATTTTTTTGACTTGTACCAATTGTTGTCGAAAAAAACCGAATTGACTATCGGCGAATTGTTAATCGCCGGTAACAGTAGGTGTACCTATGTATGTAGAAATTTAACAACAAAGTGTAATCAGGGTTCTATTCAGGCACAAATAATCTATCTACAGTATTGCACTGCAACATCTGTATATTTTAATCTATGATTGTAGGTAAGTCTTCCAAAACATGACCACCTACTTCAAAAAAAAACTTAGTCAAAACTAGAAATAAATGTTCTTTTGTTTTGTTACGATTTTGTTATCTAATTATTCACTTAAATGTGATGATATTCGACTATTAAAGTTCGAATTCCCACGCACGTATTTACTGCAATGCTTTTTAGTGTAACTAGCTGCGCCCCGCGGTTTCACCCGCTTAATTCCATTTCAATTTTTCTGCAAGTACTCTGCATATATCGGATTAAGAACCGCCTATGTCACACAGAAACAAACAACTTGTTAAACCATATTGTAAATATTATGAATCAATTTAAAGCAAAAATAGTCAAATTGGTTAAGTTGTGCTCAGTTCATAGCGTGACCAAGAGAAATAGGGATTAATTTTTATATACTAGCGCCCCGCCCTGGCTTCGCTCGGGTAGCAGAGCATATAAAGAGCTCAGTTGCTGAAATCCCAACGTCCGCTTATGGACTTTTGACCTGAAACCACCAACGTGTAGAACATGTCAAAATTAAAATACCCTCCCTTTTTTTCCTTCTAAGTGATTGAGTCGCAAATAACCAAAAAAAAATATATATATATATTATTTCGGATTTTGAGTGCCAGAAGTCCCTTAGACATGAAGAAGTAGAGAGAGAGTATGTAGAGCTTCCTTTGACCAAAAGTGCTAAACCATTTTAGCCAATAAAGTCACTAATTTTGTCTAATAAGTTATTGACCGAGCGAACGAAGTGAGCGAAGCGCCTCAGTTTCAGGACTGGCAAAATTTACTTTCGTCTGTCTGTTTGTGGGTACTCCTCTACATGTCGTATTTTATAACCGATCTAGGCGAAACTTGCTATACAAATTTTACAACTTTATATTATAGAATTTCTTGTCGACGGGGATTTTCGATTGGAGGGTACGTCCTCCAAAAAGGGCAAAGAGGGGCTATTGAAAATGTCCGCTATTTAAGATCCGATTTCGATGATTTTTTAAGTTATAACTAAAAGGTGGTCTCATATAAAAATTGTGGAGATCTGATGAGAATCTTCGGCATTATGAGCAGAATAGCTACTCAAAATGCAGTAAATCTATGTAGAACTAAAATGTTATACAAACGTCAAAATTCGTAACTCATGTTCGAACCAGAGTCATTTGAATGCTACTACTTGACGTTTCCGATAGAGCCGCTATAGATAGCGCTGTTACAAAATGAATACATGGCTAATAATGAAGGTGCATAATGACGTAATGCCGACGCTACGACATATAGTTACGCTCTCGGCCTTCAAGCTTGGTCATCATTGCAGCCCTTGCTTCCTGCTTGGCCATCAAGGACTGATGCTGATCGCGCTGTGATGGCCGAGACCTGCGCTACGCTGCGCTTTCGGCTATCGTAACCGCGGCCAACAACGCAGCCATTACAGACCGCGGCAGTAATGTAGTGATATTATTACATTAATATTCATTGTTGCAAAATAGTTTGTGCTCGCGAGGTCTACTGTTCGCAGAAATACTAGTTTAGGTTAAATATTAAGCCCAATAAACGATAAACTAAAGTTCCCCAGTTATGTGACGTCAAAAAAGTGTAAAAAGTGATTAAGTCCATACGTAAAAAGTTGGTTAATTTCAGAATAAGTGAGCGTATTAAGTAATTTGTAGATATCAAATATAATTTAATTTATTTTAGATACACTGACGTTTCATTTTAACCCTTTTCTCAGATGAAAAACGCACAATTCAAAGTTATTTTCCCACTATTGTATTACTGGATTTTTGGACTAAGGGAACTATTGAAACTAGGACCTTCATATTCCTTCTGCTTGAATATATTTTGTCGCGCGATAAGTTCGATTTTGCGATTACTTCTAAGATATGAATTTTATGTTGTAAAGGGCAATTATATTGTGCATGAAATGCAAAGGTAACTAACGTATTTAATTTGCTAAGTATTCATATCGTATCCGTCTAAATAGCTTTCCATCTACCACATTATACGTTAACATTTTTTAAACATTAAAATAGGTATAATAAGCTATCCTTAAAAGATAGAGATGCCATCGTAGACTTTTTATTTGACCTATAAAAGATAAATAACTCCACAATATATTGTTTTATTATATCTTAAAGGGATTAGGCAGCGTTTTCAATGAAAGTTCCCATTCCGCTTGATTTTCTCCGACATATTCAACAATAATCGTCACACTTCAACCAATTTCCACAAATATAATGATATATACATATAAACCCTATAAGTGACTTTGTTTTATTATATGTAAAGATTGTGCCGCTACATTCTTTGAGACTGTCAACGCCACACTTAACATGCGCTTAACTCGATTGCACTAAAGAGATGTTAAACATAGTACACGTTTGGGTGGCTCCATCTAGTTCTACATAAATATCGTTATAATATTATGAAAATGAATGGCTAAATGTGTCGCTAAGCGCAAACTAGACAACGGCTGAACTATTAGGAATTAATAAAAGGACTGAAAGTAGGAAAAATTGGGAATACTGAGAGCGTTTTTTTGTTTGATTTTTGTATATACTCACGATTTCACATTTATTTTTACTTTTGTTTCTTAAGGTTCCATGCCTCAAAAGGAAAAGAAACCATTATAGGATCACTTGGTAGTCAAGAAAAAAAAGCGAATTACAATTACAAACCCATGAGATCGAACGGCAAAATTAACTTTGCCCATTAATCTAGTTTGTCTTTTAGTTAGAGCAATAATGTTAGATACTTTGTTGAGACATACAAGATTGTACGGACCCCCGGTACGCGAGTCCAACTAGCACTTAGTCGGTATTTTTTCGAGATCTTCAGTGTTTTTATTGTCATGAGTGACATGGGCTGTTCACTACATAGGCATGGCATAGTAGTAAGGTCTCAGTCACCCACTTGGGTAAGTAGGAACTCGGTGGGGTAAATTCGCTTAAGGCGATGGGCCGCGTCAGATTTGAAAACAATCTGTCATAACATTACCTAACCCTTAACTAGTACACTTTGGGTAAATTTTCATTGTAACTCTACATAAACGTATTTCATAACATATCCCCCGGCTGTGTATTCCTCATTTGCGCTATTTATTTTGCACTCATTGCACGTTACTTTGTTTTGTGTAACTTTTTGTTTTTATTGTGACATATTCAAATGATATATCTTTGCGTATTTGGCAAAGATATGTAGAGTCTGAAAAGTTTCATACAAATGTGAACTTCCCGTTTGCAAACTCGCTATTTACCTTACTCATGTGGTGTAACAGGAAACTTCTCCAAATTTCAAGTCCATGGCTTTTGTGGCTTGGGCTGTGCGATGATTATTAGAATCGACTTACTCTTTTATAAGCAATGAAAAGAAGACATACAAACTTCTTACTCTTATTAGGGTTTCTTATCACAAAAGGAAAATGGAACCTTTATAGAATCACTTTGTTGTCCGTCTGTCTGTGAAGACCCTTTTTCTCAGAAAGGCGCAGAGGTATCAAATTTAAATCTTTTAGCTGTGAATAAATCCAAGTAATCGAAATATAATTATGAACGTTTATGTCGAATATTTTACCATTTCACAAGGGAATTAAAGCCTATAGGGTACTGTCCGTTGACCAAGAATCAAGAAATTTGTCAAGAAGCAATAGCTTACAGTACATGTAAAGAAAAAAGTCTGAAAAACGTTGTAAACGGTTAATAACAAAAAAAGCGAATTTACTATCACAAAGTTATTATATGCAGTTGGTGCAATAGCCGTGTCTAGGGATCGAACGGCAAAGTTAAGTATGTCTTTTAGTCAAGGCATTAATGTTAGATGCTGTACATGACCTACAAGTTTGTACGGAACCACTGGTGTGCGGGTTCAACTCGCACATGACCGTATTTTTTAAATTTTTATCCTTATGCGCTTATAATTCAAACTTTTGACTCACAACTTAGAACTTAGAACTAAAATGTGACTTGTACTATGATATATATTATATCAAAATCCGATCAGTGAAAACAGAGCAAAATATCTACCGTTAATAGGCGGCGCGCCGGTATAGGTGCAGCGCTTTTGTGGAAAACTGTCTCATAATGTCGATATTAAAATACACGTAACAGCAAGTAAACATATATTAACAAGTAAATAAAAAATGAGTGGTATAACCCTGACACCCGGTTCCCTAATACCTTAGTATCGCCTCAATGGAGTTACTGCATAAATTATCAACGTACTGTTACTTGAAACGTTGCTGGCGACTTGATGGAAAGTGGTGGCGAAGGTAAACCTTTTAACTAAATTAATGTAATTGTATCATTGTTAGGATTTTTAGGAATTGTGCCCATAATCCATACCAAGTTGTCCCCACCAGACAAAACAAATAGGCCTCTGCGAGGGGGAATTGTGACACTTTTCGAATAAAATGGGGTTCCATAACCACCTACCAGCAATAAAATATTTGGTGGGGTTTACGGGAGCCCGTTTTTAGAAGTGTCATTATCCCCCCCGCGCGGCGGATACAGTTTGGTGGGTATTATGGGAAATGTTTATTTTCAGAAGTTCCACACTATCTTATTATATAATTAAGTCATATAAAAGCAAAGGTCACAACATCCATTCATTGATAACACTTATTACACTCAAACACACGCAAATTTATTCACAGCGTAACACACACATTCACACGATTAGACAACTTATCAGAAACATTATCATTATAATTTTATAAGTTATATTGAATTAAATGTTCTTTTCTGTCACCACAGTAAGGATCTTTGATGTTAATGTATAATTACGTAATTGTAACTGTTTTAAAGGCTCCACGACACAGGTCTAAAGCCTCTTATGGTGCCGCCGACTATCTATGTTTATTGTTATCATTGGCCCTGGTTTACTGGTTTAATAGCTTTCTATGTAAAAGGTTTTTTACATAGGAAGCTATTTACTCTAGGAAGGTCTTTAGGTTTATAATTTTATTACATACATAGGCTACATACGGTCACGCCTTTTCCCGTTGTAGGCAGAGACTACATCTTTCCCCATGCTACGATCCTGACACCTCTTTCGCTTCCTCCACTTTCATGAGTATCTTCATACATGCTCGCTGGCTCCTCCTCGTCCTCCATTTGAAACTGAATCATATTATTATTACATAACAAATAATCATATTGAGCTTGGTGACAACAACTGCGTTATATACACACATGGACCAATTTAGAGGAATTCAACAATTGTTTTTTTTATTATTTTTATATTATGCCCTGGCCACATATACCGGGGCATATAATTTAAAAAAAGGATTTTTATCGTGTTTTGTTTCGGAGTTGCATTTGTTTTTTTTTGGCATTGTGTTAATTTCATTGATTTATACCGTAGGAACATTTTCCCACATTTGTCTTTTTTAACAAATTACAGTTTGGTGTTAACTCTTACGTACGCATAATTTTAATGAATTAAGTGATATTGCCGGATCTCAGCGTTGTTAAAGTCTCTAGAGCCGTGACTTTGATCGAAAATGGGTACACTTACAAACATGTGGCCCAATCATTGCGAATTTCCAAGTCCGTAATTTTCTATATTGTGAAACGATACTGCCAGTCAGAGACGTAAAGGTCCGAGACCTTTCCGAGAAACTCAAACCTAAGCCCCAGGATGTATGGCATGTAGCAGTTAGAACCAAAACCATAAGACGAAGACTTAATGCGGCCATAAGTGCCATAAGTGCCTTCCAGGGGCCCTTTACTAACCACAGGCCATCGAGTAGCTCGTACCAACATTGCTCGCTCACACCGAAACTGGGATGATGATGCTTGAAGGTACTGTTCACTGACTTATCCCGATTTTGCCTTTACACGTTCACTGCTGAAAACAGCCGTTGTGTTTTTTATATCTTTACGCGGCTGCGGGAAAACACACCTGTTGTGTTAGCGCAGCTTCCGTGCTGGCTGTGTGGCAAAACACAGAGGTGTGTGTTTAACGGCGCGCTTATACGGCGTGGCTCACACAGACGGCACGCTAGTGCTGGAAAACATACACGGTCCGTATCGGTGCCTAAGTGTAAAAGCCGGTTCAGCAGTCAACGTGTTAAGTCAGATGATGGAGGGGTCAAATTATGGAGATGACCCGGAAAAAGATACGCTCAGCGTAACATTGTCGAAGGAGAGTTACTCGTATGGTTTGGGGAGGCATTTGTATAGAGGCACGTGCGGAGCTACGCATCGTGGAAAACGGGTCCTTAATTGCGGCAAGGTACATAACGGGTATCTTGGAACAAATTGTGATGCCTTTTGCCCCATATGTTGGAAATAATTTTCTTTTGATGTACGATAATACCCCAGGCCGCAGCGATAGTCTTAGAGTATCTGAGCGAGATGGAAATTGAAAGTATGGGGTGGCCAGCCCACTCACCAGGCCTAAACCCGATAGAACGCGTTTGGGATAAGCTGGGAAGACCAGTAAAACAGAGAAATTCAGCACCAGCTTGCGAGATCTCAAGCCGCATTGGTAGATGGAATCTAATCCCACAAACTTTCATTGATAATTTAATAAGAAAATATGCCCAGACGGATGCAGGCAGCTTTGAGAGCAAGTGGAGGTATCACAAATACAGAGTGTGCCAAGCATTAAAAAAAATCAACCGTTTGAACACTGTTCAATTTGCAACATGATAGGATATTACTAATCATCATCGTCATCATCATCAACCCATAACATCCCACTGCTGGGCACGGGTCTCTCCTCACTTTCGTGAGGAGGGTTAGGCCATAATGCACCACGGGGGCCCAGTCCGGATTGGTGGATAACATACCTACCTCCGAAATAATTCTCGGGTAGGTATGTGGGTTTTCGGTTTTCTCGGTTTATTACTAATACTAAGACGATTGTCGATAATTTTTTTAATTAGTAGTTTTAGTTTTGCTTATAAATGTTTGTTTTATTGATCAAACCCAATTAAACACAAATATTTATGCTAATTTGTCTCTTTTAAGTTGCGTTCCTCTAAATTTGTCCATGAGTGTATATCTCCATATTAGCAGCAAAGACAACAATTTCCTTGCACTTTTTGACCAATCAGGTGATAGATGATAATTTGTTAGATTTTTAAGTTTTTAGTTTTACGTAGTTTTCCTTTTATTTATTTTGTTATTTAAGTTCTGTCAATAAATATATTCTTATCAGGTGAACAAAAAATTTGAACAACTTGGCAAACTTTTTTACAATGGTGGTCAATTCTTATTTCTTATGCAGCAATTCTTAAAAATGACTGCTGCAGAAGCAGAAATATCCAGACGTATATAAAAACAGCATCATCCAAAATTCATTATTCATAACTATTGGAAATATAAGACATGCTATTCTGTTTTACAGCTTGTGCCGACACTCGAAACATTGGTTATGTATGCATGTAACTTGTGACAAATAAAACTTACTACATGCAGCGTAAACAAACATTACAAATGGGTGTTGTTGCCTTGCCTTCACATGAGTTAATTGCTTTGCGTGGTCTAGGAAAAATTACGAAAATTGAAAAAATTACATCCCCGTAGAGTTTCTTGGCTCTATCTTCTCTGACGGGCATATTTCCGAAGCAATGGTAGAGTTAACGGAGTTTTTTTTCCTGTGCGAGATTCAGGCTTGACTCGGCACTTGAAAGGGAAATGTCCTTTTCAAACTCAAGCCATAATCAGTTTATCATTAGTGTAGTAGATCATATTTGATTTATTTTTATATTTTTCTCTATGTATATGAGACGTGTTGAATTGTAAATGTGCATTTTTTTACCTACTTGCAATAAATTATTAGAGTTTTGTGTGTTGGTAATATGATTTATCGTTGGAATAGCGCCCAGTGAATCATCGAGTATAATAGTGTTTGTTATAAATTGCAGATCGCCGGGTTCAGAGACCGACAGAACTAGCGGCGACAGTGAAGACACAGCGAGTGAGTTAACACAGCGTGTCGTCTCGCAGGAAACTGCGCACCACGTGAACACATCTGTATATACGTAAAGTTTCATTTAAGTCATATTTTACCATTGTGTCTGCCTTTAATTTTAAAGTATTTTTAAGCGTTAAAATTCCTAACTACAGGAGCGTTTGTATAACGTGGTTAAATGCTTTATTAAGGTGGTACGTTTCGCTCATGGCGGAAAATTTTAATTCTAAGCAGCGTTTTTGTATTCGCTGCAATACCGGGCACCTATGTTAAATAATAATAGAATTTGCTACAGTAGTAGATCATTCTTAACGGTATTCTGCAGATATATTTAACACTAATGTACCAGACTGCTGAATTAAGCCAATTATCCGTTAAACTGAAGACTGAAGTGTTTATTGACTTATTTGCGCAAACGGGTGCATATGTGATAAATATCTTTAAAAAAATATTTGCAAAATAGTCTAAGATTGTCGCCAATTCCGTTATCATTTACAATAGTTCCCCGTCAAGCTTCGAAAACGAAAAAAGCAGCGAGCAATTTAAATTTCCCGCCATAAACGAAACGAACCACCTTACGTACTGTCATTTGCCGTGAAATGTGATCGTTCTATAAGTTTTTCAGATGGGGTTTTCGCGCGAAACCGAAAATGTGTCGTAGTTCTATTTGTATGTTTTTCGCAAACTTATGGTTTTTCATCTGTTAATGTGTAATATTGGTGGAATATTATCCATTAAGTGTTCGTTTACGTGTACGAGTGTGGGCGAACGACACAAACTAAAAAACGTGCCATTTCGTGTTCACTCCAAAATTCCCAATAAGTTTCAGTAAAGCACCCACCACTTTACTGAATCGTGACTTTGACTAGACTAGCTGCTAACTGAAACTTGACATTTTGACTACTAACCATGGAAAAAAAGTAACTAGAAAATTTTAATTACTTGACATTGGCTTAATGCACTAATCGTGCGGAGCCAAAACAAAAAAAGGTTGTTCAGTTTCATGTATAATCAGTTATGAATTCAAAAATATCTGATAAATATTGTGTAGTATTTAGGTAAATTGTGTCTAAATTACGTAAACATTTCAAACGTAATTTTAATAAATTTCGCAATATTTTGAATGATAAGTAACAGTAAATAATCTGAAAATTTAGTTCGTTCAAATTTCATCGCACGTGAGTATTATGAGTAAGTATATTAAATATATCATTTTTTTGGGACAAGAGTGAGAGGTTCGTCTAAAGGCGTGCCTCCTGCGAATGTTATTGTCTACACGCTACAAAAAAAATCTCTACTTACATAAAACATTGTCGTTTCTGGCAACATATCTTGTTTTTGACATGAAAACATCAAACATTAAAAAAAAAATACAATGTTATTGTATTGAGGTTTTTGTGTAGTGTGTAGACCAAAACACGCGCAGGAGACAGGCCTCAAAATCGGCTAATCCAAAGTACAGAAAATTCGTACAATTGTGATTTTAATAATTTGGTCACACGCCGGATACTCCGTACAAATAACCAATTTGTCATATCCCACATATAAGTGACCTTAGAACACGGGCTAAATGCGTGTACAAAATGATACTACGCGACCAAAACAGAAAACAACTCGCTAGTATGAAAGTTCATACTAACCCGTTTGTCATTTGTCATCTGGGCGTGTAGTATTGATTAACATCCTGATTTCCCTCCGGATTGCGGGTAGACTTACGGGGAGCGGATCGCGGGGGATGGAGTGCCCATTCTGTACGTAGTATGCGTAGTACGTAGTATATGTTCTTCTGTGATTAGGTTTAAACAGAGTCTAAAAAAATAATTATAACGCATTCGTACGTATCAACAATGAATTAACCCCTTTCCTCCCCCCTTAGAATTTTTTGACGATCAATTTTGATCTAGATCCAGGGTTTTTTATGTCAAAGCGGGTTGATCCTTTTGGGAGACAGATACACGCGTTAAACTTATAACACCCCCTTTTTGCGTCGGGGGTTAAAAACAAAAGAACGCTACGCCTTTCCTAAACACATTTAAACTTAATATTTAATATACAACATAATATACTTATATTTATTTGTCAGAGAGGGCCAGGCATCATTTTCAGTGTCTTTAAGATCATTGTCTTCCATGATAATTAGACGTTTAGGTTTACACATAGGCAGTATTCAAATTCACTCGATTATTCTGCCGTACACTGTTGTTGATTTTGTCACAAACATAAACGCCAAAATTAAGGATTCTTGTGATATTTTAGTATTGGATCTAAACATAATTTCAACGGGAACAGCTCTTTCCTAAAATCGGACTTATTAATTTATAACAAGGAAATGCAGCACTTTGTATACAGCCAGCAGCGTGGAGAGCGATCCCAAATGTCTTTGAATTTTCGAATTCAAAATGTATTTTTGGTAATAATAAATAAAGTGTTATTACTTGACGTTTCTAATAAATCCGACTACATGGCATTCTAGCAAAAACTATTAGCTTTTAATTATTATCTATTAGTCACGATATACGAGTACAATTATTTAAGGGGGCGTTTTCCACTATTTTTATCGTTAAATCTACCTCCTTACCAATAGATTAAAATAATAAACAAAATTATAAAACAATACAATAAAATATTTAGTCAAAATTGTATTAATAAATAATATTTTTGTATGAATTATTGTTTTTATTATAATATATTATCAATGTCATGTTTCCATTTTTCGTTTTTATTGAGTGGATCTGGCCTGAATAAGAAATAATAATCACGTGTAATCCACAATACAAGGATTCTCTGTATCTAGGGAATCGGGAACTAAAAGTATCTTGTTCCCACCGACACTCGACGTGCTTCCGATGAAGCGAAAATAGATAAAACACTTTGATGAAAATATTTTATATCTATTAATTGTCGACGATTCATCTCAGGTGAAATGTACCAAGTATGTCCACTATATGTGGAGGCTTGTAATTTTACGGCTTTTTAGCGTCTTTTAAAGCGGTTACCCCAAACTAATTCAATAAATTAAAAAATAAGTTTCAGCGTGTTTCAGAAAGGCGTAGTGAACCCTAAGAGGACATTACTCATTTTGGAGAACTTTTAAATTTTTTGATGGGTCTTGCTATACAATTATTTTGGGTTAAAGTTCACGATAAATCGTCGATAAAATATGAGATCTATCATAATATGGTTCTAGAGCCGCGTTGTTGAGTAACCGAACTTCTCACTATTGTCCCCGAAACAACGAAGTGGCAACACAAACGCCGCGTACTGTAATTAGGTGTTTTTTTTAATTTTACCAAGAGGTTTTGCGTAAGCCTTCCATTAATGTTGTGTAATTTGTAAAAAAACAATGAGGCGCCTCGCGGTACATGATAATTAGATATTGTACGAAAATGTAATTTATACTTTTACATATTGATCTTAAATTAATTATAGGTACAAACTATTCAGTGAAAGCTAATTTTTTATAAAAGTTTTACGTTCACATGTAATAATTAATTTAAAGTAAATAATTTACTCTAACTTTTAATCAATTATCGAACAGAGCAATAACTACATTATAGAATGATGTCTAAAAATATCTATGTACGATGTGTATTAATTTTTATTTATTTTTTAAATTGTATTAGACGACCAGTTTACGTGGGATACTTTGTATTATATAAATAACACAGATACTTAATGTGGCAGAAAATTGCCTACCGAATTGTAAACAACTTGTTTAGATCTAGTGGTGTATAGGTAAAGTAAACTAACTAATCCTGCTAGGCGATTCAGAACTTCTCGATAAGAAACAGAATCGATTCGATATCTTCTCATATTGACACTTCCATTTTCGAGCTATTCAGGACAAGTGGACTTAAATTATATTCGATTTCGACTACTGTCGATTACGGTACAATAGCGTAATCGAATCGATTGTAAAACCACGTAGAGTTAATGGATGGATAACTGAATTATCGAAAGGCTTCGAATTGGCTAACTGAGGTTCTACCACGAGATTCAATAAACGATTATCGGTGACATTATTATTGTTTTGGCTCATAAACGAAGGAAGAAAGGCGAAGCCATGGGTTCCGTTTTCTATTAGCAACAAGTAAAGAATCAAATGTAATAATGCCAGGAAATTGCTTCTCAATGCGATAAGTTTTTAATGATTTGCATAAAAAACAAACCAGATCTCATAGGCTAGTCCAGAGCAGCAAAAGCTATGACTTTACTTTATTCCTTAGTCTATGAAGCATACCAATTCAACGGGGCAATGCCGCCAGCATGTTGGGTAAGCTGTCAACTGGCAGTGGGTAAAAACACTTGGGTTACCTGTATGTAATGGTTTGGAAATTGTGCAATTGTTGTATGTAGAATTTAGTTAGTTGAATGCTGTAGAAGTTTTTTTATTAGTTCATAAAGGCATTGACCCGTTTGAGTAAATTCGACGATAATAAAAACGATGTATTATTTATGGAATCTTATGGTAGATCTATAGCTTTAAGTGTGCCACGTATACGGTACCGATACTATAGTAGAAATTGAAAAGTAAGTTAACTTTATAGAGCAATACCAAACGTGGCTTGCATGTGTGAACGCGCGTACGCACACATGCAACACGCTAAGAGGACAATTATTCGGGCGGCTAGGCTGTGGCTAGCGTCAGTGAGAATAATTGAACTGTGTGCGTGTAGTGTGCGGCCGCACAAGGCGCACACACAATCAAGCCGCGCTTGGCAACGTTCAATGAAGGTAACTTACTTTTTAATTTCTACTATGCCGATACTGTCTAAATTCACACCGTATTTTACGAAGATAAATGTATTTTCTTTTGCTGGTGTAACGTATTTATACACATATAATTATATATGGATAAATATGATATAACAGAACAAAATGAACTGTGTAGGTTAATTTGTTTTGCAGCTCGTACGAAACACTTTCGACGCTGAAGTCTGTAAGTTATCATTGAATTGCGTTTCTCATCGGGCTGCGATTCACACGGTTGTGAATTATTCCCACGTGGATAAATATTTCACATCAAACTAATAACAGGAGTGGTAATAATCTGCATTAAGTATATAACACAGACCGGCCGCCATTGTTTAAATTGGAGAAATATTAGAAGTACGGATAGTGCTCGTGCTTCAGTGGTCCTGAGGCGCGGAGGCTCAACTTTACACCAATTTAGTTTCTGTAATCGTACCGGCTCACTAATACAGCCTTACTACAACCTACCTATACAAGTATAGGCATTTATAGTAACACGTAACGGCGTGGTGCGAACAATGGGTAAGATTTTCTTTCACCTCAGCAATTTGTCTGCAAATGATATATGAATCGCTTGCCGAATGTATAGATACAGTGCGATCTTTTATCTTGGTAGATCTTGCTGTTGCGTAAATTATTACTTACAGGGTCACTTTCTGTAATTTATTAAATATAATAACGCAAATTAACACAATATCTGGCCGCTATTAAATACCTACTTTAACATAATATTTAGATATATTATAATAGAAAGTAAAATTACATTAATAATAACAACAGTGATAAGGAGGTATTCCTAAATCGAATTCATCAAAATCTCAACGATTCTGCCAAGATAAAACGGTCACGCAGTAGTCAACTTGCGCAGTAAGTGCCTGTATCTACGCGCGTACTGTACAGGCCCTTGTGCGCATTATGTATTCAACGTTCTTTTAATTCGATGAAATTCAAGAGATTTAATAGATACTGTTCAAATTATTCCATGGAATCGCGCAAAAATAGCGTGGTTTAAAGTAATCAACCATTTTCAGTCTAACGCACGTCTTTGAATTTTACCGAAATGGATTTGCCACTTTGAATTGTACTGCCTGTTGTGTTTTGTGATTGTGCTCATTACATTTTTGTTTTTTAACTAAAGCAGTCATTGGTTCTTGAATCAAAATTGTCATAGCATTTTACCGCATCAATTTTCAGTTCTAACAAGCACATTGCATGCTATTTATATATTGCTATTAGCTGATTTTGTTAAAGTCCTGGCCAAAATTGAAATCAAATTGTTATGCGCTTCTTCCGGCGTAACTTGACGTTAGCCTGTGTCATAGAGATACTAATTTTATACGTTGGGTACATTTTGTAGGAATGAGGCTAACGCCACGTTGAGCCAAAATAGCTCTAATTGTAATCAAACTGCAAGATTTCCTCACTGGTCAGTTATTTTGATGAGACGTGATTTAGGGGAACTATTACTCGTATAGTTTGAAGACCGTGCCTTGTCTAGCGAAACTTAAATGTATAACTAGACCCGAAGTAGCAGTTCGTTTACTGCATGAGGCAAATATTTGTATGAAGATGAACCACGGGTCCTTCGTCTGAGTCTGGGTGTTTGTGGAGCCGGGCCAAGGTCCTCGTAGTTCCTAATTCCCTAGGCACATGGAGTCCTAGTTCGGGATCAAGAGATCAATGTATGTCATCGTGACGTGTTATTTGTTACTTTGTTTTTTTTTTTACATCATTACGAATAAACGAACTCAAAACAAAGTACGTAGACTATTCGTAGTATTTTAAGTCATATTGGTGCGAAGTTATATACACGATATCAAGTTACATTGAGTAACAATATGCAATTCAAAGTTCCGGGTGGCACTGATATGGGCAGGCGTAACGCTCGCCTCGTCTCGTTACGCAGGACAATAATTAAAAAAAAACCTATCCATGCTACAAATCCCGTTTACTAAGAATGTACACACATATAATTATATTAAAAGCTTTAAAATGGATTCGTGCTTACAAATTCAAACATGGCACAGTGCATTTGAAACACATTCCTACAAGTAACCTATACAGTGTGTCCCGTTGAACCTTGAACAAAAATCACTGGATACTAAGTCAAAATTGATCTACTAATAACTTTGGAGTAGTCAAAGTAAAAAAAATACCATAATTTCTTGTGTTTTTCACCACTGATAGAAATCAAGATCATCAGTCACTTCGGAACGCCTCGCTTCGCGACAGCAGCAAATGTCTTGTCATTTCTCGCCATATACAATGACAGGGACCCGACACGCGTATGTTTAACCCTCAACTGGTACACGTATTTCGAGCATCACTTAAGAAACATGTGGGTCAGCTCAGACCCGACTGGTTATTTGGCCCATATCGAAAACGAAAGGACTTGAGTGCTATCCGAGTCGAGCTCAAGTCTTTTTGAATTTTAAATCGTTAGAGGAAGACTCTAGTCTTGTCTATATGAAGTTGAGACGTACAACATGTGTAACGTACATAGCGATTTTGTAAAATTCGTCCCCCGAAGGTATTCTAATATATCTGAAATTTGTTTAGTCTACAAATATCCTTGCGTATTTAGGTTCATTTCCATATGTCACACGAAGAACAAAAAGTTGCAATTAAGATGCGAAAGAGTGGCGTGCACAGGAGACGTATACCCAGCAGTGGGTTAATGTAGGCTGATATTGAAAGATACATTAAGATTTTAGTCAGTGGTCTAAAACAAAAATTTGTGGTAATGTTTTTACAAATTTCGACTAGACCGAACTATTTTTGTACGTACTCATCGTGACGTAATGGTCCAACATAGTTTTGACAAAGTAAAATACATGTCTTTAAAAAAGTTATTTAGTTTTTAATGGATGCCCGGCTGGCTAGTCGTTTTTAATCAAATCTCGGTCAGTCGTAAAATCGCGCGGGACGCTTACGGACTCGACCGTTTTGCTTTCTAGCGGCAGGCGGCGCCACTAGTAGCGCGGGAGCGCGCGACACTGGCGATGCTCTTGGACCCGCCTTTGCCATGCGACTCTCGGCTTTATTAACAGGCGGGGTATTTGAATGGAGCGCTACAAGTTAGTTTAAGCCAAATCCCTTTATTATTTATCTTTTCATATACTTACATACAAAATCAAATAAAATTATTATATTGCCCTAAGAATGTTTACAACGCCATGATTTTTTATTGCACCACTGGCCCTCTCAGTTAGACGTTATTGGATCAATTTTGACCTAGTATCCAGGTTTTTTTTTTTGTTTTAGGTTCGATGGAAATTCAATCATAGGGCGGTTTATTTAAGATCTTAATAATCGATAGGTTGAAGAAATCTTGCGGTAAGATCGCACCATAACATATTATTAGGTAAAATAATAAATCTAATCCACTCGGTAGTTCTCCTTTTTAAACTCAAGTTCTAGCACAGAGCACTTAATAGTACAAGTACAAAGGGCGGACACCACAAAAAAAAAATAGTGACGACTCAATAAACAACTCGGCTTGCACAGCGCTGCGGTCGTCAAGTTTTAAATTCACCTACAACGCGTTTTTCTTTTCATAGCCTAACTGTCTCTCCTGGTGCAAGTATAACGTTAGAGTTAACAACTCATAAGTTATTGTTGATTTGTTTTCAGAAAATGAAAAAATTACAACAACCAATTTAACAAGAATAAATACAAATGTAGACGTTTGTAACAACAGAATTGTCACTATTGTCTGCATGTTTAAAATTAAGAAGATAGACTGTAGACTGAGTATCTACCTAGGTGTCAAATAACTGCGTAAGACGCGACATAAAACGGCCACTGTCACCAAGTTTTATCTGACAAATAGCATTTGGCAATAAACCACAAAGTAACTGTGTTACATAATTATAATAATAATTAATAAATAATAATTCACTACCAAAGGCAAAATTACTATTTTCGCATTTAATAACAAAGTTAATTGAATGAGACCGTCTAACTATGCGGTCCGCCGATGTACTTGTAGCTTAGTGCCTAATGAAAATGATAATCTGATTTATTGGACATTTTTAGTACGGACAAAATTTTAAAAAGAACCCGATTTACATTTTCATTTGTGGTATTATAATACGGTTAGTCAACATTTCCGTGTATTCACGAGCCAAAAAACGCACAAGCTATGCATGATATACTGAAATAGTGAGTCGTAAGCCGCTTTCAGATGCTGTAGACATTCTGATTGGAATTTCCATTCTACTGGATGATATAATGTTAATTGTCTTGCTAACTTGCTATGGCATCATTATGCGTCTTCCTATTTCCATTATGATGATGATATTTGAGTGACTTCTACAAAGGAACTCAATTAAATGGGTTGTCCACTCCACTGCTTTCTCACACATACATAACTGCCTATGTGAGTTAGAATCTTCACCCATGTAACTAACCAAGCGAAGTTATAATTTGCATTCAAACATCTTTCGTATATTAGGATATCGCGCGACACGATTAGTACAGGTAAAAATATGCATTTACTTGATTTACGTTATAAAAGCAGTCAACAATAAATATATTTACAATTTATAACAAACACTGATAATATGCAAGTTTTCTGGAATAATTGACATTATTATCAGAGAAGTATCACGCTTTGCTTGTTTTTTTTTTTGTTGCATTTTACGCTGTTTGCATGATACAGTATTTAGATTAGAATTAAGTATGATTAATCGACTGGAAGATTTTTTTAATGATAGGGATATTCTTTAGGTAGGTAAAATATGTAGTTCAAATTCGGACAAGAAGAAAGAAATTGTTTCTTTTACAACTCCACTAAGAAGTGCCTTTGCTTTACTGGTAAATATTGGCTAAATATAATTCAGTAATTGATAAGTTATGCAATGAATTGTCGTTTCCACCAGTATCAATGTGTACGTTTATGTCTCTAAGTACAAATTAAAGCCGTCAAGAAGGAATATTGCAATAATTTCATTGCTTTAAACACAGGTCCCGAAATAGGGGATCGTTACAGTCAAATCTTGTATAGTACAAGAATCCTTGAACCGTAAATTATCTAAAAAGTATTTAAAGTCTGGCCCGTGTTCTGTCTAAAAATGTGTAATTTTCAGAAACATAATAAATAAATCTTCAGTGCGTTCTCAGTTAATATAACAATTTGATACCTCAGGTTTAATATGAGGACAGGTAGGTAAAATTAGACTTATTCAAACATATTTACTGAGAGAAATGAAGCGACTAACTTCATGAAGCTAAAATATACCAAAACACTTTACATGGCTAACATAATCACACTTCTGATAGATTTATCTTTTTAGTAATAAGTAACTCTTCGGTCATAGTTCGAGTATTGCATAAATTCACTCGATATAATGTTGGGCCGAAATGATTGTAATGAATTGCTTCTGATAGGAATTATTAAATCAGTTATTTTATACTAATTCATTAGTCACAGGAGTTCATTTAGTTTTTGTGCCGTTTGCAAACTGCGCTGACGCCGTTTCAATGTCACGTTACAAAATCTAACTCGGTGGTGTCTGGCCTCATTTGGGTAACCGTACTAGCTAAGGAGCCGGCGTCCGTGGCCTTCCGGTTCATGTGATGGAGTGGCGACGACGGCCCGATAACCAAAGGTGGACTGTGCAGACGATCTCATCAATATTTCGGCAGTCCATACCACGTGCTGCTATAGAATCAATTTGATGAATTCTCCTGCTGTCTGTGTAAAACACAATATTTAATGCTTGTAACCTTATTTTAAAGCTGAGCGTGTTTTGAGCGATTGACCCACACGTGAGTGGTAATTGCTGGTTTGAAAATGTCTAGTTGTCTTTAGGGTAAGAACAAATCTGCTTAATCAAAGTATGCGGGTTACGTATTTTCCATACCAAATGAGTACAAACGGGCACATTGCGTTTTAATAGTTTCTATTGCGCAGATTTGTTATTTGCCTTACACTGATTTGGGTCTCAACATACGCTCAATATTTCCATTTTGTAAGTGTCTTTATTTATAAGTTGGATTCTATTGTTGTTTTGTAGTTATTATATGTTGGACTATTTTATTTGTATGAATAAATTAATATTCCAAGCGTCTATACAGTATTAATTTTATTTCTACCCAATCGAGTGTTCTCAAGGTTTAATATTTCCCCACAGTATTATTTATACTGGTACTTTTAATATAATATTATATTTACTTGTTTAAGAAATAATTTAATCTTAAGGTGGCCCCTTCCCACTCAAATTTCGTCGTACTTTCCATGCTCGTGCATGATTATAGCGTTGTAACAAATGTTTTTTTAGATATTTTTAACAAGTAGGTTTATTGTACACCATAATAATATCTAGAAGTGTATTGTAGCAACAATTTAAAACCCTGTCTGTTATAATCTAAAGAAGCATGTGTCCAGACTGAATGTATTCGTCAATTTTGCCCAAAATTTTAATTAGATGTCCACCATACAGATTTAATTTTTGTCATGAAGGAGATTCCAAGATACTCGTCAGCAACTGTTGTTTCCGCAATTAGTTTTATTTAGGTAGGTACCGTGAATTAACACTATTTGGTAAAATCAATTGGAACAGCAAACACTGTTCTCAATAAATTTAAGGAAATAATATAATAGTTAGGGTAAAAGCGGCTCGACAAGAAATATAAGACGATGAAAGCTGAGCTCTACCTGTCAGACAACATGATATTTGTATTCTAAAATTTACTTTTTTATTTTACTTTGCATTATATGCGACTAAATAAACGTTTTAATTTATTTTTTTCGTATCCTGGCTTTCGCTTGAAATTCAAAATGACTGCTGGCTGGCTAATTATTATTTGAATATTTTCATCCCGCGTGTTTCTCGCGCTCTATCATGTACACCAACAAAGATCATTTCGATTTTAACACAAATGTTACTTCTCACGCCCGCGATGTTGCGCGACCGCGTTCCTGGACTATTTCTCTAATGCTCAGTTCGCCCTAAATGGCGTGTTGCGCCGTGGCACCTTTATTAACATTTTCTATAATGTATTTTACATTAACACCATTTCCGATGTAAGTAAAATCCAGTCTATGTCTCCAGCATTATTCTGTTGGACAATACTTTTCATTAAGATGGCCTTTACAAATATTACAAGCAGTCCTTCACAATAGAAATCCATTCCAAAAGTTAGGTCACCCCACTATCGGTCGGTTCCAGCTGCAGTACCTGAACAGTGGTTCAGTGAATCACACCGGTTACATCAATGAGTGCGCTAAGTTCGCAATGTGAGATGAAGAAGTGCGAATGTTTGCTCAACACTCCCATTCTACAATGAGCATGTTTATCACCTTCAATCATATTGTCATTTCCCATCAGCGGAGAAGGTGCTCGAATAGCTTTTGTAGTATAAAAAAAAACTTCGTTTTTATTACAAGTTGTGCAAGCGGACTATGATGGCGAGCCGGCTCCATATCTAAATGTAAAAATGTTTGTATTGTACTTATTGTGTTTATATTGTTATATTTATATACACGAATTGTTGGTCGTTAAGCCACGTCATAGGCCATAGACGGCCTAACTAACTGACACCAGGAGCTGGCAATACGTCATTCGACAAAAAGCAAACATATCACATTGACAATTAAACAATGTTATACCTACTTACCTACCTAAGTGATTTTCTATTTGTATTACTACCTACTTTTATTTTTTTGTGTATGTACTATGTACTTTTGCTAAATACGATTAGATTTATAATAAGAATCCTAGATAGGATACTTACTACATCTACCTCTTACGAACATGGAAGTACCTTTATTAATGGTACCTAGATATTAAGTATTGAATGTTATTGCGCTTCACCGGGTGAAGGGTTGCTGCATACGATTTTGTTTTGTCTACTAACAGTAACAATTCCGTCATACTTCTAACAAAATCTGTAAATACACCACCAAAATCGGTTTATTTCCAAAAACTAGTTCCCTGGTTCATTCTTAGATACGTTTTGGTAATAATTGTTGTGGGAGGCATACGTGATTTCATCGGAGCCTTGGGCCGGTCGGGAGCGAAGTTGGAAAGCTGTCTAGAAGGCCAAGCGAATAACCAAGAAAAGTGGACTAATAATAAAGTACCTACTCAAATTTGTCTAACACCGTTTCTTTCCGTCCTAATTAGTTTCTGTAGATAATATTGATTTCACGTCATGTAATTAAGTACGTGAGTAAATGAAAAGTGTTAACAATTGCGCTAGTTAGTTGAGAAGAATGTACGTGCTGTTGGATATTTTAAGTTGTTGTTTATAGAATATATACCTATAATTTTACAGTGCTATGATATTGCTCCAATAAAAATTGGTTTCCTTTTTTTTATCGTGAGCAAAGAAACCTTAGGTGCCCACCATCTAGTCAAGATGTAAGGCTGGTGCTGCAGAGAAGGCTGGCGCCGGCACGCCGAACTGCGCCGCCTGCGCTCCCGCCGGCACCACCTGCTGCAGCGCTGCCTGCGCCACCACCTGCCGCAGCGCTGCCGGCGCCACCACCTGCCGCAGCGCTGCCTGCGCCACCACCTGCCACAGCGCTGCCTGCGCCACCGAGATCTACGCGGGGAAGTACGGGTTTAGCAGCAGACTCCACAGCCAAGAGTTCCTCCTGTGGAAAATATTATTGAAACTCAGTTCTCAAACGTTTACCGACACCCCCAGAATGTTAAAAAATATCGCAGGACTCCCCAAGCGTTCATTATAAATATGAGTTATTTCTAGAATTGCTGTAAAATTAAAATAAAAACAATTGTGACTTGGATGTCTTACGTGAAAAAGCAATCAAAATATCGAGCGTAGCGAGTGCGAAAATGATGAACATTTCTTACTGTACAATAAACTGTACATACACTGGGTGATCGTAGCAGGGTATTTCTTGTTTCTTGGTTTACTTATAGAAGATAGGCTGGCGTTTGACCACTAACCCACCCCCCCCCCCCCCCCACCCCCCCATAAAAAGCCCAAGGATAATGACGAATCTTTTAAGTAGGCGTTAAAGGCCCGGATTCAAAAGGATTAACTAAAACCTACTGAACTAATTTGATGAAAATTAACAATGTGACCCGACCCTTATTTAAACGAAATTTACTAAATCCAGCTTGCGAATTTTACATCTTATTATTATTGGATCTCCATGGAAAGTACCCAAATATACCTACCACATTTACATCAACATTTCACAGTAACAAATTTACCCTCTACGTAGGTACTTACTTGCTATTTGAATATAATGGAGCCATCTGGAATGTTACGCGCCCTTCCCAATTACTTTCCCTGAGTATCAGTTCAAGATAGAGCTCTTAACTCGCGTAAAAATAACTAATAGGTATAACAGAAATAACGTACCTACATAATATAAGAGTCACACTGCAAGTGACAAAAAAACCTGACTATTTCAGACAAACCATTTTTCGCAAGTTTTTCTTTTTTTGGAAGAAATTCATTAATTTTTATTGAGTTAGTGGTGGATCTATGCTGTGGAATATAGCGCCCAAGGCTAGCGCTGAAATTTTACCGTATTTTTATAACAGTAAAAACTAAAACAATTCTAAATCTTAAACCAATGGTAGTTGATCAACATCAGCCCGCACCCACGCTTACGCGCATCCGTCTCTTACATCACGAGCATTGCGAGCTCATTTTTTTAGCTGTTTATACCTATCAGTGAGGTAAATAAAAGATAAATCGAAATGTACAGCTCTAGTAGGTACCTAAATACTAGTGATTTAATAGAGCGAGCATAGCGATCGCGACAAATTTTCTCTACCATTTGTCAGTGTGGTGAATGAAACATAATTTTAAATGTACCAACACTACTAATCCTTAATTATTTATAAACGTGAGCGCAGCGAGCGCCAAAATTTAGGTATAGCTCCTATCAGTACCTAGTTCAGTATATAATTAACTTACAGTCTTCAATCTCAAAATGTATGGAGCAAACAGTGTAAATTCTGATATTTTCCCGGGCAACCTTGAGCTTTTCTATATTCCAGAATAGTGGAACAGTGTCCACGATTACTATTAACAACTCTGCGGTCTTTAAAATCTGGTTTTTTCTAGTAAGCTTCAGTCTTTAATTCGAGTTAAAGTCGGTGACAATGTTTAGTTTTTGTTTGTTATCAGCTAAGTTCGCTCTCGCAAAGATACATCACGAAAAATTATAGAAATAAATCGATACTGCTTTGCTAACGTAATAAATGTCCTAGATCAACCCAAAAATTCATCGTTCATCCGTACCACACTCGGACATAATCGTTGAACTGTGTAGCGTACACATGGGGGTACGCGTACCTCTTATGGGAAACCACTGCTTTATGGCATTAATTTTTAGGGTTCCGTACCTCACAAGGTATAAGGAACCCTTATAGGATCACTTTGTTGTCCGTATGTCTGTCTGTCAAGACGCTTTTTCTCAGAAACGCGTAGAGGTATCAAGTTGAAATTTATATCAAATCCTCGGGTCCACGGTCACATCAGCTGTGATAAAATCAAACATAACATGTTAAGTGAATGCGATCAAAATATATGACCGTTTATGTCGCATATTTCGCAATTTCACAAGGGAATCAAAACCTACAGGGTATATACTTCTGATTGACTTAAAATCATGAAATTGGGCAAGAAACAGTGCCTTACGGTACGTGTAAAGGAAAAATCTGAAGACTGCAAATATGTAGTTTAATAACAGAAAAAAGCGAATTTATTATAACAAACTTATTATTTACGGTTGGTGTAATAACCCTGTCTAGGGATCGAACAGCAAAGTTCAATTTGTCGTTCAACCTAGTTTGTCTTTTAGTTACAGCCAGAAAGTTAGGTGCTTTCTTAAGACCTACAAGTTTATACGAAACCCTAGGTGCGCGAGGCCAACTGGCAATGGGCTGGTTTTTGTACCTATCAATACAAAAAGGTCACGAAAAAGAAATATTAGTTATTAATAGCATCCTTTAACAATTTTTTGTTAGTTTTTTTTAGCTGGCGTTACATAAAATCTCATTCAAACTTACAAAATTCAAAGCCCTAATCAGCTGGCGAGTGAATAATAACATTTCCATTAGGGGTTTTATGAATCAAAGGATCAAATGTCTGGAATCTTTCAATCCTACTATAAAAGTTCAACAATACCCTTAACCTTCAATTCCTTCACGATAGTGTCGAATTTATACCAAATGATTCGAACATCATGCGAAAGCTATTTTTGGATGACTCATTCAGTAACATTAACCCGACTTTATAATAATAATCAATTCTATTAATTCTTATTACTACTAAAACAGACAGTTAAAAAGAAAAGAAGCAGAAAGCGAACATTCAAAGATAAGCGTTGCGTTGAGTCGCTTTACGACCATGCACGCCTTATAAAAACTATCAATAGGTAGGTACTATTAAACTAAACTTACTATCTACAAACTTAATGAGTTCATAAATTATTGGGTAAAGCGCTCTAGCTGCAAAAACGCTGCAGTGCATAGGTGGCCCACTGTACACTTACCATTCGTGCAACTAGACAGCGCGTCGGTAACTACTTACTTGTACATGTTGGTGGTATGTGTATCTAAAGCTGGGCCCACATTAGTGACCGTGACTCCGTGTCTGTCACGGTACTTGCTAAGCTTAATATGGATGAGGGCCGTGACATTTTACCGCGACTCGTGACATTAGTTCGTTGAAATGTCACAGATCTGGACGGACGCTAACCAACAAATAAAATAAAATACCTACCTATTAAGTGGAAGTGACCCGTGACAACAAAAGTAAGTATGTGGTGATAAAATGTAAGTACCTACCCACAAATATCCCTGAATAAGAATGTAAGTATAAATTTCCAAATAGGGTTTATTTTATGTTACTGAGTAAAGACCAAGGCCTTCACCTGCTGGTAAGCACCACGTCTGCCCATAACAGTTGCAGGGTTATAAATGTAAAAATAACTGTCCATCCAAATCCGAATCGAAAAGTTTAAATAAGGCCTACCATAATCTACCATAGAAGACAGTTACATAACTGTATCTTTACGTAGTTTTAAGAATAGATAAGTAGGCTAGGTATCCAAAGCTCCACTAAACTATTGATCTGATTAATTACGATAAGCGCCGCTATAATATTTTAATTTCAATAGCTATATATATATATATATATATAACTTTTCCCTGCTTATTAATATTAAACGAATTATTCCGGAAATCCCCCATGTAAGGGAATTCATTTTTTTCAATCATAGTGGAAATAAAAAAGTATCTACGTCAACTGGAGATGGAGGCCCGTACGAGATTGAAATACCTACTCTGGCCGCATATGCAGGTGGGTCCCTATTTTTTTGTTTTATAGGTAGGTACCTCTGTGTCACACAAATGCAAAAGTTTGTGTATTTGGTCACTCTTCACGCCGCCGCAACGGCTAGGCAGTCAGTCAGTGATATTTTTAACACGTCGACTGCTGAAAACAGACGTTTGGTTTTTATAACGTTACCAAGTGACTTATATCGCAATCAGATTTTTATTCTGTCATAAAAAAGGTGACAGACAAGTTGGTACCATGATGGTAAGTGATCACTGCCGCCTATGGACATCCGCAACGCCAGGGGCGTTGCCTACCCTAAGTAGGAAGGACTCTCTAAAATATCTTATTGGCACTGGCTGAATGCAAAAACTACGTCCTTGACATCAAATTCAACCAGGCTATTTGTTATAGTGTGCGTGTTTTATACGTGTGTACGTGACGCGCACATTTCTGTGATGACAGCATATTTTTTGTTTCTAAAACCTCCGATGCTCCATTCAATACACTTATATACCGTATTCTAAAGACAATTGAGCAAAATGAGTATTCGAAACTTTGCCCAGCGATTAAGAGTAGGCCCTAGCTGATGAAGCTAAATAATTTTATTATCTAGCAACATCGTCACCACACGCAACACCGGAGTTGCACGAGATGGAAGACTTATGTAGCTGACTACGATTCTCATGCTCCTCGCTGCAAACCCATGAGCTACGATTCCACAGCCACTGTGAGCCTCATATAACTAAGAAAATCATCAAAAAGCGACCAATCAAGTAGGCAATAATAAAGCACTTTTGCAAGTCAAAAAAGTCTCGTAGGACCATGGTCTTCGTAGTTTCTGACAGGGAATCCTAGTTAGGGGTCAGGTTCTATGTAAGTATGTGATATTTTTAAAAATAAAATATGATCAACTAAATTGATAAGTTTTGCGCCTAGAAGATTTTTTTTATAATTCTTCTAGGGGTTTGAGTTTGAAAAGGGAAATATTTCGCTTTCAAGTGCTGATTCACAGCACGGAGAGGAGATATACCTAGTAATACAGGAATTGACACTCCACCCCCTGCGATATTTCAAATAGTCCAATCTGGCTTCAGAGCACGTAGCTACCTAAGTACCTACCTATATAGCTGTCTTCGGGTAGTCCTATTTTTAACCCCCGACCCAAAAACGGGGTGTTATAAGTTTGACGTGTCTATGTGTGTCTGTCTGTGGCAACGTAGGTCCCGAACGGACCTACTTTTTTGATTTTGTTTACTTGGCAAATTGGCATGACCTGTCAAATTATTAAAAATGATGATATGTAGGTACATACTTTAAATAGAATTTAGTTACCTTTCTTACACGTGCGGAAATTTATGAAATCGCAGTACTTCGTTAGTGCCTGATGATGACTTGCAGTATTTACAACAAGTATGGACCATTTTCACATATTGGCCCTTGTTCGCGCCACTTACATTGGCACTCATAATACCTTCCTACCTTCCTATTCCTATCATTTTTTGGCGACTATCTCTGTCGCTCATATCGTGGTATCCACGAGAAAACTGCTTGCCGCCGCAAGTAGTCTGCGATCGACCCTCGTCCTTCGCGGCTGCCGCTCTCGCCGAATCCAAAGTACTGGATCTGCTGCTCCTCTGTGGTGGTCCACGTGAATTCGACGCGAAAATATAAACAAAACCCGCTATAAACCCGCCGCGTAAACGCTCCTTGCCGACACGCACCAACCGCCAAAAATACAGTCCACTACATCGAACGTCATAACATCCTGAAGGAACAAGCAGCTTGGAGACGGACCCGAACCGAGGTGATTGCAGTTGCATGGAGACCAGGTTAGTCGCCAAGTTCCTTTGTACTACTCTTCTACCAGCCATCCTTCCCCCGCCATTGGAGGCGCGCTCAGCCTATACAGCTTAGCTGCCGCGCTAACATATTGTTGGTCCTCCGCCGCCGGATCTTCTCTGGTCCTCCCGCTATTCTCTGGCCCCTCTTAGGCCTCATATAGTCCTCTTTATAACCGCCCGCAATTTTATATTGGTATTTTTACCAACGATAATTTCCTATAATTATCGTGTTCCCGCCCGCAATTACAGTTCAGATAGTACCCTGTACTATCCTACTACGCTCTTATATACTTATTTCGTGTATTCCGCATTCCTAAATAGTAAAAATAACGATTTTTCCGTAATTCTTAATTTTATTAAAAAGTGAAGGTATTCCTAACGACCGCCCGTGCGTCTCCGCGTGGGTATTCAATACGCCGCGCGCGCGGCAGGTAAATGCTGTAGGCAGTTGCAGTAAATTAGGAATTTCATACTTTATCTAGTTTTTTATACTTTGTTAAGATGGCTATGGCTACTCGTTCAAAAGACAAAGATAGTGAAGTATACGAGGACGCAAAAGCGCTCGATACGTTACAGATCGAACGTTTGACCTTGATAGGTAAACGCGACATTATATTTTCTCGCTTACAAGATATTTTTAACCGATCTTTAAAGGCTTTCACTGATGATACTGAGAAAGATTTATTTCTATGTGGAATGATCTCGTTAGACCGTTTACGCTCCGATTTCAATGAAATTGTGAACAAATTAAATGTCACCGAGTTGAGTCTCAACGCTTCGTACACGGTAAACTACCAATCTATAAACGTCTTCGAAGATATGTTTTGCCGTTGTCAGTTTGTTTATAATAAACTTAACCCGCCTTTAAAAACCGCTGATTTCAATGTTGCCCCGCAACGTAAATCCATCAGAATTCCTGAACTCGATTTGATGGTCTTCAATGGAGATCCGATGACCTGGAGGATATTTTATGAGTCATTCAAACGCACGATTCACGAAAATCCCGATCTCACTGATCACGAACGCGTCCAATATTTAATTAATAAATTGTCAGGCCGGGCCCTTGCAGTTTGTTCTGGTATCGTACCTAACGGTGATAATTATCCGATCATATGGCAGACGCTCGTCGATAAGTATAACGACAAACGTAACCTAGCCTCCGCTTATCTTGATCAAATGCTTGATTTTAAATCTTTTAACACCGCGACGAATAAAAACTTAGAATTATTCCTAGATAAATTCTGCACGGCTGTGTCAAGTTTGAAGTCTCTCAAGCTCGATAACATGTCTGATTTTATTTTACTATCGCTCGCTTTGAAGAAAATAGATTCAAGTACTGCACGGTCGTTTGAAATGCACATGCGAGGTAAATCTATGCCTACATACAATGAACTTTTAAAATTCATCCGCGAACAAAGCAAAATATTGGAACGCACTACGACCGATTCTCTTAGCCGCAGTGATAACAGGCCGCGTACTGCAAGGTCTACGCAGGCTTTTGCAGCATCATGCGTCACTCACTGTCCGCTTTGCAAACAAGCCGATCACGCTAACTTATATAGATGCCCTGCATTTGATAAGCTTTCTATCGACGACAGGTACACTTTTGTAAAACAAAGCAAAGGTTGCACTAATTGTCTAAGCACTACGCATATAAATACTGCTTGCAATTCTAAATTTAATTGCCGTTATTGTGGATGTAAACATCATTCTATGTTATGCCGCAAAGTATCATCTTCCCGTGAAGACAATCGCCCGTACCCTAGCGCTCCGTCACAGGCGCACGCGCCGCCTCCGCGCGCGCGAACTGGCAACTTCTCCGCCGCCGGGGATCACATGCCGCCTTCGGCATCGCCGCCGCCCTACGCGGGCTCCGCTAGCGCTCAGCTGACGAACTTACCTACAACTGCTTATCAGTCATCACAACAACAGGTGTCGCTGTGTAATATACGCCCCGCTTCGCAGCCTAATGACACTACTTGTTTACTGGGAACCGTACAAGTTTATGCTACGGATTTAAATGGTCGCCGCCATGTAGTACGCGCCTTAATTGATTCGGCTTCCCAAAGTAACTTTTTAACTTCAAAATGTTGCGCTAAATTAAATTTAAAATGCAATAAGGTGACGAACACCGTTGTTAAAGGGATAGGTTCCGCATCTAACCCAATCAAGGGAGCAGTTTCTGCTACTTTGTCTTCCCGCCTAAATGATAATTTTATTGCAATTGACGCCTATGTTATCGACCGCATAACAGACAATTTACCGGCAGTGAAAATTGACGTATCCTGCCTTTCATACCTGAACTGCCTGCCTCTGGCAGACGACAGTTTCGCTTCGCCTTCCGAGATCGACATACTTATAGGCGCGCCGCTCTTTTCTGAAGTATTGCTATCAGGCCGCGCCGCTGGTCCGCCTGGTACTCCAACCGCTTTTGAAACCATTTTTGGTTTTATCGTAATCGGGACCGCTCCCGTTACTCCCGCTCATGTTACGCCCGCTCATATTGAAACCGTTGTTTCTATCACTGACCCCTTGGTTGAAGATAGATGCCGCTCTCATATTTCCCTCTGTACCTTTACGGAAGGACCACGTTTAGATAATCTTGTCCAACGCTTCTGGCAGCTTGAAGAGGTGCAATGCACGCCGACCTTGAGCCCAGACGCTATAGAATGTGAACGCATTTTTACAAATAACGTTTCCCGCGATCCTACGGGACGCTATTCTGTAGCGTTACCTTTCTCCCGCGATCCCGCGACCTCTCTGGGTAATTCTTACCCTATCGCTAAAAAACGCTTCATGTATCTCGAACGTAAGCTCGCCGCGATACCTGCTCTGCGCTTAGAGTACGTTGCTATAATCAAAGAGTACATTCAGAAGGGTTACATTTCACTGATCGACAATGATAGTCCTTTTACTGGATATTACGTGCCACACCACGCCATTGCGAGACTACAAAAAACAACAACTCGATGGCGTATGGTGATGGACGCCAGTGCTGAAACTGACTCAGGCCTCTCCTTGAATCAAGTTTTATATACCGGGGATAATTTACAAAACGATCTTTTTACAATCCTCTTGGATTTCCGCCTCTACCCAATTGCTTTTACATCCGATATTAAACAGATGTACCTACAAATTTTGATAAATAAGGACCACCGCAAATATCAAAAATTCCTGTATCGATTCGATCCCGTTTTTCCGCTTGATACCTACCAATTCAACCGCGTTTGTTTTGGTCTACGTAGCAGTCCGTTCCTTGCAATGCGAGTGTTGCGACAGCTGTGCGCCGCCGACGGTGCCCACTTCCAGCTCGCAGCATCTCTTATCAGCGACAACACATACATGGACGATGTGTGCTACTCCATGCCTACTCTGTCTGCTTGTTTACAACTCAGAGACGATCTCCGCGAGTTGCTCAAGGCCGGGGGCTTCGATCTCGTCAAATGGGCTAGTAACTCACCCGCGCTCCTTGACTCCCTTCCCGTCTCTGCGTTAACGGAATGCGTTAAAAATGCGAAAAATGCGTTAACGGATCTTTTAAATTCCGACGAATATAATAAGTCTATCTCAGATGAGTTATCAGCTAATCGCATACACTGGAAATTCAATCCACCGCGAAGTCCTCACTTCGGGGGGAATTATGAAATATATGTGAAAGCGTTTAAAAGTCATCTTCATAAGACGATCGGTTCACAGTTACTCACCTATGAGGAAATGTTAACCGTACTCACACAGATAGAATGCGTTATCAATTCTCGTCCTGTAACGTTATTGAGCGAAGATCCGTCTGAGCCGACCGCGCTGAGTGCTTCACATTTCTTAATGACCGCACCGCTGAAGCATTTACCCGCTTGCACGGTTCCCGATGAACCTGGACACTTATTGAAACGATACGCTTTATTGGATCAAATGGTACAATCATTTTCCAAACGGTGGAAGTTGGAATATCTTCACTTACTTCAATCTAGAGGAAAATGGAATACACCTTTGAATCCCATTACAATAGGTTCTATTGTTCTTATTATCACTGATAATATTCCCCCGCTATCCTGGCCTCTCGGCGTCGTCGTGGCCACTCATGTCGGCGGCGATGGCATCTGTCGAGTAGCGTCAGTAAAAACGGCGACCGGCGTCTACCAGAGACCCGTCGTCCGTTTATGTATCTTACCTACCCAATAATTTAACCCCTTGCTCCCCGGTCAACCGCTATGTTATATTTAACCCGTTGACTGCTTAAGAGTTTAACTCTTATTTTTATTTTTTTTATTTCCCGCTTTCTTTTAAAAACCAATGGTTTTTAGGCCGGGGGCAAATGTTCGCGCCACTTACATTGGCACTCATAATACCTTCCTACCTTCCTATTCCTATCATTTTTTGGCGACTATCTCTGTCGCTCATATCGTGGTATCCACGAGAAAACTGCTTGCCGCCGCAAGTAGTCTGCGATCGACCCTCGTCCTTCGCGGCTGCCGCTCTCGCCGAATCCAAAGTACTGGATCTGCTGCTCCTCTGTGGTGGTCCACGTGAATTCGACGCGAAAATATAAACAAAACCCGCTATAAACCCGCCGCGTAAACGCTCCTTGCCGACACGCACCAACCGCCAAAAATACAGTCCACTACATCGAACGTCATAACATCCTGAAGGAACAAGCAGCTTGGAGACGGACCCGAACCGAGGTGATTGCAGTTGCATGGAGACCAGGTTAGTCGCCAAGTTCCTTTGTACTACTCTTCTACCAGCCATCCTTCCCCCGCCATTGGAGGCGCGCTCAGCCTATACAGCTTAGCTGCCGCGCTAACAGCCCTAAAAATATGCCCCGAAGTTACATTGCGATGTAGGCCATATCGGGAGGATCCTTTCCATCACTTGTCTCTTACTACCGAACGATTTTTCTGTTTAGCCGGCTTCGTTGGACGACTGTAATGACTGTATGCATGCGTGAGGCTGCGGGTTCGATTCCCGCACATGTCAAAGAATTGTATAAACCACAAATATTTGTTTTGAGTCTGGGTGTTTATAGGACCACGGTTCTCGTAGTTCCTGTTTTCCTAATAACGTGAGATTTGCGACAAGCTAATAACTGAACAGTTGGATATATTGAGATCCAAGTTATTTGTCTTATAATAAGTGGCTACTCTTTGTAGATCCACTAACAGAAGTGTTGTATCAGATGGGCCATCAATTGCCTCACACATTTGCAATTGATACACAAAACAAATAAAGTATTTGATGTCTTCGTCTTTAATAAGTGCGCCTTAACTACGGAGCCGAACCGAACACACTCGTGATGAAACTTGTCCATATCGAGCTATGCACGTTCCTTAATTATTCCCCTATTGCAAGTTCCTCTGAAGGTCAGGATCCACACCGACATAGCTCAAAGAATCGGCAAGCTGAAGTGGCAGTGAGCCGATCACATATCTAGAAAAACCGACAACTGCTAGGATTGACGTTACGAGTTCTAGAGTAGAGACCCCTCTGGCAGATGTAATGTAGAACGGGTATGGAGCGCCGACTTGCGGAAATGGACTAGAGGCCTACTTCAAACAGTGGAGGAGTAAGTATAGGCTAACGATGATAAGTGAACTTATCTGTATAAGTGCCTACAGCTTTTATATTACCAAATAAATAACTAATAATAATACTCGTAAATAGTTCCTGACCCCCACTAACTAGTGAACTATAGGTCTAATGAACTATACGATTCCCTGTAGCCCCAACATGCATACCATGTTTTTTATGTCCAATTGGCTGAACTGAATATACTGTATAAGGTACGCACCTACATAAATAGGTGCCTAATTAGAAATGACATGGTAGATGGTAGACAAGTAATGGGATGCACATTTCCACAGCCTATTTATATTTGATGCGTCTTAATCACTGAAGTAAGATAAGACAACAAGTATTTAATGCATTCTTGACATACATACTAGGTACAGACTAAAGAAGCAGGTAGATAGGCAGGCCAACATGCGGACCGCGAAAGGTCGGAACTTGGACCGCTAAATATTGTGTAACTTACCTTTGCCACAAAAAGCAATAGAGCGAGATCAGTGGAAGGAGATGGGGGAGACCTTTGCCCAGCAGTGGGATCAGAGTCAGACAGATTAAAGAAAAAAAATTACCTGTACTATTCAATTTAAATTATATTTAACACTAGCTGACCCGCCGAACTCCGTACCGCCTAACAGAAATTGAATGTCGTGTAAAGTTTTAGCTAAACTTTATTTAGGCTTTTATGCACGTGATACAATGAAAACAAAAGAAATATTAAGTTTAATAATAATTTATTATGACAATACAGAAAGAGAATATAAATTCCATAAAAATACAAAAAGTTTATTGTGCCGCATTGGACGTACTCGACTTAATTATTCTCTTCGTTCAAACACCTTGTGATATAAGCCATTTTTTTGTTTTGTTATCAGTCGCTAGAACAAATAACCAAGCAAGAATAAATATCACCAAACGCGTTCCATTGCACAGTTTTGGTTGGTTTAGTTTTCGAAGAATTATGTCGATCTGGCCAACCTTCGATTGTAAATTGCGCGATGGTAAACCAGGCACATCCAGGGAGTTAAAAATTCAGTTAGATAATATTTCTAATTTTTTAATCAAATTTCCACTGTTTTTATTATATAATCTGCTAATCGAGGCTGAGACATTCCAAAAAAATCTAAAACCATGAAAATTGATTCTCTAGTTCTCGCGTTATAACTAAGTGTTGTAACAAACCAGTCTTTCTTTTATGATTATATAGATAGATAATTACCACGTAGAACACAAATACCACAAATATTTGGTCTGAGTCAAGGTGTTTCAGGGACCATGGTCCTCGTAGTTCCCGATTCTTTAGATACAGGGAGTAGTTACGTATGTGATCGTGACGCTTTATTACAATTATAATAAAATCTTATTTTATGTTGCTTCTTGTGGTGTCCCGCAAGAAAGTGCGTTGGAGTGCGGGGTTGCAGGCGGAAGGTGGCAAACTGCGGACCTGGGTGATATTTTTCTGGTTCTGGATAAACTTTTTTCAACAACCCATTCAAAATTACCTGCCGACTTACATTGGCTGTCCAAAAACTAAAATTAGGGCTGTAAGCAGCCATATTGAATTATTGGTGAAACAAAAAATGTCCAACGCCTATATCGTGGTTCAAGGTAAAAGTATGTAAAAGACTATTTCGAAAATATATGACACTTATATCTAAACAGCAAGGGCAAGCAGGAAAACTAAAGAGAATGAATAAAATAAAACTAAAGAAAGATCTGTCTGAGAACAAAACTGAAACGTGAAATGTTAATTATTCTTGGCATTGCTGTCAAAAATTTAAATGAATTGGTGATGCCTCCGACTGCATTTCATGTTATAGTTTAGTTCGCAGTAGTGTTTATTGTTTTTGAAATAATATTTTATAAGCGAGATGGCTTGCTGTCGGCGCCGGAGCCGTACCAACGCCGGGTCGCAATACTGTAATACTAAAAACAACAAACTACTATGACATAAAACTAAATAAATACTATCAACAGTTGGACAACCTACCAGCCATTACTACGAAGGCTCGTAGGTAACCCAAATGTTCTACCCTACTAAGGGCAGCGTGTCTAACATGCTTGCGGCATGCCAAGTGCAGTAAGTTTCTAGCACAGATAAAATACTATAAACAACTGCTTCTATATATAGGCATACCAACCTCGACGGTTCGACGGTATTTTTTCCCATCGGCGTAATTCAGCTGATGTAGTGGACACCAGCTTATTAGCATGTTGCCGAAATTCTGGAACAGTAAGTATGTCTTTATGAGTATATTGCGTAAAAATCTATCTTCAAGCATTAAATTTAAAACCTACTGCGTAACAGCAGAAACAATGTTTTCTTAAGGTAGCCACACGCTAGGGAGTACCGGACAGATGTGCCTGTACACTACATCAGGTAAGCTAGAGCCGAGTAAAGGACATTCTCCTAGCGATAAACCTGTACAAACTATTAGTTGCAACCATGGCCCCAGCAGCGATGCTTGATTTCGAAGCAGTAGCGCTAACAGGCTTATTGCTTGTTTTATTGAAGCAAAATAAATTAAAACACAGATATCCTGAAAGATCATCCTGTAAATCGTAGATTCAAATCGTCATATCCATGATTTACATCGATTTTCAAAAACATCTTTATGTAAGCCTATTGAAAGAATTGAAATTTGAACGGAAAGACTACCAACGAATGAACAAAAAGGAAGACGTATGACACTGTTATCAGCGGTGATCCCCATTCACAAGCAGAATACAGTAATGAGAAAAGCTATATTATTACCACCTTATGAAAGTACCTGTGATTTACACAAATATTTGCCCTGTGCGGGAATCCAACCTGCATCCTCTCGCTTCGCAGTCGGCTCTACACCCACTTACTCCACGGAGTAATTTCTCGTGAAAATTTCGACAATGTAATCAATTAGTCATTTCCACGTGGGCAAAATAAGATTGATCGCGGCGGAGTCAGGTAGGTACCGGCACGAGAACATTTAATTGCATTTCTTCAATGCTGAGATGGCTTCAGATATTAAAACCACGAGCTCTGCGGATGTCCAGCGACGGACGGGCCAAAAAGTCGAGGTGGCGTTTGCCAGTCGCACTCTAGCCGGCGCAGGACTCTTGCTACCTTCGTGTAAAGTAGATAGTTTATAACACGTTCACGCATAGATGATTGGTCATGTATGGTGGTGGTAGCCACTTAAAGGCATCCGTCCTGGTTTTTCGGATTTGTACTTTTCTTTCTTGGAGGGGTCTGGACCCTGTATAGAAGACACCTGTCTCGAAAAGTGATCTATTTACCACGGTGATAGAAATAGCTAAAAGTTATCGTAACATAGTTTTACAGTGAGACCACTGGTCATATGAGACTTTAGAACCGACGTCTCAGGGTGACGAACGCAATGCAGTGCCGCGCAGGATTATGCAATGCAAAGTTCTGGGTAGCACTCTAAATGTGTTCGTCAGCGGGCAAATGACACCAACCCAAAAACGTGCTCGCTCCAAAACTCCAAAGAAGTTTCGGTAAAGCTCCCACCACTTTACTGAATCGTGGCTTTGACCAGACTATCTACTATCTAGAACTTTACATTTTAACTAATATCTATAGAACACCTAAAAGACTTCAACCACATTAGACATTGACTAAAGACATGCGGATACAAAACAATATTAATCTATGATATTGGTCACTCACTTGAATCCGGTGCTAAAGACGATAATATGCTATAGATTTACAACTGTGCATTCTTATTTCGACATTTTGTGTCACATATACAGCATTCAAATTTACATAATGGTTTGTTTACGTTATTTTTCTGAAGTACCTACCAACATTAGATGTTTTTCGTCAGATAACTACAACTTTGTTTCTACACCAATAGAGACAGTCCTATACCCACAACAACCTTACGATAACTTTGCTACGGGTGGTTTATATAAAAAAATTGTGTACAATATAATGTATGTACATATACTATGATTGCAGTACAATATCCATTGGTCATATTTATTTGTCCTATGGTGGAAGCGTAGATACAGAAAACTATTTCTTTTATTGCGTTTTATTTTTCAATAAAACGAAACAAATCAATTGGTTAGATTAGGAATCGTAGTCGTAATTTATTTTTGTTACATGGGCGTTATATTATTGTTATTGTTAATAATTTAGTTTTTATATTCTGGGGTTACTCCGTAACTCCGAGAATAGGGACGCCAAATCTGACCAAACAGTGGTTCTATGTGATATGACGCTTTATTATTTTTACTAATTACAGTATTATAATTATATTTAGCTATGAGCTATGAGCTAAATATAATTAGTCTCATACAAAAAAAACAACTGTGTCCAATGATAAAACATGTAATATGGATTTAATCAATTTTATAAAATATATAAGCACCCCATTTCCACAAGATTGCAATTAATTATAAACACCATTGCATCTTACACACAAAGTATATCCTTAATAAATTAGAATTGTTACTCATGAACCACACACCCAAATACAAAAGGAATGATTGATTTTTGTAATTGGTCTATTTGGAATAAAATGTGATTGTGTCTGAATCCCACCATGTGACACAATGCAGCATTTAGTAAAGTCATACAGTTAATTATATCTAATCATATTGATACTGTATACGCGTGCGTATAAAAACCCAAGCCGATAGGCAAGGTCGAGGCACTGCATATTGTCAACGAAGTATCGTGGAATGTTCCACCATCAACGACTTATTTGTTAATATAGAAATTATATTTGTCAAATATTTTAGGGTGTATTAGTGACGCATACGCTCATATAAGGATGTATTGGTGACGTATACGGACAAATAAAGTGTCTGTGCACGCGTCGTGACAGATTCCGAGCACACACACTAATACAATGTACACTTAGTAACAGTGTTTAGCGATGGGCAACTCCGAGATGTTCAAAAACACAATCGAAAAGATCACAATGTCACGCTAACTTAGCATCGCGCTCCCCGACTGAAACATCGAGATATTTTTCAAATATTCCGAGTCGACTGGCTCGTGTCGTATCGTGCGCGGTCTAAACTAGAAAGTATCGCAGATTTAAAAACAACTCGAATACATAAAAGAGTCGGTGCTACCTCACATTGCCTAGCAAGAAACTTTGTTACATCAACACTACGACATATTTCACATTGTGTAATCAATATATTATATTCATTACACAAAGTGGAATCTGTATTAGTGTTGATCATAATAGTTAGCAGTTATAAATTGTAGCAGGAACCTGGTTGCTTAAAATTTTCTGCATACAAATAAATATGCAATGTTACCTTCAAAAGTCACAATTAACCCTCATTATTCGGTAAATATTTTGCCTACAAGAACTATCATAAAAATTGCAGAGGTCAGGTGTTATGTGATTTCGTTTTTCAATATAATCACATTATTCGAGATATCAATAAACTGCGTTTTTCTCGGAATTAGATCCATGCAACCGTCACAAGCGCCACGTTGGAGCGCGTTACATTCTCAATATTATGTCTACTATTTTGCGTCAGATATATGATATGGCGCAAATTGAGGTGTTTATCTGACGACCTGAAGACTTTTAGATTCGACAGCGAAAGAAAACTATCGAGATCTTTGAACAATTGAAACAATCCATTAGAACATCTTGGACTCGCCCTTCGCTGAACGGACTTAGCTAGATAGCATTTCAGCACACAGGTGTTTAATTGTTGTAAGTAGACGCGGAGACGTTGCCACCGTGGCCGGTCCAGTTGGTGTGCACGAACTCGCCAGGCTTCGCGAGGAGCTCGTATGTGTGGGCGCCGAAATAATCACGTTGGGCCTGCTCACAAAACAATTGGTCATCATGTGAAGTGTATATGAATTATATAGCACCAGACGTGTGCAACTACAACGTTTGTACTCACACAAGTCTGGGATTAAAGAACATGATGCATGAAGAAAAGCTGATTATCGATACTGTTCGCAGAGAGTTGAACCAGCTGGGTCGTTATTCGCTATGACCACCTACACTCGTAACGCGCTCGTTTTGAACTGTCAAACCAACGTGCAGGAAGTTTGAACGTTCATAATAAGTTTAAAGCGCGTTACGACATCACACGTTATCGACAAGGAATCTCATGTGGCCAAGCGGATAAGGGCCCTGTTTGTTTGAATTCTTCAGAGCTTCTTTAACGTTTTTTTTTTTTTTTAATATATTACGACTGATCAAAGTAAAATGAGTTTGGCTCTTACGAATCGCAAACGGTTCATTCTTTCCGACTTCGCTCCTTAATGAGTATGGCGTGCGAAAAGGCGTAATACCTGCAGTAAGTTAGCGGGCAGCACCGGCGCGCGGTACCCATCGTAGAAGGCCAGCGCGGCGGAGAAGGCCGGCGCCGGCACCCCGATCAGCGCCGCCTGCGCCACCACCTGCCGCAGCGCCGCCTGCGCCGCCGAGATCTGCGCGCGGAAGTACGGGTCCAGCAGCAGGTTCGAAAGCTGAGGGTTCTTTGTGAACGCATCCTGAAAAATATATTTAGTTTCGATCATCATCTATTACATCCTGGGAATAAAACATTCGTGCATATACATCCACATACCGCTGAGAACGGCTCTCACTCGTCGCGCTTTCCTAAGAGGATTAGGCCATGATAATTAATACACCATGGGAGCCCAGTTCCGCTTGGTGGAACACGTAGGTACCTCCGACACGTTCAGAATGTGGATTTCATCATATGACGTTTAGACAATTACGTAGATAGCCATGTATATTTCGTAAAAACAACACTCAAATGGACTTCATAAAACACAGTACTTCATCATCAACAACCCATACCGTCCCACTGCTGAGCACGGGTCTCCTCTCACTTTTATGAGGAGGGATGGGCCATAATCCTCCACGGGGGCCAGATCCGGATTGGTGGATCACCTACCTACCTCCGAAATAATTTTCGGGTAGATATGTGGGTTTCCTCACGATGTTTTCCTTCACCGAAAAGCGAGTGATAATTACGTACATACGTTTTAGAGAAAACACATTGGTACGTGCCTGCACTGAGATTTGAACTCACGACCTTCTGATTGGAAGGCGGACGTTCTCCCACTAGGCTACCACCGCTTTCAATACACAAACACAAACACAGTACCTGCATAAGCTAAATAATAGGGCAACTTCAACCACGATGCGTCCACCAAATCAGATCATCTGAGAACATAATTAGGAATAATAACATTGAATTTACGAAATAAACCAAGAATGACGAAATATACAACGGCCTCTGTGGCGAGTGTGAATTGAGGGTTAATATGCTAATTGTTATTTATGTTTAGGTATTTATGTCTTGATGTTTGTAAGACTATGGTCCTCGTATAGAATTCTAGTTAGATCAGTACTTATATATTATAAAGAGATGAGTTTATTAACCAAAAAAGAAAACGGAACGGGTTGTTTTAGTTTTATTAAGTTTCGTTTCAGATTTCCTTATATTTAGGTAATCAAAGAACGAGGGGCATAATCCCACAGGCTCCCAGAATCAGACCAAATGCCAGTGGTTCATAAATATATTTCTCTCCTGCGGGATTCAAAACCGCTTCACACTGCGCAGTGGGATCATTATTATAATTTTGGGCATTACCTTGATATTGCCGAGGAAAGCACTCCTGATGATGCAGCCGCCGCGCCACATGAGCGCGATGCTGCCGTAGTTCAAGTTCCACTTGTTAGTCTGAAAAATATTATCATAGCACCTTGATTCGTCTGTACGTCGAGCGAAGGAATGGAACACCTTACCCATCTAACATTTGCAACTAATAAATACATGCCACATAACACGTTCAGTACTGAGAACACAACTGTTGTGTTTGTTGTATGGGAAAACACTAGGGAGCGTGCAGAGCCGCACCCGTGGCTAGACAAGCAAAACGGCTCAGCAGTCAAAGTGTTGATAACAATTAACAAAACAATTTTTAACAATTAACATTTTTTTTAATTGACCTGAATTGACCTGAATTTTTTTAATTGTTTTTCTATATTTTCCACGCCACGAAACTGTTTCAGATGAAATCTTGTATACATGCGTGTGTAGCCCATCGTCGCATAAGGCAACTAATTGAAAATAAAGGCCGCAACCACCTCAATATTTATCAAAATTTAGAAAATATTTGGAACTTATATTTATATATTTCATTTACCATATCCTTGGCATCATTTTTGTCACAGCTTTACAGGATTGGTCAACTTTTACGTCAGAAAAAAAAATCTCAAATATAGCTCTAATTAAATAGAAATTTTCATTTCAATTAGAAACCAGACCGATTTACGCCTCAAAAGTTTCTGTATAGATGAGTCTAAATACAGATTTAAATTTGATCATTGCATTTTATACAATTTACAATAGATTTTATTTGAAACTAGCTGTACCCTGCCACGCTTCGCTGTGGCACATTCGATAATTTGCTGATATGTCACTGATGAAAAAAATAGATAAAAACAATCCTTGATGCGGATTATATATCATGCTAAAATTTCAGCTCGATCGGTGCAGAACTTTTTGAGTTTTTGAAGCGTACACAAACCAACATAACTGGTAGGTTTATTGTGCAATGTACGCCTACGAATTCATCAATCACATGTAAATTCAGCCCTCAGCATTCAACTTGTAAATGGAGGGTACGAATGTCATACTTAAACGTCAATCTTTTCATGTGAGGGTACACCTACCCGTGTCCTCCCTCCCTACGTCACATCCCGATCGACTGACAGATGCCCTATGACGACATCGGTCTTGCGCGTCCATCTTCGCTACCGTTAACATCGCGGATCCAAGGAAGGATAGTTTTTGCCGATCAATAGTGCTCCAGTTAGCCTGTTTCGCCGCAATCCTTTCCGCAAGCATAGAACCTCAACATATATAGGAAAATCAGCAAAATCAACGCACCTCAACATAAATGGTTGAGAAAGACAACTCGCCCACGAAACCAGCCACCCATTTTACTATCGAAGAAGCTTTACAAGGAATTCACGGGTGAGTCAGTCGATCCTTTCTCCCTTTTCTCGACCATTTCCCTGGTCCTTCGAAACCCGATCTTATTAGCATCCTTCTTAGGAAATTCAATCTGAATTTTTCTTAATCGTAGGTATACTTAGCATTTTTCATCCGCCATATTTGAATATACCCCACATTGAAATTGAGTTTCGTTCATTCACTTCGAATTGTATTCACTTTTTCTTAATATTCTGTGGTAAAAGTTCGAATCGATCTCTTTGGTAAATCATCTTGAAGTGTGTAGCGAATCTTATTATTTTAGTCAAGTGGTAACATTAACCTCATAACGTCAAGTTTGTTTGACATGTTTGACATTTCGTAAGTTTTGTTATTTTGTTTCAAACTTCGTTTAATTTACTGTTTCCAAGTTGAAAAGTGGAGTGAAAGTTTATAAACATGAGTGATCCTAAGATAAGCAACGTTGCTTTCGATTATTGTGCGCGTTTCATTCAAGATTTGTACAATTTAACTACTAAAATAACATCTCAGCAGACGATATCCGTTCACGACAGGAGTCGTTTCTTCGCCAGGTATAAGGACTTGGATAGGCACTGGCATGAAATGGAAAAGGCTTTCTCGGTAGTCATGGCCAATACGGAACAAGCGGAGCGTCATGAAATCGAGGAAAAATTCAACAATTGTGAGGAGAAAGTATATTTAATCAAAACTCTCCAAAATCACTACGTGCCATTAGAATCAAAACCCACAATCAGCACCGGCTTTCACCTACCAAAAATTTCATTAACACGGTTTGCAGGAATCCATACAGAGTGGCCTGGGTTTATTAATATCTTCAATAGTTTAATCCATGACAATGCAAATTTGAGTTCTGTAGAAAAAATGCATTATTTACTAAGTGTCTTGGACAAAGATGCCCTTTCATTAATCAAACACTTGCCAATTTCGCTTGAAAATTATGCAATAGCTTATGGGTTATTGACAGATCGTTATGAAAATAGCAGGATGATTGCGGACAAACATGTTGAATCTCTATTGTCATTGCCAAATCTAAATCAACTTAATAGTAAAACTTTAGGTAAGTTTATCAATATTGTAAAGGAAAATACACACGCGTTACAAGCCTTGACATTTGATGTCACATCATGGAGCTTTCTTTTACTTCACATCATCCTCAAAAAGCTGACGATGGATTTGCGTACAAAGTTTGAATCATCAATTGATACTTTAAAAATTCCAACGTTCAGCCAATTGCTAAATTTTTTAGAAAATCAACTTAGGATCTTAGAAAATGTTGGTGGGTCTACATCTAGGTCAGCGTCAGGCAATAACACATTCAATATTTTTAATGAGAATAAACAGCACAACAAGGTCAAAAATGCCTTTGCTTGTCCATGTTGCACGGAGAACCATGCTATATATCGATGCTCTAAATTTGAGAACATGACTCCGGTGCAACGGAAGAGTTTTGTAATTCAACATAAACTTTGCTTTAATTGTCTGCGCACTCACCAGGTTTCTAAGTGCACCTCAACAAGTGTATGCCAGGTGTGTCGTAAGCGCCACCATAGCAAGCTACACATCAACAATTCAATAGAAAATCAACATTCGGACCCAACTTCTGCACCCATCCCCTCTGAGCCTGCTGTGTCGATACATAGCTCCGCAGTCCAGTCTCAGACCTTACATGGTGTCGATGTGACATCCACCATGATTTTAGGTACAGCGTTCATCAGCGTGCAGGATGTTGACGGTCAATTTCACACAGCCCGTGCTCTAATAGACAGCGGCTCTCAAGTATCAGTTATGACTGATACCTTGGCTCAACGGTTGAGGCTGCCTCGTACAAGGTCAGGCGGCTTGTGTGGGCTAGGTGCTTCGTCTGTTCACGAGACTCGAGGTATAGTTCATTGCAATGTCAAATCAACACGGAACAATTTACATATTTTATCATCGGACTTCATCATTTTAAAGAAAATAACTGGCCGTATGCCTTCGGTTCCAGTTGATCCTAAAGTATTAGAACTTTGCACAAATTTAGTTTTAGCGGATAGTAACTTCACAATTCCCGGACAAATTGACTTGCTTCTAGGTATAGAATATTATGACCAGATTCTGGATGGTAAGAGGATCAGTCTAGGTGAAAATATGCCTACTGCCTACTCATCTATCTTTGGCTGGATCATCATGGGAAAAGCTCCAGCAGCATCGCAGTACACGTACACCGCTACTTCGATGGCCTGCACCATAGATCTTGATCACGCACTCAGGATGTTTTGGGAGGTTGAAGAGCCACCCAAGCTACGCATTCAAGATCCCGAGGACGTCCAATGTGAGAAGCATTTCACAGAAACATACAAACGGGATAGTGATGGTCGCTTTGTTGTCTCGTTACCTTTTAAGGTGAACCACAAACCATTAGGTGACACTCATCTCACTGCTTTGAAGCGGTTCCATAATTTGGAGCGCAGGCTGGTTAGGGAACCTCGACTTTGTGAACTTTATGTAGCCTTCATGAGGGATTATATTGAAGCCGGTCACATGCGTGAAGTGCCATGTTCGACTGGTGGTCAGCGCTACTATATACCACACCATGGGGTCCTGAAGGAGCATAGCACAAGCACAAAGTTGCGCGCAGTTTTTGATGCGTCTGCGCCTAGTACCTCAGGTGTTGCGCTCAACCAAGTGCTCATGTCCGGTCCCAAGCTTCAGCAAAATATCGAAGACATCATTTTGCGTTTCAGATTGCATGGAGTAGTTTTCACCTGCGATATAAAACAAATGTATAGGCAGGTGCGCATGCGTGACGATGACTGCAAATATCAAGCAATATTATGGCGCGAATCTCCTGACGACGTACTCAAGCAGTTCGAACTAACCACAGTCACCTATGGCGTTTCGAGTTCGGCGTTCCAGGCTATTCGCGTTCTACACGAGCTAGCTTACCTCAATGCAGACAAGCATCCCGCCGCTTCAAAAACTTTGTTGGAGGATACCTTCGTCGACGACGTTGTGAGTGGATCTCATGATGTCAACTCTGCCAGGAACCTTGCTCAAACGATTTCTGACATTCTCGCCCAGGGAGGTTTTCTTTTGCGCAAGTGGTCCAGCAACTCCCAAGATTTTTTGGAAGGTTTTCCTGTCGACCACCGCGAATCTCCTTACAGGTTCGTCGAGGATGGCGAAAATATCTTCAAGGTTCTGGGCATCGAGTGGAACGCAAACAAGGACAGCTTCATCTACCGCGTCTCCGATATGAACAAGGTCCTCACCAAGCGCGGTGTCTTGTCCAACATTGCCAGGTTGTATGATCCGTGCGGGTTCTTATCCCCGGTCACATTTTTTGCTAAATACATCATGCAAATGCTTTGGTCGATCAACTCAGGGTGGGATGACCCCCTCCCTTCAGACATTCGCAATGTGTGGACTGACTTTATGTCTGACTTCCACAATATAAATCAGATTTCAATACCACGGTGTGTCGTCACTGATCAACTGGTGTCCAGTCAACTGCACGGTTTCAGTGACGGCTCAGAACGCGGGTACGCAGCATGCGTCTACCTGCGCGTTCAAAACGCTTGCGGTCGCGTTTTAGTTCAGCTGCTTCTGGCTAAATCACGCGTAGCGCCGCTCAAGCAAAAACTGACTGTCCCCAAGCTCGAACTAAACGGAGCGTTGCTATTGGCTCGCTTGTTGGAACATGTCACAAAAATAATAGGAGGTAAGATTCTATTGGACAGCACGACAGCGTGGTCTGATTCCACTATCGTGCTATCCTGGCTCAAAACTTCGCCTCACAAATTACAAACTTATGAGGGAAATCGTGTGTCCCAAATACAGTCGCTGACTCCAAGCGTTGTTTGGCGGCACGTCCCATCAGCTCAAAACGCAGCTGATTCTGCAAGTCGCGGTCTCTCGCCTTCAGAATTAGTCAACCACCCGCTGTGGTGGTCACCAGCATGGCTCGAAGATGATTCTTCGTCATGGCCTGGAAACTATCAACTTGTTGATGACGCAGATTTACCGGGATTGAAATCCGCAACTTCAAGTCTCGCATCTCATGCTATCCAAATCACGGAAATCTCCGAGCAGGTTCAGGCTGCAACCGACTTGCTAACCAGATTCAGTTCGTTTCCCCAACTACAGGCAACTGTAGCTTGGTGCAAACGCTTCATCCATAACGCGCGCAATCCAGCTCAAAAACGTACTGGACACCTATCGGTCGCTGAGCTAAACGATAGTGTTTGCACCATTGTCAAACTAGTCCAGTCTACGGAATTTGCAGAACCGCTGAAACTGTTGCGTGCTAACAAGGTTGTCAAGGTTGGTCTGATGCGCTTGAATCCGTTCATTGACTCTGAAGGTCTCGTCAGAGTTGGCGGCAGACTTGTCAAGTCTGATTTGGATTTCAATATCAAACATCCATTGTTGCTCCCAAAATCTCATCACGTCACACATCTTTTAGTGGATCATTACCACCGGATGTTCCAACATCCTGGTATAAACACACTTCTGAATTTGCTCGTGCGCAAATTTTGGATCCTGTCTGCGCGTAGGGTTATTCGAAATCGTATTTTTCAATGTCAGCGCTGCTATCGTTTGCGGCCTAAATCCATTGAACCTTTCATGGCTGACTTGCCGGCAAGCCGAGTCACATCGTGCCGACCATTTCAAAGGGTCGGAGTGGATTTCGCTGGACCTTTCATGCTGAAGACTTCCCGCATGCGCAATGCTAAAAGCGTAAAGGCCTACATGTGCATTTTTGTATGTTTCACCACCAAATGCTGTCATCTAGAAATAGTTTCTGAACTATCAACGGCCGCTTTTCTAGCCTGTTTTGACAGATTCGTATCCCGCAGAGGTCTCCCGAGCGACGTGTTCAGTGACTGCGGTACGAATTTTATAGGCGCGTGCAACTATCTTAAAGAGGTTTCAAAGTTTCTACGTGAATCCCAGACTGAAATACAAAAATCCTTGGTCGGACATCAAATCTCATGGCATTTCAATCCCCCGGCTAGCCCGCACATGGGTGGCCTGTGGGAGAGCGCAGTTAGATCCGCGAAGCTCATCTTAAGTAAAATCATCGGCGACCGCTCTCTCGTCTTCGAAGAGCTCGCCACGGTCTTTTCAAAGGTCGAGGCCGCGTTAAATTCTCGTCCAATGTTTTCGGTCACCAACGACCCGAACGACCTTGAGCTCGAGAGTTTATCGCCCGGCCACTTTATTATTGGACAACCTCTTCTTGCCCTGCCAGAGCAGGACTCATGCCAAGAGAACTTAAGCTTATTGAAGCGATGGCAACTAGTTCGCCAAATCACTCAACACTTCTGGAGGCGTTGGCAAGCAGAGTATCTTCATACCCTCCAGCAGCGTCCCAAATGGTTCCACAAGTCCCAGAACTTGCAGCCAGGCGATCTAGTACTAATCAAGGAACCCAACTTGCCGCCGCTTCAATGGCGAAAGGCTCGCGTCATTCGAACCTGCCCAGGTACAGATGGTACGGTGAGAGTCGTTGAGCTCAGAACTTCATCTGGTACGCTTCTTAGGCCAACAGTGAAACTTTGTCCTTTGATGCCATGTGCCAATCTATAGTCGAATATCAACTTAAAACTTAAATTTTATTATGTAAATCAACTTAGCTTATCAACTTTGAAACTCAACTTGGAAAATCAACTTAGAAAATCAACTTGGCTTATCAACTTTGAAACTCAACTTGGAAAATCAACTTAGAAAATCAACTTAGTTTATCAACTTTGAAACTCAACTTGGAAAATCAACTTAGAAAATCAACTTAGTTTATCAACTTTGAAACTCAACTTGGAAAATCAACTTAGAAAATCAACTTAGTTTATCAAGTTTGAAACTCAACTTAGGAAATTCAACTTAGAATTTCCACTTAGAATCTCAACTTAAGAGGCTCACCATTTTTGATCTCGAACCTCACCACAGAATTTTAGATTCATCCTCAACTTATATTAATTAATTGAAAGAGCTAGGTAGCTCTTTGGGGGGCGGTATGGTAGGTTTATTGTGCAATGTACGCCTACGAATTCATCAATCACATGTAAATTCAGCCCTCAGCATTCAACTTGTAAATGGAGGGTACGAATGTCATACTTAAACGTCAATCTTTTCATGTGAGGGTACACCTACCCGTGTCCTCCCTCCCTACGTCACATCCCGATCGACTGACAGATGCCCTATGACGACATCGGTCTTGCGCGTCCATCTTCGCTACCGTTAACATCGCGGATCCAAGGAAGGATAGTTTTTGCCGATCAATAGTGCTCCAGTTAGCCTGTTTCGCCGCAATCCTTTCCGCAAGCATAGAACCTCAACATATATAGGAAAATCAGCAAAATCAACGCACCTCAACATAAATGGTTGAGAAAGACAACTCGCCCACGAAACCAGCCACCCATTTTACTATCGAAGAAGCTTTACAAGGAATTCACGGGTGAGTCAGTCGATCCTTTCTCCCTTTTCTCGACCAATAACATTTTTATATATATATAGACTAGAAATTACACATGTGACATCGCGTCACTACTAGACTCGCGCAAGTTTTTGCGTGGAGCCGATTTGAGATTAATTGTTACTGCGTCACTGGTGAAATAGTTGTCAAATGCAATACTAATTGATATTGATAAATATAAAGACTGCAATGAAAAAATTACCTGTTATAAATATCCTTATCATGGCAGAAGCTTGGGAAAAATACATGTTAGGTACACAACTAAAAAAGGAGAGCCTATGAGATGGTTGAGTTTTTTACATCAACCATCTTCGTTGCAGACAAAATCAACGAAAGCACCTACTTTTTAGCTTTCTTGTTTATTATTATATATCTTTTGATACGCTCTCTATGGAGCTTAGTAATATTTCCGTATTTACATGCTTCTATAACTTGCAATGTCTGTATGAGTTAGTTATCTTAGGTCAAATATTGCAGGTCAATTATAACCGAGTCCCCGTTGTTGGATTTATAGGGACGATAGAGACGGACGGTACACAACGGAAATAATCAGTGATTAACTGTAGATTAATGGTATTCGGACTCATTTTGATCAGCTTGCAGCACCCAATATGTATCTTATAAAAGCTAGTATAGAAATGTATTTTTTTTTATATCATTGTGTAAAGAGACAAATAAGCCGTTCATCTGATGGTAAGCGCCACGCTCGTCTAAAACTATTGCATTGCCATACAGAGCCTTTGCTTTTATTGAATATTGAAGTATGTATTTTGAGAATAGGTCACCTTGACAGTTAGGCCCTTTTGAGACTTATATGCCATTTGGAGAAGTGGGCATTCCGTCCCTGGAACATATTTCTCAACTGAAATCTTTTCCAATAGCATATTACATTACCTTAGCAGCTTCCCGGAGCAGCATGAAGCCCTGCGCGTAAGAGATGAGCTTGCTGGCGTACAGAGCCTTACGGAGATGCTCGAGGAAGGTTTTCTTGTCGCCGGTGAACTTTTGTGAGGCGCCGGGCAGCTCGGCGCTCGCCTTAACGCGCTCCTCTGCAGATAACACAGTTCATTGCGTCAAGATAAAATATAAATAGGTATTCTACTATCAAAGTCAAGGTCAAACAATCCGATTCAACCACTCACACATATAAACTATGTTAGCCCTAGGGCCAAACCGCTAGTATGAAGGTTCATACAAACGGTTTGTGCGAGGACGATGATTGCGCAAGAGCCAAATGACTTTTACTAAAGTAAATGGAATCAAATCGTCACTAGTTGTTAACCAAACCGTTCACAAAGCTTTGGAGCCATGACATGATTGTCAGCTTGTTTGCCACTCTATTATATCACAAAGAAATCGACCTTGAGCCTGCCACACGTAGCGGCGCACGCCCACAATGTCATACAAACATTAAAGATGTCAGATGTACGTTTGTCGTTGGTTCAAAGAAATCATACACTTAGTAGTGGGCGTGCAAGCATAAGGTAACGCCGGAAGTATTGCGGCGCGCCGTCACTTTGCCACAGTTGGTGAAAAATTAAAAATGCATCGAGTGAATTCATGTAGCGCGCCGCACGTCAGTTTGACGCTTAAATCCTCGCTTCGTTGGTTAAATAGAACAAGTATAAAAAGGCAAAGGTCACCTTTAAGCGCGGACAGGCAGCGAGCGAAGACTGCTTCTCCGATTAGCGTGACGGGCACGCCGTACTCCAGCGCGGCGATGCCGGTCCACTTGCCGGTGCCCTTCTGGCCTGCCGTGTCGCGGATCTTCGGCAGTAGGTATTTGCCTGTACACACACACAAAGATTAAAATAATTAATGATAATTAAAATTACATATATACAAATACATGTTTTTCTCCAGGATAGGCAGAGACTACATATTTCCACATGCCACGATCCCAATGGAAAGCATTACACCAACTCCCAGACACCCTCTGCTGGTTTCTCTAATTCCAGACCAATAGGCTGTGTAATGTCCATGAGTGGTGGGGTGTGACATCCTATCCGCTTGGTCTCATTCATACAAAGAACATCAATCCGTCTTTTTCAGTTCACTATTCCCAAGTGACATTAGGCTATTCTTCTACTTCTTAGTTCTTAGGAGTTCTTGCAAGAAAATAGTGTCACGCGGGTGAATTACACAATAAAAAAACCGAAATAAATAACGCAAGCACACGGAAAAAAGTGAAAGGCTTTGTACACGATGCAGTATTTGCCGCCGCACCCTCATTGACTCGACACGTGCACTAACCCACCTTTAGGAGGCTTCTACGCTTGGTGTGGTAATATTTGAGTATTGATTATTGGTCCAAAATTCTATAGATAATGAATCGTGGTCACGACAAGCATCGTGCATACAACAACAATGTGTGATAGAGAGTGTGCGTGTGTGTGCGTAATAATAGCGAAATAAACTTCGTTAGAAAATCTTAGCATATAGACTACGAAGTCACGACAGCTTCCATGGCGTAGTGATATAGCATATAGACTACGAAGTTCCACGACAGATTCCCGTACAGGGCATACATTATTGTAAACGACATGTATTTGCGAGTCAGGCTGTTAGTGGGACCACGGTTTCCTGACTTCCTCGATACAGGGATTCCTTGTGAGAGGTCGGTCGATGTACGTATGATAGTGAAATGACAAAAATCAAAAACATAATAATAGGACCTTACCGTCAGCGTCCTTGTATTTCAAGATATCCCTAGTGATCTCAATCAGGAAGGAATCCAATTCCCCTTTGTTCCATTCTTCAAATACCTCTGCCATCTCGCCTTGCTCCAATCCTGTAAAAAGAAAACAACTGGTTTATTAGTTGCAAGATGAAACAAGCACATATTTCAAATATATTTAATTCATTGAGAACTTTCCAATGAGCCCAAACACGATGCCACTGCTGTAAGTAGGTAAAGAGTTGGGTATCCTGGTGATGCTGCAGCATCAAGTAAATACTACCACGATTTTACAATATCATTGAAGTATCCAGATACCAAAGGAGACGTCCTGATTTTGGCCTGAAAAGTGTTTTCATCGTCACCACCAAAAAATACAGCGTATCTTATTTATTGGCTACAACTGTTATATCAGATTTAGAAGAAAATATTATTATAGTTGAATAATAATTGTGCATTCAGTGTCAAGTATTAACATAATTCAACTATTTCATATTTTAAGCGTTTTATTTTTCAATCTGACACTAATTTACCTATATCTCGCTTATTATTTCATGAATATAAGCTTATAAGTACATAAATAACTATAAAACACGACTTTATGTTGAAAATATCACAATATTTTTTTCTTTATTGATATTAATATACTCCATAGTCAAAGTTCTACGATAAAAAATTTAATAACAGGTATGGTAATCCTCATTCTAAGTCGATATATTTCATTGCTTTACATCTCAGGCCAACGTTAGTATCGGAAGCTGCCGGTCTCCTTTAGAATAGATCAGACCTGTGCAAGTTTCTCACATCCCTTCATATAGTAAAGAGCTGATGATCTTCAAATAGCTGAAGATATTTTTTGAATCGTGGCTAAGAACACTTTCGATCAAATCACCTTTCATCAGAAAAAAAACTAATTCTAAAAAGGTTTATGGGAGCAAGATGCCACTAAAAGACGAACGCAAGTCAAAATTATCCCCTCTTTTTGCATTGAGGGTATAATATAACTACAGCGTTCCACTTGCCTTTGCACACATTATCCGATCAATCAGAAGACAGCGGTCGACTGCTGCCAGCCTTTTTATTTCATTTATATGATTCTACACTTATATTAAGAGGTTAGGTTTGCGACTGTGTAGGAGATAATCTCCGGAACTGTAGACCCCATTCAGAAAATGCTTTCACTAATAGGAAGGTAGTTTACCCCTGCGTGCTTAGGCTTGATTTCATCACAGATTTCTTGCGAGAAAACGGAAATACCAGTGGGTAAAAAATATCATAGCTGTAAATAAATGTAAAAAATAGTTTTATATCCATAATATTTTTTACACATCGTGAGGAAACCCGAATACCTACCTACCCGAGAATTATTTCGGAGGCAGGGAGGAGGTAGGTAGTATCCACCAATCCGGATCTGGCCCCCGTGGTGGCTTATAGCCTAATCCTTCTCACGGAAGTGAGGGGAGACCCGTGCTCAGCAGTGGGACTATATGGGTTGATGATGATGATGAATATTATATATTTACCCCATGATTTAGTTGACGGTGGATTGCCAATATCAACTAAATCACGGTCTAACTAAATAGTCTATAGAGTTATGACTGACCGAGCACATCCTTCATGAGGTTGTAGGCCTCGCATATGAGCTGCATGTCTCCATACTCGATGCCATTGTGGACCATCTTAACGAAGTGGCCGGCCCCATCCTCGCCGACCCAGTCGCAGCACGCCTCGTCGTTAGCCTTGGCACAGATCGCCTGGAAAATACAAACGATCAATGAGAACATTTCTACGCTACGCTCATTTCATTACAAGAACGTCAGATCCTCAACATGACGTTTTTGTAGTGGGAGGCCTCTTCTGCAGGAGACCACCACCTGGGGAAGTACCACACCTTTGCCAGATATTCATCCGCCAAGCAGTAGGCAGTAATGTGCAAATATTCTAGTGAAATTACTGGGCATATGAGACAATAGAGCCGATGTCTCAGGGTGGACGAGTGCAGTGCAGGGCCGCACAGGATTATGAAATGCAAAGTTTTGTGTGGAACTGTAATTGTTATGGGCAGGCGTAGCGCTTACCATTAGCACACATTTACACATCTCATCACTCAGTCAAATAAAAACAAACCGTGTTGAAAGTTAAAAAACACGTTTTAATAAATATAGACTTTTGAACTATAAAAATCAGTTTTTATAGTTGAAAAATCTATATTTTATATAATATTTTTTTGACTATTTTTCTTTGCTTTTACCGAATTATGGTTTTTGTAAAAAGAGTATGCCAAAATACGAACAGATGGCACTAAACAGTCAGTTACAGACAAAGCGACATTCATTGTTTTTCCCGTGTAGTCTTCAAATATATACCAGAAGTACCGGGATATACATATGAATTCAGTGTGGGCCTCCTCACATGTACCATTGGGAGTACAGACCTTTCACGTAAACTTATTGTTACAGCACATAGGCTGAGAACTGGTCATATGCCATTGGAAAAATTTGTTGATGCCGAAGGCCGGAGCCACCCAACTATGCCACATGTGGAGTCGTAGAGGATGTGCACCACTTATTGACTGAGTGTGCCCATCGCTTGAAGTGACTTATAGTCTGGACGGTTATGATGCGTGCAGGATTCATTCGTATTTGTCACATCAACATCCGATGCAAGAAAAGAGATTAGTTACTGCGAAGTATTATATCTACCTAAAAATGGAGGTGATGTTTTTTTTATTATAATTGTTACATTTCGTTGGTAATTAATTAGCGTAAGTAGTTGCAATGGGACTGCCATCTATAAATTGATAAAAGTCCCTTAAATAAAAAAAAAGTACAAGGGTAGCATAGGCCACAACAACCACATCCAGTATGAGTGTGTGTTAGAGTAACATATCACACCTGGAAGATAGGCTTGACGTGCGGCCATGCACCTGGGTGCCCACCCGGCATGAGGGACGGTCCGTAGCGCGCACCATCCTCTCCACCGCTCACCTGAAGCAAAAAAAACACATTACTAGCACTATAATTATGATACATAGATAACTATTTGAGTGAACGAGTGTATGTTTGTGTGTGTGTATTGTGTGTATGTATTGTGTGTGTGTGTGTGTGTGTGTGCGTGTGTCTTGTGATACTGACTAACAACATAACTCATTACTCATAGCAGTTGCAGTGCCACCGAGAACTTTGGATTGCAAAATCTTCTAGGGGGGCGCTGCTCGGCATGAATAATCCTTTTTGGTTCAAAAAAAGAAGATTATTAAATAAATATTTGCTTATCATCAAGTGACACAGCTTACGGTACGATAATGTGCAGTTTCATCATCCACCAGACTTGATTTTGAAGGGAAAATAATTAATTTAGATCTAGGCAGATTTTCGATAAAATATGTGAAGATGATAAAATGTGATAAAATACCAACAGCCATTTTAAATAAACCTAGGCACTAAAAATTTACATATGTTGCAACAAATTCCAATGAATACATACCGAGCTATTGAAAAAAGTGTATTTTGATTATAAATAGGTTGCATTGTGAAAAAAGTCACAGGTAACAGCCAGTATGAATTAAATCCAAAGAGTAGAAACCAGGCTATTGAAAAAAAAAACATTGTATTTTGATTATAAATAAGTTTCATTGTGAACAAAATCACAGGTAACAGTTAGTATATAAATTTAAATAAAGTGATAGTGATTCTACACTTTACTTTTAAACGAGGTCCATAAAAAGATAATTGACGCTTTGCAATGTCACTGTTGAATCACTGACGAGCCATATACAATCATTACAATGCAAGATTTGCACTTGTAATACTACTCAGCCAAATATCTTAATACGTCAGCTGTTTTTAATCAATTCATATCAACAGTTGTGATAATCTACGGGCTGATAAGGTGTGTAATGGTGTACACGCAGTTTCTTATATCGATAAATAATTTTTCTCTTTTTGTTGTGTAATTAGTTTATTGCATACTAGCTACACCTCGCGGCTTCACAGGGCCGCCCAAGTTGCGTTGGGGTTTTAGAATCATAAACTATTTAGTAAAACGCAGTACGGGTAGACCCAAGTCAATTAATCTTGAAGAAATCGGATATAACTGATTGCTTTATTTTTTTTTCTTAAACTTGGGTTTCTTTGTGGTAATGTTCAACTTCAACTTCAACTTTTGGTTATGGCTTCTGCGGGGTTGCCACAATTTTGCCAGTGTCGCGTGGATAGTGGAAGGTACACGATGGAGATGTTTAAGTGTGGGCAAATGATACTACTTCACACACACACCTCTTTACTAAATCGTGACATTGACATTGACTTGACTGGTCTACTCACTACCTGACTGACTGGAACTTGACAACTCGATGATAGAATAGAAAAACTCTTTATTGTACACCAGAAACAAAAATAAGATGATGATATATGTTTATGGCTAAGTGTTAAGATCATAAATAAAAAACATAAGACAGGAAACCAAAGTTAAAAATATAATAATACATGTAGACCATCTGAAGCAGAGCTGGACAGGACATATGCAAATAGAGCAAACAGGTCACGGTATGGCACTCAAGAGACTGGACGAGAGGAAAGGGACACCCAAAACAAAGGTAGACGGATAATATTAGTCAAACATTGCGATCATACTGGTCCAGTGTAGCAATATAATATAAGAATATAAGAATAAGAAACGATTTTCATGTAAAAATGCTGCTCAAGTTTTAGAGTTTGAAGAAAAGCTTTCTTATATTACACAGAAATTGTAGAAATAGCGCCATGTTTTCTTTAATGAAATTTAACTGTCACCACAGACGAGACCTGTCTGTAGTTTTACAAAAAATAGTTTTATATACATAAAATACTGACCCCCATGCCAATGTAGTGGATGCCAGTGGAAGCTAGCTCCTTGCACCACCGCTGAGTGTCGATATACTGAGAGTTGCCACCGTCTATGATGATGTCGCCTTTCTCCAACAGTGGCAGAAGATTCTTCACAAACTCGTCGACTGCTGAACCAGCTGAAATTTAAAAAAATATTCTATTTAGTTTAATGTATATGTTTTATACAAGGTACAATACAATAAAGTTAACTAGGTCAAACAGGTCTGACCAAAATGTGTTGTGACCTTGATGGTTTCATTGCAACATTTGACTGCAATGCCTTCAACTACATTTTACATTGCTAAATCAAGAGTATAAAACTTGTTTAAAACTTGTCAGTTTTGTTTGCCGTCTTGGTTTTGTTTTCTTACTAAGTTATAAAACATTATACTTCTATTCATATCTGAAAGTTTTATGCCTCTGAATGCAAATGAATCATCAGTGATTGCCCTTGGTCCATTGTAGTGGTAATATTTTATACTTTCCGATGAGGCACTACTGTGGGAAAGATATATTTGTGGTTTGATGAGGATTTTTCCTAGAAATACTAGAAACTATGAATACATAATTAATAATTGACCATAGTACGTCACTGTACTATTTGGTTGGAATACTTTCAATAGAAGTAGATTTAAAAAAATTTTATGAATATGAACATTTGTAAGAATAATAACACAAATAATAAGACAGCTGGGATTGTGCGTGATTGGATAAAACAGCCATTGGAACCCTCCCTGTTCAAGGACAACAACATCAGGGGTTTCAACGACCCCTGTCTGACCTTGAATGGGGAGAGAACAAAGGCTGGCACGAAAGGGGTGACGGTTTCTGCATGTTATTTAGACATTTTAAAACTCAAAAACTATTCTTAAATGGAGACAAAATAACTTTAAAACATAAGTCATAAAGAGGCAGATATAATCTATATATATAAAAATGTTATGTTGGTTTGTGTACACTTCAAAAATTCTAAAAATTCTGCACCAATCGAGCGGAAATTTTAGCATGATATATAATCCGCATCAAGGATTGTTTTTATCTATTTTTTTCATCAGTGACATATCAGCGAATGTGCGAATGTGCCACAGCGAAGCGTGGAAGGGTACAGCTAGTACAATATAATAAAGGTCTTCTAACTGTGTAAATACTTTTTCTATACTAGCTAACATGTGAAGAGTCTGCTTGCCTGCTTAATTGTTTAAAAAATGGTAACTCTTTATTATAATAAGTCTTTTCTACTGATTTAATTATGTTTTTCTTCTACAAACTGATTCGAAAAGTGTACGAAATGGGAATTAGCAAGAATTAACTAACCTTTGACTAGCAGCATGACCTTTCTCGGTTTCTTGAGTTTCGACACCATATCTTCAAGTGAAGTCGCTCCAATGATTTTGGTGCCCTTGGCTTCGTTTTGCAAGAACTGCTCCACCTGTGGATTGTTAACAATTATACTGCTGAACCAATTTTCTTGTCTAGCCACGGGTGCGGCTCTGCACACTTCATAGCATTTTGTCATGCAACAAATACAACAGTTGTTTTCCCGCACTCATGGCAAGTTATGAAAAACACGACAGTAGTGTTTTCAGCACTGAATGTGTTAAAAAATTATGGTTAGTAGAGCGGTAATAATATGTGTGCTTTGCAACAAAAAGAATTTGAAGTCTCAGCCTTGCACCTATGACTTTATTCTATAAGTTACTAGATGTTGTACACACCTCTTAGTTCAGATTTGAATGTAATTGGATAAACAATGCACAAAGACTAATAATCATCCAATAAGGCTTACATACCTATAGTAGAATTTATAGAAACATTGGTAGTAGGTACTATGCCAGAAACTTTTACCTTAGTGCCAACAACTGTACAAAGCTTCAACTCATCTAATGAACACGGGGCAAAAGCAATTTTTATTTCATCTCTCTATCAATCTGCGATCAGCTCATAACGATCAGATATAGTGTGACGTTTATTAAAATTTGGTTGGCTTTAACTCCTTTGACACATACTGAATAATTTGTTACAGAAGCCGGTATTTCTTTCAATTAGAAAATTCAAGGCATCAGCCAAGGAGGTCAACTTAGGTCAATTTAAGGTCAACCGTTAAAGGAGTAGTCTCTAGAAATACAAAGAAAGGCTAAATATGCACACTGATATTGATAGATTACTCCTTCAATAGTTGGCATTCCAAGGTGTATGGATTTCTAAGTTTCTGACAAACCAGTGAGTGCGGGCACGAGTGCATTACAAACAACCATAAAAAGATTCCTTTATATGTATTAGAAGTGCTAATTTCAATCACACTATGTGGTTTATTCAGCGTATCATGCAGGAAAATATTTATTTATTATTCTTTTATGAACAATACAGTAAATTACAACTTCGTTATTAAGTATATTTTATAGTTTGGTACAAGTTTATTCTCCACATTCTTATGGCCTAGATACAACACTAGATCTTGCACTGGGATAACCTATGTGGCAAGATCTAGTCTTTGCTTGATTTGTGTGAAACATATAAACAATTACATATGATTGTGACTAGGATTTCCTGCACCTCGAGATTCTGAACATGCAAGGCCCATGTCCCACAAACATCCAGGTGAATGTTCGAACCCAGTTGAACGCAGTTAGTCATTGTAATCCCAATGTGAATTTGAACAGAAATGGTTTTAGACTCAAATAACGCTCATTGAACGAATACAAGCCACAATGCGTTATGGGATTTTACATAGCGTAATTGGTGTCATAGCACTTGTAAAAACTCCATGCATATGCATCTATGCTAATACTCTTAAAAATGTTATGGCTTTTCTTCATAGCTACGTGTTGTGGTCGAATATCAACAAAACCACAAGTAGTCTTTCAATTAACCGTACTTTGTACCCCTGACACAATTATGCTTAAATTACCTTAGCAACAGTCCTGTTGTACGCGCAGACCACAAACCCGTGATCATCCATGTTGAGAATCAGGTTTTGTCCCATCACAGCCAACCCGATGAGAGCAATGTCAGCCTTTTGTCTAAAACGCGAAAATATGAGCCATGGATTTCTTTATTTCTTCAATCCAATATTTTTAAGTGGATTCTGTAGATAGGCCACCGCAATTTCGCGGGCATTTAGGTAGGCGGCTTCCTAAACGAAGTAGATTTTCCGATGAGAAGATATTTGGTATTTCCATTGCAGCAAAGGATGACACTACAGCACAGGACACAAACTAAATAATTATTCATTTGTATTTTCGATCAATTGGCCGTTATACCAGTAAAACGCGACTTTGTCACCTGTCAAACAATACCGAAATCGATAAGTCATATTAATACACACACTCACTCACTTATGTAGTGCATACATTTTCTCAGTGACACAGAATAAATGGTCTGTGCATAGAAGAAATATAGTAGGCTACTAAACTAACTCGGCCGATCGTTTTGTCTATCGTATGGACGCATTTTGAGTCACAAGAGTATTATTTGAATTGACCTTACAACAACAAAATAACTAGGTACATATTGTTGATTTCCTTACGAATTTTCCTGTGAGGAAAGATCGAATGAGGAAATGAATTCTCCCAACGAATTTATATTTAAGCTTGGTATAGGTACATTTTACTCGGAATTTTTCCACTAGGCAATAATAATAGGGAACACAGTATCAATACAAGTCTTGAATCACATGAATGTAATAAAATTAAAATTGAAAAAGCCGTACACTAGTCTTCTCTCAGTACCTCCAGATGGAAAATCGAATTGTGCAGAAAGCTCTAGAATATCAGAATTTCATTAAAAAAAAAGCACTAAATTCAGCATAAAATGTATGAGCTGAAAGCACTAAAATGGCAGCACTGACTGCACCCAGTTGGTACACATATATAATTGTTTTGTTTTGGCCTCACGCAATTTGTGCCGGTAGTAGTGGCACTTGCTAGGAATATAGTCTACCTAAGAATGTAAGATTCAAGTTTATTTTTACGAAATAAGTAGTCTAAATATCAATTTTCCTGCATTTTGAAGATATTATTATATTCTGCTCACCTCGCCAAAGGCCTCTTCACCAAATTTTTTGGAGACTAACTTAATAATTTACCTTTCAAATAAAAATATATCATCGAAATCCTATCTCTTAAGGCCGAGATATTCAGGTACCTGATCTCTCTTTTGCCACTTTTTCTCTTTTCACCTCTTCAATCAGAAATCATCCAATAACAAAAAAATATATAAGGTCGTGAACCTGTATATAATATCAAGTTTTGTCCAGATTGGTTGTAAAATGCGACCTCTACAAAAAAACTGACAGACAAAAGTAGATTTTGTCAGTCTTGAAGCAGAGACGCTTCGCTCGCTCGGTCAATTATTGCACTTTTTGTGTTTTTTATTTACAGTTTGTAACATTGTATCATTTGCCTACATTTGCACAAGTTATACACATAATATATAATATAATATTCTACTAATATTAAACATTATAATGACAAAACACAAGTTTGTCAAAGATAAAGGGCACATATGGCTAAAAACCAATACGCATCTCATGTATGTCAAAGGAAAGGTTTTTGCTTCAGTTTCAATTTTTAATACTACACTATCGCCTCTGGGAAAACAGAAAATTATCTTACAATGTCCCATATAAAATATATTTGTAGCCGAAATAACTAAACAAATATTAATGCGGTACTTAGTATCTTATAATATAAGATATAAAATAGAGATATATGTGTTCATCATCATCGTCATCAGCCTTTATCAATTTACTGCTAGATATAGGCCTCATCTTCATTGCATCAAATTTTACGGTCCTGAGCTATCCTCATCGAAATGTTGCTGCAATGTGATTTCAAAGAGCTGAAATATTTTATAAAACAGCTGCTGTCATCCCAGTAAAGTAAGTTGGTTGAATCAGAAGTTATTTTATGGAAACCCACATTCAATCCCTCATCATCATCAACCCATATCAGCCCACTGCTAAGCTCAGATCTCCATTTACTTTCGTGAGAAGGATTTCGCCTTAATCCACTACCAGGGTCGGGTCCGGATAACATACCTACCTCAGAAATAGTTATGAACCCCCTCATATACCATGGTGTGCCAATGTGAAGTTGAGTCATAACCTTATTGTAATCGCTCATAGGTTGCGCTCTGGACACATGCCTTTGAATAAATTTAAATTTTGAATGAAGAAAGTCGAGTGCCCCGATTGTGAGTTGTGTGGTGTGCCCGAAGATGTCAATAATTCTTTGATAGATTGTGTCCGGAGTGAACCTGTGAGAGAGGATGTTTTTAGGGATTTTGATTTAAACCAACTTGATGTGAGCCTATTTCAGGGCATTTTAGCTGTGCAAACATCGGACGCGGCTAAGAGGCTCTATCGGTCCACATATTTAGTATTTAAGGAGTTATAAAATATATTTGTGGGATACTATGGGGCTGTCATAGTCATTTGACGACTCAAAGTCCCAAATAAATTTAATTAAATAAGATAGGTAATGTAGGTTTCTTCGTGATGTTTTCCTTCACGGAAAAACAAGTGATAATTACGTATGTATATAGTTTTTACAAGAGACACATTGGTACATACCAACACTGGGATTTAAACTTGCGAACTCTCCTTGATAGCTGGACATTCTCCCAGTAGGCTATCACCGCTTTTTTTATATGTAGGGGTTGTTTTTATTTAGAAAGGGTTACTAGAAGGGGTTGTTTATAAGGTAACGAGCTAGGGATTTCGATATTGTACGTAAGGGATTAGCTTAGGAATGAGGATGTTTTTCAATACTCTTCTCTTTCATTAATCCAACAACCTATGCAGAATTAAAGATATATATTTTCACTTTTTCTTGTCCAAAATAGTAAGAAAAACAACATTTTTGTATGGATGGGTGTTTTCTATTTTCTGAGGGTTATAAATATTTCCCCCGAAGTGTCAAAAATCCATAGTAGTACTAAAAATGTACACTGAAGTGATAGGCTTTTATTTGAACATTAGATATGTTTTAGTTTTTGCCAAGCTCCATACACTGTTGCCCATTATCTTTTTCAGTTTCCTTCCTAAACCCCTAAAATTCTAAAATGCCGGGTGTCCCTGAAAGAAAAAATAAGCCATCATATTTTGGTAAAAATTTAAAACACTATCATGCCTGAGTAAACAGTTTCACTCAAACTAAACTTTTACTTTTCGCCACTTCTTATGACACCCTGCATAAATTCTTTCATTTTAATTACTCATATATCGCAGAGAGTAATAATAATAATTGCTATTCAACATGGAAATGCAGCCATACCTACATTTGTTACAATTTTGATAGTTTACATACACTCACTGCGTAACAGGCCAATATCCGAAGCCAAGAAAATCGGCTAAGCAGTGAAAGTGTTAAACTAGCTGTACCCTGCCACGCTTCGCTGTGGCACACTTGCACATTCCCTGATATGTCACTGATGAAAAAAATAGATAAAAACAATCCTTGGATTATATATCATGCTAAAATTTCAGCTCAATCAGTGCAGAACTTTTTGAGTTTTTGAAGCGTACACAAACCAACATAACATTTATATATATATAGATAGATAGATTTATTGTTTTCTGAAGTTACCTGAAATAAATACAAATCAGAAGAAAAATATGACATACTTACCTCAGTAATTTACCAATCATTATGATATAGATGAAGCTAAAATACAAATCAATGACAAGTTGAATGACAAAAAGTTCAAGTGCTACTTTTAAAACTGATAACGGTTGAATAAACTGATTAATTTTTATCAAAGGTTCCTCATTAATGCAACAACTTGCTAATCATGAAACTCAGCACTATAGTTCGAGTACTTAATCACCTTCAAATAACCTTGATAACTTAACCTCGTAGGTGATAATAAAACATTATGCACATACTATTACATTATTATTGAGGATAGTGAATTTACAATTATTCGAGAAAAATAAATGTGTGATAGGTACTTCGGGCAAAGTGTCCTTGAGTATGCACTTCTTGAAAAGTAGGTTGAATCTTTGAAAGTATCTATCTATGAAGTGAATTTAGGTTAGGTCAAACTTTAAAATGTAAACACATATCAGAATATAAATAGGAAGGATGATATTATAATAAACAAAAAAACTATGGCTGCGGTGAATTATGAATTGTGAAAGTCATGATCAAAGAATAATTATTGTAGAATATAAAGAAAAATGTAAAAAACATAATAAAAACAAACTCACTGTGCCATGTTTTGAGAAGACGAAACAATTTTTTTATCGGTTGGTAGTTACTAGGTAGCCAGGAGATGCTAGTATAATATAATATTAACACTTTAATCGTGATTATTTAAATACTTTTTACAATAAAACCACTGCCACTCGACACTTAACCGTCGCCGTCAGTGAAATGACTGGTGGTGGTCTAGCTGGCTGGCTGTGCTAGTGTGCGTGCTGTGCTGTCCTGTCACTCACCTATCAAATAGTACAAACAATCACTTTTTTTTCTTCGGAATGGCTTCGCACGATTTTTGCACTTAGCAAGCGATAAGTACAACATCTTATTATAATTTTTTCATAATTATTACTAACTCAAATAGTAATCATGTCAACACTACGATAATCGATAATTTTCACGATAGTATCTGGATCATCAATAATATTGATAGTGTAAAACTTTTAGTACGAGGTAAAATCAAAAATTAAATTTCATGTAAGATTGACAGCTTCCGTACCAGATTTACGGTTGGCCAAAGACAAGTATGGCCAAAAATCATATATACTTACGGTTGGCACCCCGACTTGAAGTATCCATAGTCTGTGGTTGGTTGGATACAGTACAGTACAGTTGGCAACACCGGCTGTGAAGTTATTGATTACTGGTTTCAATGGTTTGTACTTTCTTACCGCTGTGCGTCGGTGTCGTGAATTTATTTGATTCTTTGTTCCTGACCAAGCCATTGCTTGAGCTTTTGCGAGTTCTTTTCGTTGGAGAGTCGGCGCACTAAATGTAAGTTACCTTTCTGCCTAGCCACAAGTAGTACAGTAAATAATATACTTAAACAGGATATTAGAGGGGCGTAGTCCGTAAAACTAGCTTAGAGGCTATTTTCGTTAAAGGTTTATACCCAAGAGTGGTATCTTCGTATTCAGTGTATTCTACTGTTCAAGTGATTACGAATCTGCAAGAAATTGTCTCGTGAAGCCAGATACTATGACGCAGATGGAGCCACTTAGTGTCAATATATTTTGTCCATTATATCGATCACTACTCGACCGACTCGATCAAATAGGGTGTCAAAGGATAGATATTTTAATGTTCAAAAGTTGATGTAAATTTGGGAGCACGGTAATTAGTGCCCCCTGCCAAGTCGAGTAAACAAAGGCACAGCTCAGACATCTTTGTCTCTAAGCAATTCAGGCCATTTTCAACCCCTTGGAGGCCTACTCTCGCCTATTTAGTTAGCGACTCAGTTCTGGCTCTATTCAGTTAAGTTTCCTTAGCTGAGCCTAAAAATAATCCCATAGTTTCGTACCATCAACTAGTGATAAATATAATCGTAATTGGATCGATAACAATAAGAATGAATGAACGATATCTCACGTCTGCCATGTAGGAAAGTGACAACACTATTATCAACATCCTTTGCTAACGTTGTCTATCCGTGATTTGTCTTTTGGTTAAGTTCAGAAATAAATCAAAGAAAGTTTCGGAAAATAACACTTATTTTCATGTTGCATTTTTTGTCATTTAAATACCTACATAATATGACATTCAAATTTTGTCAAAAAATTACCTAAGGGAGTAAAATAAAAATAGGGGAAGAAAGTTTGTTGTATGAAAATATGTAAGGTTTCGTCTGAACCACTGCACCGATTATGAAAATTATATCTCAAATGGAAAAACTAAATTTTCAGCGAGTAACATATCCCCGCGTTCCCTCTGGAACAGATACTACGCGGGTAAAATAGCGGGGCGCAGCTAGTAAGATATATAGTATCTATAACAAAAGTAAAAAATAGAAAATAAATTTTAATAAATTTGAATTAAGAATAGTGTAAACAAATTTAATAAATATAAATTAATAATAGTGTAAATAAGAAAAAATGGGATAAATAGTGAGGGATGTATGTACCTAGTATATTTTATAGTATTCTGTGACTTATCTTAAAAGTTTGTTTTAAATATTTTTTTGTACTTCTAGCATCATGTCTGGAAAGGGCCGAGAGCGCGGGTACCCGAGCCGCCAGTACCCACCACAGATGAGTGTCAACAGCGCCGCCGGTGCCGCGTGCGGCGGCGCGCGTGCTTTGCCGGAGGTGAGCCCTAGAGCTGCACCAAACTCAAAAGAACATGAGAAGAAAGACGTCGATATGCGGAGAGAGCGAGAATATATAGAAAGAGAGCTAGGGGACGACCTGGCTATAGTGGAGAACTTGGAGTCTATATCGGTTGAGGACGATATAGTGTTAAAAGATTTGCTTCATATTGACCCGCAGTACCAATCATTGTTAATTTTACTGGAGCAATTCTCGTTAACGGAAGATAAGATGCTTTTCGACAAAAAAGTGCGTAATTTTGAGGCCGCTATCATGCAAATGTGTACAGATAACGAAAAATATGTTAAGGCTTTTTCCACATTGCGCGCCGCTGCTCTGCAACACCCCGTGTTGACGCGCAAGTTCGCCGCCGTGAGCGCTTCCTTCATACGTCAGCAACAAGAACAGCTGATGCTGCGCTCCACACTCCTCAACGTGGTCCTGCAGGGCACGCACTCCAAATTAGACGTTCTTCAACGTGCCAACCCTTTAATATTAATAAATGCAGCTAACTTCATAGGGGACTATTTCGCCAGAGCTCGCCTTGTCAATGGCGACAAGGTCCACATTCTGGCGTCCCCGTTTCTGGACTATGTTAAGGCATTGCTCGCCAGCGATGACATAAGAGCCCATAAGACTTTAGCGGCTCAGTTGTTGCAGAACGGAAAGGAACTGGTCGAAGTGCTGCCATATGATTTAGATTTGCTGCTAATCACGATCCGCCTCCGGGTGCTTTCGCCGCCGCCTTGTGGTACCGTCTGGCTGCTCTTCACATCTGATATCTGCCTAAACCACTTCAAGCCACTAGATCCGCCGCTGAGACAGTTTTACATATATACGCTAAATTTGAACCCTGGCATTCCATCCAGCAAAGCGAGCTACGGCTCCAAGAAAAAAAGCCCTACAAAGAAACCGGACTTGAAATTTATGAATAGATTGAGCGAAAACATGGCCAACGTAAGCTTGGTTCATAATGAGCCAGCTAAACCTAAGCTGCGGCCGATATTGCGTGCCGGAGCAGGAGCAGCCGCAGCAATGCGACACCCGGAGCCGGGCGCGCCTCCCGTTCCAGATAGTTACGAGTCGTGGACCGCCCAGGCCAAAACCAGCCTTGCCACACGGTACGATCTCAACTCCTGGAGGCAAGAAGCGAAGAAGAAACAAGAACCAATCTACGATCCAACAGTGCTGCCACCAAACTTCACCAACTACCCTCCCCCAAGAATCAATTAAAAGTACATACCTACTAAGAAACTTGCAACATTCACCTTCAGCAAACCGATGGGAGGAACATCTTATAATCATTTGTGTGTTAGTTTTTATAAAATTTTACTTAGTCATTTAATATAGGCATTTGGACTATAGATGGCGCCGCATTATGGACTAAAATACTATCTCAAACTTTTATTTGCTTCGGAATTCGATATTTTTATTTTCTTATCAGATAAAGGTACAGGTAAATGACTAGCTTTATTAAAATCGATGTTTGCCCTAGCCTTCCTATTAAAATACTCGCGCAGTAAATCGATTTGAAATAAATGTTGGTATTATATAACATCTAAAAAACAGTTTTTGACATGTACCTACCCTTTCAAAATTAATCAGTTAGTCTCTATAAAAGATTCACTCAAACCTGAATACCAATTCAAAATTATATTGTTCTCAAAATTTTATATCGGCGCCATGTATCGTCCAAAACAAATAAGAATTTTGTATTTTTATGCTCGAAATCTGGGTAATAAACTTAGGACTGATGTTATGATAAGCAAAGGGCAATAGAATCATCTTTAGTTTAACATTTATTCAAAATTGAATTATGAGAGCATAATGCAGCCATTGAATAACCCAATTTATTAATATTCAAATTTTTGATCACGGTTAATACTTACCATTTACGTTTTGTTTAGGCGTAAATGTTAATCGTGGATAAAATACAGCTGAAATAGTGTGCCCTAATATAGTTTAAATATTAAATGTACTTAATATCAGTAGGCATGTCGAATTCTAAATTCGTCGCTCGTTGTCTAACTGGCGCCGTATCTTATTTATTGTCTAAATTGAATTTGGATTACGATCACTACTTTGGTTTAATAGCAATTTTTCACGTGTGTTTTGCTATAAATAACCGTCGTATTATATTTAACCAAGTAGTGTTTGTTGTTTGTAACTTGTTTAGGAGGTAGGTCGAAACTCAGAATTAGTTTTAGTGGTATTTGTATCGTAATTTTGATTTTATATTTGTATTCGTACTAAGACTGGACGTCTTAAGCTTTTATCTGTGCTATAATAATCAAATCATGACTATATTATTGACCATGCTTTATGAATTTTATGATCCATGCTTTATGAATTGATACCGTAACTTTTTCCTAATACAATTTTAATAAAATAATAATTTTACGTCTTTTATTTACATACCTACTTCGATCCAAATTTTAATCATAAGTGACATAATTAAGTTATGTTTCATAATATATTTTTCCAGGCAAGCTTTTATAAAATACATACTATTCGCTATTGCAAGCTGACCAAAATGAGTCCTAAACACCACCAATCTACTGCTACTCACCGAGGAGTTCCGCTGTTTATCTTCCGTCTCTATCGTCAGATCGGCCTTTATCACCATATTTTATTATTATTGGAACTTGAGAGGTATGCAAAATTAACACGAGCACCTGACGCGCGTCACCACCGCCTAGGATTAGTGCTTCGGAACTCCGATTCGCAATAATAAATAGGCATTAATTTATGTAGTTAGACTACGAAATAAAACCACTGTAAATATATCACGTAATTTACTTCATTGTGATGCTCTCCTCTTCAGTACAAAACATTCACAACAGATAATCATAAAGGAATAGAATACAGAATAAATTAATTATGCATTAGGAACTAGAGTAAGTAAAACAATAGACAAACCAACCATACAACAATAATTGTTATTATGTCTCCTTTAAAACAATGTGCTAATTTATCGGCTATATAAAAACATAAAAAAACCGATTCACCCAGTCGAAAGTTCTGAGATAACAAACAAAAAAAAAACAGACGCATTGATAACCCTACAAAGTTTACAATAATTACCTAAGAATTATGCCTGGATCATACACAAGTAATGTGTATTTAATCATTTATATGATTTTTTTACAGCTGTATTTTTGGGAACTTTACGCATCGTTAGCATACTGAGGAGCAGACTATAGCCAATAGTAGTTTCTTTGGCCATCGAGGCGCCTCAACTAGCTTTTTTGTAGGTACTACAGAAGTTCCTACTATATTCTGTAGCTTAAGATATGGTAGTAAGCCCTTTTCACAGGTTACGAGAGTTGCCGTTAAGGAAACCGCATAATCAAGGTAATTTGGGATATAAGTATGTAAGTCAATTACCGAAAGCTGGTACGAACAAATTAAAGAGAGAATCACACCGGCCCAGTCGTAGGTACTGTAGTTAGGCTTGCCCTTGGAGTTCAAAGTTATTGCATGGACATGCTAGTTTCACGAGTCATTAAGATGATTTCAAACACGGTTTTAGGGCGATATCAAGATCAGCACATGACTTGATGCGTACCAATGTGCAGATATAAAATAAATCATTGGTTCAGGATTACGGTTTTGCATCGGGAATAAATAGGTAGGTGTTTCACCTTTTACATTTAAATAAAAGCTACTCGACCCTGAAAATAACATCAAAAACCGTTTTTAGGGTTTACTGTACAGATATAAACAACCAGTTGAACAATCAAAGATATATTTTCGGGTTCAAAATTTAACCTGATTTAACCAAAAAAAAAAACATACTGTAAAAGTAGATAGAATGATAGAATAAGACACAGTAAGAACCCGTGTTTCAACAGCAATTTCACGCAACCGCTAAAGGCGTGCCAGTAATCACTACTAAAGAAGGCCCAATAAAATGTTTTGATCCGTGGCAATTAAATTTATTTAACTATAGTTCAAACAACATGGCTTCAACGATTACAAATCAAGAAAATATCAACACGCAACAGATTCTAAGAATTAATTTGCTTCATTTAAGCTTTGATCGGTCAATATAACTTACACAAGAAACACGAATATAAAACATAACGTTAAATATTAGGAGTAGAACCTGCTATGTACAGAATATTTTCTACCTGCAATACATCACAAAAGTATTGATGGAGGTTTTAAAGGTGATTCCAGAAATACTGTCCTTTTCTGTAGAATTAAAGGCGATCACACTCACCAATATGTACTAAGAATTACCCAGTTTCTAGTAGTTTCTGGATTCGCGCTTAAATAACGCTAGGTGTGATTAAACAAAACAATCCGTGGTTCACGTATGCCATCTTCATGTTTCTAGGCATAAGATGAAATACTATACAATTTAACTGCTGCACTAGAAAACGCCAATTAAAATCCAATTATTAAAATCTATGCAAAACAATGACTTAATGCCAATAAGTTCAGTTCTTGCCGCACTCAGAATCAAAATTAACACTAATTATGAGTAAAAACTCTGTCCAATTATAAACAATAACAAAGAGTTAATGCACGTTAAAAGATAACCTCAGATAAAGATAATTTGAGTTTTAACAATTCATATTAATTAATGTTATCCTACAACATGCGTTTTGATTAGAATATAAGCTAAACGCTGTTTGTTTTGATAAACATGGGGTATTTGATAAAATATTAGACGTGGAAGACTATGGATCCTCACTCACCATGTCACCACAATGTTTCAACCGAAATCGCCCTTAGGACACAACGGTTGAAACATCATCGACACGAAACAAGAATTGAAGTAACTTTAGGTCTGTTAGACTTTAACTTGAATTAATATATCATGTAAACGCTTGAAAATAATAATAATCGTGCGACACCCCTCCGAAATTTGTTATATGATATAATTCTATGGAATCTGAATCAATAGATAAATCAATCAATATTTTGCTAAAGAATGGCATGCCATTGCAAGTCTGATTATAAGCTCCCAAATAACAAAAGCTGCATTGCATCGATTCATTTGTTATTACACGATGCAAAAACACCCAGATAGACACAATTAAAAAAAAAAAAAGTTTTTTTATTCAGTAGCCTTATAACACGTCTTCATAAACCATTTTTTTTCAATATTATCATTCTTGTTGATTTTGTGCGTTTCTGTTTTATTGAAGTATAGAATAGCTAGTTAAAATATGAAATAGATTTAATTTTACAATTTGGAATGAAGATGACGTTATAATAACATGCAAACCTACATTCAATTATTTTATCACTTTTATATTTGACATTGATTGGTTCAGTTTTGCTTAGATTAATTTTAGTGATATGCTATTAGACTATATTCTAAAAATATGTACTTTGCACATCTAATGGTTCGAACATCACGACATTTATTAGCATGGCCTAATTAGCACCTACCATTGCATGTAATTATAAAAAATACATTTTATTGATTGATTGACTAAAGAACTGAGGTATTCAACGAGGAAGATGGAAAACTTAACAGCTATACTTATTGTTTTCTTAGTTATTGCTTTCTAACACTTTACAAATAATACAAGCTAATTCACGTGACTTAACACGCACACAATTTGATATACACTATCACCAGAGATCAGAGTAGGTATAATGATTTTTCGTACTTTACATCATAATTATTATACTATTGATATGACGTCATAACAGGGACATGCCTTTTTATTCTACCCACGATCTCTGATGATCACGCGAACGAATCAAGCTTGCGTAGATGAAATATGTAACGAAAAATGTTCAACTTACTATCAACTATCTCATGTAATAAAACTAAGGGAAATCTAAAATGATGTATACATATACAAATATTAAAAATATTCACAGATCAATGTCAAAAGTTAAATAACAGCGCCAAAGAATTATTGACCGCATAAAATACAAGTTATTGCTTCGCGGTTCTACTTACAGTCTTCCCGTTTATCTTACCTAAACTACGAATTCACGGCGTAGGGCATTATTCTTTGAACATTTATTCATCGTAGGCACAAGTCGCAACGAAATAAAGGATGTTTCAATATAAAGAAAATTGACTAGCTCGATAGGTGGCGCTGTGCCAATATCAGTCAATATATAAATTATATTGAATATTTTTTTATGTTTGGGATTCTCACCAGAACGTTTAACGTTTAGGGCTTTGCACGATTTGTACATTAAGCCCGTGTCAAGTATTCATACATTAAGGGATATCAGTAATGACTACCAATTCCGATACAATGGTTCGTTAACATCAAGTCAGGTTTAGGCCACAAGGGAAGGCAAAGGATGCAGAGGCCGCCCACCGCTAACCGCCCACTAATTTCGTATAGAGTGCTGTTGAGTTCGATTCAGTTCGATTCGATGCTTTCATCCAAATTCAATACTAACTACGTACTTAACACTGAAAACACAACTGTCGTGTTTTTTGACTACTAAGATAAGGCAAAAGAGCTCAAACACTAAATCCTTTATCCGTTCGAAATCTAATGGTGATATTTCATATGTGGCGTTGCGTATCCACGTATTTGGAAAGGGACGGAGCTATATAAAGCGAGGGTTGCGTCCGTTTACATTTCCCGAACCTTTACCATGAAATGTGCCAGCGATCTTCGAGCATTCTCTATCAAAATCTCTCTATCCAGCGAGTGAACGATGCGAGGAAAACAAAAAGTTACTTACGACCAAACTCGCAACAAATCTCACATATTTTGGACTAGAACTATTGTCGAGGAGTTAAGTTACGCTATATATGTCTTAGTTAGTTTTTTTTCCCATAATAGAATTGTTAATTATTATTCAACACCTAATACGTCACTAAAACTATACCTTATAGATTAATCCTTTCCATTTGGTTTAAAATATTACAATAATATATACAAATATAAATCTAATATATTGATAACATTTTCAACAACGATGAAACATTCCAGTAAATAAAATTTTACCTTAATCTTGGAAATGACCTATCCTATAATGTTAGTAAGACACTGAGTAAGTCTATCGTTTCTGATTTTGTAATTGTGGTAAATATATAAGTATTTACATTTATGTATACTTATCATGAAGATGCGTCTCATCATCAAAACTGTATTATAACATTAGTAAATAACATTTCTTTAACTCCGGCGTCGATTGGGTAAACCAAAACTGAAATTGGCAGCTCTAAGACTATTGATGTTCCTTTCAAATTTTTTGAAAAACAAAAGGGACAGCAATAGTTTTGGAGATGTCAAATTTAAGTTTCATTTTTTGCACCCAGAATCGCAACCAGTCTGTTTGACAGGAATGTCTATCGCTACGCAGTGCTGGATAGCTTTCCGTGCTTTCCGCACCCTATTAGATTCTTTTCCGGCGATCCTACCACCAGTTCGCTACAGGTCGATCGATATTAATGCTAATTTCTGATGGTGTCCCGGGTCTACTAAAAAATGTATGAAGAGCGCGCCTTCCGAGTTTGATCTTGTTTTTCGAACCTACATTTATATGGATATTTTCCAATAATGAACTCCCTTCCTTTTCGGACATATTACTTATAAAATTAGAGCACGACTTCGTTTCCAAAACTAACATTAAATAAACTATTAGTAAAAAAACTGCACGCAAATTACAAATTTATGATTGATTGAATTTCAAAATGATATTTGATCTATTAAAATTGCTCGATTTATCTACAAATACATAATAAAATTGAATAATAAAATTGCTCGATTTATCTATAAATTTTGGTTTTGATCCAATTTATATGAATAAAGACGAAATTTCGTCTCGATGAAAAGGTGAATTTCCGGCAGTTTACACAACCACCCCAAACACCGTAAATTGATTTCCGTTTGTCGTAGAACCAAATGTAAATCCAAAGCAACTCGCTACGAAGCACTTTTTCTTACAGCTATTTAAAGTCCCACTGATATTTAACTGATCATTCATTCTTGATATCTGAAATTTTGGACACCAGAGGGAAGCGAACGATTCGCAGCTGGTTCGCGTAGTCGCACACTATTGCATCTTTCAGGGGCAGGATTTGTCGCACGAATATGCAGCCGTCACTTTGACCTGCAATAATAATAACATAATATAAACATTAAAGCGCCACAATCACATACAAATATCACCCCACCCGATGCCTATCTAAATTTTCGAACCGATTGACATTTTAGGTCACATATTTTATGGTGTTTGAAGCTATTTCAAGGCCGGATATTATTTCGGCTATACGAGGGGACGGAGGGATATCGGCTAATAATAAAGTTTGAAATTTTTGTGTACAATTTAGAATAATGATAAATAGTACTCGTTAAAATAATGTGTGATTTGATAATGAACTAGCTGTACCCTGCCACGCTTCGCTGTGGCACATTCGCACATTCGCTGATATGTCACTGATGAAAAAAATAGTTAAAAACAATCCTTGATGCGGATTTTATATGATGCTAAAATTTTAGCTCGATCGGTGCAGAACTTTTTGAGTTTTTGAAGCGTACACAAACCAACATATTTTTTTTATATATATAGAAGTATTATTTATAATCAACATCAACAAAAGAAAAGGTCGAGAAACCCTACTATTTAGGTACGAGAAATTTAAAAATTGTGAATAGCGCCCTCTCTGGTCTACTTCGCATACTAACATACGAGAGGGAAGATAAAGGAAACATGAAGGGTGCGAACCACCTTTCAATTGAGCCATGTAGAGGACGGGAAAAATATCAACTAGGTCAGATGAGGTTTCCACTGCTTCGAACTAGGTGGCGTTAATACAGATAGATGTAATTGCATACTAGCGGATATCCACTCTCTGATACCGCTAGAAAGTTGTACCAACTAGCAGATAAATAAGCGCGACTAATAGGTCTCAAAAATCTAAAAAGAACAACCAGGGCGGCATTTTCGCCAATTCACTAAATTTATAAATTTAATAGGGAAATAGGCGTACATCAAACATATAAATAAATGGATAGGTCACCTAATAACACTCGCCGGATGATATCTCCACTACTGAGGTCGTAGGCCGTGAGTCCACTGCGGTCGCCCATCACAAGCAGTGTGTGCGTAAGAGGCAGCATCCGGCTCATGTAGTTTAAACCCTGCGGAATACAGAGAAAGGTGATAAATAAATGTAACAACGCGTCACGATCATACTTAACTTACAAATAACACTAGTATGCAAATAGCTGAATTTACACTTCACACATATAAATTGCGTTTGCACACGCACCAAATGCGCGTGTAAGTACGCGAGCAAAACAAAAGACAATCCGCTAGTATGAGGGTTCATAATAACCCGTTTGTCTATTGTGATGGACGTGTAGTATTGACTGACCTCCCGATTGCCCTCCAGATTGCGGGTAGAGGTGCGGGGAAGCGGATCGCGGGGGTGGAGTCTCCATACTGTATGGTAGTATTATAATCATGTCTTCTGTACTATTTCTCCTTTTCTTGTGATGTACAAACAAAAATCTCGTTCTCGTTGACGGCGGTTGTAGGCAAGCGGTATAAAGGTGGACTTCCGTGAGTCGCGGCCGACTCCACCGATGCGCACGATAGATGCGTGTTACGATACAAATGTATGATGACATATCGCGCGCATCTGTCGCGAGCGTCAGTTGCATCGATCTACTTTAGTCTTTGCCTAATATGTCTTAAACTGCGGTAAACGTAAGACCAAATAACTTTTGGTGTAGCAACGATTATACTAAGCAAAGCTGCGGCGCACTCACGATGTGCACGGAGTTCAGCATGTGCCCCTGGAAGCGGTCCCAGATGCAGAGGCGCTCGTCGGCGCCGGCGGACACCACGTACGAAGGCGTGTATGCCAGCGACGTCACCGCGCCGTCGTGCGCTTGCATGCTGTACAGGCACGCACCTGCAATGTGCAAATATGAAAGAAAGAAATAATGGCGACCACAACAATAACAGATAATAAAAACAAACAAATAATTAAGTACTTAAAATACAAAACAATGTCGTGTAATCTGGGACTACTCGATTCAGAAATACTTTTACTAATAGAAAGCTTCCCGAGTCGAACAGGTAGTTTAATTCCGGACAAATGCAGTTTTTGCGGGAAAACTGGAATTATGAGGCTAAAAACATGGTATGCAAAAAAGAGGTATTTAGGTCAATATTAAGTAAAAAAATGGGGGATGAAACTGCGGGGCGCAGCTAGTAGGTTACTAAAGGGAAGACGTCTCATAATAATATGCTAAGAAAGTAAGTAGGTAAAAAATAGCTCTCAAATGCTCAGAACGTCAATGTATAAATAAAAAAAAAACCCGACACATATAAGTCACCTACAATCAAGAAAAAAACTAACATTTCCTGTGGGATAATAACTAACGCGGGAGAAACCATGGGCCGCAGCTAGTAGGTTAATAAAGGGGAGATGTCCCATAAATTTTAAAGTAAAACACAGTAGACATTTAGTGTACCTGTGTGTAGGTCCCAAACGCAGAGCAGTCCGTCTTGAGAGCCACTGCCCGCTATGGTGGGGGTCGCGTGGTCGATGAAACTGCTCGTGATGGGCCCGCAGTGCCCGTGCAATGTGAACAACGGATTCAGCTCGGAGCTTGAGAACACCTGCCGATTAACAACTGCTATTTGACTGTACGCCCAAAAGCTAGCAGCTAATATTTTTTTTTTTTTTGCTTCGAACGATTAGTGCAATAAATCAGTGTCAAATATTTAACATTTTCAAGTCAAGGAACATTTCCACTCCGGGACTTGAGCAGTTAACCTGCGTGTTAAGTTAGCTAAAAGGCATTGTCACAGAAGTCATACAATACCACATACAAAATGGGCACTATCGCCGCAATTCTGGAGGTCAATCAATTTTACACGCCCAAATGACAATAGACAAACGGTTTAGTATATAAACCTTCATATTAACGGGTTGTCTTTTGTTTTGGTGGCGTAGTTTCTCTGAGTACCCACACACACATTTGGCACGTGTACAAACGTCATGTATGTGTGAAATGTCATGTACTTGTATGGTGTGAGCGTGAGTGCGTACCTTCAGCACGTGGTCCTGCCCTCCTGTTAGCACCCGGCCGCCCTCGCTCTGCAGCTCCGTGATCGGCTGCTGGTGCGGCCGGCACTGCGCCACGCGAGCGCACACCACCTCTGAAATCAACGACATTCACAGGTTACGATATAGTAAAAAATTGATAGATAGATATAGATAAGCTTTACTGAAGCACCACAGAACAAAGAACATTTAAAAACGAGAAACAAAAACCAATTTAACAATTACAGTCACAATGGGCGGTCTTATCGCTGAGAGCGACCTCTTCCAGACAACCATGCTTGGAGAACAGTAACTAAAAGATCGGACGGTGGTTTTTTCGCTTAATATTGTTAAAATATTTTTCGATGTTACTGAACAACGAGACAAGCACGGCGTTCAACTGATGGTAAACGCCACGCCTGCCTGTAAAAGTTGAATATAAAATTGTTTGTATTTATGCAATCAATTTATCAAACGGCTGATTTGATTTTCTTGAAACCTAGCTCAGAAAACTTTCGATGACGTCACCATTCAAACAAAAAACTTAGATCAAAATCGGTTCATCCGTTTGCAAACACACTAGAAACTTAGACCAAACATCTTTTTTGTCGGGAGTTTAAAATAAAATTAATTCGTCACCATCTCCGTCGCTGAGGTCGGAGGATTCGCAGTAGAAGGACCGAGGGCGCGCGCCGCCGTCGTGGGACCGCAGCGACCCGGCCGAACCCGTCCGCTTGTGCGCTGTAAAACATCACCCACTATTATATTAGTTTATAGAGGAGAAACTGAAAATGTCAATTTGCTGATTATGTAAATTTTATCCTTATTGCTTCTTCGCGTGTGTTGAAGTTTTTAAGTCAGTTAACGTCACGATTCAGTTAAGTGGTGGGCGCTTTACTGAAGATTCTTCGGAGTTTTGGAAAACGAAATGGCCAGTTTTTAGGGTTTGTATCATTTGCCCATATTCATACACGTAAACGAACGTAACAGTTTCGGTTTCAACAGTCCCTTTAAAAAAAGTTTTTGAGGTAAAACTTCTTTATGCACGCTTGACTTGCGGAGTAAGCTGGTGAATACGTTACGAAAATGGCGAATTTAGAGAATTTAATCCTCTACAATATTTGCGTTAATACAAATAGCTTAAAACCCATAAGAAACGAGATATTTGCAATAAATGTGTAAAATAATAGATTTTTTGACCTTTGATCTTAAAATATATGAGGTAGCGGACACTACTATAAGGTTTTGAGACAAATTTAAGGAGGTTTAAATAAAGGTTTGTACAAGTTTACAGCCGACTATCTCTCATTCCGAGATTCTTGCCATTTAGTGACTAATTTTCCTGGACTAATACTATTATGGTAAAATAGTGTTGTTTTTGGGCGAGTAACCTTTGTGGGCTTCCGCAGAAGACTACATAAGTTTAATCATAATCTGAGTAATGGTTAATTGTAATCTTCAATAGGCAAACAAAAATAGAAAATATCTAATTTTGTTTATATTTGTAGGAAAAATATGACACAACACTGCTAAAAAATAAACAAAAATCCTGTTGATTCGTTCGCTACTAAAGTCCGCAGGATCAGCCGGTGTGTTAATCTGAAGATTGCCGGGAAATTTAATTAAAATCGGTTCAGCCATTCTTGAATTACAAATGGTGTAACTAACGCGACTCAGTTTTATTTATATGGATAAATAGGTGTATTAGATAGTTTGCTATTGTAATGGACATACTGCGGCGGTGCGCGGTGCGGAACCGCCAATCGACGTGCGCGCCGGACGCAGCGTTGTACGCGTCCAGCCGCAGTAGCGACAGGTGCCCACCCAGCGATGCGACGCACACGCGCCGCCCACCCGCCAGCGCACGCACGTGCGTCACGCCGCAGCTGTCGCGGCTGCGCGCCTCCGAACTCCACCACACGCACTGGAATAAATAAAAAAAACATTTATCGTGACGTAACTGCACACATCAGAACACATTAAAAAACAAAAATATGAAATCCAACGACATAAATAATTAATACAATTATAAATACATAATAGTCAATCTCCCCCCACTTCCCTGCATCTGGAGGGTAGTTAGAATTAAACGCCCGAATGTAATAGACAAACGGTTTGCATGAACCTTTATACTAACGGGTTATATTTTGTTTTAGCAACATGTAATAATACGTCATATGTAGCGTAATATGTTTGCGTACTTTGTGAAATCGGCTCATTTGTATGGAGTCTCCGGGGTGTGACCCTGGTAAAGGGTTAGCTAAACTATCGTGCAATAAATAAGTGAATACACACCATTAGCTTCCCTGAACTGGCCTCCCACAGTTCTAGCCGTCCATCCGCACACCCCAGTATTACTAAGTCGTTGCAAAAGTCCATGCACCACACCGGCGATTCCTTCACCGCCTTCCCTCTCCAATCCAGGTTGCTCACAGGCACCGGCAATGCCTCAGGCAATACCGCGGGCACTACATTCACATCGCCGTTCGTGTACGCCGTTGTAACCCTGTCACTGTTCAAGTAATTGTTCGGGAAATTGCCTTGTCGATTATGTATGTGACTTTTCTTGCTTGATCTCAAGACGTCCTTGTTTTCTTTGGTTTCGTAGCTGTTGACGTGGTCCAATTGTTCGCTGCAGTAAAGATCTCTGAAAAAAAAGTGACTGATGTTAATTCCAGTGGTTTTTCTGTGAAACAAATGATTTTTCCGGGAAAAAAAATATTTATATGGAAAAACAAATGTTTTTTTAGTGGCCAATGAAACTTACCTTTACTTATGGCATTCTTTTGCATATTACTTGTGTCTTGGATATATATAAAAAGATGATATATGTAAAATATAATGCAGAGGAAAAATAATGGAATAAAGTGTCGATATTTAATCTTACCTATAGTTTTTTGCGAAATCGTATTTAGTTGCCTCGGCGACGGAGAGATGTTCCGGCGCTTCTTTCACCGACGAACGGAAGCGCAGCCCGCTCAAATGATTGCTCAGACCTTTGCGTAACCGATGCATATTCTGAAAATAAAATTGCCAGATTCTGTACTCTTGGGGAGAGTGGACCAAAATCGTATGAACTATGGTTCAAAAAGCAACTCCACACTTTTGTTTTTGTTTTGTTTGACTGTGTAACGAGACGCGAAAGTTGTTCACCTGATGATACGCCTGCCTATAACAATTACAGTGCCACCAAAAATTTTGCGCGGCACTGCACAGTGCTCGCCACATTGGTCCTAAAGTCTCAGTAATTTCACAGAAAACAGTGCCCTACAAACCGGAACACAGTATTGCTTTCACACTACTGCTTGGCGGGTGAATATCTGGCAAGGGTATTGTACTTCCCCAGGCGGTCTCTGGCAGAAGAGGCCTACCACTACACTTTCGTAGTATTGTATTGAAACGAAAATATATTATTACTAGCTGCGCCCGCGGTTTCACCCGCCTAGTTCCCGTTCCCGTGGGAATACGGGGATAAAATATAGCCTATGTTACTCGCTGATAATGTAGCTTCACATTGGTGAAAGAATTTTTAAAATCAGTTTAGTGGTTTGGGTGTAAAAAGGTAAGAAACAAACTCACATTCTCAATTATAATATTAGTTATGATAATTATGTAGGTGCGGTACATACTTACAAAACACTTCAGTTCAGCAGTTATCTTAGTAATTAACAATACATTCGAGATCGTTCACATTCTCATTACTAATTAATAGCTTCCTTACCTCAGTTTTTTTCAACGTCACTTCTTCTATGTATGGAGCTGGAAACAATGAAAAACAGTTTATTTTCATTTATTGGAGACTAACAGGCTGGAGTGCATCATTTTTAACCCCCAGTTAGCTTGAAATATGCATAATCATCATCACCATCGTCAACCCATATCGGCCCACTACTGAGCACGGGTCTCCCCTCGCATTCGTAGGGAGGATTTAACTGCAGCACATATATATTTAGGAAAAGATTGATATAGAATAAAATATATTTATATCTAATCTCTTATGAAACTGAAATTACCTTCTAAAGTGACCGTTGGGTTTCGTTTCGAGTTCACCTTATCGTACAACTCCTTTTGTAACTTGAAGAAACTGGAATAATAATAACATTCAACATTAAATCCCAAGAATGTCGCTTGTAGGGTTAATTTTTAAATCATTGACTTAAATTGAACTAAAAATAAGCTAACATTTTACTAACCGGTACGTGTGGCAGGCAACCGGTTAAAAAGGGCAATTTTTATTAAAGAAAGAGTGGCATGCACTTGAGGAGGCTTCATGGCTTCAATAATACCGCAGAGAGTAGCATGCACATGAGGAGGCTTCAATAATACCGGAGAGAGTAGCGTGCACACGAGAAGGCTTCAATAATACTGGAGTGAGTAGCCTGTACATGAGGAGGCTTCAATGGTACCGGAGAGAGTATTGTGTCAATGAGGAGGTTTCAATAATATCGGAGAAAGTAGCGTGTACGTGAGGAGGCTTCAATAATTTCGGAGAGAGTAGCGTGCACATGAGGAGGCTTCAATAATACCGGAGAGTAGCATGCACATGAAGAGGCTTCAATAATACTGGAGTGAGTAGCGTGCACATGAGGAGGATTCAATAATATCGGAGAGAGTAGCGTGCACATGAGGCTTCAATAATACCGGAGAGAGTAGCGTGCACATGAGGAGGCTTCAATGGTACCGGAGAGAGTAGGGTGCACATGAGAAGGCTTCAATAATGTCGGAGAAAGTAGCGTACACATGAAGAGGCGTCTAATTTACACAGCCTGCGCCTTACGGAGCTGAGTACGTATTAATTCTTATCTACTTAAATACATTAGCATAATCTTATATCTTTAAATGAGCAATTCTTGTATATATATATTAATTGGAATCTCGGAATCGGCTCCAACGATTTTCATGAAATTTAGTATAAAGGGGGTTTCGGGGGCGATAAATCGATCTAGCTAGGAATCATTTTTAGAAAATGTCATAAAAAAAAAACCGAGCAAAGCTCGGTCATCCAGGTACTAAATTGTAATATGAATAGGATAACATTTACTCACGCGCCTCGGTCAATGTTCGTGATGATCTCGCCGTTCTGCGAGTCCCAGACCTTGATGTTCCCCTGCAGGCATGAGGAGACTACTTTTTCTCCGTCCGTCACCAGGCACTCCACCTCCTGGCTGTGGCCGGCCACCACCAGCGGCACCGCTTCCATCACCAGCTGGAAATGATTGGGATCTTGTTATAGAATAGAATTATCTATATTAAAAATGTTATGAAGATAAACTGCACTGGACACTCCATACAAACGTTGATTTGACATTTCACACACATTAATTACGTTTTTACACGCGCCAAATGCGCATGGACGTGCTTAAAGATACCACGCGACCAAAATAAAAGACAGCACGCTAGTGTGAAGGTTCATAAAAATTGTGTATATTTGGGGGTGAAATAGTGACTGCCTCCGAATTGTGGGTAAAGGGGCAGTGTATCGGAGTGTGTAGTGTCTATTCTGTATGTACTATAATTTGTCTTGTGTGATGTAGGTATAAAAGCGAATCACCACTCACTTGACTGGCTCATTAGATACGAAATTTCGAAACCTACAAGACCCACAAAGCTCAAGTTTGGCATGCGTATTCTGTTTGGGTGCTAGGTGCTTTTTGCTAGGTGCTCGCTAAGAAAGGATTTCACTAAGGGGCAAATTAAGGGGATGAAAAGGGAGTGCAAGTTGAGTCTTTTGTTTTTGTGTTAAGCTATTGTAATGATAATCGCAATTTACGTCAATTGATCGAAGTAATAAAATACAGGTGTAACATTTTTTTTTTATTTTAAGGAGTGAAATGGGGGTCGGAAAAATATCACTTTCCTACGAACTGAACAAAATTAATGGTTTAAATTAATTGTATTATCTTATCCCGGTTTTGTGATAAGGGTTGTCCGTCTCACCTGTATAGCGGGCTGTTTGGCGACGATCTTTCGGTATTCTTCGTCGTCATTCCAGGAGGCGCGCCATTCTGCGTAGTGGCGGGAACATATGCACCTGTAAATACAATTGGCTACATGTTATTACACACACACGCACACACACAAAAACACTCACAGAGAGAGAGAGAGAGAGAGAGAGAGAGAGAGAGAAAGAGAAAGTGGGAGAAATAGAGAGACTGATGTAAGCTGGTGATAGAAATAAAAACCTATGAAAATGCGAAATTGAGATTTTTAGCTGGACACCGAAAATGCCACATTAATGTTCGATTTTTTATTATAAAAATTGATCCTTCGTGTTTAAAATTTTAATCATTAAGTATTAGTAGACGTGTCCGAGTGTGCGCAAAAAATAAAAACAATAAGCGTGCCATTAAGTGTTCTTTCTAAAACTCTCCGGAACTCTTAGTACAGCACTTTACTGGCTATCTGATTAATTGGTACTCGATATTTTAACTATTTTATTTTGAAATATTTTAATACACGACACTGGCATCATACACATCGTGGGAAGCCAAAACGATAACAAAAAAGCGAGAAATCATTGATAGTATTTAGCGGTGGGGTAAAATTCCCACTTTTAGTGAATGGGTAAATTGTCCAAAGGTCCATCACTAAAAGTGGTTCCAGAACTGACCTGTACAGCACTACCATCATGTACGCGATGACGGCGACGCTGATGGTGCACAGGATGGCGAGTAGCAAGATCTCCATCGGCGTGGTGGGGTAGATGGGCAGCTCGGATCCTTTACCCCACTGGTGCGGCTGACTCTTTCCATCCAGTAGCTCAAAGTCTGTGCAATAAAGTTCAAAATTCTTTGATCATGCACGGTTAATCATAAATTAAGTTTGTGTTTAAGTTAGGAAATCATAATATCTCAGTTTGGTAGGTTCGCTTGCTGGCGAATCCTGTGATTCCTTTACTAGGAAGGTGGACGTTCTCCCACTAGGCTATCACTAGAGCTAAGTTAGCGCACCCGGATACTAAATACAATTACCCGCCCGGATACCGATTGTGACGAACTCACACATATAAACGACGTTTGTATAGGCACCAAATGTGTGTGTAGGTGCAGTACTATATTTAGTGACCAAAACAAAAGACAATCCGCTCGTATTACAACTTTCAGTGCTGAAAACACAGCTGTCGTGTTTGTTGAATAGGAAAACACTATGGATTGTGGCTCAGCAGTGAAAGTGTTAAGGTTCGGAAGTGCGGGGAAGCGGATTACGCGGGGTGAAGAGTGGCTTTTCTGTATGTAGTAACAGTAGAAGCGTAGTACTATACTACGTACTTATGTCTTCTGTAACTTTAACTAAATCTTGTTAACATGTGTCAATAGGGTATGGGTAGTGCAGGTAAATGTTGTTACCGAGTTTCATGTCGTTAGGGCATTGTGTAGTGTAGCTTAACATTGTTGTCGGGTATGATTTCATTGTGAAGTGTATGTAGCTCAAAGTGGTTACCAGGTATGATGTCGATAGGGTCGAGCGCAGCCGCGAGCGCCTGCCAGCGCAGCGGCGGCGGGTCCCGCTCCTCGGGGCTGCGCACCCGCATCGCCAGCTCGGGCGTCACGCGGTGGCTGAGCAGCACCGCCGGCAGCACCGCCAGGAACCGCCCAGCCGCTGACTCGTTGTACTGCGACAGGATGCCCGACCAGTGGTGTGGAGACACCCTGGAAAAGCATTGGTCATCGTCAGATTATTTGAAGTTCTTAAACTTACGTTAGATCAAGTTACATTGACCGCGGTCACAAGATGAGTGGAGAATGCAAGTATCAGCGACGAGAGCGGCAGGAGTTGTTTCCAACTACCCGCGCATAAAATATATCTGCTTACTTTTTTACAAGTACCTTTATTACTAACTGCGCTCCGCGATTTCACCATAACTAAGCATATAGGACTCAGAATTAATTACACATCCTATTAGTAAAGAATTTTCAGAATCGGATCTTTAGTTCTGGAGATTACCTCTTATAAACATACCAACTCACAAAAAACTTTACCTCTTTATAATCATGTATACTGATTATAAAATAACGTCCCCAGCCACGTCTGTCAGTCTGTTTGAGCTCGATAAACTCAAAAATTATCATACGATGTACGCCGAAACGACGAAAACGCTGCCTAATCCCTTCGAGATATAACATAACAATGTATTGTGGAATTGTTCCAATTATAAAGGTCTACAAAATAATCTGCGATGGCATATGTCTATCTTTTAGAGATAGCTCATACTGATACTCCACCCATGAAAATATTTAAAAAATGTAAATTATAATGTGGTAACTGGAAAGCTATTTAAACGGATAAGATATTAATCCTTTTCAATTTTAATACCAATTCCATACTATGGCGTGCCTACAATTATCCGGTATTGTGGGATCATTATCCATGCGGGTGACACCGCGGGGCGCAACTAGCAATACCTATCAAAATGATTATGAGATTTGTAACTTTCTCACCTGGCCCAAGGTCGCGAGTGGGGCGAGTGCTTCAGCATGATAGTCTCATTGGTGTCGAAGCCAGATTTCTCGCTACTCACATCCAGGGGCGAAGAGAACACTAGAGAGTTCCGCTCGCTGCCATCGTAGAACGTGTACTTCTGCTTCAACTCGGCTTTATCATTCTTTTTGCTGACGTCCGCCTTGCTGTCAGACTTGTCCGTGTTGGTGATGAAGTAGTCGACGACGCCGGAGTTGTACACTATCATCGAGATCCACACGAGCATCCACACCATGAAGGCCCGTTGGAAGAATCGCGTCCGCGCCCATATGTTGACCAGCCTTATCCGCTTCGGCACTCGGTTGTCCTGGTGGCCGGGGCTCGAGTTCCGCTTCGCCACGACGTCCGTCGGACTGTGCGCCAAGCCGTTCAGTCTCGGATGAGACTTCGACTTGGTCATCCGCTGCGGCGAGAAATCCTCATCCCCGCTGCTTTTGTTAAAGCGCCAGTTCAACGCGTTGTTTATAAGATATTCCTTCAAATGCAGCTTGTTCTGATCCTGGTAGTACTCCATCCGGTGCACCTCCACGCCAAGTATCGTGGCGAAGAACGCCATTTGTATGAAGTAATCCGATATCAGACTGACTATCATAAATATTGAGAACTCTTGTATGAACGGAACGAATGTGAAGAAGCTGACGGTCAGTAGCGTGATTTCTATGAGCAGATTTTTTGTTATCGACCAACCTTCCTTGTTGAGGCCTTGGGCGAGGCGGATCTTGACGTCGAGGCGGGAGTCGGTGGAGGTCACGCTCTTGGTCAGCACGAGGACGTTCTCGAGCCCCACGATGATCACTAAGTAAGGGAATATTTCCTTGCCTTGAAGGCTCAATGAGAAACCGAAATAGAAGAAAATGCCGATTGACATGGAGAGGCTCCCCGCGATAGTGACGACGGCGCACGCCGCTAGCCCCAACTTAGACTTTATAAACTCAATTTTTCTGACGGAGAAGTACACGTAGAGGAATAACCCGACGAATGTGATCGTCAACGGCACTAGTTCGTGATAGTTGAACTGGCCCGGGTAGTAGACCAGAGTCACTTCATCGACTTCCGTGTTAGGTTTGCCTTGATACAGCGGGTACATTTCTTTCAACTTTTGTGTGAGCGATTGGATGAATCTGAAACCAAATTAAATAGCTTGTTATAATATTTATTGCCACGCACCAAATCTCCGATAATATCAAGACAAGTATTCTTGATAAAAAGTACATAATGAGAGATTATATTGCATGAGTCATCAATGTTTTTCTCTATTTAGGAGGACGTACATTAGTATTGGTCTGTCACTTATGGGCAATTTTTTCGATTGTTTATAACCTTTTTTATAATTATGCTAGCTTTTGATCACTATCTCACCAGATGTTGAGCGACGATGAGGTTAAAGGTGATAAACATGCTAGGCCTAGACTACCGGAACAACTTGAAAGTTTTGAAATCTCATTTGTTTGGCTGAATGGTAACCATAGCCTTACCACTATAGCTTTAAACGATAATTTCCTCAATGGAAGCCGATGCTCATTTTACACTATTTGTTGGTTTTGAACTCACGACCTGCTGCGTAGATTCCGATTGTAAATTTTCTATTACAACTAGCATAGAGTTAGGACCTATTTGCACATCATCGTTGTTTGGATATCAATCTAATTCTCAATACCGTTAAGTTGATATTTGTACAATATTTAATAGAGTCTGAACAGAGTACGTGGTATGGAGTATACCTTATAATATCAAGATGTGATCTCGTGACTTATATATTTAAAAGGCTTTGTATAAACGAGCCGCGCGACGCCCAATCGATTTAACGATAAGGAAACACAGTCATTACTTTAAAAAAAAATTAAACAATGGGTTTGATGTGGTATTTCTTTCCAAATGATTTAACATCACGAAAGATTAGGCTATGATAGAACAAGAAGAAATATTACTATAAAACATTTCAAACATAAAATATTCGTTATAATGTCAGATTTCTTTGAGTAAATAACTTATTTCTATAAATAACTGCAGCTGTCCTTGTATTTTTTGTGTATGAAATGCAAATCGTATTGGATGTTCGTGCGCACGGAATAATGTGCATTAAATATGTATGAAGCGATATCGAAACATTCATCATATTAATAAGAATTTCATTTTTTATAGATGATAATGTACTCAGAAACTACACACTGAAGTCTGCTTGGAATTAATTATTATTTCCAAAATAGCCTATTTCCATTTCGGATAAAGTTTCAACAATCACAATCGTAGACAACGAAACGTTGGGCGATGACCCTATAAAAGTAATTGAAATGGTGACCTACCGTTAATAATAAATAAAATTATATGATAAACTAGCTGCGCCCCGCGGTTTCACCCGCGTAGTTCCTGTTCCCGCGGGAATATGGGGATAAAATATAGCCTATGTTACTTGCTGTCAATGTAGCTTTCCATTAGTGAAATTAATTTTTAAATCGGTGCAGTTGTTAAGCCGAAACCTTACATATTTCTATACATACTTATATTTATAAAGTTTTATAAACTTTGAATGCCAAATTTATTTATATTTAATCAAAAGCCTAAAAAATAAATTTCAAACTTCTAGCTTCAAAAATGACGAAACTTTCATCCCCTATTTCAAACCCTTACAATGCTTCTTTTTTCGCGATAAAAAATAGCCTATGTCCTTTCCTGGGCTCTAGACTATCTCTGTACCAAATTTCATTTCAATCGGTTCAGTAATTTAGGCGTGAAAGAGCAACAGACAGAGTTACTTTCGCATTTATAACATAAGTAAGTAAGGATATTAATAGTAAATGGTTAAGGGGACTTTATGTCTAATAATCACCGTCCGGATAAAAATCCATAAATTCCCTTTGCGTGCCGGATATTTCCGGAACAAGCCGTCGATAACACGGTGCATTCCAAATGCATCATATATCACTCACATACGAATAAGACTGATGTGTGTATGTGTGTGTGTGTAGAAACCCCTGAATATCGCCTAGACCGTGTAAACAAAACATTCCACATAAAGTGAGACGTGTGACGAATGTCGGTTGCGAAGTGCGCTGCTTACGCAGGTCGCATTTGTCACCTCGTTTTATTGAGCACATAAAGCATCGTTATTAAACGTGAAATGCGTACTTATCGTCCGGCTGTTCGTAGAACACAGTGACTGCGTACTGCAGGACCCGCGGCCGCGCCCGCAGCGGGTACCGCTTGATGCCCGTGTCTCGGAGTTGCATCCCGAATACCATCTCCGCTATGGACGATTTGGCTTTTTGCAGATTCTGTGGATAGAGTTCGGTTTCCTTATAAACAGCGTCAATGGTGAAATGATGAATAAAATTTTACCGCAATAATAGACGACATTTCTGCTGAAAGGCTGGCTGACTGGTGTAGTCCTAAATTTTTTTTATCAATAGTTGTACTTTTCATAGCTCTTTATTTAGAAAAGATGCAACGTAAATTACTTTTTAATTCTAATTTCAAAGTACAAATGGACATACAAATATAATTAAGGCTGATTTATTAACTTGATAAACTGACGAGTCCTAACATTGTTCGAACAGAAATCAGGTTACTATTTAACTTGCAAATTTCCGTCCAAGCGATCATAAGGACTAAACTTGCCAGTTTCGTAAGTTAACTCGCTACTTAACTAGTGACTTTGTATATCAATCTTAAGAAAATATTCTTGTTCAGATGCTTATTTAATAGTCCTATTGTAAGTATAGTTATCACTCGCTTTTCGGTGAAGGAAAACATCGTGACGAAACCTACATACCTACTCGTGAATAATTTCGCAGGTATGTATCCACCAATCCGGATCGAGCCCCAGTGGTGGATTAGGGCCTAACCATCCTCACGAAGGTGAGGGGAGACCCGTGCTCAACAGTGGGACGATATGGGTTGACGATGATGAGGGTGATTGTAAGTATGGTCAGACTTACCTGATAGTTGTAAATTGTGTTGACGATAGTGGCATCCATGGAGAAGGTCTGCAGGTTCTGCTGCCAGAGGTTCGCCGGGGAGAGCAGCAGGCAGCTGTATTCTGGCAGCACTCGCTCCACGCTCGCCTTGCTGTTGCGACGCTTGATTGCGCCGATCTGGTAGCAGTGCTGTAGCAGGGTTGTCTTCCTAGAAATTACGATATGTGCCGTTTACAACATTTCTCTTATTATGTAAAAAGGTGTTTTAGAACTACTTCTTATTCTAAGTACCATGAGTATACTTAGAAAACAAACAAATTATAAAAAAAAAAAAAAAAACTTTTGTCACCTAGCTAAAAATAAACCCTACCCTAGTCAAACGAACCGCTATCAGTAGGACACTTATTAACAACTTTCATTTCTTAGAGTTTTTATACACAATTTAATAATAAAGTTTAAGGGGTTTCTGGACTTCTCGTCCAATAAACCCCTTCCGGCACGCAAAGGGGATTTTTAGTATAAAATTCCAACAGTCCCTTTCGCGCGGAATTTCTGGAATAAGTCAATATAAATAATTACCATAAAAGTATCTTAAGCACTAGCTTAAGATCTTGTAGGACATTTTAGGACCATGGTCCTCATAGTTCCTGATTCTCTAGATACAGGGCATCCTAGTTAGGGGTCCGGATCTAAGTACATGGTGATGCGTTACAATAAATTCCCCTGGTTGCAAGAGTATCCGATATTTTCAACAATAATTGTGTTTCAAAACGAACAGAACCAACCAGCCAAATCTATTATCTAGTTTAAATCTAGGTCGACATATCAAACCGTGAACATCCGCAGCATCTGACGATCTAGATCCAGGATGTTCTAACGAGCTGCCAGAGTTGACTAACTGATCGCTGCTACGGACCAGTATTCGAGTATTAGGAGCAAGCGCCTGCACTGTGCCAGGCAATTTAGTATTCAAGTATTGTACACGTTATAATATAATAGAATAGAATACAAATAATTTAAAATACCAACAGCTGTTTACAAAATACAGAAGGTACTTGTAGAAAAAAAAAAACTTAATTCAATCAACAGTACATTCTAGATGACTTGTACGAGTAAATTCGACATTTGACCGCACAAGAGATTCGTAAAGATTTTGTCCACTATCGGCATCGAAGTGCAGTCACAAAAATTATGTAATCATTAAACTACCTATGAGTATATCAAAACGGTACTTGTTTTTATCAACGCAACGTGATCCGGATATGTTATTAAAGTTCGGATGATAATTTTATTTTGAACATATTTCGTCCACTTAATTAAGCAAAATTAATTATCTATATTATTACAAAAAAAAAACTTAAAGTGTTGCAATCTTGTTGCAATAAACAAAAATTATAAACAAACAATAATAAAAAGATGGTTTTCTTTTTTATATAACTTTTCCTTAGAGCCTACGAGTAAACCTGTACGTAATTTATTATTTATTTTCTTTGGTAGGCTAGGTATAGATGGTACAGGTAGGTATTATTACATTTTGTAGCTCCTTTCGACTTACTACACAACGAAATCATTTTTTTACTAGTCCATTACGGCACATTAAGAAACATTGATAGAACACGGAAATTATAATAGTGGTACAACAACATTCCTATTGCGTACATAATTATAGCTGAGAAGACAATAATAACATGTTATATTATACTTGGGATATAATTACACCATACTGGCCATGCTGGCGTGGACTTTTTATGGTTAAATAAAAAGTCTACGCTTACTCGTTCGTTATATCGAGGTCCTGTGTCTTTAGCATAATATGAAAATAGAGCGACGATCGCAGCGATGAACAGCACCTTCTGAACTAATTTATTACTTTCCACAAAATTGTATCAAATACTTATCAAAATCTATTCATTGCATTTTTTTACGGCTGTATCATGTTTTTTAACAATAGTTGGTCCACTCAAAATCTGGCGCTGCTTAATCTAACGTAGTTACAGTTTTATTGAGGTACATATAAACATGCGCACTAATGTGGAAGCGTGATCATCGTAGTTCCTGATTCCCTAAACACAGGTATCCTAGTTACGGATCAGGATCAATGGATGTGATTATGACGCATTATTATTATTATTTTTATTTTTTATTATTTATTGAGAATAGTGTGTGTATGTGTATTATTAAAATATAAGTATTAAATGTATTGTGTCTGTTAAATACTGTAAGTACGCCACCCACCCTACTATCGAAAAATGTTTTTTTACTGTCCATCCAAAGGTTGTCTGGAAGAAATCGCTTTCAGCGATAAGACCGCCCATTGTACTACCCTTGTTTACCTATTGTAATTCTTCTGTACTGTGTTTATTTTTGTTTCTGGTGTACAATAAAGAGTTTTCTATTCTATTCTATTATCATAAGTATTTGAACAAAATAGCGGGCTAAAGTTGGTGCATGCTTCACAGTAACTAATTTACTCCCGCCAACACGCGTTACGATAGTCACAAAAAATGTGTTTGGCAAGAACGAGTTCCTTCCTTTTATATAGTTATCTAAAATAGAAAAATAGTTGCATCTATCGGACTAAACGACTCGGCTGTGATATCACAAAGGCGCTTGTGCCTATACAATGGCTTCGTAAACGTGTATTGACGTCCATTTAGGTCAATTTAAACCACGTGTTTGTTACAAGCTTTCATTTAATTTTCTGTGTTTGTTTCTATGTTGTCCAAACTGCACCCACAAATGCAGTCTTATATACGTGGATAGCTGTCTGATATCTGAGTTTAGATACAGTGAGACAATACCATCTTGATCCTTGCCTGTTAATTTTAACTTGGCGGTTTTTTAAGGTTAAGTATTTGTTGCTTGCATTGTATCTTTTTTGTTTCATGGCACTGAATACCTATTTATAATATGCTGTGGTTGAACTGAGCTGATACAAACTTCTTGGTAACACGTCGGCTTGTTATCATGTTACGGGGAAAAAGACACAGGTGTGTCATTGTTGCCTTATGATAGTTTCAGCGTAACTTGAGAATGATTCCAGCAAAACCTTGTACGCTTGGTTTGGCATCAGGTGGCATAAGATTTATGTCATGAACTCATGACGCTCAAGGTCAATGAGCATAATTATTGTTGTCTAGCCGTCTTTATATTTGAATTTTTGCATACCTTAAAAAGTCCCGCAAATATTTGTTTCGTGGCAGCATCACGGACGGCATAGAACCTTTCGACAGAGCAATTTCTTTAAATATACGTTTCATTTAGCAAATTAAAATTTTGCTAACAATGCTGTACTGATTTGTGAAATTCCCAAAGTTTTTTTAATTTATTTTAATGGGTTATCGTCTGATCATTGATGCACGCGAAGGGACGATGTGGTTGAATGGGGCTGCATATCAACGACTGCTTAAATAGCTGGGCTAGGCTGCCACTATAAGGTCATAACTTTATTTCTTTTGTAAAATTGTTATTTTGAGGCATCTTATTGGAACTTGTAACATTAGAACACATTATTTTTATACTGTATATTGTGGCATAAAAAAAATTTATGACAAAAACTTAAAAAATTACATCCCCTTAGAGTTTCTTGGTCCTATGTTCTCTGACGGGCGTATTTCCGAAGTACTGGTACAGTTAATGGAGTTTCCTTTTCCTGTGCGAGATTCAAGCATGAGTCACCATTTGAAATGGAAATGTCCGTTTTCAAACTCAAACCATAATTAGATAAGATTTATTAGACCATATTTTGACTTATTTTTTATTTTTATGTATGTATATATGTAAGTATCAGAGACTTAAGTTTTTTTTACTTATAAAAGTGCAATATTTTTGCCTACTTGCAACAAATGATTTGAGTTTTGAATACAATGATACGGATCTTTCCCATAGGTCCTTGATATTGTTCCTAGCAAGTTTTTTAACTGTTTTCCTTTTTCGGAAGCTCCTGCTCATTTTGTATGGTAATCTGGTTTGGAGCCCACGCCCTGTGGCGTGGGCCGAACACCCGACCAGTCATTGATACAAGAAACATCGTATTTACGACGTATTTGCGTATAGGTACGGAGAGGAAATCGCATGGCCGAGTTAAAAATGGCACGTCATTAAACCGCGTTACCACTTTCTCACGCGATTGAAAGAAATGCATTAGTTGAACATGCAATATTTCTACACATACCTACCTGCACTCTCTTACAAAATCGAAAGGGCATATTGGCAAAGATTCTCCTTCACATAAATTCAGTCTTGTCAGTTACTAATGTAAGCTCGCTTAAATAACTAGTTTGTGTTTTACATTTAATGATGGTGTACATAAATAACGACGATGTGTTAATGGCTATGGAATAAAAAAACTAGATTCAGTTTTAATCAAACCAGAACAGACACAGAAATTTGGTTATTGTTTCGTCGGATAATTACATGTCTTATTTATATGATATTAGTAATAGATAACATTGGACTTGAATTTGAGTTGCAACTCGGACACGCGTTGTCGAAACGGGTGTAAATCTTATCAAGTCGAAATCACACTGTGATTGAGACGAGCACGCAGTATGCATTACAGTGGAAACACTTACGTTTCCGGATCCTCGTGGTTCCTTATAGTCTCGAGCAATCGGAACACTTCCTGTAGCGGAGCCCTGAACGCGTCCCACATTTTGAGATTGCTATTCCACGGCGACACACCTGGAAGGAAATATTATAACTTTAAAATATTTACGCACTTCCTTTTTTTTTAAATTTCCTTATTCAAACTCAAACCACAATCAGTAACTCATTTGTCTAGTTAATCATATTTGATTTTTTATTTTATTTTTCCCTATGTAGAGACTTACGCGTTGGACTTGTAAAAGTGCTTTATTTTGCCTACATACAATAAATTATTTAAATTTTGAGTATTGTATGAATAAAGGTTAGGAAGACGCCGCTAGCACCTGAGCGTGAGGTACTGTTATGGTATGAGGTGTTACTTTATAATAGTAAAAATTGTAATCTTATATATGAAATCGATGAAGAAAGAAAACTTAATAATGAAGAAGACATTTTTTTTCTAGACCAAGGAAGTTGCTCTCGTGAAATAAAAAAACGCGATATGCATAACTCAAATATATTCGGACGTAAGTAGGTAAACGTGGCCAACATTAACTGGCTCAATAATAAGGATGGAGTCGAATATGCATTTGGCATGTACCAATCGCGATAGCAGCCGATAAACATTATATAAATAATCGGTTTAGTCATCGCGGTCCATCTGCATTTTTACCGCGATTTTCATCTTACAGCGTAGGACATTATTGTAATCATTCTATGATACATCAGTTTTTAAGACGTATTCTCAAATATGTAGTTATAATAGCAATGTAATTTTAACAAAAAGTGACAAGCTTACCGTTTTTTTAACGATGCATGGTATCAGTACAAAGTCTAAGAACAAGGTAGGCTCCATTCTGCGACATTATATTCGGGGTGATTAATTTATTTCCACGTACGGCTTTGAGCGAGAACTTTTTTGTGGAGCAATTGAGCTGGAGAGTCTATGACGCGTGTAAATTCCTTTGAAGTTCGTCAAATAACTGATAACGGTCGGAGGACGGGCCTTGAATGTGACGAAAAATGTTGTGTGCTTCTGTACGTCTATATTCACGTAAGTTTGCGTGTCAACACACGTCAAGAAAACATATTTAAGACTAGCTTGGTCCGCGACTTTGTTCGCGCAATAATAATGTATATTCATATCTTCTGAACCCTGCAAGATATCGAAAGCGACACACGAAAATTATAGTTTAAATTCGTGTTTTTATTCCAAAACTTTCAATGAAATCCGTTGAACCATTCGGAGTCTATTCGAAACAAACTTTCAGACGGACATAATAGTAAAAATTACATTCAGGATTATTGGAACGTCTCAATTGCAGTTTTCACTCAAATTTTAGCAGTTATTTCCTATACAGCAGCAATATTTTTTTCAATGTTTCCGCTCACGATTAACTTTATATAGAAGGGTAGGGCACACTTTTTTAAACCAAAAATCTTAAGAATATGCTAGTAGTATAGTAGCTGTCCCGAGATATTTGTAGGTAAATATTGCCAACTGAGGGAGAAAAAAAACAAAATGACGGCGGGTGGGTGGAGGATATGCCAGCTTCCATACAAAACTATTCGAATCCTTTTGATTATTGGTATAGACAGATATACCCGATACAAGTAGGCAAACATGTGTCGCGACTCGTGCTCAAGTGTGGACAAGAGATATCGCCATTCGTGTGTATCACTCGTATTGAATAATTTAGCCTTTGACTCTTTTACACACTCATATTATTTGGATGAGCGGTGGCCTGAGGTAATAATTTTTGTAGCACTTTAAAAGTTATTAGGTTATCTACAGCGTCAGCCCATCAGTTATTATTGTTGGCGGTATCTTTCCCACTAGATATCGCGCGCACGAGTAGCAAATAAGGCTACGAACAGGTTCTCGGCTCTGATAAGTGAAAGGTATGTCGTATTATGGCGTGATGCCGTAATCATCAAGATTGCTAAGCTTGGATCTTGATCAACTAACTGGACAGTTTATTTACTATATTTTTCTAGCTTTTATTTAGCATTAAGATGTTTGTTTAGGTCAAATCTAGCCAGACGATTTTTACTCGGTTTTGCATGTCTGACAATTATGCGGTGTTGCGGTGATAGCGAGCTGATATGATGATAGAGACGGTAGACAGTGTAACTCCTCAGTGACTAGCAGTAGATTAGATAGATTGTTGGTGTTTAGGTTAATTTTGATCAGATTACACCGAATACGTATTTTGGAAAAATATGTCTGAAAAAATAAAGTTTTCGGTAAAAAAAAACAACTGTGTATAACAAATTAACGTTGAAAACTACTTGGTGCTGCTCCTAGACCACTGATGCACATTACAATATGTAATTTTGTCTATGACAAAAATATCATATATGAAAACATTTACCATGGCGATTTGTTTCCACGACTGGACCGATTATTTTAAAATGAGACTGTACTTATTAAATTGTTTGTTATCATTCTTGATAAAAGCACGTGGAAATGTGTTTTATCAAAACCGATCACAGACAAGAAGGTATGGTCAAGGTCAACCGCGATATCACTCGGCGAACGAGACACGGTAACGACCGTTAATCGCAGAATCGCAACGAGCGCCACCAGCTAATTGGTAATCATTTTTTTTTTAAATTTCCCTTCTAAGTTTGGTCCTAAACACCTAGGTATATACTTTTGGGGTTTCGTAACTCTACCATCAAAAGGAACCCTTACAGAATCACTTTGTTGTCCGTCTGTCTGTCAAGACCCTTTTTCTTAAGGATGCGTAAAGGTATTAAGTTGAATTTATATCAAATACGCGGGTCTACAGTTTCTGTTAGCTGTGAAACAATCAAACCAGTAACAACGCGATCAAAAGATATGACCGCTTATGTCGATTTTTTACGATTTCACAAAGGAAACAGAACCTATAGGGTACTTCCCATTGACCTAGAATCATGAAATTTGGCAAAAAGCAATGTTTTACAGCACATGTAAAGAAAACAATCTGAAAACAATATATATTATGTTGTGAAATAAAAAAAAGCTATTTTACTATTAAATATATCTAACTTATTATTTGCAGTTGGTTCAATAACCGTGCCTAGTGATCGAACAGCAAAGTTAAGTTTGTTCTTTGACATAGTTTCTCTATTAGTTAATAATGTTAGATGCTTTCTTAAGACCAACAATTCTGTACGGAACCCTCGGTGCGAGAGTCCCAACTCGCAAATGTCCGGTTTTTTTCTATTTACTATACTCTATATTTTTAATTATGGTTTTTCCTATTAAAGCAAACGGTGACAGATTAAGCATTTAGATTCCTTAATATAAATAATGGAAACTCTCAGACGTTATGCGACTATAAGGTCACCCATCCTAGCGAACGCCGCTAGGGACGTAGCTAAACTATGTCAAAGAGCGTTTATAAAACATTGTTCAGTTAACGGCCGCTGCAGCTGTGGGCTGGATCTGTCAATTTATCTACGTGACACGAGCCTTGACTCCTACTACATAGTAAATGATCGATTGATCAGTTAAACTACAAGTCATAGGGTTGTTAACTGAAGTGGACTGATTATTGCATAACGCTAATTCTAGTACGAAATAGCGGACAATGTAGTCAATTGGCATAGGTCTTAAGTCCTAACTTTATGTACTAGGTACAAAAGGAAGTCCGGTTTGATCATTCGTTAAGTCGATTTCAGAATTTTGTTGAAAAAAAGTGATGTATAAGTATGCAAAACTGACAAACTGAATACATAATCAAATTAAAGTACCTCATAAATCCATGTACATTGTACAATGTACATTAAACTTTGTTTAGGGCAGTCTCAGTTTAAATATCCTAGTTTATCTACTATGTTATTATGTATTTATGTTTGTATGTTCTTATTTATTTACATATATAAATGGTAAACCACCCTCCCATCTCTTTGTTGCTCCTATGCATGGTTGTCTGGAAGAGATCGCTCTCAGCGATAAGAGCACCCATTGTGACATTAATTGTTAAATTTGATTAGTATTCTTTTTTAATTTTCCTTTGCTGTGTGGTGTTTCAATAAAGAGTATCTATCTATCTATCTAACATTATAAAAGCGAAAGTAGCTCTGGCTGTCTGACTGATTCTTGGTTTCTTGTTAAACTTGGCATAGAGACAGTTTGAACCCTCGGGAAGGACAAATAGGATACTTTTAATCGCAGTACAATATAGTTTTATATCTCCTTTCCGCGCGGACCAAGTCGCGATCAAAAGCTACATTCTAAATAATTCAGTGGATCGGATTTTTAATGGAATAACACGAAGATTTCATGATCATGTTCTAGAAATAGAACAGTTTGAGGCCTGAGGAGGTTACGCTTCTTCTTCCTTACCTCAGTGTAACTAAAAAAATGGGTATAATATCGATTATTAATCTGATTTTATAGTAAAAGTTACTTTTTAATTATTATTCTATTTTAATTCCATTGTCATGTGCGAACGCTATTATACAATACTAGCTGCGCCCCGCGGTTTCACCCGCGTAGTTCCTGTTCCCGCGGGAATATGGGGATAAAATATAGCCTATGTTAGTCGCTGTCAATGTAGCTTTCCATTAGAGAAATAATTTTTTAAATCGGTGCAGTGGTTAAGCCGTAACTTTACATATACATACTTTCATCCCCTATATTTATTTTACCTCTCAAGGGTAAAGTTTTACAAACTTTGAATGCCAAATTTATTTATATCTAATCGAAAGCCTAAAAAATAAATTTCAAGCTTCTAGCTTCATAAATGACGATACTTCCATACAAACTTTCATCCCCTATTTCAAACCCTTACAATGCATTTTTTGCGATAAAAAGTAGCCTATGTCCTTCCCTAGGCTCTAGACTATTTCTGTACCAAATTTTATTTCAATCGGTTCAGTAGTTCAGGCGTGAAAGAGCAACAGACAGAGTTACTTTCGCATTTATAATATAAGTAAGGAAGTAAGGATAAATGTAGACTAGCTGCGCCCCGCGGATTGCTCGTGTCATTGTACTTCGTTCAACTACATAACATAACATAACATAACATAACATTACTGTGTTCCGGTTTGAAGGGCATTGTTTCCGGCGAAATTACTGGGCATATGAGACTTAAGCGCCGATGTCTCAGGGTGACGAGCGCGGTGCAGTGCCGCGCTCGTAATGGTAAGCGCTACGCCTGCCCAGAACAGTCACAGCACCACCCAGAACACTGCATTGCATAAAGGATTATACTTATTATAAAGGATATCCTTTATGCAATGCAGTGTTCTGGGTGGTGCTGTGACTGTTCTGGGCAGGCGTAGCGCTTACCATCGGGTGAAAGACTTTCTCGTCTCGTCAATCAGTATAATAAAAAAAAATAGAATTAGGTACATACCAATCTTCATAATAATCTGCTGAATATACAGCAACGGTTTGTCCTTTGCCCACACATATGGCAGCCTCTGGGTTTCATTGTACAACAGGTCCAGTTGAGAAGGGTCGTCTGCAAGAAATATAATAAGCTTTTGACCTAATTTATAACAAAAAATATGTAAGTTAAATCCGATATTACGAAATTATGAAGTGAAAATACCTTTTTATGGTATATATGTCTAACCTTTTGTTTTCGCATCGCTTAAAAACTACTGAACCGATTGTAATGAGGTTTTCACTGTTTGGTAATTTAGACCCTGACCTACAAACTGATATATGTTGCATCTAGCTCGTAAGTAGTAGAAGTAGAGCTATAGATAAGAGGCATAAGAGTGCAGGTGGCATAGGTCTTATAATATCCATATATTAAAAAACTAACAGCGCCCTGCGGGTTTACCCACGTTAACTATTACCCCACAAGAACGGGATATATTCCAGAATCTAAAACATCTATATACAAAATTTTGTCAAAATTCGTTCAGGCGATTCGGCGTGAAGAGAGGGCAAACACACAATCTATCTATCTTCTATCTATCTATCTATCGTATTTATATTATAATATTATTGAGATACTACCGCAAACGAAGTAGGGGACAACAGTGACTGGATAAATACAAATATTATTATAAAAGTTAAAGTAACTCTGTCTATCTGTCCGTTAACTCCCTTTTCACGGCTAAACGGATCCTGATAAAATTTAGTATGGAGATAATTTGAACCCTGGGGAACTATTATTTTATCGCGATAAACTGTAGTTTTTATTCCGCACGGATGAAGCCGCGGGCAAAAGCTATTATATCAATAAGATTAAGTGGTCAGCATTGTGCTGCGTCAATTTCTGTGGTACAATGCGCGCGGTCAAAGAGCCAATTGAGAATTATTTCATCTCGTCATCATCATCTGGGTCAAGGGCGCATAATTCTTAATTATAGAATGTGTCAGATTGATCTAATATAATTGTCGATAAAAGGATTTTGATTGGACACAATAATTCAGAGATGCAACGTTACAACGACTTTATGATCTTTCATGAGTAAATGAAGTAGTTCGTCGCACATTTTGTAAATTATTATAGATATCGACCCTTTAATCGTCGTTTTAAGAGAATATTGGTACTTAAAGCAGGTAACCTAAGATAACGGTATATAGACTAACGTTCTGTGTTCCGGTTTAAAGGGGACTGTTTCCAGCGAAATTACTGGGCATATGAGACTTTAGAGCCGATGTCCTCAGGGCGACAAGCAAAGTGCAGTGTCGCGCAGGATTATGCAAAGCAAAGTTCTGGATGGCGCTGTAAGTGTTATGGGCAGGCGTAGCGCTCACCATTGGGTGAACGACTTGCTCGTCTCGTTACTTAGTAAAATAAAGAAACATGTCTGCCATTCCAGGGGGTTGAGTTCAGATTAAATATACTTTGTTTTTGGGAGGTTTCTCGATCAAAATAGTTGAAAAACGCCATCTTCAAATATCGGTAGCCCATCCCAACACGCATTGGATATAATAATATTCTGTACTATTACCATTGACTCGAAAAGAAGAAGACTACATAATCATAACAAAATGAAACTTTTCTCGCTGGAAAATACTCGGGTACGTGTGTTACGTGTCAGTCGGCACGACAAGCTATCTGCTTTTATAAAACCCATACAAAACCAGAATTTATTTTTAGGGTTCCGTACCTCAAAAGCAAAAAGGAACCCTAACGGGATCACTTTGTTGTCTATCTGTCCGTCCGTCCGCCTGTCTGTCAAGACCCTGTTTCTCAGTAATGTGTAGGGGGTATCAGATTGAAATTTATATCAAATACAGTCTCTTTCAGCAGTGAAAAAATCAAACCAGTAACAACGCGATCTAAACATATGACCGTTTATGTTACATATTTTCGCATATTTTACGATTTCACAAGGGAATAAAAACCTAAAGGGTACTTCCCGTTGACCTAGAATCATGAAATTGTCCTTTAATCTAGTTTGTCTTTTAGTTAGAGCAATAATGTAAGTTGCTTTCTTAAGACCTAAAAGTGTGTACGGAACTGTCGGTGCGCGAGTCCGACTCGCACTTGGCCGGTCTTTCAACAAGTATTATGGTTTTGAACAAGGCTTTGCGGCCGAAGCCCGTAAAATGACTTGAACGGTTATAAATATAACGTTACGCAAAAAATGTACTCAAATGCGTCAAATTAACTCGGACAATGGAATGAAAGTTTCAACATGTTTTGAACTTTGTAGGTGCGTCTAAATTAGGAAAAAAGTACCTTGTTACTTAAAGTAAAGTTCATATAACTTTGAAACAAAACAGCTTTCCGATTGGTTCGTTCATAGGTATTTAAATGATGCGAAAACAAACATCGCCAGACATAATTTTCATAAATGTTTTATTCTTAGTCAATAGGTCCTGGGTCACTTCTTTCTGAAATATTATCTTCAATGTGTTTTTGTCGAATAATAAGAATAGACAGAAGTTCAATGATTAAAAATCACACTCCTCTTTAACTTGTTGAGAGTTTTAATGTGTAGAATGTTTTGTTTGAACTGAACGCAGGACACTTGAGGATTTCTAGCATAAAGAGCAGTTGACCAACTTAGTTAGGGAAAAGACTACTACGAACAATCATAATATGGTTGACAAACCTCGTGTACATTTATGTCCAAAGCATTCAGGTTTGGTCTTCTGCATATCCGTGAGCGGAAAATTGACAACTGTTGGTATATTCCCTGGTAGTGGTACATTCAGCAATGGATAGCTGCAAATAACAATAGCCATTATAATCTCTTATAGATACAGTACAACATAGTTATGCTTGGATGCAAGGCCGGTGCTTTATTGAGTTTAATTAATAATTCCATATGGTTGAAATAAGATTGGACGACTCTCGCGGCCATGTTTTAGGGCTTGGTGTAAAAACCCGATATTAAGATCCAAAGTTACATTAACATTGGACCAAGGGTAAAAAGTCATCAATACAATTATTATGCAGGTGTCTGGATGCCAATTCTAGTAAATAATATTTAAAAATAAAATTCTTGAGCCCAAAGTTTCCCGTTTTTAGTAAATGTCATTTAATTTTAACAATCTGTTCCCTATGACTACCTATATGTATTACACTTATTATGATATATTATTATGTGTGATTATGACATGTTATTTTTTATTTTATTTATATTGTCATGGTAGTTCGTCCAAATGTTGCTGGTCCCTTGAAGGTTGTTATATCCAGATTCTACTGTACTTTACGGAGTCCCCATACATCTAAGTTTGCAAAAAAATTCTCTCAGTTTTAGTTTGTGATAGTGAAAAACAAAGATCAATTAAAATGGTCGGAGTTCACACCTTATACAAACAGTTGATCATATAACTTTGTCGGAGGGGGTAATGAGTATACGTGGTCTTTTGGTTAGATTGTTAATACTCATGTATAATGACTTCGCTGTTTATAATTTGTTGTCTATTATTAATTATTTTATTTGCTGAAATATCAGTCATCATCATCATCATCAATCCATAACGTCCCACTGCTGGGCATGGGTCTCTCCTCACTTTCGTGAGGAGGGTTAGGCCATATTCCACCACGGGGGCCAAGTCCGGATTGGTGGATAACATACCTACCTCCGAAATAATTCTCGGGTAGGTATGTGGGTTTCCTCACAATGTTTTCCTTCACCGAAAAGCAAGTGATAATTACGTACATATGTTTTACAGAAACACATTGGTACGTGCCCGCACTGGGATTTGAACTCACAACCTTCTGATTGGAAGGCGGTTGTTCTCCCACTAGGCTACCACCGCTTACATAAAATATCAGTACATAGCGGAAATTACTTTGACTTATTGAAACATAGTTAAGTAGAGGTCCATGTATGCCTCCTGTGTAGTTCTGTAAATGAATGACATTTGAGTTTGATGGCAGTTCAGAAATTCTGCATACAAAGCGCTAGTAAAGAAGCCAAAGATTATTATCGAGCCGCCTATTCTAATAGGACCATGTTAACAACCGAGTCAGAATATAATGTATGGTAATCGAACTGTACTACAGGGGTTCCATCGACAGTCTGTGCTACTGCTGCTACTTGATTGATTTCTGTAAAATTTTATTCATAATGTTTGTTTTCATAACCTTACCAGCATAATAGTATGACCGACAATGCAACTGATATTACGGTGGCCGGATACGACGAGCAGAATAAGCCGTATGTATAGTAGATCTGCGCTACCCTCTCAGGGAGAGTGGCTCCTGCCATTTTAGTCCACCTTCAAGTCAACACTTCATTTAATGTCCTAGTAATTGCATTTATAGAACACATGAACCTATCGCACGTTAGTCACTTCACTATTTGTTATTTATACGAGTTTGTGTTATTTGAATTGGATTCAAGTCCATGTGCCGCAGTAATAATAGGGATATCTCGAGTAAATTGCATCATACAACAGCATGCCGCTTTAGCTCACTGTCGTAATAGATCAACCAGAAAATGAAACCAAACAAAACTCAAAAGTATACTGCGCGTGCACTGCGTGCAGCAAAGCAACACGTCAAGTTCACGGGTTCACTTCAATTCACTCAAGAAAGTTTTACTAAACTTGTTCTTCTGAGACTTCACTCAACTTCTTGTTTTAATGGGATATGTGTTGTGCCTGAATTTGTGTTATAGCAAGCAACTCAAAACAACACAAGTTCCGCGGGTTGTTAAAAAAATAATCGATTTATATTTATTCGAATAATCGAATAGTATGGCCAATTATTTTTAATTTTGTTCTATTCATAATTCATATTAATGAATATGTAAGTATTAACTAACATTCCCAAAAAACAAGTGTCATTCGTTTTCATAAAAAAGTTTCAGTAAAGTACTACCACTTTACTAAATTGCAGAGTTGACTGCGACTTGACTAGACTACTGACTACTTGACTGACTGAGGTCTAACAATTTAGCAAAATACCTAGATAGATGTTTAATTAATCACTGGTTAATATTTCAAGATTTTTTACGCTAAACCAGATAATATTTTACAATCGGTATTATGGTTCGTAATGAAATCGATTAAAAATAAATCGTTTTTATAAAATCGTAATGCCCATCCCAAAATTTCTGAAGACAGTAGTGACGTTTGACAGCTGCTGCCAATTTTGGCATTTAGTTCTAAATTTTAGCCACAGGGTAAAAATTTGTTCGGATACGTTACAACCCATATGACTGTGTTTCAACTTCGTTAGGGCAATTAATTGTGATTTGGAATCTAGGCAGCACTGCCGTTCTACTTAAAAGTATTTCGCTCGGTCCGCGCTTTTTGCTTGCCTCTTGTCTTGTTTGCGAAAAACAGTTTGCTCGAATGTCTGAATATTTGTTTCTTACTATCGAGTTTAGTTTTCAAAAAAGTCAGATGCAACAAGATTTTATTCAGAATTGGGGTGTACCTACAAGTAAAGTGTAAAGAGTATTTATTGCTTTTGAAAAAAAGCGCGGGGAATTATTGACAAAATCATAGGGATTTAGGGAGATTTGGCGGGAAGCCGAAGATGTGAAGTTGTTGTATTTGTATTAAACTTGTGCTTCTTTCTATATTGGTGAAATATTAAACATTAATAGTAATCGTTAATAAGTCCCTCCTCACGAAAGTGAGGAGATACCCGTGCCCAGCAGTGGGACGTTATGGGTTGATATCGCAGTAATCGTTAACGTGTACGAGTATGAGCAAACGATACAAACCCAAAAAAAGTGCCATTTCGTGATCTCTTCTAAACTCCCTGGAAGTTTTAGTAAAACATCCACAACTTTACAGAATTAGTAGTACCTAGTGGTAGTTTTCAATAGACTACCAACTGACTGGGATTTGATTGATTGACTGGAAAATATACATGACTATATAATAGGTAGAACTTCATAATTATGATGTACGCTACACTGGCTAAATGTAAAAACAGTGCGAAGACAAACTGAAAAAAATCGGCCTAGTGCGAGTCAGCCTCGCGCACGAAGGGTTCCGTACTTTGTGTAGGAAAGAGTTTGGACGAAATTTGGCCTACAGATACTTAGTTTAATGCATGGGTTAACACATAGGGTACTTTAAGTATTACCTACGGGATAAAAAGTATCCTTAAAAAGTATTACCAACTAGGTTATATATAAGCGGTACCCATGGAATAATACTTAACGCGGTTGAAAGCGCGGCGCGCAGCTAGTTTTATTTATTATATTATAATTACTTGCACGACCACAACCCGTATGCTATAATATCGAAACTGTTAAGGTACACTTTTTAAATTATAAAGAAGGTAAGTACATAAGTAGGTACCTACCTACTTATGAACTACGTATCGATGAAATAGATTGTACTTTTATGTAGGTACATAAAAGTACAATCTATTTCATCGATACGTGTAGGTAACACAGGAAAATAAATAAAATCTCCTTTTCCTAACCTAAAACTCAAATAAGGCAAACTGCAGGCCGAACCGATGAGATTTCAAGTAGCGATAGACCTAAAACAAACTGAATATTATAATCAGACGCAGAAGCGGGCAAATCGTTTAAAGTTGGTACAAATTAGTACTTAACTGAGGACGTCTTTAGAAACACCACTTAGGCGTAATATTAAAATCCAAACAGTTTGCATGGCGGAGGGGTGCGGCGGGATTGTAACGCGGCGTCTTATCGCGGCGGGCGGCGCGGAAGCCCTGTGGCCACTTGGCCGCGCCGTGTGACATCACCAGAAACCCATGGAGTGGCTTGAGTACAACTTTAAATAAACCAAGCACTATTTTTACCTATGCCATTTTAAATAGGTAGGCATGTACGTATATAACACCAGTCTATGTTTTCTTGCTAAACATTATAACTAAGTACAATATGTACGTCAAGAATGGAAAAGAAACAGTTCTGTCGATCTGTCTGTTATCTGTGTACTTACCTATATGTTTGTTAACATAGTCTACTATATTTCCAGTACATTCATAAAGAGCTGCCGAGCAAAGTGGAAGCCGACCCGAATTCCTTCATGAACCTCTTGTTCTCGGTTAAAGTAAAACCAAAGAAGATGAAGTAGTTATAGAAAAAGGCACGTACAGCTTGATCAAGACGAAGTAACAAAGCGACATCGCTGCGTTGAGAGTAAGTTCTTAAAAGTTTGTACTTTTATACTATCCATAAGGCGGATTATGGATAATCCGGCCCTGGTAGTATGACTGTAGAGTAGTCAAAGCTCTATAGATTTCCTGTCCCGGCTGCTCACTTTTTAACAGCGTTAATAACGGTGGAATTAAAGCGCAAGAGGCCGCCGAGGACGATTTAATTAAACCTTAACGAAGATCTCCTCCCCCCGACCACCGCCACCTGAACCTACCTGTCCAATGTTTTAATTACTAGAATCTGTTTGCATTTATTATTTCAAAATGAAATGTCAAGGAGTTTGGTTTGCCGTCGACGGCCGGGCCTGCGATTGTTGGGAATTGGGAGTGAACATACGAAATGAAACGATTCTAATTATTGTTCTCCGTGCGTATAATATTTTTAACTACCCGTAACCAGTGACATTGATCTCGCGGTACTTAAAATATATATTTATATTCATTATCTTCTGAACCCTGGAAGATATCGAAATGGAACACACACGAAAATTACATATTTTCGGTATACCGTATTTTTGAATTGGTATTTTAAACCCCTTTATTTTTAAACCTCACTTGATAGTCTTTGGTGACTTCGTTCTATCAAAAACCCAATATGTCTGATTACAGCCGCCATTTTCATATTTTTAATACGTCATGTAGCATAAATTTTGCTCTCATGATTGTAATGAGCTGTCCAGTATGTACACAGTATAGTTGTACAGTAGTCTATGGTCGTCCAAATTCCAAACAGAGGGAATCCCAATCGGACACTTAGCTATTTTTTTTACAATCAATCGTTCCATCTCTCAAACGTCACGCACAATTCAATAGAAGCCACCCGACAATTACATTCTCTGGCTGGAGGACGTATTTTCAAATTGCTTAGCTTAAGGTGAGGTCAAACCAAACAGCGATAGTGGGTTGACGTAGGTCGCGACGCGTCAGAGATAGCTGGCAATCCGTCGTGATTTACGAGTAGCCGGACTAATGTGCACGCAGCCTTACCGCAACACCGGCCGGCCGCCGACAGGAGGCGGGATATTGCTGAACGATGATATGCAGACGTTGACTAATGTTGCTGTGATGACTGGAGATTTCTTTCAGCCAGTTAGCTCATGTTACGCGTTCAATTAGTCAAAGTATGAATCCAATTTCCATCATCTTAGCAGCTAAATTAATGTGACTCTTTTTACATCTTTGTTGAAATGTACAAGAAAGACTGACCAATGAGCTGAATTCAGGAAGACATCGAAAGGAGAATGGGAGGCCTTAGCCCAGCAGTAAATCTGGTAATATAATAATTATCACAATTATTAAAATTTTGATACAGTTAAGTCTTACTGTGACAATGCCATCCTCAGAACAAAAATAATCTTATTTTAAGAGGATCACAGGGCCCAAATTTACAACTCGACGCGGCTCAGCACAAATATCACGTGAAATACTATTGAAATAAAGCCCAAGTCAGCGCACACTTCAACGTGGCTGTTACGTCAAATATACCAAAAAAAAAAGCAAAAAAAATAATTACTTATTAAATGGCCACGATTGTTAGTACAGTTTATAGACATTTAAAACAAGCCGTGAGGTAAGAGTCCACTTTAAAAATTACGTTTTTGACGAGACTAAGGCCTTAACGCTGAGTGCTTAGCCGATTTTGATGTCTAGCCACAGGTGCGGATCAGTACACACTATAGTGTTATCTCTTACAGCTAGCACCTCACTTGTATTTTCCCGCACTCGCGGCAAGTTATGAAAAAACACCAGAGTTGTGTTTTCAGCAGTGAACGTGTTAACCGTAGCCGTAGGTAGGTACGGTCGGCCACGAAAGTAACTGAACATCTCCTTAATTCAAATATTATTCTACTAATTCCTTATCCAAGAACGAAAAAAATTATTTATGTGTAAAATTAAATTGGATTTACCATACTTACTTATTACTTGAAGACTGATCAGCTGATCACAGTATAAATAATAGTAACATACTTATACTTACGTAGTCAATCTCACAGATTCTCCCTTATAATTATATTACATACCTACTGTATAAAATCTGGCTTGTAATGGTAAGGTTTGTTTGTTTTTGTACGAGTACAAATCGGAAATATCAATATAGTATTTCCCTAAAGCAAAGATTGCGACCGAGCTGAAACAAAAAATTTTAAACCAACGTTTTCATTAAGGTGAGACTGCTCATTTGCAAAATGATAAATATGGCATAAATTATTTCATTTAATATTCAATTCGGTTCTTTCGCCGTTATTACGGGTAACGAGTAGAATACTTTGACAGCGACACCCTTTTATTTTTTTGCTCGCAAACGATACTGTTTGCTCAGTGCCTCTTAATTTTCAGTTTAAATACGGGGGAGACACGTTCAAAGAGCTCGGCAAATCCTTGCTAAAACAACGGCAACAGTGCACCTGAGGTCTGGATGTTTTTATTTTCTTATGATTTGTTACAGCGCCGACTTCGTGTTTAGTTTTCCATAAATGTATAACAGGTCTTCATTAATGCTCAGTAATTGCCGATGGCGATGCGGTATTGTCAAGGTGGATCTTTGTGCATCGCGGCTCATGCGATTATACAATTGTAAAATGTATTGACGGAGTACTCGTGTACTCGTATGTATTTGACCCCTCGCGCGCATCTTCCGCGCGTGTCAGTCGCGTGAGCCGCCATTAACGAAAGTCCACCATGGGTCACTGTCTATTTCATTTTCAGCTCTCATGCCTTTGACAAACCTCAACCACGTTTTTGATCCTTCGATGGTAACACCCTGTACCTATGTTATACCTTCTTAATACAATGCGCTTTATTATGACTAATGATAGTGTTTCGGAAACTATTCACTTAACTATCTGACTTCCACCTAAGTATAATAATACGATAATGTATCAGTCGCCTTAGAAGTAAAAAAGTGTTTGAAACTATTTCGTTGGTTCAATAAACTAGTGACCTGAAGAGATTGTATTGTTACACCTACATTAACTGACATGTGCTTTATATTTGGCCGCACCAACAAGGGTAAGTATAATTTTCGCACGGCATTCCCGCGTTTTCTCCGTTATTAAGCTAGAAAGCTTAAGTCGCGCGCGTCATGAAAGGATAGTTTGCGAAATTTACGACGTGTTATATTATAATTTAGTGTGGCTCCAGCCGTAAAGTTGGGCTTAAAAGATCAGGGGTACAGCCTCTCTAGCCAATACAAGTGGGGGCCGAGGGGTCGACCACTTCACCGTTTCACATATAAATTGTAAATTGGCGCCATAAATGTTTTGGTTCCTTCTTTAAGACGTGTTAGTGACGGGCTAGTTTACGAGTAGTTGCAATTTTTTGCCTGCCCATAACAGTTGCAGTGCCACCCAGAACTTCGCATTGAAAATCTTTGCACTGCGGTCATCACCATTGATTCTAATTAATATTATAAAAGATTTCAAAAGTAGTTAAGTTATTGTCATGGTATTGCTTGAAATAACAAAATAAATAAGCTAAGTAAGTTAAATAAATGCTAAAGACTAAAAAAACCTAAAAAAAGAATGTAGTACCCACTCCCATCCTATCCCATCCCAAAAATAAAAAACATGGCCTTCAAGAATTTAATTCCAAAGAAAAAATTACCTTAACACTTTGACTGCTGAGCCGTTTTGCTTGTCTAGCCACAGGTGCGACTCTGCACGCGCCATAATGTTTTCCCATACAACAAACACAACAGTTGTGTTTTGCCGTACTCATGGCAAGTTATGAAAAACATGACAGTTGTGTTTTCAGCAGTGAACGTGTTAAGATCTTGAAATTTCAAATAAGAACACTATAGTTAGTAGACATAGACATCCCTAGCTATGGAAGTCGTAACCAATGTAGGGCCTTTTGTTGTTGTGGTATCTGTGTATTATTTGTATCTGAAGGTAGGAAGTAAATAAATCAGTTGTGTTGTCGACTCGGTCTTTTACTGTTCCTCCGTCCCGTTAAATTCCGAATACTTAACTGGCGACGAGAAAATCGCGTGTGATTAAGTTATTTATGTACTTAAAGTGATAATAAACGAAAATGCCTATCGGAAAAATAGAACAGTTTGATCTTTCAAGCAAAAAATGGTGTGCCTACATTCGACGCGTCGAACAGTTCATGACGTTAAACGAAATCAAAAATCAATTACAAGTAGCTACATTAGTGACGCTTGTCGGAGAGGCTACATATGATTTAATGTGTGACTTATGTGCACCTGACAACCCGGAAGATAAAACTTTCAAGGATCTAGTGAAGATAGTCGGCGACCACCTCGAACCAAAGCGTTCGGAAATTGCAGAGCGGCACATGTTTAGATTGAGACGTCAAAATGGCGGTGAAAGTATGAGTGATTATTTACAAGCTCTGAAACATTTGGCCAGTACATGCAATTTTCGGAGTAGCCTAGAAGAAAACCTGCGAGATCAGTTTGTGTCAGGACTAGCAAACGACGAAATGCGATCGCGACTATTCGCTGAACCTGCACTAACATATAAGAGGGCAGTCGAACTGGCTTTTGCATTGGAGGCAGCCGAGCGGCATGCACAGGCGAGCGGCACGGGGAGCACGTCGGCCACGCCAGCCGAGCCGTTCCACCGGGTAGCAAGCGCAGCGCCGCGCGAGCGCCGCACGTCCACCGGCGCGAACCAGGCCGCGGCAACCCGAGGCGCGCAACCGTGTTGGCGATGTGGAAAGGGGCACATGCCCAATGTATGTCGTTTTAAAAATTACTCTTGTGATGTGTGCGGGCAAAAGGGCCATCTCAAAGTGATGTGCAAGCGAAGTGGTAATCAGGGAGGTGATAGATCGCGTACGGTGGGTCAGTCTCGAGGTCAAAATTATATCGAAAGAGATAGTGATTCAGAGTGCGATATGTTCAACCTGAAGGTGAAGAGTAGTGATGATAAACCGTATCATGTCCGGGCGGTCGTGAACGGACAGGCGATCACATTTGAATTGGACACTGGCAGTAAGTTATCGGCTATCAGTATGGACTTTTATAAACAGAAGTTTCGTAATCTACCTGTTGTAGAAAATAATGTCTGTTTACATTCCTACACGGGAACGTTGATTGAAGCGATCGGGTACATAATATGTGAGGATATTGTAATGGGGACACATACAGCGAAAAATTTAAAATTATTTATTATTAAAAATGGAGGTCCGCCCCTGATGGGCAGATCCTGGCTACGGCATTTAAAAATTGACAACATACAGATAAATGAAATGTTACTTAATTTATCTGGTGATTCAAATTTAATCGATGAGTTAAAACGCGAATTTCCCGCTGTGTTTGCCCCGGGCCTAGGTACTTGTACTAAAAAACTGTCACTACGCCTAAATGACTCGAATCCTGTGTTTGTTAAGGCCCGTCCATTACCTTTGGCATTACGAAAACCGGTTGAGTTAGAGTTAGAGCGGCTCGAGGCAGAGGGTACTATTCAGAAACTTGAATATTCCGACTATGGAACACCGATCGTCCCGGTTATTAAAAAATCTGGCGACATACGAATATGCGGTGATTATAAAGTCACGATCAACCCTAAATTGATACGCGAGCCGTACCCAATGCCTCGGATCGAAGAACTGTTCGCTGCGCTTAGCGGAGGCGAAAAATACTCGAAAATTGACCTCACGCATGCTTACGCACAATTATTATTAGAAGAGAATTCCCAGGCATGCACCGCTATCACTACGCACGTAGGTACGTTCGTTTATAAACGGACACCGTTCGGATTGTCGTGCGTGCCTGAAAAATTTCAAAAATTTATGGAGGAAACCCTTAAGGGCCTCCCGGTAGTAGCTTATTTGGATGACCTCGCCGTGACCGGGAAAACGCACCGGGAACATATTGCTAACTTGAAAGCCGTGTTTAAACGATTGCATGAGGTCGGTTTGAGGGTGAAATTGGAAAAGTGTTCTTTTATGCAAGATAGCATTACGTATGTCGGCTTTATTATCGACAAACATGGGTTGCACCCGGATCCGGGTAAGGTGAACGCGATAGTTGATGCACCGGCACCTAGTGACGTCACGCAACTCAGGTCGTTTCTCGGGTTAATAAATTATTACGCGAAGTTTATACCTCGTCTCAGTACAATTTTGCACCCGTTGCATCAGCTATTGCGCAAAAACGTATCCTGGGTCTGGTCTTCGGAATGTGTGAACGCATTCAATGATGTAAAAGAAGCAATTCTTAGCAGTAAGGTATTGGTTCACTACAACCCAGATTTACCGTTAGTGTTAGCGGTGGACAGTAGCTCGTACGGCATCGGCAGCGTGTTGTCACATCGGTTTGAGAACGGTGACGAGCGGCCCATCTGTTTCGCGTCGCGCTCGCTGACCGCAGCCGAGCGAGCGTACAGTCAGCTCGACAAAGAAGCGCTAGCGATCATCGCCGGGGTGATCAAACATCATCAGTATCTTTATGGGCGTCACTTTACCATAAAAACAGATCATAAGCCGTTGACGTTTATTTTTGGCCCTAAGTTTGGTTTGCCACAAACCGCTGCGAGTAGGTTACAGAGATACGCCACCAGATTGGCGTCTTATGACTTTAATATCGAGTTCGTAAAATCAAAAGACAATGGAAATGTTGACGCACTGTCTCGTCTGCCGCTGCCGTATGAGAGACGTTGTAATGAGTGGGAGACGGTGTCGTACGTACATTATGTAGAAGAAGCGTTTCCGGTTAGTGCGAAAGAAGTAGCCTCGTGGACGCAAAAGGACGACGTGTTGAGCAAAATATTTAGTTACATAAACGGTGGCTGGCCAGCTAAAGTGACGGAGGAGGCGGAGAAGCCTTACTTTTATCGAAAAGATAATTTAAATATTGATAATGGCTGTATTTTATATAATCATCGAGTCGTGATTCCAAAATCGCTAAGAAAACAGATATTAAATGAATTACACGAAGGTCATTTAGGAATAGTTAAAATGAAAAGTATCGCACGAAGCTACATGTACTGGCCCAACTTAGACTCAGAGATCGAACGCGTGGGCAGGGAGTGTTCTGCATGCCAACAACAGCGCGACGCACCTCCGCGGTCGCTGTTGCACCCGTGGCCGTTTCCCGCGCGTCCTTGGCAACGCGTTCATATAGATTTTGCAGAGTTTCAAGGTAAGCACTATTTGATCTCCGTAGATGCTCATAGTAAATGGATCGAGGTCCAAAGGATGGCAGGAACGACCGCCAGTGCCACTATACTCAAATTACGCGAATTGTTCGCTCGGTTCGGATTGCCCACCCAGGTAATTAGCGACGGGGGCCCACCCTTCGGTTCAGAAGAATTTGCTAAATTTATGTCTAAAAATTTCATCAGTCATACGATCACCAGTCCGTACAGGCCGGCGGGAAACGGCGCTGCGGAAAACGCGGTCAAGTCCGTTAAACGCGCTATGAAAAAGGCCGCGCACGACGGCATGGACATCGATACGGCAGTCTTAAAATTTCTACTCCAATATCGCAACTGCGATCACGCCACCACAGGCGTAGCACCGGCCATGGCGATGCTCGGGCGGCGGCTGCGCACGCGGCTGGACGTGGTGCGGCCCACCGCTGAGCGCGAGCGGCGCAGCGAGGCGGCGGGCGAGCGCGCTGCGCGTCTCCGCCCTGGGGCCGAGCGCAGCGTGGCGCCCGGCGACGCCGTGCTGGCGCGGGACTATAGCGCGCGCGCCGACAAGTGGGCGCCCGCACGCGTCACCGCTAGGGACACTCCGCTCACGTATAGGGTCAAATGTTCGGACGTTAAAGAGTGGAAAAGGCACATCGATCAGCTGTTACCCGTTCGAAAGTCATTGACCGCTTTACGTCACTCGGTCCCGATCGAAAATGATACCTACCACGAGGAACCTGCTGATGAAGTTTATGACGACGCGTATGAGAACGCCGTAGATCCGGGCACGAGCCCAAAATCGGTCACATTTGCGTCCACTGAGGATTCCTTCGATCCCAGTTTTCATCCGGATTATAGCCCATCACCCACTCAAAGTCCTCCGCCACCACCAAATGTACGACCTAAACGTGCTTGCGTTTTACGTAATAAACGTAATTAAGGATTTTATGTAACGTATACTTAGGTATCGTTGTCAGGAGGAGCTTTGTGTATGTAAACCTAAGTTTATTTGTTATTTAGTTAGTTTATCATGTTTGTCTGATAAACCTAAAGTTGGGTATAAGTAATTTTAATAAGAGTTTGTTAAGGCTTATTTTGGTACCGATGCATTCTAATATTGGTTGTATTTGTTTTTTTTATTTTTTATTTAATCGTAATTACAAGTGATCAGTTAGTTATCTTTATAGTTTAAGTTTACCTACTTAGCTACTAGTTGTTAGACTTTTGGTTCCATCGAACCTTCACAGATAGATGGAATTGCAACATTAAGGAAATTTTTGAATAAATTGCATCCTAATGACATAATCAATTCTATAAATCTGTAGTATTCAGTCACGGTTACTTATGCATAGTCCATAGTTAACGGTTGCCAAGAATACAATGTTATTGTTGGTAACATGCATTTTTTTTTCTTTTATTGTATGTTATTATTGTTAAAAATTAAACTAAAGTAATTTTTTTTTTCCAAAGGGAGGACGTGTGGTATCTGTGTATTATTTGTATCTGAAGGTAGGAAGTAAATAAATCAGTTGTGTTGTCGACTCGGTCTTTTACTGTTCCTCCGTCCCGTTAAATTCCGAATACTTAACTGTTGTCTAGGACTTTTTTGTTTCTTACTTTCGCCACAGTGTAAATACTATGGCGTATTTATTATTAGACTGTGCTATTACTGATTGTTCCAATTACAAAATAAAAGAGCATCGTTGTAATAAGTTGAAGCCCGTCGGCACCCTTACTCAAAAAGCCACTTCGGGCTCCGTTGCGCTACAAATTTATGAAATTTAAAAAGTTCTCCGCCACGCCGGGGAAAAATGTGATTAAATATGTTTTGTTCAAGAGCAAGACATTAAAGTGACGTTAAGGGTGTGATAATGAGGGCGTTGATAAGCGTTTATTAGCCGGCGGGCGGTGGCCGGGGGGTCAATAGCCAAGCGCCGCTGTAACGCTATCTCAAGCGAATTAAATCATTTTAAAGGAGTTACTTTAAGAAAAACTCGCTTGTTTGCTACGGGATGGCCCCCGACACTCTGCAACCAGTTTGCTCCGTCTTTGTTCCAAAAAGTTATTTAAAAAAAATTAACCAAGATTTTTAGATTAAAACTTGTAATGTCTGTTATTTTTTAGTTTAAATGGCTGCGGTAGGCTTTAATGAAGTTTTTGTTTTGTATAGATTTATTACTATAAAAATTATTACAATCAACTTAAAAGTCTAAATTGACTTTGACATATCAAAGTCTCTTAAAAATATACCTATATTATTGTTATTCCTAATCCAAATAGTCAGTTTGTACGTATCATCAAGTGGCAGTTGTACAATCCGTACACTAACAAAACAATAACAAACAAAATAATAGTAAATTATGCAAATAACAGTTTACGTCAGATTTTTCACCCGCTATCCATACGACTGGGGTGTTGAGTTGTTGGCACTAGCGGCGCAGGTGGTCTAAAGCTCAGCTTACACCGCGGCACAGAATATTAACATATCTTATACCGCGGTATTGATGTCACCCTCATATTATTTGCACGTAAAACTGCATGCATTCTTTGGACTACAGCGACCAAATGGTTTCGGACTACTTAGTGGGTGACTTCCCTAACAATCGTCGCTCACATAACAGCTGAATCATCTGTGTTCACTACATTATGTAAAAATGTTTGATTTATTACCGTTGGACAACTTATAAATTGGGTACTTATTTTACAACGTATAATGATCACTGTGCATACCTCTAATTGTCATCGCCGCCTGCTGTATGTTCTTTTTATTATTCACAAGAACAATCAATAAACAAGAGAAATCTTAACCGGTGGGCGCTCCGAACTTTTGAAGTTTAGTTTAATTTTCTTGTTCTTATAAATAAAATGTATATATAGTACATGAAATAAAATGTATGTATAGTACATGCTATAATTGATCTTCAATTATATATATCTACCAAATTATTATTTTTTCGAGTATAATAAACCAGTACAGGGTGTTAAGTCGCGGGCTTAAGCCCGGGAAGCGAACGCAGGTGCGCTAAAGCGGGGCTTACCGCACTATTGATGGCGCACCTCAAACAGTAGCGATATGATTTAGCACATCATATCCAATTACAGAAACACATGCTCCTATGTTGATAAATAACTGTTTTGGTTTTTATTGTAATACATTTATCATTATCATAATAGTCCGTAAGGATCCACTTCTTTAACACGGCACACTTTCCGGTCATGTGACAATCTCATACACGTTCGTTGGTCCATCTAGCTGGTTTTCTGGTCTATTGGCCTTTTTTGGCGACCATTCGCGACAGCTTGTCTATCAGCTACCTCCGGGTTCAGAACACATCCAATAGAAAAGAATCAGCAAGAAACTCGATCCCATTTTTTTTAAAGTCACTAATGTTGGCTAATTTCTTAATCGAGGCTCTAATCGAAACAATCAACAATCAACTGCAAAGGTAGTCATACGATCATGAAAAGACAATTTTGGATCGAACAGTAAACCGAGATATTTCATAAAATGCATTCGCGATAGAACATTTTGAACAAGCCTATGCATTCAACATCAACTGTTTGTGTTGATCTTGTAAACGTAACGCCATTACAGGACGCTTGTACAAATTTAAATATCCACGTATCAAAAACATATCAAAATAGGGACAACTCCACCGCAATTTTAATCATCGTTTAGCCACGCAAATTTCTGTACCATGGTTTAATCCGACTCATCCCATAAAACATGTCAGCCGCAATTAGTGCTCTAAAATTTCAATTTGATTCGTGTAATTGCATCTCTTTGACGGAGTAAAGCCGCCACAGTTGTTATTAAGCGTTTCTAATTTAATATCATTTGCATAGACGTGACCTGCCGAAGCCGCGGCCCTCTTGACTGTTTCGTCTGTTTTCGTGGTATTATCCAGCTTCGTTTTAGCTTTGAACTGATTTTAGATAGCATTTCGTAGGCATCTCGAAAATCCGAGCTGATTTGTTATCAGCTCGGATTTTCAGTTAACATCTCAGTTCTCGGATCTACAGTTTTTTTTGTGATTTAATGTTATAATTATTCCTGATTAATATGTAAGAGGTCTGTAGTCTAGATAAAAAATAGCACAGACTGAATAAATCCCGAAATTTGGACCACCTACTCTCAATTTTCTTTATCCTTTAAACGCGGTGAAAGCAACGAGACAGGACACTAATATGTGTTACAAAAATATCTGTCAAATTAATTGTGAGAACGAGCGGGAGGGTCTCGGGACAAGGGGTGCAGATTGGGTGAGGGGGGTGCCCGCACCTCCCTGTCACAGATACAAATCGCGCGGATTTACGCGCACTCCAGCCCCAACGGAATTTATCTGACGCTTCTATTTACGTATCCTTTTATTTGTTTCGCTCCTATTAGTCCCGATAGAGAATTTTTATGTTTGCATGCTCCCGGCGCCTGCCCTCGTAAAGCGGCGACTTGTGAACGCTTTACAGCGACGATAACGCAATTTTCGAGCGAGCGATCTACGTTTATCGGATTATATGGCAATAAGTTAGCGTAGGCTGGAGTAAATATTTTCGTTTGCGTTCGAACGGATTTGAGTGAGTAATTGCGTGCGTTTGTCGCTCCGGGCTGCCGGCTCCAGGTGCGCTGACAGCCGTTAAGCCCGCGTTAACCGATGCACGCCGGTAGACCAATAGTTAAATCGGCGGTGGTGGTCCAAACATCGAAATCTTGTCCGCTCTCAACTCATTTATTTTGCATTGAAGAACTTAACACGTTAAATTAGATACAGAAATCATTAAACCACGATTGGGCAGTTAAATGTTAGATGACGGCGCGTCATAGGAGTAGGTTCAAATTCAACCAAACATTGGCGAATCGCTATTAAACCGAAGTGGTAAACTGGTAACCATCATCGACCACATAGTCACCTAATGCCAGACGAAACACTTATAAACATAAAATATCAGTTAACTGGTACGAAAATGTCTGTTCAGCATAATCATCAGCCTACACGGACCTTCTTGAATATTCTCTAAAATACGTCCATAAAATATACACCAGAACATACAATCTGAACCGACGTGCCATATCCCGTAAGCCTGCGTTAATCGACACATTTGTCCTAAAGCCGCGCGCCCACTGACACCGCTCGCGCCCGCCGTGTAGGGAGGCCGGATCCACGCAAACATTTAAATTAATGTAATAAACAGCCGTGAAATGCCCGGCTTTGCGGATTAGAGCTACACCACTGTAGCTTCGGAGCGTAAACTTTTCATCGTGCCCGTAGCACGGTAGGCGTCGTAGCCATTTTATGCTCTACGAGACTTGGTGATGAATTAATATTGATCGTCAATTTTTTTTTTAAACTTCTGGCGGTTACTCCCATTTGCACGAATCTTCGTACATTGTACAAATGTTTGCACACATGTAAGGCCCTCAGACATTCTTCCGAAAACTCAATATGTGAACCCATTGCACTTCCTCCTACTTTACGAATGTTTCAGTTTTTTTCTTGACTTTGCACATCATGGATAACGAAGATTTTGTTAATATTGATTTTAACGTCCGTTACCTTCGCAATCGAGTGCACAACTGGTCACACGCACGTGTGGGAAACTACGCGAAGATTCGATGCTCACGCGCTTTGATGTGCGTCAAAAAACCGACAGCTTGGAAAACCGCGAATGCAGCGAAAACTTTGCATAATAATTTGCAAATGTCGTCCCACACTTGTGGATTCGCGTAATCGTGCGACTGTGAGAGGCCAGGGTAAGAGTGTCCAATGTTAGACTGTTACTATAGTGTTTTATGCTGTATATAAGTTAGGTTAGAAGTTATTTAACTATGTTCCTACGTCTAGCCCACATCTACTCTAATTTTTTTTTATAATTAATGACCATACAGCAGCAGCCGTGGATCGGTTTTACCACCTTCGATTACTTATCACCAGGTTAAAAGTGGTATAAAAGCTATGGTTATAAAATTACACTAGTATCCTGTAAATCTATAGTTCTTTTCATCACAACCTACCCTTGGACCACACTACTGGTCGCTCCCTTCATTAATTACCTGGCATTAGAGCTGTGAAACGGTCAATAGGTATCTCGATCGCAAATTGCCTGCGAGCATAAATCGCGCCCGTTGTCGACGCAGCTTAGCGTTAAGCCCGCCCAGATAATGGGGTTAACACGTCGGAGATACTTAAAACTCTTTGCCACTTTGTGTAACTATGAATTGTTGTGGAGAATATGGAGTTTACTAACGCTACATAAAATGGATGGACAAATAAAAAATAGACCATAACAGGTTTATAGTCAAGCCAAATGTCCACTACCAGTTGGCAGCGTATCTAACTTAAATGTGGCATTGCCTCATTTAAATGCATTGCTAATCCAGCAATGTGCCAAATAAGTTCGCAGCACTCCACAAGATGAAAACCGAAGATCGGAGCAGGTGGAGACAACTTTTGAACATAGTTTGATGGATCCATCATCATGATCGTCACAATCCTCAACCATGAGGGAACTATTGAGTAGGAGGACAGCAAATTATTTGTGGTTGACTTTTTGATAATTACATTCATTAGACATAGAAGGTATGTCCCTTTTGGTTCACTTTTTGTTGAAATAAACATCATCGAAACGAAAGAAAATTGTCTTAGAAAGAAAATAAATAATGTACGGCAACGTAACCCAGTAACTATAGATCGATTAAGTCCTAAAGGCTGGAAAAAAGTGGAACTATTGCGACCACAACGGAAAACGTCACTTCGGAGACAGTGTTTGTTAGTAGTAGCTATAAATTTAGGACGCACTAGGTCTGTGGTAGTAGCCATATACCAACTTACGTATAAGCTCATAACTTTGCTCATCCAAGCTTATAACCATCAAAACAGAGGCATAGTCGCCTAAATCGGCTTGGATGACTATTATTATTAATATTTATTAATGTGTTACAATTTTACAACAATTTCTGCTCGTAGCTTGTGAGAGATTGCTGAGATTACCAGTGTCGGTCGAGTATGATAGGATTTATTATTAAGTAGCGATGATAGAGAGCGAGCGCGGCGGGCGTCTCTAAAGATCCTCCAGAAAAGTTGGTCGACCTATTGACAAAACACCATCGGCTGTTGTCCCGGAGTTGACAACAGTTCAGTTATTGCACAAGTTGGCGACGTGCTATCACTCTGCAACTACGTGAGCAGATAAAAACTACCACCGCTGGGGTTGGTATTAATGTACCGCTTATAATCATTTCAGATCTCTTGTTTGTCATATTCATAACTTTGTCTTGCCACATCTTATAATAAATACTGAGTTATGTAGTGAAATGAAAGTTTAGAAATATTGAGCTACATTTTTCGCTGGCTGCACGTAAAAAAAGACGTAAACCATTTATGATCACTGTTTAGTTATATTTATATTATAAACCTACCTATATAACATTTAAGGTGACACGTTTTGCTTATGTGGGAAATTTAAACTTGAAACAGTGTTTTCGTTTTTGGCGCTAGACCGGGTAACTGATTTAAATGATAATGTTTGCAATAATAGTACATCATTATTTACGATATGCTGTAGATAATGTATTTCCCACTAATGCAGCTGATTAATCAAATAAGTTAATAAAGTTTTCAGTCGTCAGTTTAACAGTAAATTGGCTTATTTGAGCAGTCTGGTGCATTAATATTATATATCTCTACAGAATATCTTAAAGAATGATTTTCTATGGTCGCCATAGCATTATATATTATAATTTTCGTTACCCGGTCTAGCTCCAGAAACCAAAAACTGCTTAAAGTTTGAATTTCCCGCGATGAACGAAACGTTCCACCTTAATGCAAAGTCCTGAATTACTACCAAATAAATGAAACGCTAAAGATAATTGCTGTTGTACAAACCAAAAATTCATTTTAGTACCAAGACGCACCGTGTTAACTGTGACAAATCGCAGATTAAACTCCAAAACCGATCCATTTTAATCACATTGTCACCTAAACGGGCGATAAATTTCACATCAAAAGGAAAACATACATCATACCGGTCTCATATGTTCCGGGGGTCATGTGAGACATTCCGATCACGTCCAACCGCTTGTTTTACAAACCGATACGATGTGTACCTCTACTGCTATTGGAGAACATCACATGATTTTGGTCCTTACATCTACGCAGGAAAGTTCATATTATTTTTTAGGTTATGGGCCACTAGACATGACAATGCAATCAGCGGTGACCGGCAGGGATTTGGCTCATACATGAGCGGATTTGCGGGATGAATAAGTTTCGACCCCACAAAATAACAAAGGCCTTACTGCCAGTAACGTGTTTTATAAGGCCGTTTGCAAAATTCTTTGCTTTCATCCGTGAGTTGGCGGCTCTCGGCGGATAGGGCTGGCTTACAATGAAGTAGCCGAGGTATTTGCCTTTCAAATTCACATTATGTTTACTCGATTTCTCGTTCTTTCATAAGTATGACAAAACTCCTTGTACTGTTTCCACATCTATCGGTAATCGACTTCTTGAAACTACAGTAAGAAAGAAATTAAAAAATTCTTTTGTGATCACGTAAACCCCTGTAAATTTATTTTATTACAAGTTGATGTTACATTAATTCCATCATCATGGTTGAACCCATATCGGCCCACTGCTGAGCACGGGTCTCCTCTCAATATCGTGAGTAGGAAGCCACCCAATTATGGTTTCCTACAATGCCTACGGTTAAAACAATAAGTAGTTGTATCAAAAATAAACATTGCAATTAGATGTCAGTGATGTCTCTATTCACATTTGTATTTTAACCTAACCCATGGACCATGAATGTTTTCCAATTCTCGCTTACTAATCAAACGGATTACGTTAGTCCCAGCACGATATCTGACGTAACCGCAATTTCACGTCCTAAGGACGGAAGCACACTCCCGGAATTATCGACGAAACAGTGTTACCAGAATCGATTTCCAATATCCACGAATAGAGTGAAGAATAATATGGCGACAACGGTTCTTTTTTTTAAATTAAAACAAGTACAACGGTCAATCCGGTACATCGGCAAAATCGTGTAAGAAAGTACAAAATAAGAATAAAAAGTAATATGTCTAAATCTTTGCGTTAGAATTGCCAGTTTCACTTTTATTTCACATGTGACAAATGTGACTGTACCCGGTGATTTTGCTGTTGAGGTGGATGTGGTACCATCCTAATGGTCTTCCGGATGCCAATCAACGGCCGGATATGGAGCTGAAAATGACGACCAAACGACAATATTGGTCTATAATTGGCTGGCTGCTAGTTAGTTCTGGATTGAAATGCGCGGTAGGTGGCGCAGTCTGCGACTGCGGTTGCAGATTAATGACACCGATCTAATATCCTGACAGATGCGGTCACCCTGTGAACTTTTCGGGGAGTGTGTAGATCTGATTTTACAATAACTTAAGAAATATAATGGAGACGTTAGATGTATTTGTAAGTATGTACTATACAAATCGCACTACAATAATCCTTTAATTCAATCGCTAATCATTTTGTTTTTTCACTTACTTTTATGCTTTTTTTTTTTGTTTTTTTTTTTTCTTTGAATAAAGGTATTTATGTACCATGCAAGTATGTACTTATTCTACGTTGTCATATTAATTGGTTTCTACCTACCTTATAACTGAAACTCAACGATTTTATTGAAACTGTGATAATAGATTTACATGTTACTATAACTGCGTAGTGTTTGTATTTTTTCACTATAGATCCCAATTTCTATATCCACAGACAACAAATTAATCTCTATAAAATTTGTACTTAATGTAAAAATCTTACAAAGAATAAGCGCACAACACATACGGCCAGAAAAGTCATCTCATCGTTGTAATTACGCCGCTTAGCTTCCTACCTCGATGTTGCCGATAAATAACGTATTCGTGAGGTATGACAGCTGTCGCTAAACGCCCTTCATCCCGCCCGCCGGGCGCCCCTGGCATTAGTGGGAACGCGGGAGAACTAAAATTTCCGCGGAACTTTGGCAAACACCATTAAGTCAATCTGCCGGTTTTACAGATGCTAGTCTAATATTAACCGGTCGCGTTCGGGACGCACCATGGATTACCACAGAATATATTGGTGTTACAAGTACTAAAACAGTGATAGCAGAAGTAGGAATATGAAGTATATTAAGCAGGTTCCTAATTATTTACTTTCTAAAGTTTAATGTTAAATAGTTTTACACGGTTTTGTTTGAAGTTATAATAAACGTGTCGTACAATAATTGTTTAATCGTTTTACAAATTGCATTGTTAATGATAGATGCCTACAATAAACGCAAAAACGTCTTCGACTATATACATTCAATCCAATATAAAAATAATTTAAGCCTAGTCTAGATTATTTAAAACTTAAAATCTGAAATCACAGTTATAAAAATAAGGTAAGTAATAAGTATAATTTTTACATCATTGCATCTAATCTGTCTAATAGATACATTTCTACTGGATATATTTATGACTCATTTCGAAAGCGGCGCTAATGTTTTCAATTAAGCCGCTCAACTTGAATCATTGGAGGATCTAATTGGCAAAAACGGCAATACTCGTTTATTACAAGAAGTTGTTTTAACAGAACGACAACTTCAACTTAACTGCCGTTTTAGCATCCATTGCGACTTTTATGTGAAATAGCTCTACTCTGTATTTTGAAAAGCAATTAATGTTGTAGGTACACTGCGAGATTGGAGTGTTCAGTGGCTCGAAGTGCAGACATCCCTTCTCACAAAATTGGTTGGATGGTATGATTGTTGTTAGATTTATAGAACAGATTGCATCAGTGGGTCAGCTCGAAAACACTGGTACAAATTAGGTATACTCAACTTAACTGTCTGTACAAAGAAAGTTTTATTAAAGTAAAAGTAATCCATACTACATTGGCAACTTCTCACCAGATGTTAATTTGTTTTGTATGCTAAATCGTCCATAAAACTTTCAAGCCATAACGTATAATTTTGCAGCAAAAAGACAACTCCAAAGACAACCAGACCATTATATCTAGTGGACCATACTTGAAAAAATAAAAACCATGGGAAGTTTTCTGTTTCACTCACTCTCGTGCACGCTGTATTACTAAATGTGAATTAGAGAGCTGTGAGACAGCTGTTGTTCTTTAATCTTTCTTCTACGAGCTAGTTCTTATTCTGAGGTCTGTCACTTCTTCCACAGTGTAAAGATATTGAGGATTTATTATAAGGCTGTGCTCCTATTATAAGCAGAGCCGAGAGGTCTTCACGAAATTGTATATCGTACGAGTTGACCCGTCTGTGACATTTTCATATAATTTGTGGTATCACGACAAAATAATAGCGAGTGATGCGAACTGCCCATTGTTTTGTGGCAGCGTTGAATGATAAACGATCATTAATGATTAATTCGATGCATCAATTCGCCGATGTCGAGGCAGGTGCGGTGTGCGGTCACTGGCAATGGCTCTGTGATTCACGTTTTGTAGCAATTACGCAAGTTCAATCGGCCAAAAAGTTGATGTTTGAGGTGAAACGTTTCGCTTATTGCGGGAAATTTAAATTACAAACAGTTTTTTGTTTTTGCACTAGATCCACTATGATAAATGAATTTGCGTCAACAGTGGATCTATCTTTACGATATTCTATTTAACACTAATGAAGCTGATTATTCAAATACGTCCATAAACATTTTAGTCGTCAGTATAACAGTTAATTGGCTTATAAGTTTGAGCAACATTGTACATTAGTGTACTATTTTGTTCTACTATTTTCGCAAATTCAATTATCATTCAAATTAGCTACCCGGTTTAGGACCAGCAACCAAAAATCTGCTTAAAATTTGAATTTCCCGCCATAAGTGAAACTTTAATGTATTGCGGACTAGGACCGCCCCGCGGCTTCGACCGGGTAAACTGCGTGGACCGCGTGATGTAAAGAGTTAGTATAAATGAGTTGTGTGTGTTGCATATAGAAAAATAAAGGGCTGACATAGCAAACAATACAGGTGGCACCACGAGGCACAGCTAGTTTATGTTTATAATATTAGCGGGACATAACAAACTGATTGGACTGAATTTTCATCCAAAATTTAGTTGTTAAATTTAATAAGCTGTTCCTTGCTTTAGACATTTCGACTATTAGACTCAAATAGGTATTCTGTGCTTTTAGTTCTGTAGTCACTGATTTATCTATTGACACATATTATAAAAGAGTTTGAAATTTATGTATTTCTAAAAAATCTAGTGATATAAATTGTTTTTTACAACAAAAAACAAACAAAAGCAAGAGTGCATAACAGCAGTGATAGTGTGTTGTGTAAACAGTTCAAAATGTCGGGTGGGTACCACGGGTCCTACTTTCAATTCCTCGCGCTCTCCGCTCGTCAGCATCTCACTTATTTACGAGCCCCTAACGACCGCAGATGTCGGCGTTACACTTCTGACGGACGTTGTAAAGAAAACTATTATTTTTTTCGCAATTTTTTCTTCTGGTTTCGCCTTTTAAAAGTATGGATAAGAACAAAGTAAAAGAAAAATATTCCTGTTGAACTTCTATACTAATATATAAAGCTGCAGAGTTTGTTTGTTTGTTTGTTTGAACGCTAGGATCTCAGGAACTACAGGTTCGAATTGAAAAAATATTTTTGAGTCAATAGTCCATATTATTATATATGTGAAAAGTGACCATCTTATCAGAAACTAGGTGACTCGCGGTTTCACTCGCGTTAACTATTATCCTATGCAGAAACTGTTAATTTTTACGAGATAAAACTATCCTATATAGATGTTCTGTTTCAGGGCCTAAGTAAGTATGTATGTAAGTATACTAAATTTTATAAATATCTGTTTAGCCGTTTTGGCGTGACACACACAGACACGCAAACTTACGCATTTATAATATTAGCGAGATACGTAAAGTTTCAGACTTTTTCCATCCTAGACAGTTCGTAATAAATAAAAATGTTCTTGCTGAATTTTGCTTCATTTGCCACTCTGCGCTTTCTTTAGGCGAAAGACAAATCTATCTACGTGAGCGCCGCACTCCGCGTTGCATTCAGTTGTCGTTCGCATTACGTATGTCATAATGAAAAAAAAAAAATTAATGTCAGTAAAAGTTGAGATTTCAAAAAAAATATACAACCATAAATCCCACAAACTATTTTAGGCAGTAGCTACGGCGTAACCGGCTACGCAGCGTAGCGCGTAGCACCAGCTGCGAGCAAATTGCTTAGACCCGATAATGGCGTTTTCAATTTGCGGGGATTTGCAACTTCGCCTTTCAACAGACGTTTCATCAGACCGAATGATTTAATAATTTTATGCTTACAATAATTTAAAGTTTATTTTCGGTTTTATTAAACTATATTTCTATATCATTCAAAGTAAGTACACATACGAGTACGTTATCTCTTTTAAAAAGTGGAAATATAACTAGGTTATTTTCATAATGGTGTCATATTGTATTGAAATTCAGTATGTAGACACAAAGAAACATAAATAACAACCTAAACATGCATAAAACATACGATTTCTTACCAAATAGAATGCGATTTAAAAAAGTAATCAGAAAACAACGCGCTACATGGCAAGGATGTCATATAAAGCCGGCATACACGCCGCGTAAAACACGTTGATACGGATAATCCGCGCCGACATAACAGAGATTGTATTACGGCAATAAGTCCGTCGACGAGCTCGATAAACGGGGCCTTAATCTCGCCGAGATTTTTTCACACGTCGACCCTCGCGGCCCTCCTTTTACAAAACTAATAAAGAAACCATCTAGCTGGCAACTGAAGCTTGAAATGTATTTTTTATATAATTTACCGCGAATTGATTGCGAGACACATCTGAAACCCTCTCGGTTGCAACCCAGGATAACAGTTTCCTGTTTAGAGTTAATGTTGCCTGAGATAGAGGTAGAAAACGTCGTAAAATGAACGTTTTCTAAATTATATCGTCGAAAATTACCAGGAATACAGTAAGTACAGGGTATGGACTAATATCTGAAGATTTTGAATTTGTCATAATATATTTTACAAGGTAAAATATAAATGTGTGCTGGGATACACGGTAGAAGTAAAACCACGACTAAAAAAATATTTCAAAAAAATATTCCATGTAAAAATATTTCATAAAAGATATTTAAAAATATAAATGAAACGTAACTCTGTCTTTTTATCTTCACTAACTTATATCTCCCTCTCAACTTGTGATGGCCTCGTCCGATCACACTTTTCGTAACGCTCTCGTCACGTATTCACCAGCTTACTCCCCATGACAAGCATGCCTAAAGAAGTATTACTTTAAAAAAAACCCAACATCAACACACACACATTGAATATTGCGATTACCCAAATAATGTTATTTTCGTGACATCCACCCCTAGTGTCACCAACATTTGCTAGGTACGCTAGTGCAGGGACACGCCGCCGCCGCGCGGAGTGACGCACAGTACGGCTCGCGTTACGCGCCGAACGGCCGGCCGCGGTCACGTACTAATTAGACCGTCACATGTCTCCCGGACAAAACACGTCATCGCCTCACACGTCAGGGATGGGCGGGAAAGTGCGTCTATCTATTGTCGATGAGATTTATTGAATTAAGGCGTAATTGAACACAATGTAAATAACCAGTCGTAGATACGTTTTGCTAGTATCCTCTCGGACAAAAATTAAAAATCTGTTGTGTCAATGTGAGTTTATCTGTTTGTTTGTTACGCTTTCACGCTTAAACCAATAAACCGATTTTAAAATTTATTTCACCAATCAATAGCTACATTGTCATCGAGTAATATAGGCTATATTTTATTCCCGTATTTCCACGGCAACGGGAAAACTACGGGTGTAACCGCGGGGTGCAGCTAGTAAGCTATAAAAGCAAGTGCGATGGGTAAGAAAGAAATACGTTAGAAAAGTTTAAATTACGTATCCTAAAGTGATCTGAGCAGCGCATGTTCAAATTAAACTATCGTACCAATATTTAATTATTCATCGTTATTATTTATATTTTGGTAAATATTTGAAAGTGTCACATCTCTAGATCATAATTGGAGCGCAGCGGTCAGCCCGGCTTGTCCGCAGTTTCGAGCAAAAACTGTCGGCAAAACGCTGCCGCCGCATGCCGGTGGTGCCGACCAGCACATCCCGCACGCCGCCGCCGCGCCGCCAGCCGCAAACTGCAGCCGAGCGACACCGGTTACGAAACATTACTATTGCGGTGAGCGCATACAACACTAATTTATGCGAAACACGAAAGTCAGGAGCGGTTCTCTTTCATTTCATGATTATGCAAAAATGCGTTTTATTTATTTTAGATTTATGATTGCTTTTGTATAGTATGATAATGCAGATGATTATGTACCTTTGTAGTGGTAGGCCTCTTCTGCAAAAAATCGCTTGGCGAAGTAATTTTACTGGGGAAGTATTAAACCTTTGCCACATAATTATTCTTCGTAGTGTGAAAACAATACTGGGTTCTGGTTTGAAGAGCACTGTTTCCTGCGTAATTACTGGGCATATGAGACTTTAGAACCGATGTCTCAAGGTGACGATCACAGTGCAGGGCCGCGCAAGATTATACTCTGCAAAGTTCTGGGTGGAACAGTAGTTGTTTTGGGCAGGCGCAGCGCTTACTATCAGGTGCACGACTTGCTCGTCTCGTAACTCTATCAAATAAAAAAATAAAAAAAGACCTACACAATTCTATTACAAGCCTGCACTCACTATGGCATTATTAAAAATGTTTCGCTTAAGTAAGTGATTTATTTTTCAAACACTAAACAACTAGAATGGTTGCACAATTTTCTCGAGCGGAATGAGCAAGTACAGACAGTGAAAAAAGAATCTGTAAGTCTAAGCTTAATTTACTTTGCTACACAAAGTTTTAGTATTTTACGTGCGTGACGCCGAATTAGATATTAGTTTATTTCTAGCCTGGGTATAAAAAGCAAAGCTAAATTGGAACTAAAGATACGTTCAGCGGCTTCGTCGATGACTGTACCTGTACAAACGTGCTCTGTGGGGGCAACCGCTTTGACTCTAGCCCGGAATTGCATTACACTTGCCTGAAACGACTCTCAAAGCCTTTCCCGCAACGCCACTGTCGTTTTATTTGATGACACTTGTCTTGTTGGTAGGTAATACAGGAGCTGTATATTTTTTTAGATCTCTCTAGTTTTAACTCATCTTTGAAGAGGTCGCTCGGCTCACTGGAGCGGAAAGTGTACGCTCGGTGGTACACTGTATCATTTCTGATTTAAATATAATTGTGGATGAAATAATTAACTTCAGACCAAAGAGCTTTGGTTTCTGCATATGTGAAACGAAGAAAATACAAATAGTACGTTTCAATTAATTACATTGAAATGCAATGATGCTTACGCACTGATTTCTATAGTTTTAATCCTTATTCGCTGCAACCTCCTGAATAACAGATTAAGGTGATTGAAGTTTGAAGTGCCATGCCGCCGCAAGTTATCGGCAGTGCGTTTACAGCTCAAAACTCACTATGTATGTGTGCGCCGAATCTTGGTACATATCCGTTTCTGTACTGGTATTTATTTAACACATGTCCGAATTAATTTCCAGCCGTCGTCGGTACGGGCCCGCCAGATTCAATTACACCGCATCGTTGAGGCGAACGGACAGGGAAAAACGGGAAAAATGTCGCCATTAGATCGCGTTGATAAGTGGATGACTTTTCGCATGGTTTCGCTGCGTCAAAGGGCGAGCAGCGAGGCGCGAAATCCGCGCGTTTATAGCGCCCGGTCTGTCAAAAGCCCAATGTGTGAACTCTGTATTGGTATTTGAAAGAAAAAGTATCGTACTGTTATTTTTACGTATTTTCAGCATCCATGTAAAAGTTGCCATTAAAATCACTAAATTATTTCCTTACACGAACAAAATCGTAATATTAGGTGGGTAGGTATGATTATCATAGTTTTTTCATTTTCCACGAAAATAGGTTAATAAATTTAAGTATGTTTTACGATATAAAAACCAGCAAAACTAAATTACAAAAAAATTAAGTTTTCACAATGATGTTGATAATAATTAATTTTCAAATAACCACTAAGTATCTCATAAAAATGCATAGGTGGGTGGGTAGATATACAGCTGCCTGCTATTAAAATAAAGTGTATAATAAAACCGTTAGTATGACGACAATCATTATAAACCGATTGGCCGTTAAATAATATTGGAGATCCGCTTCCCTCTAACCGGCAGTCACAAAGCCTTCATAAATTGCGGGTTCCGCACACACCACACGTTCGATATTTTAAAGGAGCATTACACGGCGTAAAAAAGATACGAGTTAGGACTTAGTATCCATTTGCCGAAATTGGCCTCGTTCGCGATAACAACAAGTTTTCGCACCCTCGTCGCTAAATGTGCAATTCATATGTGTGTAAATCTGGTCCCAAGAAACCTCATCTATGCCGTACTACCCTCATATTAGAGTGTTATTTTCATTGGCGATAAAAGTTTTAGCATATGTCATTGCGGATGCTTATCAGGATGTTGTTGGACAACGTGCGGTGAGCACCAATTCTTTATCGTTAGTGAAATATTCGCGCTGAAGTGGATTTCAGCTTTATATGGCGTGAATAGGGCGGTAGGTAGGTAGGTAGGTACTTTGTAATATCCTGCTCCTAAAAATTCATTACTTTATCTAAAAAAAAAATAGTTTTTTTTATTTCACTGAGTGACGAGACGAGCATGTCATTTACCTGATGGTAAGCACTACGCCTGTATATAACAGTTACAGTGCCACTCAGAACTTTGCATTGCATAATCTTGCGCGGCACTGTACTGCGCTCATCCCACTGAGACATCGGCTCTAAAGTCTGATATGCCCAGTAATTTCGCTGGAAATAGTACTCTTCAAACCGGAAAACAGTAATATTTGCACTCAACTAGATATTAGACAAAAACGAGAAAAATATTCGCGAATGTTTAAGAACAATCATCATCATAATTGAGTCCATAGTAATAAAATTATATTTCGAACATTTAAATATTTTATGAAGTATAAATCTGTATGAACAATTAAAAAATGCAATTTGAAATCCAGGCGCCTAGACAGTCCGTCAAGGACCCTTGGCGCTGTGCCATAAATTATACAGAAAACTATTTAAACTTCTGTTACGTAGATCTCCAAATATTGAATACATCCAGGATACAAAAGTACCGGCTGCCTTATTACGAATCTCACGACAAGCTTGCGACAGACGTAATTCTCACGATCTTTACTGTGAAACGACAAAAACTGCATTCGTGTATTGCAACCATGTCTCTTGTAGCGCTAGTATAAATGGCTAAAGTGTATACACAGGTGGGACAAAAAGTGGCCGATCGGTTTCCGTAATGGGAGTTGGGATCTATTGCGTCGTGATTGCTGGCGCTTTGCTGCTGCTATTTTACGTGATCAGGCAGTTGGCTTGGAGTCCCGCTGCCGCCGCCGCTGTCTCAAATCGTTGTGCATCTGATTAAACAAGGATTACACGCTCTGGTGAGCACAGGAAACTACCCGCTCTGTCGGCCGGCCGCATTCTTTGCTGGATATTGCTTTCTACAAAAATTGCTTGTACCAAGTTTAACAAAAGAAGAAGGTAGAATAGTAAATAGGCATAGCGGATCATCTAGATTCCTAACTATTTAAGTTAGACGTTGCATCACTGAGTTATTTTTAAGAATTTGGTTTATTGATATAATATTCAATATTTTTTTCGTCTAGTCGTCTTTGAACCAAAAATACATCATAGATATTGAACCAAGTGTCTGGTAATGGCATACCCTTAGAAGTATTTTTTTTTCTAATCATCCAGACTGGACGTGGGCGTTTAAACGACAAGCGTTTAAAAACGTTTTCCAAAATAAGCGCCAAAGCGCGCTTACGAAAATAAGCTGACTTCGTTTATACGCTTACGAATATTGTTAGCTGACTTCGTTTTAACATTGTTTCATACCATTGTATTCGACTATGAAAGTGACCTTATTTATACAGAATTAAGGCCCATTATATAGATTCCTAAGTTTAATAACTTTATTTCCATGTAATTAAGACTCAATATCAATGGGATCAGTTGCCATATTATGCGACTGAACTAAATTCTTCGTGGCATTCGTTGTGGCAGACTTACACCTATGCGTTTTTGGTGTGATAGTGTTTATTTTGGTTGGTACGCTTTTCGTACCGTTTAAACATAACGCTTTTTAGCTGAGTTCAAAAAAGGAGGCGGTTCTTAATTCTATTGTATTTTTTTAAGCATGCTAGCAAAAAAAGCGCATCGTTTAACATCTTCAGTGCTGAAAACACTACACGCTCCCTTCGCTCACAGTTAATAAAAATAGTTTTTCCGGTTTTTTTATCAACTGGACTTTTTAGCTATCAAAGTAAATTCGTACTACTAACTGACTACTACAACAGTAAAAATATAGACACCTACAAATATTCATTGACCATAAAATGTCTCAACGCTCAAAATATCGATATTGGCCGATATGTTCATGTTTTATCTATAATAATTCAATAACAGCGATCTTATCCGAAAGAAAATCGCATGGAGAACGGGAGGCGGCTATAAACGAGTTAACGGGGCGACTGAAACATGACTCAATGTTGCCAGATGGGCCATCAAACCTCCTAACTTCACCACATTTAACTAGTGTTATATTTAGCTTGTACTTTTCCAAAATAAATATTTTTACACCGAATAAATTAATAGGCAATTGTATTCATGCATTTATATATATTTATAAAATTCATGACGCATACAGTCAGATGATAATAGTCAGTTTTGTATCAAGTCAAAACACATTTATTCTGGGACACATAGTAGAAGTAAAACTTCAACAAAAAAATCATAAAAGATATTAAAAAAATATACGAATCGAACTCTTTCTATCTTCACTGAATTATGTCTCCTTTTCAACTTCCATTCGCCTCACCCGATCACATTTCAAGACATTTCATTACTACAAAAAATCGTTAGATCGAATCGTCAAAGCAATTTTAGATTTTTTACATTCCACGTAACTTCCTATAGTTGTGGGAAACACTGGTAGTGCTGGCCACACTTTCATAACCCTCCAAGCGTCGCGCCCGGCACTTCTCACCCGCTCCTATAACTGTCATCCTGTCAAACTATAACACGCCAAATCCCTCCATTTTCATACTGCCATATTTTACGGCTCACCAGAGAAAATAAATAACAACGATAATATAAATATGAACATTTTCCGAACCTTTAAGTCAGACGGAATTTACATATCAGTTGTTGACGGAGAAATCCCTAACCCGAGTTAATACTAGTTTAGGGTGGAAACATCCATTTTTGTTTAATATTACGGAGAAGTGACGTTTTACGTTTTGTATGAGTTTTGTATTTATGACTAGATGTGCTCCGCAGCTTCGCCCACGGGCGTAAAGTATATTGAGTCTCTATAGAGGGCAACTAACGTACCTACGGAAAATGAAAAGATACAAGCGTTTACTACGCTTGTATTTTTTATTTCGCTTCTATCAAAATCGTAGACTAAACACGAGCCGTATCTACTAATGTTCAGATTGTTTTTGAAGGTTTACTCAGACATAGTTTTAGTAAAATACAAAATTGTTTTAGCGATTGCTTCTTTTAATATATGGATTGTGGGTTTTAAGTATAGGTAGATGCATACTACATAAAACGCTTGGTTTTTGTCCGAATTGTAATTTTAGAATCGATTGAAAACGAAACGTTTGTATGAAAATTACAGTTTTCTGATTACTTCAAAACTTCCACTAAGGTTGAGTACTGTTCGCGGCACTAATATAAAGAGAATAATCAGACAAAAAAATGTCACCCGTAAACGAATCTAGCAACTTTCAGATAACTATTTCTGGTTTCTACCAGAGATAATTAGATAATAAGAATCCGTGTGATAATTTGCAGCAAAAAGAAAATATATTAAGAGGTACCCAGTATCAATATGCGGGCAGTGGAATTGATCTGTCTGCCCACAAAGCCGACGCTGACTGCGCCGATCGTGGGTGATACATGGCAACGATTTGTGCCGCGCCCCGCGTTGACAGGGTTAATAATGACGTCAGCGGCGGCAGTGGTGCATACATCTGTGCAGAAACCAGTACAGACCTATTTTAAATGTTGGATAAATTAATTGAAGGCCTAGCTAAATCTACATAATGGGCTGCAAATGTGTGCAATTCTGATGGCAATGCCATAAGAACTCGATAGTTCTTCTGGTGAAGGAGTAAGGAGGTGGACAATAGCTTATATTACAGCCATGAGTTTTTACTAAGTATTTGATGTGTTTTATTATAATTTTTCACGGTGACATGGGTCTGACGAGGCAGCCGGAACTGCTTAAGCGTGTTTTTTTTTTTAAGTTATATTGAACTCTCCAATTAATGACATCGTCACTAACACTGATAACGTTCTACTTAGTCGAACGTATAAACCCTATAAAAGTATTAAACGAAGAACGTAACTAATTCTCACATTAAAATATTACTTTCGAAGAGCCACCAGGGACGATGCTCGCAGCACACTGAAAATGAAAACGTGCAAGGATCAATCAAACACTGCCGAATTTCGTGCAAGCCAGACATAAGTATGGACCTAGCTAGGTATACGATAAAATGTTAATCTAACAGGCAAACACAGGCTTATCGTTTTGTGTCGGGAAATGGTGTGAGGGCGGACAATTTTCTGCTGGGCGGAGTCAGAGGGAAAAATGACACCGCCTTGCGGCAACCACGCCCCTCGCGGTATTCCACATTCTACTTGCAGAGCCTTTATTACGTGTCGTATGTGTGAGTAAAGGTTTACATTCGGCTCACTGTGGTCCCCTATAGCCGACATAGCTATGTATGACTAGACTTCCATGCAGCCGGCTCTAAATGAAAATTGGTCTCTTTCGACAAAACTTTTTTTTTTCAGTGTTGTATTAGTTACCTACCCGAGAATTATTTCGGAGGTAGGTATGTTATCCACCAATCCGGACTGGGCCCCCGTGGTGGATTATGGCCTAACTTTCCTGACGAAAGTGAGGAGAGACCCGTGCCCAGCAGTGGGACGTTATGGGTTAATGATAATGATGATGTTATAGTAGTTATGGGGTTGACATACACTAAGCATATTTTGTACACTATTATAAGAAATATAATGTATAAGATTTGTACGCTTGTTTGATTCTTCTGATATCTAAACGTTGTCTGGAAGAAATCGATCTATGCGATATGCCCCTTGTACTTCTTTTTATTAATCTTTTCATACCGATATCGGCCTACTGCTAAGCACGGGTCTGCCCTCACTGTCGTGTGGAGTGTGGAGGTTTTTTTTTTATCTTTATTTATTTATAGAGGGTTTTGTTATTAACATTAAAATGTCACCCTCATAGGTTCTTTCTACAAATTATCTTCGCTTAATACCTAATTTAACAATTTTATACAATTCCTTAGCTTGCCTTGATAGTGGCTCAGCCAAAATACACGTAAATGCCCCAACATCTAACAAATTAAACATATTTTCAATTATGAAACTATTCCTCTCGGCGTCGTTCCGGACACACTCCGTTAAAATATGAAACCCATCCTCAAAAACATTACTGAAAATTAAACATTACTCAAAAACATGTATGTTTTGTACAAGAAACACAATGGTACAGTCGGTATCAAGAGTGGGTGATACATCTATTATCAACACCATCAACCCATAACGTCCCACTGCTGGGCACGGGTCTCCCCTCACTTTCGTGAGGAGCGCTAGGCTATAATCCACCATGGGGGCCCGGTCCGGATTGGTGGATAACATACTTACCTACCGAATAAATTCCCGGGTAGAATAGAAAATAGAAAAACTCTTTATTGTACAACAGAAACAAAATTAAACACAAGACAGAAAAATTACAATAGGTAAACAAGGGTAGTACAATGGGCGGTCTTATCGCTGAAAGCGATTTCTTCCAGACAACCTTTGGATGGACAGTAAAAAACACAAACGGGTAGGTATTTGGGTTTCCTCACGATGTCTTCCTTCACCGAAAAGCGAGTGATAATTACGTACATATGTTTTACAGAAACATATTGGTACCTGCATGCATTGGGATTTGAACTCACGACCTCCTGATTGGAAGGCGGACGTTCTCCCACTAGGCTTCCACCGCTTACACATAATAATAGATACTAATTTAAAAAGCTTAAGAGTTTGTTTTAAGATAAGCGAATCCAATAATGTTCGTCACTTAGTAGATATATAGATAGTAGATAGATAAACTCTTTATTGAAACACGGCAGAACAAAAGGAAACTTAACAACGAAAACAAATCAAATTTAACAATTAGTGTGAATTAGTAATTCAGGTTTATTTGCGATTTTGAATCGATTTTATGATTTAAAAATAAAATCTTTTCCATGGCGGCAAAGAGAAACGTCCTCAACTTGTGCGTCTTATTTTACCTTGCCTGACGTATGTGAGCCAAACGTGGGCCCTAAATAAAAAACCGGCCAAGTGCGAGTCGAATTTGCGCACGAAGGGTTCCGTACTTTGTTGTATGGGAGCCCCCCTTAAACATTAATTTTATTTTAATTTAATTATTTATTTTTAAAGTGAATATAAAACTAAATATTCTGTGAATATTTCAAGCGTCTACCTGTTGCCGTTATCAATACCAAGCAAAAATGACCAAAAAAATCACGTTTGTTCTAAAGGAGGCCCTTTTAATATTTATTTTATACTTATTTTTAGTATTTGTTGTTAAAGTGGCCATAGAAAAAAAAAATCACACATTAAATAAATATATTTTCACAGATGATGTATTCATCATCTGTGAAAATTTCAACTGCCTAACTATTACGGTTCATGAGATGCAGCCTGGTGACAGACAGACAGACAGACATAAAATCAGACAGCGAAGCTATAGTTATAGGGTCCCGTTTCACCCTTTGGGTACGGAATCCTAAAAAAATCTTTTAAAACTTAGATCATGTCAGCGGGGAATAGAGAGAAGCATGTTTGGTGTCACTTAAAAAAAATCGGTTATGAGCAGTGGAAATACGATCCAGAACCAAAGTAGAAGATATAATAAAGAAAGTAAGACAGTTGTTATGGAGATGGACAGGACACATGCGAGAGATAGTAAGGTGAAATGAACAAAAATCATAACAGAATCGCAACCACGCGATGGCAAAAGAAAAAGGGGAAGACAGGTAAAAAGATGGATAGACAACATAAGAAAAATTGGAGGTGTTACCTGGTCTAGGAAAGCTAGAGACAGAAATGAGTGGAAACAGCTGGAAGAGGCTTATGTGTCACAGGGTACGCTGAAGACTAAAACGTAAAACCCGAAGTGTTAGATATAAGTTTTTAATACTATTAAAAATTAACTACTCACTTTATTACTTTTTGCAGAGTTCGGGGTGGTGCTGTGTCTGTTATGGGCAGGCTTACCATCAGCTGAACGACTTGGTCGTCTCGTCACTCAGTCAAATAAAAAAAAACAGATTGTAACGTGTTTAGTTCTTCAGCAAAAAGGGTTTAATAAATCAAAAGTAATTCAGGTCTCTTTACTATTTAGAACCAGTAACATTATTTTGGAAATCCATTAAAATGCGTTGGAAACCGTAAAATTTTGCTAATCACCATAATATGATTTGTAAGACAACCACGTATTTATTGATCACTGATCAGTTATTACTTATTATGAAAATAGATTTGTGATCAACTTTTGAGCCAGGTGCAATGCAAATTTTTTTTAAATGAATCGGGTCATATTGAATATAATCACAATAACCATTTAATACACTATTAATAGGTCATGGGTTTTGAAACGTGTCTGTTCATCATTTAATTTCAATGTTGACTGTACGTGCTGGGATTCAAACGTTCAAGACGATCTTACCCCTGCCATATTTTTATTATTATTTAATACAATCACAGTGTAAAGACTTAGGTAGGAATTCTTAGGCTGTGCTACAATGGAAGTAGAAATCTTCCGCATCCAACAAATAATATATATATATATATATATAATAACAACTTGCCTGCCTGCGCAGCCTGTTTTTGTAGTAGGAGGCTTCTTCTGCAAGAGATCGCCTGGGCAAGTACCACACCTTTCCCAGATATTCATCCGCCAAACAGTAATAGGCATATGAGACTGTAGAACCGATGTTTCAGGGTGACGAGCGCAGTGCAGTGCCATGCAGGATTATGCAATCTAAAGTTTTGGGTGGCATTGTAACTGTTATGGGCAGGCATAGTGCTTAGTATCATTTGAACGACATACACATCTTGGTACTCAGTCAAATAAAATAAAAAAAGGTAGCCTCCTGATGCATAGACAGCCTCCGTGGCGTAAAGATGTGATAAGGCGACTGCAAAGCGTGAGGTTAAGAGGTAGATTTACGCGCATGACAAAAATTTGTGTGAACCACATTTGTTTACTTAAAGTATCCCCACTCCATTATAATGTTATTAATAGCAAATTAGCAAACTTTAAACAGATTGTTTGCGAGTAGCCAGCAAGTCGGACGTCTAAGGCTGTGAAGCCTGTGAAAGTTCGCAAGTCGCCGTTAACGCAAACGAAATGCGCGCACCGAGTTATAATTAGCGGAGCGTTTGGTGCGAAACCGAAAAAGAGACTTATTTTCTCGATTTTTTCTCAGTCGTGTTTTTTGTGTGACAGTAAATGGTGGAATAAGTGCCTAATGTTCGGTATCGTGTTTCAACCAGTTCGGGAAAATGATAAAATCCTAAAAAAGTGCCATTTCGTTTTCTCCGAAACTACTCCCAAGAAGTTTCAGTGAAGCACTTACCACTTTGTTGAATCGTGACTTTTACTAGAATACTACCTACCTACTTAATTGACCCTTTAAATATCCAGAAAACACTGCATACTCGACAACCTATCAACGGCCTCCATAGCGTAAGTGGGGAATGAGCCGACTGTGAACTACTGGAGGTATACCATGATATCTTATAGCGATTCAATTGAAGACCTAAACTGATCCGCGTGGCATAATCGTACCATGACGTCTTTTTTTGTATGTTGCTGCCATTTTTAACCTATCCAGCTTAGGTTGAAAATGGCAGCAACATAAAAAATAAGACGTCACGGTACGATTATGCGACGCAGTTCAGTTTAGGTCTTCAAGGTAGGCCTCCAGGTGTTTACTCTGAGCCAGCGTGTCTGTAAGAGCATGGTCCTCGTAGCCCCTTATTCCCTTGATATAGAAAATCCTAGTTACTCGTATCATGTTTCTAAAATATAACGTAACACTTTTGATTGAAAATAAGTTATAAAGTTTTATCGATGATATTTAATAATAATAATTTAATTCACATATAAAAATCCACACAAAAAAATCAAATAATGAACTAAATACACAATAAAAAAATAATACAAAATACATTAAATGTCCGAAATTTAATTACAACTTATAGCTAACTAATTATTGTCGTCGATAAGTTGACGTCAAGTCGAAAGTGCTTGTTACGACCATAGAACATTATTATATTACTTATAACGAAGATCGCGAAACGGATTATTAATTGAGGGTTTTTTTGTGATTTGAAACATTTGTTTGTTGAATGTGGTAATGATTAAGCCTGGCTATATAGACTTTAAATTTTTCCTTCTGGTAGACTGAACCGACTACCGGAAAGCATTCCGTAAGATAGTCGGATAAAAATCTAACAAATGTCATGTCCAAATAGGACACCCGTTCATGAGGTATGGTGTCAAGAACACTGCCAGTATTTCCAAGTTGAATCGCAATAGCTATTCTCCGTGCGAGAATTAATGAGCCAGCCCCCTTGTCACAGCGGCGCGGCGTCGACCAGCCGAGTATTAATGGCACATTTTGAACTTGGTTAAATAAAAATGAAGGGGTAGTTACTAATATTCTGAGCCTGGAGGCTTACCATGACGTCTTATAGCGATTCAGTTTAGGACCTAAACTGAACTGCGTCGCATAATCGTACCATGACGTCTTATTAGCGACTCAGTTTAGGTTTCCGCCATTTTGAACCTAAACTGGATCGCAAGTCATGACTTCGTTCATTCTTTTCGTACCATGAGCTATATTTAAAACCTATTTGAACCTATACTGATCCCATTAGCTGTCAAAATAAGCGTCTCAATAAAAGTTAATATTTTCACAACCAAAGTTGAGCCTTTTTGGTTATATATCTTAATAGCGGCGGCCCCGCGGTTTCACCCGCGTAGTTCCTCTTCCAGTGGGAATACGGGTATAAAATATAGCCTTTATTACTCGCTCATAATGTAGTTTTCATTAGATAAATAATTTTAAAAATCGGTGCAGTGGTTTAGCCGAAACCTTATATATTTCCATACAAAATTTCTTCCCCTATTGCTATTTTACCTTGTGGATAATTTTTTTACAAAATTTGAATGTCATTTTTATTTATATCTAATCAAAAGCACAAAAATAAGTTTCCAGCTTCTAGCTTAAAATATGAAGAAACTTCCATACTAACTTTCATCCCCTATTTCAACACTTTACAACCCTTTTCTCGCATTAAAAAGTAGCTTATGTCCTTTCTCAGGCTCTAGAGTCTAGGCTGTACCAAATTTTATTTAAATCAGTTCAGTAATTTAGGCGTGAAAGCGTAGCAGACAGACAAAAAGACGGACAGTTACTTTCGCATTTATAATATAAGTAGGGAAGTAGGGATTATTTTGATTTCAGTGTAAAAATCATAATAATTAAGTGTGTGTATTTGTGTATGCACTGTCGCCTTGGGAGTTTAAACTTAGGGCTACTGATTCCCACAGCCGGCGAGAGTATTCCCTGGCTTGCGTGATTTTATTATAGCACGTTGCAATCTCGTTGTGCCTATTTATGAAATCCCAAAGGTGTTCAAGTTGCCCGTAGCTTACTCGTTGACGAGAAGTTTCACAGTATAATATAAAGAAAACCACTTAAAATAGCCACTAACACTTGAGACGTAAGCTTGGGAATTTTGGAGTATAGATTCATGCGTATAAGTACCTACTTAAGAAATAAGGTTTTTATATAATATGCAAAATATTAGTCAGAATTACTGACGCCATTGTAGTGAATTTATAAACCACATAAAAAGAAATCGAAAATAGTATTTTATAAAAATCAGCACAAAAGCGCGCGTATTTTCAATATACGAACTCTTTCGTGCTGTATTTTCTAATTAGAGTCGAAGAACATTCATCCGTCCGTCACTCATTAATCAAATGTCAAATGTCGAAAATATAAAAGGAACGTTCTAAAAAGATATCAATTCTAGGACCACAATATTTTACTCGTAATTTAATTTAAAAATGATCTTAAATAAATAATAAATCAATAAACATTATTGATACATACTTCTAAATACTTAATTAAATTACTTAGGTGTTGTGTCTTCACACAAATGACAAAATATGCAACATGAAAATAAGCGTAATTTTCCGAAACATTTTTTGATTTATTTCTGAACGCAACCAAAAGAAAGAAACACGGCTAAACGAAGTTAGCAAAGGATGTTGATATAGTGTTGTCTCTTTCCAACAGAGTGACATCATAGTAGACGTGAGAAACTATCGTTCATTCATTCTTATTGTTAACGATCCAATAACGATTTTGTATAGGTGTAGGTCATGGTACGAAATTATGCGGTGCAGTTTAGGAACCTAAGTTGAACTGAGCCTAAACTGAGCCGCTAACTAATAGGTGAGAGTAGGCCCCCTGGTCGGAAGTTCTATTTCTTTAAAACTCGATTCAGAATTCGAAATAAAAAAGGTAAAGAAGTTAATGTCATAATAGGTAGGTACCTCAGTGCCACAGTTACATTTCAGAGGTATTGCAACGTATTGCACATTTCATCACCGGGAAACAATCAAAAAGATTGGTCTGCTTTATTCAGCACTATCTAGTAATTAGCGAAATAAAAAAACTGCTAAGAAAAATTACAAAGTGATTATCAGAAATACTGCATTAAATTATGGTCAGAACTTACAAGAAACGTCATATTTCCGTAATATTGCCTACTTATTTGACTGATTTATATAAACGGTCGGTGGTGTCAGTCGACTCAGAATAATATAAAAACATGTCGATGGTTCAGGCGAAAGCGAGATGTTTTTAGACTCGACTGTAATTTTGTAACAAATGCGAATCTCTCGAATCATTCGAAGCTCTAAACATCTTACCCAGCGCTAGATAGACACAGTCATGAGTATTTTAATAATGAAATGGTGGCGACTGCACGAAATGTTTTCAACCTCTGAAGTGTTCCCAGTCTAAGAAATATAACTGCACGAAAAAAACTTTAGCAAAACTTACGAAAAAATAAAAGCTTTTAAATATTTCAGTAATTAAAGATTTTTTTTTTATATACCTACATACTTTAAAAATCTATTTTCTATCATAAAATATAAAATGCACGATTAAAAACTGTTAACCCATTTGCTTACTGTTTTTTGATCTGGAATTAATTATGAGTCCGAGTATAGTACTCGTTCTAAGATTATAAAGATTTTTTTGGCGGGAAACCAAAATGTGTGACGTTGTTGTTTAGTGGTCGTGTACGAGTGTGGACAAATTATACAAACTCAAAAAGCGTGTAATTATGCGTGTTCTCTCCAAAAACTTCAAAAAGTTTCAGTAAAGCACCGTGGCGTGACTTTGAATTTGCTAAAATGTTTAGTACTTGACACCGTCTCAATGCACTAATCGTGCGGATCCAGAACGAAAAAACAACATAGTAGTTGTCATAGATAATACTATAATATAATTATATATCTGTTGTAACATCTTTCAAATGTGGGTAGTTCTCCAACGTTGGTTTGGTAAATGTTAAATATTCAAATCTTTTAAAACATTATTACATACGTGTGTGAATAGTAATACAGAACTAAACAGTGGTACACCATGTCGTTAGAACAGGCGGGCACATCGGCATCCTGGTTTTTACCAATGTGGATAGACCGATTCTACTGGGACAACGATAATGAAGGTATTGGCTTAGATTATATTTATTTAGTTGCACTATTTTAGAGTTAATTTATTTAATAAGTGGCACAATATACAAAACTAGCGAAAATATCGCAATATTTTGTTAATATATTGAATCGAATACAATGACAGTATAAATATTTCCTGAATTAATACTTGAAAGGTCCTATATCTGTAATGAATAGATAGTTCTCTCAGCTATGTTTTTATGATCATACACGTAGCAACATATATCCGTGGTGCTGCAGCGATGTCAAGCTTCCGAAAACTTAGGAATCGACATTGGAAAAAAAAAAAAACATTTTATTGATTGACCGAAATATTGTGGGTACCTATCCTAGATCGTATTTATACATGTTTTTACATGCATAGATACAATATTTAATTCACGATTAGGTAAGTATTTTGTATATTCGCAAATTCGAATAAATGCAATCACTGTACTGCTGAGACTTGGATGTATTTTTAAAATGTGACCACGCAAATTAATTGATAGCTGTTTGCGGGTACTTTTCTGAGCCGTTAGATCGAGAACTCGCGTCGTGGCTTTCCCCCGCGGCCGCACGCGACCCAGTTTGTGGTTTTTTCAAAAGTCTACCGATTACAAGTTTTTGCGTCTAAACGCCCGCAATTCCTATGGGAAATAGCAGCAACGCATGCGGTTTTGTTTCATTATAGAGCACGTGGCGCGGCTGCGGCTGAAAACCACGCCGCGCCGCCGTGAGTGTGGTGCGGGAAACAAATGTATAATGGAAGTTCATTTTCAGCTGATTTTATTGTAGACTAGCTGCGCCCCGCGGTTTTACCCACGTAGTTCCCGTTCCTGTGGGAACACGGGGATAAAATATAGCTTACGCAACTATAATGTAGCTTTCCATAAGATAAAGAGTTTTTAAAATTGGTACAGTGGCCTAGCCGAAAGCTTACATATTTCCATACAAACTTTCATCCCCTTTTTTACCCGGGGAAATGCATTAGGCATACCACCCGGCCGGGGGGGGGGGGGGGGTGTTATGTGGGACTCCCCCGCCAGAACGCGGTCTGACGGGGTTTACCCACTAAACCCCGGGGTGCTTGGGCCTCTTTCTCCGCTGGGTGCGTCCCGGAACACACGGGCCGTACCTCAGCTCAGGACTTCTGACTTGGGCGTTGGACCCCCCGATCCGCGGCCCAAAAGTCCCCGTTTTGGTCCTTCACTGTGCCCCCTGCTGATCAGGGGGACACGCGAAGGACCTCTTCCCGCCAGGTTATTTGCTACGGCCACCAATTCCGCTAGGAGAATTGCTGACCGAACCCCAGGGTGCACCGTCCCAGCTGCTGCCCTTCCCTCCGGATGCAACGCATCAAGAGGAACGAACAACAGCCGGGCTTTATCTGGCTTACCTGGGCTTTACCGGAGGTTACCTGGCCCGTACCCCAAAAACTTTCATCACTTATTTCAACCCCTTACAACTCTTTTTAGGCAATAAAAAGTAGCCTATGTTCTTTCTCAGACTCTAGACTATCTAGCCAATTATATACATATATCATACCAAATTTCATTTAAATCAGTTCAGTAGTAGTTACTTTCGCATTTATAATATAAGTAGGGATTGCACCCCCGCTACATTAACGTTAATTTTAATTTTTCCAGCTGTTGACGATACTCCAGAGCCAATACTGTTGCTGCCATACAACGGGCGCAATTTAGTCTGGGGTCTCACCCGTAGCTTTCTTGGATCGAAGTCATACGGTATCGCCGGTCAGTCCTGCATACTGTTAGAACGATACCTGGCCACCCGCCTGAGAGGACTAGCCGTTATGAGCCTTCGTAAGTCTCCACACACACACATATATATCCAACAACAACAATTTTAATTTTTGTATGCTATGTAAGTTAAAAACTATTAGGATATTGTAGGTGACTTACTACACACTACATAGTATTTACATTATATATTCTATTTATTTATAAACACTATACAATTCATTTATTATATAGTATTTCATAACTAGTTATACATATACTTTCACACTACATTCATACAAACCGCTCCACACATAATCATACATACAATAATTTACAATATCATATTAATATTAAATACACGCGCAAAGCCAGGCGAAACCCGTAGTATGCGGCAGGTATTGTTCTACCGCTGCGAGGCGGCGTACGCGCACCGCGCACTCGGTCCCTGCCGCAGTCGAGATCTGCTACGCGACGTGATATCCGTGTCGCTCCGTACTTCACGCGCGCTTGTGAATGCCAAAGTTTAGGTGCTTTCAGACTTCTGTACTATCTATTCTGTGCTTCCGTATCGTATCGTGTAGTGTACCTAATATCTGTGCCTCTTCATCTATCTTTCCTTCTTTCTTTAATTGTGTGGCTCGTGCAATAAACGAACTTGTTTACCGTGGATTCGGACTTGCTTATTTGTCACCATCTGCACTACCTACCTACCGCTAGCAGCACACCCTAGCCACCAAAGCTATCTGTGGTATCGCGTTTTGACCAGCGTAAGTTTCTCGTTTCTCCTCACATTAATTTCACAAGTTCGGAGATTGCTTGAATGCTTAATGTTAAGATATTCTGGTCGGCACTGTTCTATGTTGATTTGATGCGTGATGGATGCGACATTTGGTAGTAATTTCTGACTTTTATTATTATTACTCAATCTCGAAACTTGCACTGTCGCCGGTTCATAACATTATGCCGAATTAATAATAATTCAGACGTCTTAAAGACGGTGAAAATCGAACTGAAAAATTCTAGTACATTCATACATTGTACAATTTCAGATAAAGAAGGTTAATAATATATTTAATTTACTGATAAAAGCAATAAGATAATGTAGAAATATATAGTTAAAAAAATAAAAATAAAAAATTATGAAAAATAAATAATAAATAATGTTTTGATAAAAGCGAGTTGAAATAAGCTCACAAATTTAAGAACTTCTGTCGGTTGACCTTTCTTGTAGCATAACATTTCCTTGGAAAACGTTTATAATATACGGGTTGTGTACAAAAATAACAAAGTCATATAAATTTTACTAAGTTGGATAAACTTTTTTAAAGGGCGAATTATTTACAGCCTGGTTGACGTCAAAGCAACTACAAAGCCTTTTAAAAACAGTTTGTACTTGTGCACGTCATGGCTTGCAGTGCCCTTTAAAAACAACGTGATTCTTGGGCAATCACCGAGGTTTAGCAACGTTGTACGTTTTACCTTCGTATGAGTAATGTTTTGCCTGGTAATGTTTTTTTTTTTGTGGAATCCTTTTCTCGCATTGTCTTAATGTTATTGTAAACCCTAGAAATATAATAGTTCCTGAACATGGCTTATTATTTGCATATTTGGATGGATGGATTATTATTATTTGGATACATGGATATTTGATGTGAAGATCATCTTTATTCTCTTTTAATTACGCGTGATGTTTTTTTGTTGCGTATTTCGACAAAATAGTTCGTGTCCTAAAGCCTGCCGCACACAGCGGCGCACGGCAGCAACTAAGTATACGATTTATTTGATCTAACGTCCAACATAAATCGAACATCTTTAATTTTTGTATGAAATCGGATACGTAACCGTGGCAGCGTGCCTCTGAGGCAGGCTGTATTGTGCCTTTTCGGTTGCCCGCAGAATTTATAATCCAATCCCACGATACACATTTGTTATATACACGAGTCTGATGGATGCTTTCGTGCTGCAGTGCCACAGACGCACCGTGGCTAAAACTATTATAGAACCGTTTCAACCTCCGCAGAGCAATCCGATTGGGAAAGAAAAAAACAGGAGCTAAAAAATAAAATTGTACTCCTGGCTGCCGTAAGCATTCAGCTGTGTACTAAAATGGGCTCGGCGCATTCTCACCTGTCTAACCGGGCTCTGGAAAGTGGTCTGCGGAAGCACGGGCTTCTGTACTCTCTGGCGGACATCATCGCAGCCGAAGCAGATGTTTATCAGGGTTTAGGTGAGTCACCTTTAAGTATCCTGCATTATATGCGCTGCTATTATACATAATTATTCCTTCCACATATTCTCTTTTATGGAGACTACTCAGCTCATGATCTAGTAGTGACATATTTTGTGATATGTGCAAATAAAAAAGCGCATCGGTTTGCGCTAGTTAGCTTACACACAGACAGCACATAGCAATTATACTTTGTAGTGGTAGGCCTCTTCTGCAGGAGACCGCCAAGCAGTGGTGTGCAAACATTACTGTGTTCCAGTTTGAAGGGCACGGTTTACAGCGAAATTACTGGGCATATGAGACGTTAGAATCGATGTCTCAGGGTGACGATCACAGTGCAGTGCCGCTCAAGATTATGCAATGGAAAGTTCTGGGTGGCACTGTAACTGTTATGGGCAGGCGTAGCGCTTACCATCAGGTGATCGACTTGCTCGTCTCATCACTCAGAGGAATATGAAATAAATTAAAAAAAACGTTAGGGAAATAATATAATGATCTGTAATGAATGTATGACTCCAAGTCAACTTATTCCCCTTCATAATTTCCATGTCAGGTTTCCGAATACCCCTTTGGACGAATGTGGAAAAGGCACATTTGCTGGCTCGGGAGATGGGTCTGGGTGAGATATTGGAGACAGTGTCACTGATCATGGATATCGTGGAGTACGGCCGCGTGGAACTGCAGGAACAGATCCAATCCATGAACATAGAGCTTCCGGCCGCCTCCACCAGCCGCGGCAGCGACGACAGCCACTCGTCTCGGAGCGCCAGGCTGGGTGAGTAAGGACAGAATTGTTGAATTCCGGTTTGAGTTTTAGTGAGTCCGAAAATTTGAGCTTTAAGTATCATGTTGCTAGATAAACTATATGAAGGTAGATTGGTTGTGCTTAAAAAAATAAATTGGGATTCACTACTCAGTTGTCCATCGATTCGGTTTCATATCATTAGATTAGACACCTACAATCGACGAGCAACTTGTCAAAGTCACTCTCTAACCGAAATTAATTGACGTCATACCCTACAATCGTAACTTTAGCAGCTTTCGATATCTAATGAAAACGATTCGGTCAAATTCTAAAGCACACCAACGTAAAAAAACCCAAAGCACCACATTACTAAAAGCAACATAAAAAAACACGTATCCGTGTGGCAACAGAGCAGAGTTATAAATTTCAGCAGGTACTGTCTGTGTTGTATTTGAGTCCCGCAATCGTGTTCCGCAGGCCCCGCTAACATCCGCAACATGCACCTGATCGCAGGCACAGTGGCCGCGGCGCGCCTCTTAATGCTGTTCCCCGATCCGGACCCGATCCCTCGCCTCGCTTTTTACACCCGCACCTCCTCCAGCTACATCTTCTGCATAAGCAATGTCATCGTCAACTACGTTATCCGTCTTAGAGACGGTGTGAAGCGTCCGAATGAAGTGGACTCGCTCGCGAGCCTAAGTAAGCGACAACGCCACATGTAAGCTTTGGATCTAGATTTGTTACACGGGGCACAAACGCAGGCATATGCGGGCTAAGGATGCACCACATTTCTTTGCCTGCTGCCCGCCGCACTATGGGCTAAAAATCGAGCTTCCATTTCGTAGGAATTTTGAAAAATAAAAATTTTGTTTTTTCGCAGTTTCAAGTATACAGTTTTGTCGGGATCATCAAAACCTTGAAATTATTTGCTATTCACAAACCTTATTTTTTGAGTTTACACCGAGATATAGACACATTTTGTTAAGGCACAGCAACTTCCGTTGATGTACTAGGTCCTGGAGGCCTACCATGACGTCTTATAGCGATTCAGTTTAGGACCTAAACTGAACTGCGTCGCATAATCGTACCATGAAGTCTTATTAGCGACTCAGTTTAGGTTTCCGCCATTTTGAACCTAAACTGGATCGCAAATCATGATTTCGTTCATTCTTTTTGTACCATGAGCTACATTTACAACCTATTTGAACCTATACTGATCCCTTTAGCTGTCAAAATTAGCGTCTCAATAAAAGTTAATATTTTCACAACCAAAGTTGAGCCTCTTAAAAGCCTAATTAAAAGTACAAAAATAAGTTTCAAGCTTCTAGCTTAAAATATGACGAAACTTCCATACCAACTTTCATCCCCTATTTCAACACTTTACAACCCTTTTCTCGCATTAAAAAGTAGCTTATGTCCTTTCTCAGGCTCTAGAGTCTAGGCTGTACCAAATTTTATTTAAATCAGTTCAGTAATTTAGGCATGAAAGCGTAGCAGACAGACAAAACGACAGACAGTTACTTTTGAATTTATAATATAAGTAGGGAAGTAGGGATTATTTTGATTTCAGTGTAAAAATCATAATAATTAAGTGTATAATTTGTGTAATTTGTGTGTGCACTGTCGCCTTGGGAGTTTAAACTTAGGGCTACTGATTCCCACAGCCGGCGAGAGTATTCCCTGGCTTGCGTGATTTTATTATAGCACGTTGCAATCTCGTTGTGCCAGACAAGACTGTCAATAACTAAACTTGTTTTGTTCTAGTTTTTATGTTTTCTTTGTTTTGTGGTATTTAATTAAGAGTTTATCTATCTATCTATCTAATCACCCTAATAATTAGCAAACCCAATATATTTGATCACACCTACGGATTAACAAAGGATATTGAAGGGAGGCGGATTGATTGTTGATAAGCTAGTGAGTCTATTTTAGAAAAACATTAATTTTTATCATGACCATATTATGGTCATGATAAAAATTGTAGAATACGTGGTTTAAATCAGATAGGTAACAGATTATTAATTATCTAAATATACAATTTTCATTCATTCGTACGTTTTGAATGCGGGCTTTTTTGGTCAAGGTCAAATGACATATGAGGTCGTTACCTATCAGTTAACAATATTTGGAAGACACATTTAACAAATTTACTATTTTTAGGTACATTAACTCTTAAGACAATATCGTCCAAATATGCTTTTTTGAAGTATTTATATCTTCTAATCGGGACAGTCCGGGATCAAGGTCAAAGTTCATGTGACCTTGTTACAGTCCCGATAACAATCCCGAAATGTTTCATCCTTACCGTACGGGACCGATAGAAGTTATCGTCAAAACAAATTCCATTTTCATACATTTGAAATGAACAAACTCAAATATCTCGGTGTAAACTCAAAAAAAAAAGTTTGTGAAAACCAGATCATTTCAAGGTTTTGATGTTCCCGATAAAACTGTATACTTGATACTGCGAAAAAACAATTTTTTTTTTAAATTCCTACGAAAGGGATGCTCGATTTTAAGCCCATAGTGCGCCGCAGTGCTGTTTCGATACTTCTTACGATTGGTATAAAGTATATGCGAGCTGCACTATGCGCATTAACGTGGCAAAAAAGAGAAACTTTGGCCTGAAATATATGGTACCTTCATTTACCTTTTCTAAAAAAATATTATTTACAGCATCAGGAAAACAAACAAAGGCCCCGGTGAATTGTTAATGGCAAATAGAATGTTCTGTCAACAGCGCAGGGTATATTGAAACGTTCGCGGGTCTATGTTTTTAAATTGTTATTTATAGGTACATAAAAATAGTGTAGGCACATTTACATTATTGCATATGTTTTAACGGCACTGTAAAAGTGTGTGTAGGGACTGTAAATTAAGTAAATCAATAAATATATTTGCAAGGCCAAACTTTTTCATTCCATTTCTCCGTTCTATCCGGTTGCCTTTATTGATAAGTTTTCCCATTTTACTATAGTTTTAAGCATGTTATTTCTTAATATTTCTTTTGGTGTACAATAAAACATGTATTCAATTAACTGTATGAATCATTACTTTTTAAAATATCTAAACATATCTACATTCAGCGTACTGATTAACTAGTAATTACAATTCAGGAGTGTCTTTTCAAAAGAACTTTTCCGATTTTGGATACAGCGTTTTTTTTTTATCTTTTGATTCTAACGAATTGCTTTTATACATATATGAATACGTACATACAGTCACACCTTTCTCCCGTTGGGATATTCAGAGACTACATCTTTCTTCTTCTTCATTTCTTTTTCTTTCTTCTTACCTCCAAAGACTTTCAATTATATTTTCCCCTATTGAAACATTATCGTATCCCACAAGTTTATTTCTATAATAGTATAATAGTAATAGCCGTGGTTTATTAACTAAGCAAAATGCCATATTTTATTCAATAAATATTACTATACTGGGAACACCGTAATAGATACGTAATAATAATTCCATTTTAACGATGTTAGTTTTTTTTTACATATTCTTTTTATTTCTATATGACCGAGTGACGAGACGAGGTAGTCGTACACCTGATGGTAAGCGCTACGCCTGCCCATAACAGTCAAAGCACCACCCATAACCCTGCATTACATTATTGATAAATGATTGTCTATGAAACTAAGTTTAAATTTTACCAAAATTAGTTTTAATGTGTATTATTTGCTGCAGACATTTAAATTCAATGAAAAAATAGATGTAAAGTTCTGGGTGGCACTGTAACTGTTATGGGCAGGCGTAGCGCTTACCATTAGGTGAACGAATTGCTTGTCCAGTCATCCGGTCCAAAAAAAACTTAATACAATGATATTTTATTTCATTGTCTTGAAAGTATAATATGTAAATGTGGGTATTTTGTTAAACATATTCGTTGCTTAAGAATTAAAATTCACTGAAAATGAATAAACCTCCAATTGGAGTATTTATCAAAATAAAAAGAAAAAATACCTTGGGAGAAAACATTAAGATAATATAAGAAAGGAAATAAAAATTGCAAAGATACTCCTTCACTGCATTAACATTTGAATTTGTAAATGTATTGTTGTATAACGTAGTTATGATAAGCTAGGCTTAAATGAAACTTAAATGTGTAATTATTTTTCAAAACATGAGATAACAGCACGCACTGTCGCACTTACTTCAAAATATAGCAAAGTTACAAGTAGTTCTTCGTAGCTAGCGCTGGTAGCCTAGTGGGAGAACGTCCGCCTTCCAATCAGAAGGTCGTGAGTTCAAATCCCAGTGCGGGCACGTACCATTGTGTTTCTGTAAAACATATGTACGTAATTATCACTCGCTTTTCGGTGAAGGAAAACATCGTGGGGAAACCCACATACCTACCCGAGAATTGTTTCGGAGTTAGGTATGTTATCCACCAATCCGGACTTGGCCCCCGTGGTGGAATATCGCCTAACCCTCCTCACGAAAGTGAGGAGAGACCCATGCCCAGCAGTGGGACGTTATGGGTTGATGATGATGATGACTTCTTCGTGGTCTCCATTTTATTAATCGAGGAGAAGAGAATAAAAAGTACTTCATTGTACACCAGCTTAGTAAATACACAAGTTAACTATAGCGTACATATAGTTATTTTTGGAATTTTACCTAGATCTAGAAAGTTTCGGTAAACGCAATGCGGGCATTGGTTTACTTTCGTTTCACCAAACGCTTCATTAGATTGTTTACCTTCTCATTACCTACTTATCAGTGATGTCAAGATACTCATAGAAGCGTTTTATAATAAAAATAAAGGCATCTCCACACAGCGGTGGTACGGTTAGTAGGTGGCGGGGTGGCGGGTCGTGACTACAGCAGGCAGTTTACTCGCGCTGTGTGGTCGGTTGCATACATATGCAATACGATCAGACGGGGTGTCCGCTGTGATTACTGCATGCTGTCCGCTGCCCGTGCTTGTTTTTTAATGTATCAAAGCCTTTTATTATTTTAATCCCTTTTAGTTATGTTATTTTTTTTACTATTGTGCTCTGTTCGTGTAAAATGGTATATAACCGATAACCATTCTTTATGTTTTCAAACCAAGGTCATCAGCCCACTCCATCTTGACAGTGCAATATCAATCCGTATATTTAAAGAGTTTTGGAGTATACCATTGGCTTTGATAAACTTGTCGATTGATGTTTTTTTTTTCCGTGTATGCACTGCTGGTGACATTAGTATCGGTTAAACTGGACCCTATTTTGTTAGTTAATAATAAACATTCTAGTCCGTGGCTATACCAACACTCTACTGGAATAATAGGTATATAGCACTAATATTATACAGGGCGTTACATAATACCCTATAACGAAGCGGGGCAGGGGGTATTTCCGGCGCACGTCTGTCCGACAGACATGGTTAGATATTCATACCTACCCACTTTTAGCTGTGGTGCAATAGTATGTAAACAAAGATTTAGGGACATCGCAATTTTCTAAGACAAACATAATTATACGTTTGTGTGGGAGTTTTAGATACGATGTATTCAACCTTTGTACACGTCAAACAATTCACATGCTTAATCGAGACAAGCCTGCTGTTACAAGTTTATAGGGCCATTCTGTAACACCCTGTATAGGCTAGTAAGCTAAATACTAAAGTAATGTATAGAACAAAAAGTTGATAGTTATAAGTTTTTATAAAAGTATAATGTAAACCAGGTTTCACAAACGCAAGCTTAGTAGGAGTGTGAATCGTGAACAAACAAATCAAAAGACACCCCAGCGATGACACAGTCGATGGTCATTTTCGCTATTTTTGATAGTGAATGTATGTACATAACAAAACATTATCACATCATATCAGTTTAGAATTTGTAATTGCGAAATTTCACTACTATTTGATTGGGCTGCGTGTTTGTTTGAAAATAATGTATTGTAAACTGGTTAGTTGTTATCTCAGAACATTGTGCATGCAAAATAATTAAGACTCTTTTAGTCAATAAACGTCACTTTTATATTTATAAATGACTATTATTTTGCCCTACTAATTTTAATATGAAAGTTTAGATCCTTGTCTTGCCGTTCTAGCAGGCAAATGCACTTAGTATACGTAGTTATGTAGTGGTTTGGTAAATATACTCGAACCTACCTTGTTCCTTTGACCACTATGTCATCTGCTAGGCGATTCAAAACCTTTAGATAACTCAGTTATAGATCGGTTTGGTTTGATATCGATTCATAATATGTGGTCTAATTGAAAGCGGATTGAATCCGCAGGTTAATTCTCAGTGGCAATTCTTTTGAATAAATCTAAAATTGATATCGATTCATAATATGTGGTCTAATTGAAATCGGATTGAATCCGCAGGTTAATTCTCAGTGTCAATTCTTTTGAATAAATCTAAAATTCTAATTTCGGTACAAAACGATATTGAATCAAGTTGGCTAATTTTATTATTGAAAGTTCTGAATTGCATAGCTGGTAGTGACAGCGTGGTCGAAGATTACAGTGTTACCCTCAAAATATTATTTCTTATAGTGTTACCACTTCAGCCTAAGTGTGTAGCTAAGTTAAGTTTATGCTAAACTGCCTCCCAGTACTACTGCCGGAGACCCCAAAGGGGCTATATTTTAGTGCAAGCCAGATATTAAAGTGCGCCCTTTGATCAGCCGAGCGCGAGATATGGATGCGTCTCCGGAACTCAAACCGCTACCCCACGGTTTAATATCCACGCCAATTATCGCAGTCTTTTCCGATGGATGGTTTCATAAAATTTTAATTATTTCATATTAGTAATGCCGTGTATTTTGCAATCTTTACTGTTGCTTCTTTTTAATCAAAGTTCCTATTTACTTTTCATCACACTAAGATCAAGGCAAATTGCATTATAGAATAAAATCTTGGCCACAATAAATACTACAACCACCAGTAGATAGATATATAGATAGATTGCTCTTTGTTGACACCAAAATGTATAAAACACAGAGTGAGAAAAAACATAACCAAATCGCCACCACAAACATTAGGGAAGTACACCACCCATTGATACAACCTCTTAACGGCGCTTCCCCGAGACCCCACTTACAAAAAGGATAAAATTTAATTAAAGCATGCTCGTCGACCGCGAATAATCCGCAAAATGTTAACAAGTTATAAAAATTATGAATTAATGTCAGCAGACGAGGGCCGGCGCGGCCGACGAGAGCGGCCGAGAGGGTCTCAACAATAGATGATGCTTTGGGGTGTCTAATAAAAACTTGACAAATGGCGTTTCATAATCGCACCGCATTCCGAGCCTCGTCATGGAGCTGTCCTCCCCGAGAAAATATGTAGAGTGAAATTATGTAAGCTGTCTGTTAGTATAAGCGGCTGCGGTATGCGCATTATGCGACCGCATCCCATGCCATCCCCACTGAAGCGGCCAGGGTGTCTCGAGGTCACCTGCGGCTCTCAATATCGGCCTCTTGCACGTCTATAGGTCAATAAACCTCACCACAGCACTCTCGGCTCCATTTCGTGTTACACTAAATTAACACCTACGTTATCACTGCAAACTAGTTTGTATATTCTGTAATTGATCATGGCAGGTCGTATGTAAATTACCGTGGTCGGTTGATTTGCTGTGAAAGTTAATTAATAGCTGTTCAGCTGGTATGTATGCTTTGACTCCACGTCATAGGCAGCTGAGAAGGCGAGAGTTCGGGTATTATCAATGCGTAATGAGTAAATAATCGATATGAATTTGATACTATCTCATTTCAAAGAGAACTCGATTCGTACCTCACGATAATATTACGGTTGCTCTTAATAAATTCTGCTTCTTGACACGTCTATAGACAGAGATCTGATACTCATGTCTAAAACAGTTTTTTTTATTAAAACAAGTCACATTTTACTCATGAGTAAAACTCATGGGTCCCGCGTCATAAAGTAACTGTCACAACTATTATTACGCACTAGGCCCGGGAAAGAATGTCCGGTAATAAGGGTTGGGATCACCCCAGTGGGATGCAGTACTCAATGTTTGGACGAACGACCACACTACACTCACGCTATACGAGTTAGGAAATGTAGTTCATCGCGTCTGTGGACGAGATCTAATACTAACACCAAGACCTAATTGAAATTATGTGTTTGATAAACTTTAGATACTCGTAGGTATTGTTGTTCGTCTAATTAAATATTCCCAGTGCACCAGTGATTGTCCACCGGTCGCCGTCAATAGGCACGAGTTTCGACCACATGGATGACAAGTGGTGGTAGTAATTATGTATCTCTACTTCGTAATATAATATCTCAAGGTCATTTCGTTCTTGTTGACGCCGGGACGACCGATGTAAGGCATATACAACATTTCATCCGCCCACGCGAAAGTAGTTAGATCAGAACGCCCTCAGCCGTGAAGATGCCCTTATGTTTTGGGTAGCCAGTATATGTACTGAGTTATAGTTTATTGTTGAGATTCCTGCGTTGAGAGCACGGGCCCGCCCCGCTGCGTTATTAAAAATAATTTCTCATTTTTATTACCAGCGTTCAACTGGAGTGGTGGGCTAATAAATGACGACATTGCTAAGCAACACCGATTTATCACCATGCACAATCTCTTACTAATTCTGATACATGTCTTTTTTACAAGATTCAATTTAACTTGCAATGTATGTAACTATGTTTGTTTGGGTGAAATCTAGCAACTCAATTTAGATCCTGGAGGCCTCCATGACCATACCATGACGTCTTATAGCGATTCAGTTCAGGACCTAAACTGAGCCGCGTCGCATAGTGAATAATGCATCGTCGTCCCGTTGTTGAATCGAGTTGAAAATTTGCATGTCGCTCAAGTTCTATAGACACTACAATATTACATTGACAGCAAGCTGATCTGATGATAGAGACGGAAAGTAGCCGCCGAACTCCTCGGTGACTAACAGTAATTTGAAGGTGTTTAGACTTATTCCGATCAGCTTGCAGTACCGAATAACTGACTGTTATGGGCAGGAATAGCGCTTATCATCAGATGAACGACTTGCTCGTCTCATCGCTCAGTCAAATACAAAAACAAAAAAAACGAGTGCGCTTTATTGGACCACACGCATGAAGTAAAACTTCTTCAGTTTATTTTTTTTATTTTAACGATATAATCATATTTATTTATTTATTATTTTTATTTATTTTATTTTATTTATTGTTGTATTTTTTATAACTTTTTTTTCTTATCGTTGATCATTTATCATCTACCACCTCTCCCTACCCATCCCCTCATCCGCTCATCTGCTCATCCGCTCATCCGCTTATCCGCTCATCCGCACATCCCCGCCTCTTTCCATCCCCCATCCCCCTTACCACTTAACCTTTATTACTTATCATTTACTTATTATTTAATTATGATTTACCTTTCAACTTCCATTCGTCTCGCCCGGTCACATTTTTCGTAACACATTCACTAGTTTACTTCCCAAGTCAAGCGTCTGTAATGAAGTTTTACTTCAAAACAGAATACTTACGTTTTTCTTAAAAGCTTGTCTGGGATTGTATTGTACTGGCTTGTATTTGGACTTTTTTCAATCTCACCAGGTGAACAAAAGTCTGATTAAAGATAAATCGAAAAATTAACGATAATTTTCGTGATATTTATCACCTGAGATTAAAAAATCGTTGCCCTGGACATAGACATGGCATATAAGTGACTACTAAAACCATGAAATCTTCAACTTGAACTCTGTAAACTGGTAAGTATAACAATGTTTCTAAAACTTGTAAAAGTGTTCTTTTTTCAGGCTCTTGATACCAGATTTTAAAGGATTTGAAGACCCAGGACCCATTTCTAGGCATTTCGAAGTCCATGGGGGCACAAATACTGAAACTAGGTGAGACCGCGGTCTAATGCTTGACTATGATGCAATTAAAAATATGTAGTTTTTAACTTAGGCACATATAAAATAGCCACGAATTCACACCACCGTCACAGCACGTAGTAGCTAGAAATCATACATTCTAAATCACTGTTAGGAGTGACAAACTACAAAACGATATCCAAACGTAGAGGCTTCGTAGCTGCTTCGTAGCATTTGGCGTAGCACATATTATTTTAATAATTCGACTTTATTTGAGAGAAGAAATTTATTTTTAATTGAATAATATAAATATACGAGGGTGAATCAAAAAATTCTTGGAATCAATATTAAAAAATGCAAAGATTTAAATAATAATATTTTATTTTTCTACATAATCTCCCTCCAATGCAATGCATTTAGAATAACGCGTTTCTAACTTCCTTATTCCTTGTGAAAAAAAATTATTTTCTTGACTCTCGAAAAAGTCCTCTACGGCAGCTATAACCGCGTCATTATCGTGAAATTTTGTTCCACGAATTTCCTCTTTTAATTTTGGAAATAAGTGAAAATCACTTGGGGCTAAGTCCGGAGAATATGGTGGGTGGTCAAGGAGATTGAAGCCAGCACAGCGGATTGCGTTGAGCGCAACTTTCGATCGATGAGCAGGAGCGTTATCTTGAAGGAACAACACGCCCAACGACAGTTTTCCACGACGTTTTTCTTTAATCGCTTCACGCACTTTCGGGATTAAATTTGCATAATAGGGTCCAGTAATCGTCTGGCCTTTTGGCATGTAATCAATAAAAAGGATTCCTTCACTATCCCAGAACACAGAGGCCATAACTTTGCCAGCGGTAGAAGCAACTCGAAATTTCTTAATGGATGGAGAGGATGGTCGTTTCCAAGACATGCTTTGTCTTTTAGTTTCAGGATCAAAATGGTGGACCCACGTTTCATCCATGGTGACAAGACGACGGCAAAAATTATCCGAATCACGCTGGAACATTTCGAGATTACGCTTGGAAATTTCCAAACGTCGCTTTTTGTTTTCGTCGGTTAACATTCGTGGCACCCATCTTGCAGACACTTTTTTGAACCCCAGTGAATCAATTAAAATGGATTGAACGCTACCAAAAGATATCTTTAGGATCTCAGCTATATGTTTTATAGTCATTCTTCTGTCTTCCAAAACCAGATTCTCAACCTTTTTGACATTTTCTTCTGTAACGGAGGTTGAAGGCCGCCCAGAACGCGGGTCATCTTTACAGCTTGATCTACCTCTTTTAAATTCAGCCACCCAGTACGCAACCGTAGAATAGGGTACAGCATCACCCCCTAATGTCTGCTGAATGTCCAAAAAAATTTCCTTCGTAGACATTTTTTTCAAACTGAGATATTTTATCACCGCACGTAACTCACTTTTATCCATAATTTTGACTTTTTAGCAACTCGTTGCACAAAAAAATTTATTACATGCGAACGAACTGACAGAAACAAGTGACAGTCTGCATAAATATAGTGTGATAGACACTCTTTAATTTGAATATCGAACTTGATCCAAAAAGGTTTCATATATATGCACTTCTAAGAACTTTTTGATTCACCCTCGTACAGTTAAAGAAAGATGGATGTTTAAATATGTCTGTTTCCGCCCACATACCCAATGATACTAACGAAATTACATAAAATATTGTGACCTTTTTAACGTATGCTGAAATCCACATTCGGATTTAAAATGAAGAGGCGATTCCGTCGGGATCGATTCATTTCCACGCTGTGTGGCTGGAAACTGTGATTCCACCCATTCCGTTGCCTGTTACTCTGTTCTGTTTGCCGGCGCTTTCTGCCTCCACTACTGTAATATACAGTTAGGATGGAGCATACTGACGACATATAAAATATGCTTGAGAAATTAACTTTGGTGAAAACTGATTTTGTGACATATTAAGCACTGAAAGAGGAATTAATTGAAATATGGAAGTTAAGGCAACTATAACGTACACAAGTATGAAACTATTGGGTTTCAGATTTAAAATATTGACTATGGAAAATTGGCTTTTACGCCTTATACGCCTAAGTTGAGCGAGATTTTGATATTGGAAACTAGATATGTTTATGCTAAGTTATCTTGTGCAAAATCTTTCTGAGACTCATATTTTGAAACCAATTTTATCAGCATAGTCTGATAAAGCCGCAGAGAGTAAGCTGTAAGCACAAATCTCCCGACAGACATGGGCGCACACATCCAGAGGTATCAGTGTAGGTTCGTGGAGGTTCTCAGATTTTGATGTTTTTGAGTGCTGCAGGGCGGGAAGGCGTGTCCGCCCAGCGCCCGCCCAGCGTTGCTGCGGCCGACAGTCGTCGCCGAGCTCTGCCGTTGCACGGACGTTTCGCGAGCACATCACTGCATTAGTCTGACAAGTCGTGAGTTTCCGTGTCGTGAAATTGCCGTGAAGTGAACACAGACGCTGAATTTTGTAAGTTTTAATATATTTAATTTTATTTGGAATTTTCTAAATTGTACGCCATATTATATTGTGTATCTTTATTACGTCCAAAACGTTAATTGATTGTTATTGTCTTTTGACTATTGAAAATATAATATCGTTTGATGATTTGATTTTGCGATTCTGTAATTAATTATAGCAATATTTATTACAAAATTATTTTTTTTGTTGATAAATTTGGGTATATTAGAGTAAAACGTTTTGAATATAGAACTGTTGAAAAAAAATTATCGTAACTGAAATTGACAAAGAAAAACTATGTTTTATGTTTCACGGTCTTATTTAATTTTGTTTTGTGATTCTTTAAATGTATTTCTTTCAGCTACAGATTTTTAAAGTCGTTTAATTTAAATTGAGCTTATAAATTAATATAGTTATGTTTAAAATGATGTAGAAAGTAGATCATTCAAAGTTTTATTACTTAGTATAAATTATTAAACCTAATAAGAAAGAAAAAACAATAGTAATATTCATCTCTTAACTCTTCTAATATAGAAGTTACTATTTAACTATTACTATATAAATCATTCTTAAAATGGTTCTGAATATAATATATTCTAATAAAGTAATTTTAGTTAGGTTCATGCTTAACTGAAAATTTTGATTTTTTACATTGTTTTATTAATTGAAATGTTTTTGAAAGAGCATCATAGTTTTGGATTTGTACAAATAAAACGTCATCGGAATTTTAAATAAAACAACTAAAGCATAATTATTCATTAAAATATTTAATAGTTTCTTCCATTTCCATTACACTTTTACTAATTACAATTCATCAACTACGCAAATAAAAATACCTTTGATCCGCCAATTGCTTTTCATATTCTAAAGTCCGAAAGACTATAACACCAGACCGCCCATTGTGACACTGATTGATAAATTTCATTTGTTTAATTTCTTAAGTTTTCTTTGTTCTTTGGTGTTTCAATAAAGAGTTTATCTATCTATATATCTATCTAAAGTCATATAATGTTGTGTATGAGATGTAAGTACATAAACAATTTATAAAATTAGTATCTAACGATTCTCTGTAGAATTATTGATGTGTTAGGAGTGATAATTAACACAAATAAACCGTCAGGTGAGATAGCGGCCTAACGCAGACATTCGACTAATTTAGAAAAGCTTTAATTAATTCACAGTTGGTTTGTAATCTCCATTATAGATAAAAATACTAAAAAAAATTATATTTACCTACCTACATACAAAATAATTATAAAACGGCTTCACATCGTGGTATATAAAAATAAAATGACCAGCAGCTCTAAAAAAAAATTTCTTTTTATGTACATAGTTACATAATAATTTGTGACAGTACTTATAAAGTGCCACAAATATGTTTATTTTATTTTGTTATTGCTGAGTAAGAAAAGGTCGTATTATTACAAATTGTGTAAAATAATAAATAGCTCACGGGCAATTTTCTTGTTTGATACTTTAGGTTAATATTACTGTCAATTTTAGGTTGAGAACTCACACTGCGTTTATCCCCCGCTCCCGCACGTGGCAGCGGCATACCCATAGGATAACGAAATGTATGGTAATCGAACATTGGACGTTCACCTCGCGGTTTTCGCTCACCGCGGCTACGGTCCAGCGCGTGGCCTAAAACGTCATGATGTGGGATTATGGTCCTCGTAGTTTCTGATTACTTAGATACAAGGAATTCTAGTTAGGCTCTGGATCTATAAATGTGATCGTGACGCGCCATTATTATTATTACATAACACAATCATATTGCTTAAGTCTAATTCGAGTTCGGCTCTGCAGCCTAATAATTAGTTGGGTTGTGGGTCTGAATGAGTTTTGAAAAAAGCCTAATTTGATACCGCGTGCGGGCGCGGGAGAAAGCCGCGACGTGAGTTTGCGCTTTTCTGTTATAAGGGAAATTGTCACAGATTGAGTAATTAAAGTAATTGTATCTACGGCCTGTAGAAAATAAATAATCGTGCAAAAACCGACATGGAGTGTGGACACCTGCTGCAAGTATTAGTTAGCGTAAAGGATAATAGCCGGATTTTTGAACGGGAAAGCATAAATTATAAAGTTCTTCAATTTCTTTTTAATGATTTAGAGGAAGCTGAATTCGAGGGTTCCAATTTATTTGCTGGCTCGGTAAACTTAAATCGGAACCAATACCATTTTGTAATTATTTCCGAATAGAAAAGTTGTCTGATTAGACTTGTACTAATGTATTTGTGTGATATATATTTGTTTTATTATACTTCTGGGGAAGTTATAACATTTTGTCCGGGATCATACTTTTTGTTTCAAGTTTGTGGGCCAAATCGTTTCTAAGATAGAGGCGCAATAAAATCTAAGTGGTTAAAAATAGTGCGTGGAGTCCCTCCGCACGGAAGAAGTGAAACTTCTTAATGTGGAAATGAAAATAGGAAGGGGTAGAAATTGATTTTTAGTGAAATGATATTGTTTCTTTAAGACAAACTTTATTAACATTGCTTACAATTCACAATTGATCGCATCTTTTAATTATAATTTTCGAGAGAAGAAATATCCAAATCTATAACATTTACAATGGGATTATGATACCTACAGTAAGATACGAAATGTTTGAGTTCTATTTTTTACAATATTTCTTGCAAAAACTGCATCAAATAAAATAAAATACAATCTAAAAGTCAAATTGTAATTGTTTTGTATACTACGCGCATGCGTTCGAGTGCCGCGCATTCATTCTCGCTGTCTCTTTCTATCCCCCCCCCCCCCCCAGGAGCGTTAAACGTTTAACGCAACCTTGTTGGAAGTCGCATTAGAAGTTTCACTTCAAAAATTTGACGGGCGCTCACGTGAATTTAACTCTTGTAACCCTGCAGACGGCAACAGTCAGATATACCTACATTAATATTTTATTCCTTGATCACCATCATATTGTGAATCTTAACATCAAAAAACAAACATGCATGACTTCCGCTCCATACTTAATGCCATTATAACTATAGGCGATGACAACCTGCTTTAAAAACGTAACATATTGCATTCCGAAAAAAATATAAAACGCACATTATGAACATGTAATAAAATAACATTATACTTAATATACGAGTACCTATATCTCTAATAAACTATTCAATATCCAATATAGACGCGTAGGTAGATATAATGCGATTCCATGAAGGCGAAATTCTTAAAGCAATTTCACCTTCATGGAATCGCAATATCGAAGATGTTTCCACGTAGGTACGGGGTAGGTACGCCTTTAGTAGCCTTTATATGTTTTATATGTTATAATAGTTTGTATTTGTTAAGAATTTAAAGAATTTATTGCTAACTAGCTGCGCCCCGCGGTTTCACCCGCATAGTTCCTGTTCCCGCGGGAATATGGGAATAAAATATAGCCTATGTTACTCGCTGTCAATGTAGCTTTCCATTAATGAAATAATTTTTTAAATCGGTGCAGTGGTTTAGCCGAAACCTTACATATTTCGATACATACTTTCATCCCCTATATTTATTTTACCCCTATATTTTTTTACAAACTTTGAGTGCCAACTTTATTTATATCTAATCATAAGCCAAAAAAATAAATTTCAAGCTTCTAGCTTTAAAAATGACGAAACTTCCATAAAAACTTCCATCCCCTATTTCATACCCTTACTTACAATGCTTTTTTCGCATTAAAAAGTACCCTATGTCCTTTCTTAGGCTCTAGACTATCTCTGTAACAAATTTCATTTCAATCGGTTCAGTAGTTTAGGCGTGAAAGAGCAACAGACAGACAGAGTTACTTTCGCATTTATAATATAAGTAGGGATTTGGCCTAACTGTAAATTAATATTGTATAATGTTACCACCTCGAATTGAACCTTTTATTTAATTTTTTTACCTTAGGAAATGTATTCCGCATACCACCCGATGGACCGGAGTAAGACCGGATGGTTACCTTTTTTTTTTTTTACCTGGGAAATGCATGACGCGTACCACCAGACCCGGGTGAGGGCCGGGTGGTTATGTGGAACTCCCCCTCCAGTCTGACAGGTATACCCACTAAACCCCAGGGTGTTCCACCAGGACCCCTTTGTTGTCGGGGCTACGGGTGCGAGAGTGGACTTCCGCGGCCCCGACGGCGTTGGTCCTCAAGGGAGAACCCCATCCCGTTGACAGGAGTGGAGAGGAGTGCTCCACTCCGTCTAACTTTGTGAGTGTGGCGCGCGGGAACACCGCGCGCGCCGCCTCGAGGCATACGAGTCCGGATGGTTACCTGCCTAAACATACTGTGGCACGTGCATATACCTTTATTTAGACCATACAAAAAAAATAACAAAAAGTTTTGCAGAAGTGAGCTACGAACGTCCGCGGGTGAAGAATGTGATTTGAACGCAAAGCCTTACACCGCTCGGCCATCCTGACGCAGATTGTCGGCACGAAATTGTTGAACGGTACTGTTATTGGCCAGCATAGCGGAGGTAAACGCGGGAAGGAAATTTTGCTAAACAAACGGCCTGCAGCGCATTTTAATGCGCTTGGAAGATTTGCGGGGGATGTACGGATTACCGTGACACGAGCCACTGAGAGGATATTCTTAGTAATATATAATAAAATTGTTCCGAATGCGTGTACAGTTAAATTAGGGAAGAAAAGAATATATAAATAAAATAACGAAATAGGTCTAACTGTTCCACAGCCTAGGCTCCGCCGGCAGAATATACGAGAGATCCAGTTCGGTTTGCTGTTTAACCAATGGGTTGTGAATGGTAATATTTTGACAAGTTTTGGCTGTGCCGCTTAGCGAACATTTTTATGGGTAATTGTATTTAATATAATTTTTTGATATTGTGTCTACATGGAAGAATATTGTTACATAGCTGAATTCTCCATAACATAAACGGATTCCCATAGGTATTGAGGATTTTACAATTCTTTGTATTCTTTTTTATATCTTGCTCTTTATGGAAGTTTAAATCCGAGAAGTTAATTTTAGAAATAACAAGACGTAGCACCTTGTTACTATAAAAATAAATAAAAAAAACATATCAATAATATTGATCTAGACTTGAAGGAGCAAATAGGGAATAATTATATCAATATTAATATATAATAATTAACATAATTATAGCATATTTTTTACGGATACCTACCCGTAAGTAAAAAAACACATTCGAATACAACAAATCGATTATGTCCGTTAAGTCAATTTAGTCAAGGAGTAAAAAGCTATAAATAATAATAATAAAAATGTTTATTGCCATCTCTTAAAGTAAACATACCTAAATTTACAATCTTAGACTTAATTTACAATTCACTTAGAATAAAGACTGTTAGGTTATTGACGGATCGTTTACTATAAACACGCGCTAAAATTCCATGGCACAATTCGACACCTCCGTTTAGTTTTTAAAAGATATTTAATTGCATACCACAGTCCCGATCGCGCGATCGCAATGATTCTATCGGTTAGGGCTTATTGAAAACGCCGAGGCGGGCGGCGGGCGGCGGGCGGCGGGCGGCGCGGGCGGGCGCATTCCACCGACGCATAAATCAGTACCCGCCGTTTTCTTTCCCGCTCTCCTTTTTATTGCCCACTTATTGGCCTGCAGCCACTGATATATTAGCGTTATTAGCTCTAATATGAGGAGATTAAAGATTTTATCAGATTGTTTATTGATTGGAGGGTATCGATTTAGGAGAAAATAGTGTGAAAGCTTTACGTGAAGTGAAATAAATAAGTTTATGTGAACATTTCAATAGGTCTCTCAGGGTAGGGGTAAGATATAACAAATTTAAGAGGCCTAGGTTTTATATTACAGATAATAACTCCGTTTTGAATATGAAAGATATCTAAGTCAATAAAAAAACATTACTCTTGAAACAGCCTACGTGTATAAATATGTTATAATATTCTAGTCCCTCGACCTATTAATCAAATTTAAAAAAAAAACAGCCAATAATCTATTATATTTATTTAATACAATACCTTCCTTTGCGTCGCGCAGTTTTGTAAAACAATGAGTAGGTATGGATTTCTAGAAGTCATAATTATACCCCATACAGTAAGTAAACACGTCCTTAGTGCAGTCATCTCTAAAGACGCGATATTATGAGATAGCTAGTGCACCGCGTGCACTATCTCATAACATCGCGTTGTTTATCGCCTACTACGCGGCATGCTATTCTTTTCATGCTGTTTACACGTACCGAGCCACCAGTGTTTACACTACAATAGAACGATAGCGGCAAGTAACGAGTCCCAACTGGCGGAAAGGAAAGTGGCTCGTGCCAGTGGAGCAGTGACTAAGCTTTGAACCGCCCGCTCGGTCTGACTCAGAGCGTGTCTTCGATTCAGTTAGTTTTGTTGGTTTTACTCATAGATTTTTAGAATAATATTCGCTATATTATTTTGGATAACTGCGTTAAACATAGAACAACGATAGTTATACGATTAATCAGTACCTACTGATACAATAATTCATATAATATGTAGTTGTAGATTCGAACAAATTATGGAATTTTAGGTCATTTTATTTACTTGTGTTGAGTTTATTTGTATGGTTTGACTTTGCACAATTTGTGACTTTCGGTACTGTAAAAGTGTTAGTTTTAAATTTTGTAAAGATTAAAGAGAAAATGGTGTGTACCAGTAACGCGGGTAGTTATTTCCAGCTGAATTGTAAGTACATAACAACATTATTTGACTCGTTGTTATTCGTTTTGGAATGTCTAATCATTGGAAACTTTTGTGATTTTTCAGAATAACCATCTAAAACCGAGAAGCTGCTCGGATAAACCCCGGTTCAAATTTGGCTAGCTGAAGCTGATGACCAGAACGAAAATTAATAACAATCTTATGTTGTTGTTGAATATTTCTAACACAAATCTTATGTTTCGTTTTATATTCATTGTTTCTATTAAAAAAATAATAATAAAATATTTTTACTCACCTGATTTTTTACTTTAATTTATAACTGGTCTGAATAAATGTAGTCCACGCAACCTCTTTAGTTTCCTTTAGAGCACGACTACTATAGGGTTAATAAGAGACTCGATTACAAAGTTTTCGTTCCGAACCCGCACCAGCTTGGGCACTGTAAGCCACGTGTACTGCGATAATGGTGCCGTTACAATCAGGAATGTCTTTGCTGTGCTGAGATCACAATGGGGATGTCTTGGAGTTATCACACCATCTAGTCTCTTATTTGCTCTTAATGTCTTAAATTGCGCGCTGGGCGGTAACGTTTATTTTTATTACGTTGGCAACGGTACAGTTACAGGTAAAACGAGCATCGTGCTGCTATTTACATTTTCATATTTCATATAATAATAGATAGGTAAAGTTAAGTGACATAAAAAGACGGAGGTTCTGTAAGCTAGATAATATGCAGTCATCAACATTGACTAGAGACATTGAACATTTTGCAGATTTTTAGAAAACTCATAATTAATTCTTCAGAAGACTAGGCATGGTTATTTTAAACTCTTTAAATAATCGGTTATTATCAAAAAAATTCAAAGGTTCGATATTATTTTTATTAAAAGAAATTAACTTGATATACCTACAAATATCTTAAAATTTACCAGTATTCATAATATAAGGAGCCAGTGACAAGACCCAATTCTCCTTCTGCAATACCTACCCCATAGTGAAGTGTGATCAGGATTGTGGTCACGCTGTTTGTTCTCGAACAAACGATCAAAGGGTATTTACCGCTGATTCCGACACTGCACTTAAGTCATTAGCCATTACTAAACACTGATTGGACACCCAAAGACCGTAATTATGTTAGGTACCTATTGAGCCGTGCTATAGACTGCCTATGTGACCGTGTTTGTTCAGGAATACTGTAAAAATTACTAAATTCCATAGTTATGTGTATTCTTTCTTTCTACTCGTACGAGGACTTTGAATTAATACGGATTAAGTAAAGGTTAGTAAATCTGCCACTTGGCACAGTCCTTGCATTATAATGCAAGGACTTGCAATCGCCAAAAGCCTGTATACCACCTGTGGCCTGTGGTGATATACCACCATGACCATGGGAAATAAAAGTACCCACATAATGATAGAAATGTAAAATTTAACAAAGACCACAATATAACGAATCTCCCAAATTAGAACATATCATTCACAAAGGCAATAAACATACTAACATTTGCATTTATTGTATTATTAAATCGGAAGGATAAATACGACAAACAAATCAAATAGCCGAACTCGTAGACAGTCAACAGTATACGTAGGTAACTACTAATGAAAGGATCAAACGGATACTGCCGACTACGGCGAACCTATAGCATAGCCTATAGTTTGACAGATGGGTTATCGTAGATTCTGTAGGATTGCATCGAATACATCGAATCGGAATACATCGCATAGGATTGGAAATCGATTTCCAATCCAGATTACATTGAGCGATGCAATTACTTAATCCATGTGTATAATTAACAAAACCCACACAGAGCGACATTGTAATGACTTGCCATATTTAGTGGTATTTGAAATGGTAGGTACTAACTTACTTACTTGTGGTAACTTCTCCATATAGGAGGTAGGTACATTTTTAAATTTGTTAACCTTATCTTTCATCACCACCTCACTTACTTCACTTCTTTGCATTACCTTCGGCCGCGTCATCGCTTCTCATCAAGTGACATTGTGGGAAAAAATTCGTCTAGTGCGTTGTCAAAAAATACATCAGTAGAATCCCATTGATCAATATCTCTAAAGGTAGGTTCACATTTGTGTGACGTGTCGTGTCGTGATGCATCAGATAGGTATCGGTTTCATACATTTACACAAGCCGTCACAACACACTGCATCAGAGAAATGTGAACGCTACTATGTTAAATGTATGAAACCGATACCCTTTCTGATGCATCACGACACGACACGTCAGACAAATGTGTCGGCGGCTTTACACTACGAAAAATTTGGCGGTTTTTTTGCGGTTGAAAACTTTCGTGTAGCATTCAATTAATTTATACTTTTATTGATTACAGTGACTAAAAATAATTGTCGGCTTCGGGAATAATATTAGCGTGATATCATGATAACTTAGTGCGAAATATGTTAAAACCCCACGTAATTACCACCCGCATTTCGATGAAGAAAAAATCGTGAGGAAACCCACATCACCCGAAATGTATTTAAGGGGTATGTGATCCACCAATCCGGACCGGTCCTCACGAAATATGCTTAGCAGTGGGCGGATATGTTGTGATGATGATGATGATGATGAGTAGGTGCTTACCATCATGGACAAAAACATGGTGCGAGTAAACATTGTATAGTACTCGTATCTTGACTTGTACATGTCAAAATAATGTATTCAAAGGACACGTTGACGTTTATTGTCAAAGAGCTGACCTCAAGTATTTGCGCTTCATCGTACGTACGTGCTTACGCAGCAGATTGTATTGTTAATTGGATCTCAACCGGTGCTAATGAACTAAACTGTAACCTAATCCACGCAGATCGAACTACGTAGCACGTGATGAACTTTGATAAAGTTATTACATCATTTTGTCATAATAACACAAGGAATCCTGCCATGAGAACCAGACCAATGAAATAATTAATAGTTTCGGTAATGTTATAACCGTACCTACCTTCACTTTTCTGTTTTTTTTTTTTCAATACAAAGCAGAAGAAAACAAGTTATATTGCCGTCGGCCACCGAGACGCTCTTTTGTCATGGCACGGGTCGTGACGTCATTCACAAGTAAAATGGGTTAGGTAGGTTTCTCTTTGACAAAAAATATACTAGAAAACATTGATTTTTAAGGAATTAACTTCGCCAACCTGTAGGTAATAATTATATAGGAAACAACTTTTTAAATATCAAAACCACATCACCACAGTAAAAGGTTTAAAAATTTGACACCTTATCCATAAAAAGTTATGTGACTTTTTATAAAAATGCGGACTACAATATTGTACCACGTGAGTACTAATTGTCTTTTAATAACTTGTTATTATTAAGGGGGTGATATAAGATTTTCATAATATTAATAAATATGACAAGTAATAAAAAGAGCATTGTTTTAAAGTATAATCTTTGAGAATGGAACGATGGGATATAATATTATCATAGCAGTAAAATAGACTAGAATCGTAACTCGCTAGTTTTCAGTTCCAGTCCTCGAAGTAATCAAGTAATCAGCCTGGTTTTCTAAAATCGATACCGAGCCTTGTAAAAATCTGCTTCGAACACTGCAGGTGAATAAGTTAACAGCCGGAGAAGGTTATTTTGTTTATGCCTGAAAGCCAATCTACCTACCTACCTACCAATCTAATGATTGGTTAAGTCAATACTTCACAAAAATTGCCTATTTCACCTGCCTGAATATTTTAAGTTGTGGTAACTTTGTTTTCCGATTTAGGACAAAGTAGCTATTAGGATAGTTGAAAGGACACTAGCTGCATCGAGGCCGATGTCCCACACAATTCTAAAGAAAGGTGAAAAAAGGTCGAATTTAAGTTTGTAATTGAATTTTCTATTAACCTGTGTGTCCGACAAATGGCATTTTTTTTTGTAAAATACCCAGATTTAGGATTGAGATCCTAGGGCTGTCATCATCATCATCATCAAGAACCCATAACGTCCCACTGCTGGGCACGGGTCTCCCCTCACTTTCGTGAGGAGGATTAGGCCATAATCCACCACGGGGGCTAGATCCGGATTGGTGAATCATAACGTGACATTTTGACTTAATTACTATTACATTCCGATCATTCTGGAAGCAGAAATCCTAATCTTTCTAATCCTAATCGATCTTTTATCTGGGAGAAATGGTAAAACCGCGTGTACGACTGTACGTACCGAGACCACAGTTACACGCACAGAGTAATTATCGTCTCAGCGACCGATTACAGTAGGTCGGCTATTTGAGAGTTGAGACCACCGACAGTGGTATACAAAAACTGTAACGTTGTTTATTGTTTCTCGTGGATGGTCACTAACTCACCACTGTGCGCCGTATGGTCGCCGACGCACCACCATCCTTCTCAAAACAAACATTTTTTTCTATTCCTGCGGCTAAGTGCCCATCACTGCGCTCTGTTTATTTGTACTGCCATTTTTATGCCACCGCTCTCAGATTTCAGATTGCATTATGTAATGGTTTAATTTATTCCGATCAAATCTGATTTATTGTCGTGTACGAAGCCCTGTTGAAGGCAAGCAATTTTGATAAATTTACTGTATCTGGTTGGCCGTGTACGGACACGGAAATTATTGAACGGAAAAAATTTAAGACCTTGCTAAGCTTAAAAATATGCATGTGTAAAATGGTAGCCTATTGATATTATGTGATCTTGTAGAATTCTGGTACTAATGTAATATTGTAAATGCGAAAGTATGTTCTTTCACGCAGCAACGAAGCAACATATTAACGTGTTTTTTTGCTTATTTACCTAGAGAGCTTTTGAGATCTTTAGCTAAAAAGTGACCTAGGACACATAATATTGTCTATTATGTTAAGGATATTAATGAGTTCCATGTAATTATTATCTTTTTTAATGAATAAACTTGTGTAATTGGTTTAGGCCGTTCTAATTAATGTGAATAAAGAAACATATATGAAAAAAATGTTCTTATTTGAAGCTATTTCTATTGATTGTGAAAGGGGCGAGATCTTTATATTTTGTCTAAATGTCGCAGTAAGAGGTTTCCTCCTAGTTTATACACAATTGATTAACTCGCTTGCGAACCAGTCAAACAATATCCGCACTGAACCCCAGCTTTGCCTGTAGAATCACCCCGCCATCATGGAGGGATTCCTGCACCACATGGCCCCGCAGTTCCTGCACCCTGCACTGCAGAGTTTCGGCTGCGGCGCGTTCCGGCCGATAGGGGGTGCCTTCCATCCCCTCTACCCTGGCAAGGCCTTCGCCCGGCACCTGGGGGAGCAGTATGCTCTTGGCCAGAGCGTCGGACAAGCGCTCAGGGTAAGGGGTTACTTGGTAAGGCTTTATTAAATTTGCATACGTTTTAGAATTAGTTTTTCAACTGTTCCAGATCTTGAGGACGGTTTGGGAACTGCCCCCTTACCTTATATTTACTTAGGTCTGAGGCATAATATTATTTAGAAGATCCGCACTGAATATCGTACGAAATCGTGTCGAGGTAGACCCATCAGATGAGACTGCGATCAAATTCTTGCCTACTTGGCAAATTAAAAAAATGTCTGCAGTGGGTAACAAGCTCAAGCAAAAAAAGAACTTTAACACCTAAAGACAACGAATATGAAGGATCGATGATGAAAAGTAAACATGATGGAGCGATTGTAAATGATGAAAACTTATTTCTTATGAAGACTCCTGCTAAGACGTTAGGCGTAAGGCCACAACATTGTCTGTTCGAGTCCAGTGTGCAAAAAAAACGGTAGCGTTCAACTTTAAACGTTCACTTCGAGATTGAAGTACCATCTGTTGAACGACTGGTTTGTCTCCTCTCCAACTAGCTGGTTTTCTGTGCCTTAGTTATAGCATTAAGAAATGCACTGGCACATGCGTTCTTTAAGATAAACCTGGGGAGCTCCTTCAGGTGAGATCGTCACGTATAAAGGTAGGCTACATGTGTTATATACCGTGTACAGGGAGTGCGGGATGACGCGATTACGCCGCCGCTGTACCCGCGCGCGTACGTCGCCCGTGACGATACCAGCTCGCCGGGCTCGGCTGCGTCGGCGTCACCGCGGCCCTGCAAAGAGGACGAGCCGCCGGCCGTCGCCACCTGCACCGACTCCCATGACTTCTTCTCTCGTGAGTACAGCCCCCATACCAGGAACGGTTGCGACACATCCGCGGTAATACACATACGAAAAATATCTGTGAGGTTATAATATAGATGAAAGGAAAATATAATATACGGATCTGAAACTGTCTTCGAGCTGCATCGTACATTTGTTTGCGTAGTGTACAGTAAGGATTTGTATTCTCATAAACTACAATAAGATCGTGATTTATATTTATAGAGTAGCTCCAGATAAAAGCAAAGCATCATTTAAGTATGAAACCTTAACCTTAGTTTTATCAACCTCGTCCGCTTTTTGTTTACTAGCTGCCACGTAGTTTTAAAGTTTAAGGTCCTTTGCCTACAGCTATCTTATCAGGCGACATTTTTTTCTCAGTCGTTTTTAACGTTCAATGATACGAGAGACATCATACAGAGTCTTGAATTCTGCATCATTCGTGTATTTAACAGCTGACGGCGAACGCAAGTCGTCTTGCGGCGTGTGCGGCGCGCGGTTGGGACCGGGCGTGGCGCAGGCGCACTTCCTGCAGGAACTGCAGCACCTGTACAGCCTGAGCGCGCTGCCGCGGGACGCTGGGGTGGGCCCCGTGCACTCCATGCACCATCAGGATGAGGACGCTCGCTGGGAGGTCAGTATTTTTCTCGTTATTTTTCTCGTGCGTTAATGAAAGCCATCCCGTGTCCTTTTCATCTGAACTATTCGGCTAAGTGTGGAAGGTTTTGCAGACATACCAGCGTATTCGCGCTAACCGGCAGCGGCGGCTGAAGATGCGCACGCGCAAGCGCCACCACACCGTCGAGAGCATGCTGGGTTACGACCTAGACGACGAGCGGCGTGAGGAGCGACCGCGCGAGCGCACCTACGACGCTGAAGACGAACCGGTCGACGTAGAGGGGGACTCGCTCGGGTGGCCTGACGCGCCCATTAATGTTGATGGTGAGTCGGTAAACTGTCCGTCAAACTTAGAGGCTAGAAATCATGACGCGCGAAAGCTAAGAGGAAACCTAAAAACAAACCAATAATTTTGTGTTTTGTGATGTTATCGTGGAAAGCCTATATGTCGCTGGGAAATTCTGACACGATATCCGATTCCGACCATCAACGTAAAATATTGACTTTTTTTGTTTTTTTTTTTTATACAATCCTACGTACTTTTTGTAAAAAAGTAGACTTTCATGGGCTTGGTCTAAGTACTTTGTCTAGGGCAAATGTGGTGAGTTTCGAGGCAAGGGAACAAAAATCAATAAACAGCGATTCAATTTTGTCTTAAATAATATACTAGGTAATAACGGCGGCACGGAGCAGTGGCTATGGTTTCCGGATAAAGAACTAAGGTACATTAACTTTTCAGATAAAGAGCCTCGCAATGAAGGCGAAAAGCTCCACTTGGGCTACGTCGAAGACCTGGAGATATCCAGCACCAACGACGCGATGCAATCGCCAGAACGCGTGAGGTATTTTTTCTTTAGGTGTTTCCTAACCCCTTGATCCCTATTCAATGTAATAGTATGTTATCGTAGTCTACTTTTGCAAACCTTTCCCAATATCGCTAAAATATTGCATGCACTCTGCACCAAAACGCAAAAAATGTCGCCCTTGATTTAGCATGATTATACTTGCCTACTTGTGGAACTAATCCGGCTTCTGATCTTAAATTGAGTATTAAGAAACGTTTTCCACCTTTTCAACTGCGAGCTGATGGAAACAGCAAATCTCATAAAAGCGTTTATCGTTTAGGATTGAGACTCCGAAGCCGCTGTCCTTGGAGTGCGCCAAGGGCGAGACAAGCGACCGGCCGGCAGAGGTGACCACCACGGAGCCCTGGGGCGCCGCCCCCACCGCCGCCGACGCTTGGCCCGCCCTGGCCGCCGAGGCTTACATGCAAGCCGCCCGCCACAAGATGGAAGGCGAAAACCTTCCGTCTTCCACCGACCCCCGCAACTGAATTTCCCTGCCTGACGCTCATTTCTTTTATTCTCAGTAGTTGAATTAACAGTACCTGTGTAGCAAACACTGTGTAACTACTGAGTTATTTCTGTCTCAATAGTTTGGCTCTTAAAATTTAGGTAAGTAGGGTGACTTGCACTTACAGCCCTTAAACGTACACTTTGTTAATCGGAGATTCAATGCTTAACCTAGATCATCTAAAAGTCATCAGGTACATTTGACGATTGTTTAAATCGAGATTAACGCTAATCGGACCTCATACAAGATGTAAAACTACGTTCCAGCATTGGAGTTAACCCTTGGATTCTAATGACTTTTTGCAAGCTGCCCTAAAATTACAATTTCAGTACTTTGTACTACCTATTATACCGTACCCTATTGGCCTAACCCCTCCCCACGAAAGTGAGGAGAGACCCGTGCCCAGCAGTGGGACGTTATGGGTTAATGGTGATTATACTATAATATAATTTTTAAAATTATTTAGACAGCTATTTTTTGTAGGTGTTGCATGTGTAGTTGTTGTTTGGGCATTGTTGTAGAGATTAGTCATTAAATGGGCATAATAATATAATACATATACTAATTTAATCTTGATGGTAAAATTAAATCTCAGTTATTGTAAAAATATAAACTTAAGAGCCAGATGCCCCCTTTCTTTAGAGGAATACGCGCCGAAGTTGGAAGAAGAATAGTGGAACGACAGTTCTACGAGCTGAAGTAAAGTACAATATAGCTAACTTGTCACATTTTTGATCTAATTGTTAGTATTAATAACACTCGTAGGGGTGAAGTATGAAATTACTGTTTTAAACCATGTTTACTTTGGATTTGAATAAAATCCGCATAAAGAAATGGTTCTCATTTGATTTTCATCCGTCCCGTCTGAATATCTTTTGACGATCATTTCTTCTATTTAAAGCGACCATTTCATACTGAACCCCCATTATGTAATCTATGCATAATTACATTATAAATATAACTTGTTATAGGCAACTTCTTTCTTAAAAATATTCTTCCTTTGTAAATGGATACCAAGTATCGTTACAAACTTTAAATACCTATTAGTACTATTTGTTGTTTCATGTAGTCCAATTAAAGGACAGCTTGCACCAAAATTCTTAATCCAAATTTCGTTAACTTTAGTTTTAAACTCAGCTTAGCTCAAAGTCACTGAAGAATAGAATAGAATAGAATAGAATAGAATAGAATAGAAAAGGTAAAGATATACGCGTAACGCGTCACGATCACATAACCAGATCCTGACCCCCTGAGGATTCCCTGTATCTAGGGCATCAGGAAATGCGAGGGCCATGGTGCCACAAACACCCAGCCTCAATATATTTGGCCTGTGCGGGAATGGAACCCGCAACCTCACGGCTCGCAGTCGGCTCATCACCCACTTACGCCAAAGAGCCCATCAATAGTGAGAGTTATTCGACTTAATTTATGCTAAACAGATGTCATCGCGGAAGAAGTTACTATTTATACTAAGTTCAAATTGATTATTTCTAGGTTAAATAAATTGGTGCAAGTTGGCCTAAGTTTATTAATACCTATATTAAATGTATGTTAGGTGTATCTAAGATAAAATATTAATAATACTCTTACTTATATACATGTAATTTATATTAATCTTAATTTATCACTTATTGTAGTAAACAGCAATAATTTACTTTTATCTAACATTTGACTCAATCTTTTAGATATTGACAAAGTTAGCAGATAATGATTAGCAATAAACTAATGTGTTTAATTACATCAGTAAGTATCGATTTTCTGTGTACCAAACCAAACTTAACACGTTCACTGCTGAAAACACAACTGTCGTGTTTTTCATAACTTGCCACGAGTACGGCAAAACACAGCTGTTGTGTTTGTTGTATGGGAAAACACTACGGCGCGTGCAGAGCCGCACCCGTGGCTAGACAAACAAAACGGCTCAGCAGTCAAACTGTTAAATTAAAAACAGCTGTGATATAATTGTGTCACTTTCAATAAACAAAATGCGTTCCAATACCTTCGCGGCTATTTTAATCGAAATAGGTGCAATCAGAATCAACGTTATTGTAATAGTTGTTGTTAGTTTATGTAAAAAAATACATGTAGGCGTTAGTTTGATACATAAGGATCCTACTAGTGGACCTAGTGCTAACTAACCCGGAGGCCTACCATCACATCTTATAGCGATTCAATTGAAGATCTAAACTGAACCGCGTCGCATAATCGTACCGTGACGTCTTATTTTTTATGTTGCTGCAATTTTCAACCTAAACTGGATCCATTCTAGGTTGAAAATGGAAGCAACATAAAAAATAAGGTTTAGTTTAGGTCTTCAATTGAATCGCTATAAGATGTCATGGTAGGCCTCCTGTGCTGTATTTATCTAAAGTTTTACTGTTTTGAACGAATACAAATTTTGTCAATGGTTTAGTTTTCTAAAAAAAAAACCGTTCTAAGTGAAATTTCCAACAGGAAATTTCACAACATCAACGTGTTTTTACATCTAACAAGATGTATGACACTGTGCTATGTAGAGAATTTTAATTTGTGTTATTTTCATAATACTGTAGTTGCTTCAATAAAATTCAATTTATTATACCATAAGTCTCTATATTGAAACCATTCCCAACAGTAACGGTGCCTCCACATAAACGAAGATCACGAACTAAAGCAGCGGAGTAAGTTTCAAATTTCATTGTAAAGTGCAATTAGACGTTGCCCGTCTGATATATTCGACTGCGAGCTCCAATTATGCAGACACCATAATTACTAGGGTAATACTCAATTTGCAGTGACCTGCCCGGCTTCGTACCTGTAAATAGATAGATAGAAAGACACCCCACTACAACCGTTCAGAAATTTAGAGATACAATCAACTAAAATAGTTGTCTGTAAAGTTGGTTAACGGACGATAGTTTAACGTTAACAAAACATTGATGAAATGATTGAATGATGAATAAAATTGAATCATTTTTTAATAATAAAAGAATAAATACTTAAAATTATACTAGTAATCAGATTATGAACTTGCAAGAATAATTAACCTTTATTGCCGAAATTGTTGTTGTAATAAGCAACTAAAACCACATTCAACTTTTCACTTAATTTTATAAACAGTCGACAATACAGTTCACACATGTAGATGTAAGTTGTGTGCTGTCGCTGTCTTTCTTCTCCATGGACGCATAGGCCAATCGAGTGGAAGAGAGATAGATGCGGCGCAAGCGTACAATAAGTAACGGGACATTGTCATCTTTTTCGTGCATGCAGCCGGCGTACATCCATTTATTAGACGTTGACTATTTTAGGGAATTAATAATCAAGTAGATTGATTAGGATTTTACTCAATAAATCTTATACCGATCATTCATGATTAGGCATGATTATAATATGAGTACATAGAAGTAATCACATTAATTTTGGAATTTATTTAAAAATCACAGATAGACACTTAAATTTTATTATTGTTTATTTTGCTTTAACAAACTATTGGGGGCTACGTTTTTCACCGTCTCAGGATTCCTACCATCTATCTAAAGCTATGATTTCACAACATGTAGGTAGCTGGTACTTATGTAAAGCATATTAAAAAAACAAACTCAGTTTCCTGACGACATTTTAATGTATACAACACCAGAGATCTCATAGCGAAACTATCACATTAACTTGCTAACTAGCACCATGGCTACCTTACCAGATATATTAAATATTTAGGCTGGCTGTTTAAATCAGGATGGTGATTGCGTAGCTTGCATTCTGGGACGAGCCGAAGAAAATCCCATTCGACTAAAAGAAGCCAATTTGGATCCGTTTCTCTGCGTGGCCCCCGAGCTTAGCACCACGCTCACCCCTGCCGCCGTTGCAACGTGCATGGGGATACAGTAATTTAGCAGTCAAAATTAAGTGCCACGGGTGTAGGTGTTATTGTTGCATGTCGCCCGCATTGTGCTTATAGGTGGGTTGCCGGTAGCCGTCGTTGGCAGTAGAGGCGGACGCACGGAGGTTCACCATGTTGAAATCGCCTGGAATTTTCGCCGCATTCGAATCTTGGACTAACTGGAAGAAAACACCCACCGGATTCAATTAGTGTAACTGTCATAGGAGACGGTATGCCAGACCAAATCAGGCTTTGGAGGGAAAACGAAAACGTAACGTTGTTAATTAATTTGCATCTATTATTTCTCATGTCTGCATCTTCGCTATTTACAGAATTATATTCCGGATCTGGCCCCAGTGGTGGATTATGGCCTAACCCTCCTCATGAAAGTGAGGGGAGACCCGTGCCCAGCAGTGGGACGTTATGGGTTGATGATGATGATGATTGCTGACTGCGACTGGACATAATATGAGACTTCAATAATGCATCACTGCAATGGGTGACGAGCACAGTGTAGTGCCGCAACATATCGGGTGCAGTGCAAGGTGGGACTGTAAAGCAGACATGAAAAATATATGAATGTACCTCGTTTCTATGACAACATTTATTCAAGTTTCTCCCTCGCTCATCGGGAAATTACTATAAAACCGATCCCATTTTTACAGAATAAATAAACAAACAAGAAAAACGGCAGTAAAAAACATGGTTGTTAATAAAAAAATGCTAAGAGTTTTAAAGGTAGATTTCCGATCATCACGGGCCTCAGACGCGCGCGATTATAATAACTACTATGCAAAGCTATGGAAAATCTTCCGAAGTTCACTATCACCGCGCGATACTAATAATACGCTCGTCTACGGCATTGGCGCTAGCTTAGGCAACTCTGCCATACCACTGCTCGTTTGCCTCATTTTAAGACGATAGTTTTAAAATGATTGTCTGGTAAAACATAGGAAAAAATGCATAATACAAAAAAACAGCGGCGTGGTGGCACTGACACTAGTATCGGAAGCTTTCCTCCCATCCTTTAAGTACAATGCTTAATACAAACGCAGAGATAACATGCCTGCATTGGCGCGCGCTTCTGCCACCGATATGCTACGACGATTGGAAATCTACCTTTACCGTCCGTGGAGTCGCAACAATGCTGACCTGTCGGATGTACTCCTCCCTGGAGGCGAGCTCGCGCAGAAGATAGTCGCGGCGGCGCTCCTCGTCCGCGAGCGGTCCACCTTCCTTCATCCGCCGCTCCAGCTGCTCATACTCGCGGTACAGGCACGAATATTCCGCCAGGTCTCGCTTGGCGCTGTGGTGGCCGGTGCTTGTCTTCAACGCCGCGCAGTCCATCTCTTCTCGATTCGTGGCCAGACTGCTTAACACATTAGGGATCTTTCTAATTGTTTCCTCTGTTGTTTATCTGCCAGGCGGTTGAAGTTTAAACTTGGGTGACATAAATTTACCGAAATTACCGATTTCCTTTCATAAATTGATGAGAATCGACCATTTTTTCACCAAGTGAGATTCAAAAATTACCCTGCAGAGCATTTTAAAGTATTAGGTGCCTTACCTGCTACGAGCGGGTGATAACAAGGCATTGGTGGAGAGTGGAGACTGATACGGAATCGTATGAAAAGGGTTTTGGAGGGCTGGAGAGCCTGTAATGATAGTGTATAGTAGGCCAAAGTCTATGATACTGAATATGTTGAAGATATTTGTTTTTGGTTTGATGAAGAAGATGTTACTAGAATATTGTCATAATTAAGTGGGACACTGGGGAAAAAATCCTCACTGGTGGGCCAGTTAAAGTGGACGTTGGGAATACCAATAATCTTATTACATAGTTACTACTATGTGTTTACTATTAATGTGTTTCTGTAAAACATATGTACGTAATTATCAACCGCTTTTCGGTGAAGGAAAACATCGTGAGGAAACCCACATACCTACCCGAGAATTATTTCGGAGGTACGTATGTTATTCACCAATCCGGACAAGGCGCCCGTGGTGAATTATGGCCTAACCCTCCTCACGAAAGTGAGGAGAGACCCGTGCCCAGCAGTGGGACGTTATGGGTTGATGATGAAGTTAATGGTAATAAGTGACTACCATTCAGTTCCAATCAAGTGAATAAAATACGTATGGGCACGCCTTGATAGGGCGATAGTATTTGTCTAATTAAATACGGTGCTTATTTTTGGATATACCTACCTCCTACGTCGGAAAAAACGTCAGTCCCACTTTTCTATTTTGTTTTTCCATGGAAATAGTGAGAAATACCCGTATGGAGTATCCGGGTGTGGTGAAAGAGTGAGACCACTCACTTGCACATGGAGCTGTAGAAGTAGTTCGGTCGGCTGATGGCGCGCAAGAAGCGTGGCACCATGCCGTCGCCCTCGCGGTACAATGCCAACATCCGGTTGTAGGAGATGTATTTGTAGGACGGCAGGAGCAGCAGCCGCTCACCCAGCCTGATCGCATTGATCTCACGGTTGTCGAGCGACGGTTGCTACAACAACACACCGAAAGATAAAAAGGAATTTAACACGTTTGACTGCCGAACCGGTTTTTACATTTAGGCACCGTTACGGACTGTGTGTGTTTTCCAGCACTGGCGTGCCGTCTGTGTGAGCCGCACTGCAGTAGCGCCGCGGTAAACACACACGTATGTGTTTCGCCACAGAGCCGGCACGTACGCTGCGCTAACACAACAGTAACAGGTGTGTTTTCCAGTACTCGCGGAAAGTTATAAAAAACAAAACAGTTGTGTTTTCAGCAGTGTTAAAACAAACTCTAAATCCCGTATTCTAGTGATTGCTTAGCTCACTGATTAACTAATAGCGAGATAGGTTTTTATTACAAAACCGTCAAGCTGACGACAGACTCGGTGCTTTTGTGCGCACTATACGATCTCATAGTAACGTTTGTGAATACGGGGGCTGAGATAGATCCTAGACCCTGTATTAATAATTCTGTTTAGCTAGTTCTGTTCAGACACGACGACGGGCACTTTGTTTTATAATATGTAGTGATGTTAACAGATAGGTACTTACAGTAGTCACACTTTTCGTACCGTACGTAGGAACGTGTCCCAGACCTGAAAGATACAGCCCACGTACCATTAGGAACCTTTCATACGCACCTGTCTGACGCACTGTCTTACCGCACCGCAGCCACAAACGTGCGGCTAAATGTCATTGTGAATAGTTAAGTAGTCCCTAATTGTATGTAACTACAAATGCGTTGTACAAAATGTCTAGGTTCCGTCTAGGTTTAATTTTTTTATTTATTTTACTTATGGTACGCCTGCCTACTTATGGTAGCGCTACGTCTGCCCATAACTGTTACAGAGCCACCCAAGACTTTGTTTTTTTCTGTTTATAACCTTCTTGGGAACTACATATATGCTTTTTTTGTTCACCTATATTTTGTTTAACAACTTCTTAACCCCCATACGTTTTTTCCCATCTGATTATGGTTAATTACTTCTTTTTGTGGTTGGTATCTAATGCATCCATCTTCTAATCAAGGCAAAGGTAGATGCAAGTAATAAAAAAAATGTTATGAGCTCATAAAGTTACAAAATGGAAAATAAATAAAAAAGGATATGATCACCACTGATGCAGATTAGCAAGTCTTCAATATCCTGTATGGTCTTGTAAAATACTAATAATATATGATACAAACCCAAAAAACTTGCCATTTCGTGGTCTCTCCAAAGCTCCCAAGAAGTTTCAGGAAAGCACCCACCACTTTACTGAATCGTGACTTTCACTAGACTACTTACTGACAGACTACATTTTGTCTAAAATCTATAGGAAATTTAAAAACCTTGAAATTTTGAACTGGCTAAATGCCCTAATAGTGCAGAGCCAAAACAAAAGAAAAAACTTACAAATTCATGTATAAATTATGAAATCCCACATACCCATGTGATGGGCAATGGTTAGAGGAATGCCATTCAGCGGTTGTTTGATTTTGAGGCCGTTTAAAACCTGAAACAAGGGGATACCTAGTCGATATTTAAAGGCCATTTACATGAATCAACTGGATAGTCTGTTGAATGGAATAAATTGAAGCAATACGGCTTAGAGCGGTTCCGCGAAACGTCCAATCCGAATCCGATCCCAATCCGGGACCTCAGATGCAAGCAATTCAGGGGCCACCATTTGACATGCGTCATTAGTATTCAATTAATACTAAGGCTACGTCTGTCGTCGGTCCGTCAATAATCTTCTCCGAAATAGAAATTCACGGATGACGGAGTGAAATCGGATGACGGGAATCCGATATAGTGTGCTGTACGGTACCTATTACTATTCCGGAAAGCATCGTCATGGATTCGGACCGGATTCGGTCCATGTTATATTCAAGTTTACTATGTTATAATCGAGGACCGTATCTATTTACAAAATTTCACATACATTGCTTCATCTGTTGTAAAGTTAACTGGAAATTATTTTGTCCCTTAGAATTTTGTACGGGATAAAAAGTATCCTATTTTCTATTCTAGGACCTTAAATATCTGTAATACTAAAGTTCACCAAAGCCTGTTCAGCCGTTACGACGTGAACAGAGGGGCAAACACACAGACTTTCACATTTATACTATTTATGTGATTATTTTAATATATATATAATTATAATTGACGTCGTGTGCTAGTGTTGTATGTTGTTTTATTTTTGTTGTTGTTGATTAATGTGCGATAATGTAGGCCCACTGGCAGATATTATTTGATACTTTCGTACAAAGTCGTGGCGTGTCGCATAGCGTCGTGTTGCGTTAGCCGCCGGTGTGTGACCTTTGATATGATCAATTACTTGTTGTATGTTGACGCCAATATTATGCGAGGGCGCAGTGCTCTTGCTCACGACGAACGGTATGTTGGTGCGGTTGGTGACAGAGCAGTGGTAGCGGATGTCGGCCTGCTTCATCTGCGACGCCACCGTCGGCATCTCGTAGCCGCGGCTCCGGTACCGCACCCGCCGCGACACGGGAAATGTCTGCTGCACAGATATATCCTCAGGATAGAAGTCGACTTGATTCTGTTTACAAAATCTCAAATAATTTATCAGTTTGAAAACATTTTTTTTTTATTAAATATAAGTCTAGGGTGCGGAAATTCGACCTCACGTGGATATTGGCTGGACTATTAGAAACAAGTGTATGGTAAAAGAGCGTAGTGTCACCAGAGAGGCGAGGACAATGGAGGATGAGAAGCCTTAGATAGACCACTGTCCGTAGGTGCTTAGATCATCGAAGTGCAGGCCAGGACGTTTGAGAGATCCTCACAAGGTAAAAGCACAATACTTAATCCAATTAGACTTTATCTACCTACCTTTTTCGATTCAGACGCCAATGCCTCTTTTGAATGGATAGTTGTGTAGTCGTTAGATTTCTGGACCTCTCGGGCTGCATACAAAGGGAAAAAAAACCCATTATAGATACAGACAAGCAGGTTGCCGAATTCGATATGGTGACAAAATGTCAAAAGAAAACTGAAGGCTATTTTAAAGCAGGTACTTCACAGATATAATTATGTAAAAGAAAAAGCTTTCGATGTGATGAAAGACGTAAGTAAGATAACGAAATAAGTAAAGCAAGCAAAAATGTTTCGGGTCGAAGGTAAAGAAATAATTATACTGACACAAGTTGAGTGAAATAGGTAGTTTCTTATCTTGTGCTGTAGAGCGGAGGAGGCTCTAATACTTGACGACGACTCAGAACCAATGGATAATAACCCCCCCCCCCTATGATGCGGTTCCCCTCATCTGGACCCGTAATCCGGAGGGCAATTGGGCGGCTGTCAATATTACTCGCCCAAACGTAATAGCATCGCCCATACACACGCATATAGCGCGTGTACAAAAGTCATTTACATGTATGAGTTATCAAATCAGCTTCTGTATGGAGTGTCGGGGATGTGACGCTGATGTGTGAAGGTATAATTACATAATACTGGTTCGTACGTCTTTTAGTTTGGTTGTCTTCCTTCTTAGGCCCCACAGCTGCCCGCGGCTGCTGCGGCCGGCCGAGTGGCGCCCGCTCCAGCGCCGACGGCGTGCCAGACAGCCGCTGCAGCGATTGGTGTGGAAGAGCGCTTCGACTCTTGTTGAACAGCTCGACTACCGCCTGATCCTCCGCAGTCCGCCGTTGAGCTGTATCCACAGAAACCTTACTGCGTTCAACTATTGAGATCCCTATTTCCTTCCACTGACCTCTAATTATCGATATGACCATTAATTACTAGCTGCGCAAACCGCGATTTCACGCGTGGTACAAACATTAATATATCAATATTTAAAATCAGCGTCAATTTGAATGGCCTACACGTCTACCTACATCCGCAATATTACAGTCGCTACATAAAGGAACACTGCAACGTGTCGAACTAACCCCACAGTTTCATCCACGCCAACTATTATGCCACAGGAATCTTAAATTTTTAAGGAATACAAAGTATCCACGACCTAAAGTATATACTATACCTATACTAAATTTCATCCGTTCACCCGTTTCGGCGTGAAGAAAGGACAAACACACAAAAGCACCGACACACAAACTTTCGCTTGTATCATACTAGTGAGATAAGTAATCGGCTGGTTGAATGAGTTGCCTGCGACACGGGAAGAAATCTTTTCCTGTACAGGGGAAATATTTGTGTGTAATAATACTGCCTATAATACTGCTCCTGATCTCCTAAACACAGGAAACCCAAGTTATAAGAACCTACCCGTGCTCTGCTGTTGCTGCTGCGGCGGTGGCTGCCTTTGCCGATTGTTGGGTTGCCGACGCCGATACTGGAAGGGTAACAACGTCCTCCCCGGTCCAGGAGCCTTTGGACTAGAATCTATCCATTTTGGAACTAAAAGCAAAACATTATCAATAATTCTAGGCCCATTCATCGATTTAAACCTAGACAAGGTATATTTTTTACTACCTTCTTTTAAACTGTTTTCTCGTGAATAAGTTTTTTTCTTTCCTTGACCATGATTAGTATCAGCTTGTTTAAGTTTCTCCAGATTTTCAGCACTGAAATAAGAATGCACATATCTAACTCACAGAGTACTATTGTATATGGTAAAAAGTAAAAGCGCTAGAACACCGTCCGTAGCTTTGTTAACACGCCCTAATTATCGACAAATATCAACAGTAATGTCACGAGAGAAATCACTTATCATCATTAATTTATGATCTATCATTAACACTGGCTGCTGAGCCGTTTTGCTTGTCTAGCCACGGGTGCGGCTCTGCACGCGCCATAGTGTTTTCCTATACAACAAACACAACAGTTGTGTTTTGTCGTACTCGTGACAAGTTATGAAAAAAACGACAGTTGTGTTTTCAGCAGTGAACGTGTTAATAACTAGATTTGACCGTGGAGCTAGCCTAGCGGGGTCTCTGTCGGGAGCGTTTGACCAATAAAGCACAGAAAAGTTTTATAATGTGAATCGTCCCTAGTGGCGATAAGGCTCACATTTCTTAATCGAGAAGCCGCTCTACAGCAGAATTGACTGTGTTGATTATAAAAAATAAAGGTAAATACAGGTCTTCGGGGCCTTCGTCGTACATCTCCATATTCTCGTCCAAGTCGTCATCCTGGCCGCAAGCCACCTCCGTCTGCGAGTCTGAAATCTTCGCACCCAGCCCGTACATACCTACACACCATATCTTACTGTAATTAACCAGTTCTTCATTACCATAGGCTGTAATTATCCTACCGCTCAGTCCTCTAACTCTAATCAATGAGCAGACGGATTTAATTATAAATACCACCATTTGTTGTACCAACATTTTTCTTATTTGATTGAGTACCTAGCTTGACGAGCAGGTCGTACTCCTGATGGTAAGTGCTAGTTTACCTGCCTTTTATTTTATTTAATAATATTTGTAAGTAAGACTATTATAAATACCTTATCTTTGGTATTGTTGTTGTTTCAAAGCTTTCGGCCTAACGAAAACATCAAGTTTTTTTTATTTGTTTCCTCGTTTGTATGTAGGCATTTTATATTGAATTTTTAGTTTTTCGATAATTGTGAGATATAATAAGTAACATTAGGTAACAGCGAATAAACAATAATAATGGGAACCAACTCACCATCTCCATCAGCATGTGTTGGTCGACCTCTCGTCCTCACGTGTCCTCTAGGTCCAGGTGACTCACTGGCCTGTAATCATCGTGAGATTAACATATTCGTTATTTGAATACCTTTTCATCATCTTTTGTACACGTGTCGTGTTGTTGATTTGTGTCCTACGTCTTTTGTGTTGTCTTTTGTTTTCGTTTTCGTATCTTTTGTACGTGTTTTCGTTTTGTGTCTGGGTGTCTGTAGGACCTTGGTCCTCGTAGCTCCTAATTCCTTAGATACAGATACAGCTTTGCCAGATATTCATCCGCCAAGCAGTAGTGTGCAAACAATACTGTGTTCCGGTTTGAACGGCATTGTTTCCAGCGAAATTACTAGGCATATGAGACTAAAGACGATGTCTCGGTGTGAAGAGCGCAGTGCAGTGCCACCCAAGATTATCCAATGCAGGGTACTTGTTAATAAATTGTGAATAAAATTGAAATCAATGATTGTAGACCTGATTGTAGTTCTGCCCGTAATCCCAGACCTGCCCGAGCATGCGATGCTGCTCCACCGTAGCGGGATCGAGGTACCCCCGCGTGGGGTTCTGGGGCACCCGCAACCGCGTCGCCTGCTGTAACACCTCTGCAACGCGTCACATCATAATATGACAATGTAATATTCCGTATAGCCACCCGAAACTAAACAGTTTTTGAAGCACTCCCAACCGTTCATATCAAACTTGTCATTGAATTTATATTTTTATCACACCTTACGTTAAAGGGCATAATTATTGAAAAAATAATTATAACTATATAATGTACATAATATAAATCAACTTCGAAGTAAAAGATCTAGAAAGATATAAAGGCAAAATTTGAAAAGAATATATATAAGTATGAAATTTTGTCTAAAAATATTCCTTATTCAAACTACAGAAAGGGATTGCATTATTTAAAAAACATTGGTGGTAGTGAGAGGGGTGCCTGTTACTGAACAATATCTGTATCGTTTTCTTCGGGAATTTATTTTACTGTCGGTTCATAATAAAGAATCGTGCAGAGCCAAACCATAAAAAGTATTACTACTTGAGATCACAATGCCCTCTATCGGCTTCCGTCGACTAACCTAAATAGCTGCATATTAAGTTGGTAAAGTATGTGGTAACGGAAAGGGCGCATTGCATCACTAGAAAAGTGTGCGGGAGTCTCGCTAGATGGCATTGAAAAGCAATATGTACCTAGGCAAGGAAGTTTACTAAAGTAAATGGAATCCATACTAATGGCAACTATTGTCACTACCTAGTTATTTACTTGTTATGCTCTCAAAACCGTTCATAAAGCTTTCAAGCCATGACGTAATTTAGTAGCAAGTAGGCAACCTCAATGACAATCTGACTAATCTATCTTGTGGACCATACTTGAAATAATAAAAGCCATGGAAAGTTTTCTGTTTCACTCACTCTCGTGTATGTAGATGTGAATATTACTAGATGTGAATAAGAGACAGCTATTCCCTTTAAGGTCAATTTTTCATTCCTCAGATAAAAATATTATATTCTATTGGTAGTACGATTTTACAGTCAACAGTCAGTACAGTTTGTACCTTTTTGTGAATAAAACCTTTACCATAAGAATTAATTTATCTGCTTCTTAGTGCCTGAGATAAGCTTATCTGTGGCATAAACGAAGTTTTTGACGTTTGTTGACATTTGATTGATTACTAAAAAGTTTAATATCTTAATGACACTGGCTGAAATAAAAAACCTGTATCTTTAATAGCTGTCTTCCTTTAACTCGAAACGTAACCTATTTGCGTCCCGTTTACGCATAAATTCAGCGTGAAGTTGGTTTCTTCGAGGTTGAAATAAAACTTCAAATAAATGTCTGCCAGTCCGCTGTATGAAAAATTGTAACAAACTATTCATCTCATAAAAGAGCCTAATAAGTTATTTGTTCAACAGTTATTGAATCGTTTATCTAACGATAAGTAATGAAAAATTGGTCCTTAATCTTCCTTCTATAACTTGTTTTAATTCCGAGTATCTACCTAGGTGTTTACTTATTAATAACTTATTATATTACATTCTAGTGTCTAAGTGGGTACCTAGGTGCCGCATTAGCACTTTAGTGAACCTATACACTCACTCTTTTTAGGCTGGGTGCGTACTGATATAAATGGTACATTTTCTAGCACAGTTGGTTGTTCATTCAAACGGGTTATACTGTAATCAGAAAAAGAAATATTCGGAAATATACCAAAATAAATGCATTTTAAAACCTACGAGTAAGTAAGTATATAATGGATGACGTAGATATAGCTAACCAACCTTCTTTTATTGAGCTTTTTTTTTCTTTTTAACACTTTAACTGCATCGATTTTCTCTTGCAATTCGTCGCATCGCGTTTCTGCTAAACCGAAATAGTCATCCACTTCCGGTATCAGAGCTAAAACAATACTTTCTTTAGTTGCGCCTGTGACATGTCAATAAAAACCAACGACACAAAAAAAAACATTCAATAGCAATGATCAAAGAATTAGATTTTCATTGATTTCTAGCAAATAACAATAGTTATTTTGAAATATTATATCGCACCCCATTAGATAACCATCAGTATACCATTGACATCTGATTCTGTCTACTCAAGATAGTTATACTTACCTACCCACTAAATCAGTGGTAACCGTGAATTTTTAATCACGGCCATTATTCGTTATGCCACACAAGATGCCTCGCCGGAAACGCGTTGTGTCATATGGCGTTCTTATTTCAAAACTTCTTGAAATGCGATAGCTTTCTCCACGTTATTTTGATAGATCAATTGACAGTTCAAAACGAGCGCGTTACGAGTTAGGTGGTCATAGAGAATAACTTCCCCGATGTTAAGTGCTGACGCAGTTGAAATAACAAAGAATGGCAAATGTAGTATGAATTAACTTTTCCGTGGCATATTTTTAACGTTTAGTGACTCCGTTTACCAACCTCTTATATCCAATTTCCGTTCAGAACGCGTTCCCTCTACACCGGCTCCAGCAATGCTACTGGAACTCCTATGACGCTTATCTAAAAACAATATTAAACAATCATCATCATCATCATCACCAACCCATGGCCATAATATGGCATAATCCACCAAAGGGGCCCGGGTCCAGGATGGTGGATCACACACCCTTGAAATCATGTGGGCATGTGGGTTTCCTCACCTCGAATCCTTAAGACGATGCCTAGAAAGTTAGAAGGTACCGATTCATTTGTGTCCAGGTATTTCCATGTATTCATCAAACTTGTTTCGCCAGTATTGTATGTTAGTTACAGGTTGATTATATGTAAGTGTGAGTATAGTGGCCAGGCAGTGCATAGGACGAATGCTCAGTCCGTACGTTCAGTTCGTAAGCCTCAGCGAGTGCAATCTGCCCAAGAGCCCATAAAGAATTCGTGGCCAGTTCAACATAGGTCTGTCTCGTCTACCTAAACCTTCTATGTTTAACCAACCATTTCCATTAAAATTTTAAGAATGGATGAATACAAATATTAATTGAACTGACGCTTCTTAAACACAATGAAAGACTCTATTCGTTACCTTTCCCCGTGCTCCCCTCACAGACTCTGGCTATAGTCGTCATTTTGTCAACCCCTTCAGTTTCATCAAAAGAAAATTAATGATATATTAAGCCACAGAAGGTATATTTTTGTAATCTGACCCCTGTTTACTAAATCTTCTATTTTATAAAAGCTTTAAAGCAATGCTATAAATAAAGACCATATTATTAACACTACAGAGAATTTTATATAACATTAATAATGCGGATACAAATACCTTTAGATAACTTTAAACCGTCACCCATATTAACTTGAAATTTTCATAGCACACCACTTGAAAGATTGGTGCTAATTTTAAACTAAACAGAACGACTGTGATTAATGAATTAAAAAAGTGTGTTAATAGTAAAAGCACTAAAAAATCATTACGTGTAAGTTGTCAAAATAATACAAGTCTTTGAATTAGGAAGCGTCAAATTTTACTTCAAAATCTATGTGTAAGGTTTTCTTTGTGTTGCAAGGAGTTTGTATCTGTCTGTTGTACCTACTGGCCGCTTTTATAAACCCGCCTTTTTTATAGTGACCATAAAGTTTATCCAAAAAGTTTATACCTGCAGGTTTATACATTATGTAGCCGTTGGAGCCCATTATTTACGGTAAATGGGTGATTTAACAAAATAAAAACGGAATATAAGAAACATTCTGTTTTTATTTTGTTAAATTTGATTTCTTCTCGCTTTTAAGTTTTCTTTGTTTTATTGTTTTTCAACAAAAAGTTTAGATAATCTATCGATGATGGAATGTAAGAAAAACCTCCAATTTACCGTAAATCATGGGCTCCGACCAGTGGCCAAACCAAACGTATCCAAATTGGCGTATGTGGCTCACATGCGCCTAAATTAGACCTGGAGGCTTACCATGACGTCTTATAGCGATTCAGTTTAGGACCTAAACTGAACTGCGTCGCATAATCGTACCATGACGTCTTATTAGCGACTCAGTTTAGGTTTCCGCCATTTTGAACCTAAACTGGATCGCAAGTCATGACTTCGTTCATTCTTTTCGTACCATGAGCTATATTTAAAACCTATTTGAACCTATACTGATCCCATTAGCTGTCAAAATAAGCGTCTCAATAAAAGTTAATATTTTCACAACCAAAGTTGAGCCTTTTTGGTTATATATCTTAATAGCGGCGGCCCCGCGGTTTCACCCGCGTAGTTCCTCTTCCAGTGGGAATACGGGTATAAAATATAGCCTTTATTACTCGCTCATAATGTAGTTTTCATTAGATAAATAATTTTAAAAATCGGTGCAGTGGTTTAGCCGAAACCTTATATATTTCCATACAAAATTTCTTCCCCTATTGCTATTTTACCTTGTGGATAATTTTTTTACAAAATTTGAATGTCATTTTTATTTATATCTAATCAAAAGCACAAAAATAAGTTTCCAGCTTCTAGCTTAAAATATGAAGAAACTTCCATACTAACTTTCATCCCCTATTTCAACACTTTACAACCCTTTTCTCGCATTAATAAGTAGCTTATGTCCTTTCTCAGGCTCTAAGAGTCTAGGCTGTACCAAATTTTATTTAAATCAGTTCAGTAATTTTGGCGTGAAAGCGTAGCAGACAGACAAAATGACGGACAGTTACTCTCGCATTTATAATATAAGTAGGGAAGTAGGGATTATTTTGATTTCAGTGTAAAAATCATAATAATTAAGTGTGTGTATTTGTGTATGCACTGTCGCCTTGGGAGTTTAAACTTAGGGCTACTGATTCCCACAGCCGGCGAGAGTATTCCCTGGCTTGCGTGATTTTATTATAGCACGTTGCAATCTCGTTGTGCCTATTTATGAAATCCCAAAGGTGTTCAAGTTGCCCGTAGCTTACTCGTTGACGAGAAGTTTCACAGTATAATATAAAGAAAACCACTTAAAATAGCCGCTAACACTTGAGACGTAAGCTTGGGAATTTTGGAGTATAGATTCATGCGTATAAGTACCTACTTAAGAAATAAGGTTTTTATATAATATGCAAAATATTAGTCAGAATTACTGACGCCATTGTAGTGAATTTATAAACCACATAAAAAGAAATCGAATATAGTATTTTATAAAAATCAGCACAAAAGCGCGCGTATTTTCAATATACGAACTCTTTCGTGCTGTATTTTCTAATTAGAGTCGAAGAACATTCATCCGTCCGTCACTCATTAATCAAATGTCAAATGTCGAAAATATAAAAGGAACGTTCTAAAAAGATATCAATTCTAGGACCACAATATTTTACTCGTAATTTAATTTAAAAATGATCTTAAATAAATAATAAATCAATAAACATTATTGATACATACATCTAAATACTTAATTAAATTACTTAGGTGTTGTGTCTTTACACAAATGACAAAATATGCAACATGAAAATAAGCGTAATTTTCCGAAACATTTTTTGATTTATTTCTGAACGCAACCAAAAGAAAGAAACACGGCTAAACGAAGTTAGCAAAGGATGTTGATACAGTGTTGTCTCTTTCCAACAGAGTGACGTCATAGTAGACGTGAGAAACTATCGTTCGTTCATTCTTATTGTTAACGATCCAATAACGATTTTGTATAGGTGTAGGTCATGGTACGAAATTATGCGGTGCAGTTTAGGAACCTAAGTTGAACTGAGCCTAAACTGAGCCGCTAACTAATAGGTGAGAGTAGGCCCCCTGGCTTTAGATTGGTAACAAACATTGTCGAACATAATTCCTATCCAAAGTCTAGATTGTCTGTGATTCCTACTAACCTGTCTATCTACTACTTGATCTGTGCTACTTTAGTGCTATAACGTAGTGTTAGGTATATTCTCTTTGCTAGGTATCAAAAAGTATATAAACACTACGTTAGAAGCATTATACTCTCGTATACCTATTTATATAATTATATTCTTTGCTCTCTGTATATTCCTTGAATACGTCAGTACTTTCCTATTCATATATAAATAGTACTTCATTAGTTATTTGCACTCCGATTGCCTTCTCAGCACCATGACGAAAAGCAGGATGGAGGCGATGTTGTTCGACTACGGCACCACTAATAGGAGTGACTTTCGTTACGGTCAGATAAATGAGCAGGTCATCACCACTTTCAAACCGAAGCCTACTTGTTTGGGGTATCCCAGACCCTCGCCTCTGAAAGACGTCCACACTCTGTCTAACAGGAAGGCGCCGATACTCTTTCATATATTCCATAAACCGAAAGACATTACTCGCACGGAGCCGTCGGTCGTGCAGAAACCTTATGTAAGTATAATGGCGGTGTAGAACTGTGATCACACCCTTTGTATCAAGTTTGATTGGTCAAAAATTCGCGTGCGATAGTGGCAGGAGCCATCCCAAGCGGTTGCAACAACATCTTACCACGATTTGCCACAACTTCCTTAATGCGTACTGCAAAGGAGTGGAACTCTTTGCTTGAGTCTGTCTTTCCCGATTGTTACAACCTGGGAGTCTTCAAGTCACAAATGAATAGGTTACTTCTAGGTGAGCGTGCATCATGGTAGACCACATCTTCACTTGAAATCAGGTGATTTAGTAGTCACACTCGAACTTATGCATCATAAAAAATTACGTGAAAATAATGCAAATATCATCGATCGATCCGGAATCTATTGTTGAAAACAATGCTGAGGTTCCGCAATACCTGATGCTGAAGCTGATATACACAACAACCCTGCGTTCAATTACAAAATCCTGAATATTAGTTATATATACACTAATTATTTAATTCATAATAGTAACAAGATCCTAACTACGAACAAGAACCAAGTACCAAAATGTAATTGTACGTAATCACCACCATGTTTTTCGGTGAAGGAAAACATCGTGAGGAAATCCACAACCACATGTCCGAGAATCATTTCGGAGGTATATGATTGTCCAATCCGGACCGGGCTAATCCGGACTAATCCTCTTCACAAAAGTGAGGAGAGACACGTTCTCAGCAATGGGCCGATATGGGTTAACCATATAATGTTGATATGGAAGTCTTTATATATTTAAGTTCTTTTTTAAGTCTTTATCAGTTTTGATATATTTTTTGTTTTTGATCAGGATTAGAAACTGCCCTTCAAGTCGGTTAAAATTTGTACCTTCATAACCACCTTACTTATAAAATAGTTTTACTAATAAATAATAAACCATTTCAGGTAAGATCTTGTGATGCCGATCACAGAGAGGCAATAAGGACTCGCCCGCGTCTTGTGATGACGCCCGCTGTCAGTATGGATGACGTCACGGACCCTCGCGCGCGAGCTATCCTTCTAGGTGACATGTATACGAGCGCTGCCATGCAAGCCTCTGCGGGAGTGTCCGCGCCGCGGTCCAGCGTTCGGGCACCGTTGCCGGACCGCCTGGCAAACTCCAACCCCGTGAGCATGCTTACTCGAACGTAGTCTTATCATGACAGTACAGTAAAGTATCGTGTGCCTGTAGACATAAGAACGTATTGAGTTTTATCGTCGTGATGATCTGTACTGTACGAAGCTGCCGCTACGAAAACCATGCGTGATTTTAGCTAAGCGCTGACTGCGTTTTATAACGATAACCCAGAGTTTTATAACGATAGCTACGGACGGCTGACGTCACTTCTCCACTGTCAAGATAAGACTCAATGCGGCCTTACGTCTACGGACAAACAGTTCGCAAGGTCCTTACTCTGGCCTGATGCGAATCTTTCTGCTGGTAGTTTCTCTCGCCATACTGGTTGCTGTGAAGATTACCCAGTTGGTTTTGTGTTTGATAGGTACTTCATCGTAAAATCAGTAAATTTAAAAAAACAGCTGACACAACTAGAATAAGGCTGATTATCTTCAAACGTTTGAACATATTTTCGTGAATCATGGCTAACAAAACTTTCGATCAAGTCACACTTCAACAAAAAAACAAATCAAAATCGGATCATCCGTTTGGGAACTACGATGCCACAGACAGGCACATTTATACACGCGTCAAATTTATAACATCCTTCTGTTAGTTAGACTAGCTAGACGATATTAGCTAGGGTTACCAACTAGGTAGGTACCTACGTCTTCTACCATATTCATAATATATTTTATTAGCCTGATTAACCAGAGCTACTTGGCGGAATTAAACTACTTTATATCATTTCCTTTTTGATACTTTCAGATAAAACTAAGGCATCTGCAACAGCCGGTGGTGTCTCCCGAGTGGAGAATGGATTCAGTCAGTTGGGATAGTAGGCAGCTGCGGAGCTACTGCCCTCAAACCAGGTTCTTCTGGCAGAGACGGGAAAGTCCAAGGTTAGTCACCGCTTTAGTAGCATAATATAAACTGATGGATCAGGGTTCTTAGATATTAAGTTCCTACTACCTAGGAAAGGCTTAATACCTTCCGTAATACGGAAATCCAGCGAAGAACTAAAGTTCGGGACGTCGGGACCACTATTGTGAAACTTAAATGGAGCTGGGTAAGGCACTTGGCCAGGCGAATTGACGACAGGTGGAGTATGGTGGTGACTGAGTGGTGGAGTCGAAGCGACTATTTGACTACGATCGCGGGTTTAACCTGGATCTGCAAACGACATTCTGGAAACTATTTGAAACTATTTGCCTATTATAAATTTAGCATTGGAATTCAACAGGGCAGTGTTGGGTACGCTGCCGGTAGTGGAACTAAAATAGAACTAAACTATGGGCTACTTATTTAGGTGTACCTACCTTGTAGATTGTCCAATTGTTCTCGTATGTAAGTAGGTATGTAATGTTAGATATACTGTGTATTTGTATTAGGATACTAAGTTTATCTAGATTTATTAATGTGAACCATGTTATGACTGCGTAACATCCTATCATGGATTTTCCTTACATAATTCTCCGAACTAAAAAAACGACTTCAAATAGATTTACTATTATAATAAACTGTAATCACTACTGAAAATTCACAAGAAAGCAACATACCTACGCAATTTCGGTTATTTAGATGACATATTTTTATTTCAACAACCAAACTACTACGAGTATACCGATTTTGATAAAAACATAATAATAAATGTTCAGTCAAATAAAATTAATAAAAAACATATCGGTTCGTAAATGATTGAGATATCCTGATTATTAATTGTAGTTTGCGAAAAAAGTTTTGAGGTTTCACATCTGCCAAGTGTCTTGCGATGGATTTATCTATATTGTTCATATTAATAAGTATTATACTTATCTCACAGATGCGAGAAGTGTGAGGAGAGTGAAGCAGTCACAGCACAAAAAACATGCAACTTCAGATTATGAAAGGGGGTTAGGGGAAGGAATTTTCTGGCGGCGGCGTCGCTAGCCGATAAAGAATTTCTTAGACATAGCAGGTATGTAACCTTTCTCCATGCTACTGATGGGAGAAAGGGAATAACACAGTACGTACGATTACCAATCAAAATTGACTTTATTTGATTATAATTATATGTGTTAATTTTGTTGCTTTAAGTTTTTTTAAGTATCAATTACCTTGGTACTTATGATGGGCGCACGCAGCGCTTGTAGTGTTGTGCGTACGCCACAGGTTTTTATCAATATCTACCTACTGGCCAAGGATGGACTTGCAATTTGTTTCATAGACGGTTCAAAATACGCCGTGCAGTAGCAGCCTGCCCCGCTAAAGTTTGTCCACGAACTTTCTGGTTTTTCTGACATTTGTGACATTATATGATCAAATACTGACGGCCTCCGTGGCGTAGTGGGTGATGAGTTGACCGCTAAGCGTGAGGTTGCGGGTTCGATTCCCGCACATGGCAAAAAATTGTGTTAACTACAAGTATTTGCTCTGATCGTGAGTCTGGGTGTTTGTGGGACCATGGTACTCTTAGATGACTGGTGGAAACGGGACGCGAATAAAAAAATGCAATTTGTATCCCCTTAACCTTGGATCGTTCCTGCTTTAACCCCACCACTGGGAATACATTAGGGTACATCATCGGTCGAGGTGAAGTACAGAAGGGTGGATTAACAATACGTCTTCACTGGCGCAAAAGGGCGAACCTCGTACAAATGGATCAATCACGTCAAAAGGCTACTTGATCATGCCTAATCATAGTTTTTAGAAATCTTCTCGGAACTAAAAGGTTGGCCAAGGTGATGGAGAAGCTCTACTAGTTGGTAAACTTTTCCATTTGAGGTTTTTCAGTAAATTCCAGCCTGACCATTAACACTTTGACTGCTGAGCTGATTTTTTTGTCTCGTGGCTAGACTGCGGCTCTGCACGCGCCATAGTGTTTTCCCATACAACAAACACAACAGTTGTGTTTTGCCGTACTCGTCGCAAGTTATGAAAAACACGACAGTTGTGTCTTCAGCAGTGAACGTGTTCAAATGTATTCATTGTGTAAGCTGTATCATAGGATTACCCTGTGTATGAACGTGTTTCAGTAGAACAATTTTTGTCCATAGCATGAAATAAAAACAGGGAACCTTTTGCGGCTGTAGCGACGAATAGTTCAAGGGCAGGCCACCCCAAGGTCACTCGCTAACGTACCAGAAAACAACGAAAGTCGATGCCAATCTTAATAACACGAATTATTTTGTATAGGAATAGATATATCCATAAAAGAAGTTAAAACACGCCCCTGCAAATTAATGTTTCATTAACTTGACGCGCATATGATTCACCTGATGGTAAGCGCTACCCAGAATTTTGAATTGCATAATCTTGGGCGGCATTGCACTGCGCTCGTCACCCTGAGACGTTGGTTCTAAAGTTTCATATGCCCAGTATTCTCGCTGGAAACAGTGCCTTTCAAACCGGAACACAATAATGTTTGCACATTACTGCTTAGCGGATGAATATCTGGTTAAGGTTCCCCAGCCGGTATCTCGCGGTAGATGCCTGTACACTACTTACGTATATTCTATGTACCTCAACATAACATAATGAAAAATTTACACTATTCTAATTTGGACAAGTGGGTTGGAATATAATATACCTATACATACCCCGTAAAGGCCTCTATTGTATCTTGCTTTACAGTGTGTATAGTAGGTAGGTAAGGTAATTATTTAATAAATTAGAAAACAATTTTATTCTTATAGTTTTTATTATATCAATATACACCTATATCTACGTACTTACTGACACAAAAGAAAAATATAGTAAATCCAATAATAAAATTATTAATATTAGTAATTAATGACAGTCGTTTTATGGATAAATCCTTCGGTAATTGCTTAAATTGTTAGAATAACAATAAACGCACATGATAAATGAACAGGTATACTTCAGACAAATCATTTGTATAAAAATCTGTTATTTTATTACATCATTTAATATAAATACGAGGAGTTCGTTGAATGCACTTTCTTGAATCACCGTGGTGTTCACCACTATGAACACCATGAAATTAGAATCATATTTCTGATTAACATTTGTTTACACAACATACATTATTTTCTTTCACATGTTGTATTATTTATTACACACGTTATGAAGTTTATGAAGCTTCAACAGCGAAGCTTTAACCTACAATACACGTATAATATAATAGCAGGCATAAAAAATGACGTTAATACTAGCACACTCTTATGGAAGTATCTTGCATGCTATTGTGCAAGCAGTGTATTGCAGACTTAAGGCTCAAAAGGTAAGCCGGGCCTCCCACAAACCTCCAAGGCGGCAAGAACCCTAGTGAATCACACTCCCGTATATCGTACGCGAAATTACGCACGTAGCGGAGTTTAGAGTTCTAGCTCACCCTGTAAGGAACGCGCCGCTCGCCCTCGAGGCCGAAGCTTTCAACTCGGCCTCGGGTGCGGTTCTACAACAGCTGGTTAAGCCAAGCTGCTACTCTATAATAATATTGCTAAAAGCGTAAAATATATTGCTTTATGCTTTCTACGTATTGCTTCGAATTTACAACGCTTGTTTCTAATTTCTATACTTTAGAACCATTTAAGAGTATTCACATAACCATTGTTTGAAATATATTTATATTTTTATATCAGTGATAAAGAAACTGATACCTACTCACGATTCGCAATATTGCACAATATATTTACCAGTACCGTGTTTAACATCTACGTCGACTAAATGCAACTCAGTTAGCATGGAATGAAAATGTTAAAATGTTTCTCAAACAAGAATGAGTGCGACAACGCCAATATCCTACTAATATTATAAATGCGAAAGTGTGTTTGTTTGTTTGTCCGTCTTTCATGCAGACACGGGCTGACGTGGTTTTCTGCATAGAAACGGTAAGAGGGCAGTGCAGTGATACAGGCTACTTTTGATAAAAAATAAATGAATTTTTATTGCCAAAAAAGTTAGTGTTACAAAAAGAGCAAACTTTATTATTTGATCCTAGATTAGATTCCGTCCTTGTAGGATAATAGTCAAGGCGGTTGCGACGGCGGGACGTAGCTAGGTCTTGGGCCACAAGTGGTATGATTTACAAAATGACACTAATGAAAATTCACAGTTTGCACTGTGCATGGTATATGGTGTAATGAATTTATGATTTTTATCAACCTAAAAGAATAGTCATAAATAAAGAATAGTAAAGCAGCTATTTTATATTTAAATTCGTTGTAGGCTAGTGTTACTCATTCCCTTATTGTTTACTATGTAGTCACGTCACGGCCCGTGCCTCGACCAAACATATTCGCGGACGTTGGCAGTCAACGAGAAAACAACCATTTTAATATTTATAACTTTCCAAAAGTTGTCAAGTAGCCTATTTAACACTAACCATAATAATTGTTCAAATACATGATACATGGAAGAATAATACATTCATACAAACATGTTGAATACTATATAATAATAGGATAGTACAACCCATATCTTATAATAGCCGATGCCAATGGGTACGAGTATATTGACTCTTAATTTACCATTTGCGCTAACGGCCTTCAAAGTTCAAATGTCATTTAGGAAACAATGTCATAAACATACTATGTATTGCCCCTACTAAATGACAACTCAGAAATGGTACTCATTCGATATAAATTGAATGTTTCATCTTTGATTATTTACTTGGCAAAATGAATAAATGCCGATAACAATAAACACAAAACACGGAAAGTACGGCCTCAGTTATGCGCAGTATGTGAGGGCCGCTACTTTACATGTTATCTTAAAACTGACAACGATGGCGCATTATATGGATCCCACGCAACCTTAAGTCTTATTCATCTATTTAATCGTTTCGAAATAGAGTAAATATTGCTCAAAGGTTCACTAGGTAAAACGGAAAACTGTATGCCCTTGGCGGTGCATGTAATATAATAATGTATCCATGTACATCCAAAATCTACTAAAACCACTCGATAGTTAATGGATAAAAGAATTCATAATGCGTTGAGTGAGGACTCCATTATCAACCCTGACATGTAAATAATCAAAGTGTTACATAAATAATGCAAAAGCAATAATAGAAAAGGTAAATGTTTCATATTAATCATTATAAATATTAATTCTTTATAATAAATGACAAAAATGTATGTATAATATAACATGAAGTAACTGTCTTTAGCTCTCTATATAACGATAGTAATAATTAAATATAATAATGAAAAAACTAAATAATTAATGAACTATACTTATGAAATTATGACATTTAAATGTTGATTAAAATCATGAAGTTACATAGGTAGGTACCTACTATTGCAAATTCTGTTTTTTCCTATCTAGTATTATGGTTTATAGCCTGACCAGAAATATAAAAGTTTCAAAACTGTGGACTTGTAATCAAAAATATTATGTACGTTTTCGTGACGCGTTCTTCATTTATTTTTTATTTTTATTTTAAGAACCTTATTTTATTTATACATTTGAATTACTATTACTTTCCTTCTATGCAATATTCTGGTATCCATCATTGCTGCAGTAAAGGACGTGTTTCTTTTGTTTACCTTCCTGTATTATAAATTTATTGATTTTAGTATGGTGAACACGCTCTTGAAAAACGCCTTTATCAGGCGTTCTATCCTAATCTCCCGTTACGAAAAGTTGTCTTAAAGTTTATTTTGAAGTGATACAGTTTGTACCTTACACATGTAGCAATTATGCTACCATTAAGTATATCTTTTCATTGTTTAAATTATTTATTTTTGTGGTCAGTCTATAATTTCTATTGGCAACAAATGGAAGGAGGCCTTTATTATCTTAATAAAGCCGTAATAAAGTTCATGGATATTGCTCTATTGGTGAAATAAATTCATTCCATTTCATATAAATTAAGAGCATTAATGTTTTTATCTGTAAAATTTATAATAATTTATATAATGACGTAAACAATTAACGCTAGTAACGTTAATTAACGTTATAAATATTACAGTGTTAGTGTATGTATATATTGTTTAGCATAATGTTGAATGTTACATAATGGCGCGTGGGTGGGCCCGCTGGTCGCGCCGCTGCGAAGCACGAGGGGCTTCTACAATACAATGCACTTCTTTTTCCTGGCTGGCTCTGGAGGCTCCAAGGCTGCGAGTATGGCCTCATCGAAAACATTCTTCAGCCCTTTCTGTAATCATAAGCAAGTTGCTGTTTAGCGTTTAGCCCTTTGCAAAGTCAAACAAAAGCAGGTAAACCATGTGTGTAACACATGACAAACACCACCTAGCTTTTCAATGTTTTCCTTAACCGGAAGCTCATGTTAATTTTTTGCAGTCTGCTGGTTCCGATCTTATGCCCTGCACTGTGCGTTTCTTAAATATGAACCAACTGACCAATCGAGCCTTACCTGTGTAAGAGCAGAGCATTCAACATATTTGACAGCCTTCAGTTCCTTCGCAAGTTTCTCTCCTTGTTCAAACGACACTGGCTTCTGCTTGATCTTAGCCAGCTTCTCCATGGTGGCGGGATCATCTCTCAAGTCTATCTGTGTTCCCACCAGAAGGAATGGTGTTTTTTGCTGATGATGAGTAATTTCTGGTACCCACTGAAACATATATTAAATATTATATTATTGAAATGAACTTTATATACAAATGATTGGCGTGGTGTACAAGGTTTAGTCTGTCATAGCTAATCCTTGGATGGAACCATAATCAAGATACATTTATATTATACAAAGTTTATAAAGAGTTTTGCTATGGGGACTTCACTGTATTACTATTATTGTAATTATTACATTGCAATATAACCAAACCTTACCTTTTCCTTGACGTTCTCGAAAGAACTCGGGCTGACTACGCTGAAGCAAACGAGGAAAACATCTGTTTGTGGATAGCTGAGTGGTCGTAGCCTATCATAATCTTCCTGACCTGCAAGCAGAACCATTTATTAGCAGAAATTATTATTAATTACCAAAAAGTTTTAACATGTGACTTTAAATGTGCACTAAGGCTGACAATGCCTATGAGTGGTGACAAAGAGTACTTTAACAGGAGCACCCACTGAATAGTTAAATAGATGTGAACAGAATCTTACCAGCAGTATCAAAGAGACCCAAAGTATAGGGTTCTCCTCCAATCATGACAGTGACAGCATAGTTGTCAAAGACAGTAGGAACATACTCTGAAGGGAACTTATTTGTTGTGTAGCTGATCAGCAGGCATGTTTTACCGACCGCTCCATCGCCAACCACCACACACTTGATAGTCTGCATTTTGTATCTCTACGTAACTTCCAACCGATATACTTCTTATGTCTGAATTGACTCCTTATCTAAGTTGAGTTGGTTTGATCATATCAGCCTCAGCAGCGGCTCACTGGAACATAGCGTAAAATGTTTAAACATTAGTTCATGGTCAACACATTGTTCATTAGCTTTATCTGTGTTAGTGTAAACAGGACACTTAGACATTATTTTCTTGACTTAATGGTAACAGAGGCCTGCTAGTGTCAATAACTCTGTTCAAGGATCATTTTGTTAACACCTTCAGTGCTGAAAACACAACTGTTGTGTTTGTTGTATGGGAAAACACTATGGAGTGTGCATAGCCGCACCCGTGGCTAGACACGAAAATCGGCGCAGCAGTGAAAGTGTTAATATTGATATTAGAAGACTATTTCCCACCAAGACCCGGTTGGCTTACTGCCAACAAAATTTTTTTTTATCTGTAGCTCGGGTTTTACTCATTCTATTCAGATATGATCTACTTATATTATTGCACATGTCATGTTTCACACTACCAAATAGTGAAAAAACCGCATTGCAAGGACTTCCTAGTTTAAACTTGATGCGAAAATGTAGACTTTTTGTCCTTTACTGATTTATAATAAGTATAGATAACTTATAAGTATAGATAAATATCGCACGGCTCCTTAAATCAAATGACATTTGCATGCACAATCAGGTTGGCAAATTAACAGATCGCAAAACATAATATGAAGCATCATAAGCAAGAACATTTTCTTTTACCACTCATCAGATACTCGACAGGGTATTTAAGTCCAAAGACGGGTGTTCAAATCTAAAACTACAAAGGAAATCATTTATTTTGCTTCAATGTTCATCAGGTAATAAACGTGAGAAAGGTACATCTTACCCGGTAATGTTGGAGCATATAGCTGGACAATAATAATAGATTTTGGTTACTAAGTTACATTTCTTTTTTAATTCTTATATCGATGAAGTGGTTAAAGAAATACCTACTGTGTTACATAAGGAAAGAAAACAAAAGGCAATTGCCTATACAACTCTAAGTAATATTGTAAATGTGAATTCTAGGAGTACATAATGTATGAAAGCATGCATATATTACCACTCGGCTCCATAGTGCCTAGCATTGGTTTTCTTAAAATTTGTTAGACTAGTGTATTTAGGTCTTGGAAATTGCCCATTAGATACTTTTTATCAATGTGAAGCCACGAGGCGCACCTAAATACACTATACATTAATTCATATTATGAATACCAATTGGTTGTTGATAAGTTGATCATTGTTAATAACTCATGACAATGGCTGTTTATTAAACATTACCTTTAAGCTGTCAGTTTGTCTATATATATGGACTTCCAAGTCTTGAAATTGTTTTTAGAATTATTATTAAGATAGAAAGTTATTTAATGGTGCTGTTCATTTATTACGTAATACATAATACGATTTAAACAGGAGCTTTAAATAATTATTTCTTTTTGGGCCCCAGTTAGGTTGGGGGTCGGAACTCAGTAAAAATTGTCTTACATAATTCATGAACAGATCTTTTGCGCTAGCAATTATAAAAACTAAGGAAAGAACACAAAACATACAGTTCATAGACTACAATAGCTGTTCTAAAACTCTACAACAATAAATTCTTTAGCTGTGGAAAATTAATTAATCAGCCTTGATATAGAAAACTATCTAATACCGAAAGCCATATTAACACTTTGACTGCTGAGCTGATTTTCTTGTCTAGCCACAGGTGTGGCTCTGCACACACCATAGTGTTTTCCCATACAGAGAACACCCACAGTTGTGTTTTCCCGCACTTGTGACAAGTTATGAAAAACACCACAGTTGTGTATTCAGCAGTGAATGTGTTAAAAGCTAGCTTATAATCAATAACAAATGTCTAGTAAATTTCAAATATCTACATACAAGCACTAAAATTATAAATGCACTATGTGAAGCACTGAAATTATAAACACACTGAGCAGACACTGCTAAAATCAAGTATGAAGGGTCCTATGTCATGGTTGAAGTAGGTAATATAATACCAATGTTATTAACATATTTTTTCCCTTATTCATTGAAAAATTTGTTACAATCATCAATAGCGGACCCACAATTTCTTTCGCACTTACAAATATTTATATTCATGTCAACTCTGCAAGATATTGAAATGGAGCATAGAGAACAAAAATTGTTAACAGACTAAAGTTATCAAAAAAGAGTTATTAATGATTAGGCATTATACGAATAGCTGTTTTCACTTAATTTTTTTAATTTGATGCATAATCACCCCGCACTGTTATTTTTATTTATTTATATTCCTATATATTGAAGTTACATCTGGATAACCAATTTTTATGATCAAGGCCATTTGTGTCTCTAGAAACTTGATAATTTGACAAATTCCTGTTATGTGGATGACCAGCATTATATGATGGTTATTACATACGGATAAGTCAGATTGAGAAAATTGAGGATTACTATGCTTAGTGAGCAATCATTATAAGTCATACTGTTTCTCTAAAAAACAAGCAAGCTAAAATGTTAACGTAAAATTCAAGCCCATGAGGGTGAGCTGAACAGCTGTGCTTTTCATGGCACATGTCTACTGAAATTAAGAATGAAGGTCTCCAGTTAATTATTCATTATTTATAATAGTTCACTAAAGCTATGTGGAAGGAAGCATATTATCATTCTCATCTAGCATTATGAACAGTGAATTGTGCATTGTGCTCTGATCTAAATAATTATAGACAATACTTTGTATCCAATCATGAAATAAATATAACCAAACGCATGCCATTCTACAAATTTCACAATCATAATATTAAAATAACAAAAAATAGCACAAAGCAAATAAAAGTATTCAGGTAAATGCTAAATATTTAGGCATAAAGAATACTACTAAGAGGTGAAGATAATAAGAGAATAAAAATACCACTTTTCCGGGAATGTAAAACTTTTAGTTTCTTCTATTTTCTGCTGTTTTTACCAAGTTATGCCTGTTCCATTCAATAGGTATAAATAGAAAAACAACTTGTTTCTAACATTGTATGAACAAATCAATGTATGAAAAAAAGTAGTAAGTAGTGCATAAAATACAGTATTATGGTGGTACTCGAAACGCAAATATAATATAGTAGGTACATACCTACTAATTAAAATAGCAACACCAAGGAAGTAAATAAATTGGGGACAATGACCCTAAAAAGGGTCGTGTAAATAATACAATCCAGATGATATTGTAAATCGAACGAATCACGGGAGCTGAAACAAAGAGATCACTCTAGATCGCGCTCGCCCTATCGATGGGTGCGTGCTACGCGTTCGTCATCGACAATCGACATGCCTTCCGGACCTGCCGACTAGTACCCCAGCCTGTTACAGTGATATCAACGTAAAGCAACCACTCGTAGCACTTGGTCGAATACTTTAAAACATTCATATAACTCTTATTTCGATTCTTGCAGCAGGCCTATCGTGGCCGGCTGCCTGTTTTTTACATAATCACGTTACAATACATACTTTGACGTCCATTTTGTGACGAGCCCGAACACCAACGATTCATAGCAATAACAGTGAAAACAGCAGAAACGGTTGTTAGTAGCACCAAAAGTTTGAATAGCACTAACCTTATTGCGATATATTTTATCCAGATGAAACACTTTACCGATACCACCTTGTAAATACAGTTGAAAATTACAAATCGCACGTATCGAGTTGGGTCATTGATGGTGACGCCCCGATAGAAGTATGGGGAATAGGGATGCCCCGATTCCATCCAATCTTTCAGACAACCGGATCACGAGTATACGTTGCATATTTTACAATTTATTAGAATAATTTCTAATCCGTTCAATATTCTAGTGGATCGATCCATAACGTCTGTAATCGGATCGTGGATATTGAATCAATCATAAATTTATATTGTAATATCTATTAAACTGTAGGTATATTATATAGACCAAGTTATAAAAACGATACAAATTAAGTTTTATAAAAATCAAGAAATAAATACCTACACAAGCTCAAAATGTATAACTCAAATCATTTATTGCAAGTAGGCAAAAATATTGCACTTACATAGGTCAAAAACTTAAGTCTCATAAACAACTATGAAACTTTGGTAATAAAGAGAGAGAAAGAGAGAGAGAGGGAGATGAAAAGTGTCCTAATAGGCTCAATCCAAGTAAATAGTCTTACAAAATTTTTGTTTTTAAAAAATTTTCACAACAATCTCGTTTTCTTTTCCATTGATCTTTTGGATAATCAATGAGATACGATCCGGAACCGTTTAACGGATCGAGACATTACTTCAGTTCCTAACATGTGTAGAGATATTTGTACATTTTGTAGATATTCTACTCCTGCCACTTGCATTATGTAGACTGTCAAGGAATACCTACGAAATAGTATTACACTTAGGTACCTACCTAAGCGTAATACTCATTTCCATGAGCATTTCCACTTCTTCTTACACTTTATTACAACTATTATTAATCTAGAAATCGGATCAAATACACATAACGCACATCTCTATAGAAGTAATAGTTTTCTGTGGTGACGCCATTCCAAGAGAATATAGAATAAAATAACCACACGACGCCGTTGATTGCATGAATGAGTGAATGAAAGAATGTCTATGACTAGGTCTATAATGTCTGACTTGCTGACTATGGTATCGTTAGTTCATTTTGACAGTGACAGCACAGGTTTTGACACAAGGTTTGATGTCTCAAATCGCAAGTTTTCTGCTAGGAGCTTTGAAATCGAATCGATCCTGGAAATCGATTTCGTAGTGATTGCTGTCGATTTGCAACTGCAAAGTTTTATGTGATCGATTAGTCGGCGAGCCTCTGTGGCGGATTATGGCTTAATCTTCCTCACGGAAGTGAAGTTAACCCGTGCCTAGTGTGAGTAGATAGGAGTGATGTGATGAAAAACTATGTTTTCCTTTTAATTGACTCTAAAATTAATATATTCATCGATGAAAATATTAATGTCATTAATCATATTTACATCACTACCTATACGCGTCACATCTGCACAAGACGTCAAGTCCACACCACATTGTTTGTTTGGTTTTGAAATTGGATAAACACCTTAGTTTAACTATCTCTTTATTTACCTTTATCATTTCAAATCAAAGCAAACCAAACTTACAGTGCAGTGCTGAAGTCGCAGACGCAGATCGCCCACAGTCCATGCCGCACTGTAGAAAGAAAGAAGCACTGCAGGCAGAAGTCTGGCTGGCAAGAACTCTACGAGTGCTTGAATTCCAATTCTAAATTTAAAAATAACGGAATACAATTACATTTTGAATTATCGCATTGTCAAAAACTGTAACAGCATCGAAGAAAAATATTACAGTGCTGTTTCAAAAAACCTATAAACTGGAAAGATAATATAATTAATTTGGTTCAAATAAAACTTTAAGAATAACCTAAAATGCTTCTCTTGGGAGACACATTTCCTGATTTCTCTGCGAACACTACGAATGGAGAAATTGAGTTTCACAAATGGCTTGGTGATTCGTAAGTGTCATAAAGGATTTTATGTTTATTCTATGCAGTATGTATTCATGTTGGTGATCGAGTTCACTCATGGCTGGCAAGGTGTACCTACATTTTCATGTTAGTGCTCCAAGCCCAAACTCTTAACGGTTAAATTCAACTAAAAGCTAGGAACCATTCCTATATTATTGATTATACTATATTATTGATTATATTATTACAGATGGGGAGTCCTGTTTACACACCCAGCGGACTTCACACCAGTGTGCACCACAGAGCTTGCGCGAGTGGTTAACCTCCTACCAGAATTTGTCAAACGCAAGACAAAAGTCATTGGTTTGTCCTGCGACACTGTTTCAGCACATGTAGCATGGTGCCAGGACATTAAAAAATATGCAGGTAAATATTCATATTATTGAGTAGCTGCACGCTCACTGCAATCTCAATATCTAATGTGTTATTCCAAGAGCTAACAATGCATTCAGGTGTTGCAGCATGAAGAGAAGACAAACATTCATACACAGGCATTTACAATATTCATGAGATGGCTTGTCATGTCTATAACTTCATACCATTTATAGATTTATTGCCATGCTGAGATAATTATATTGTTTCAAATTTACAATACAGCATAGAAATAAATTACGGTGGTACTACTAAACCGGTTGGTTGTACCAAATGCAAAATAAGCCTTTGGTACCTCCAGGAAATACCAATAGTAGACCTACCACACATAAGATAGGATAAATGAGGCAAACAAACAATTGTTTATAATGTTGTTCTGGATTTAAAATGCATAGTTGAAATGCACTTACATTACATTTACTCAGTATACTTGTAAGCATTGCATGGTGACTTTAATTTGATTTAATATCTACAACTATTCTACAGTGTACAATAAAGACAACCATAAATAGACTGTTGCAACCAAATAGCTATGTCAATGCTTATTAATTTCAGGGCGAAGTGTTGATGAGAGTTTCCCATACCCCATAATAGCAGACAAGGATCGAACATTGGTGACGAAGCTGGGCATGGTGGACTTGGATGAGAAAGATTCAGATGGGCTGCCGCTGTCTGCTCGCGCTGTGTATATTATAGACCCCAAGAAGAAGTTCCGGCTATCTGTCCTGTATCCTGCTACTACAGGAAGAAATTTTGAGTATGTATCATCTAATTTCGTTCTTGATATGACTGTTGTTCCCGAGGTTCGCTAACTTGATTCTGTTTGGCGATAGTCTAATCAAAAAAAGGTACTTGGTACTTGATGAGCGTGCTCATTTCTGCTACAAGTTCGCCAATCGGCCCTTTATGCGTGAGAGCCACCCAATGTCCTCCAGGAAGACCAGCTGCTTGTGTACCAGTCTGCAGGCCTCTCGCAGGGTACCTGGTCCAACATCCCCTCCATGAAGACGTTTGTGAATTCAAATCCCAGGTCAGTGTGGGCAAATGGGCATGTACCACCAATATGTTTCTCGTATCACATATCCCATCAAATCATAATTGTGAAAAGGGAGCTGAGTAAAATAAATGATATGCGTGGTTGTTGTTTTTGCCAGTAAAGGAATTGAGATGGAAATGGGTGCCAAGTTCATGTAGATAAGATATGTTAATGTTACTGTACTAAAACAGTAACTTGCGAATAAAATAAAGAAGACCATAAAGAATGCGTCATTGTTGTAAGTTGATTAATCAAATATAAGTTGTATGTGAGAAGTAGTCATTTGGTTACAAAGCTCACAAGTTGCGGTTCCGCTACCCTTGCTAACCTGAAAGTGCCACTGAGAACTTTATAGTGCATGCCACAGTGCGCTTAATAGATCAATACCCCTATAAACGACTATGTGATAGTAATAATTGTGAGAAACGTTTGTTGAATGTGTCCAAATGAATTCATCTGAATCGGATTCGAAAACATTTCGACACCTGTGAATAAGGGAACTGCACTGCTCAACAAATTGTATCTGGATTTATGAATTATAAAATAGCTTTCGTAAACAATAACCTTGCTTAATTTTATTGTGTTAGTAATTAACACCGTTAAAATTATTCGCTTTGTTTAAAAAGAAACTTAACGGATGTGTAAATGTGTATGTTTACAATCCATTGTAATTGCATTGTTTATAAAATAAGAAAGCAGCACCAAGGCACTTGTCATAATATTTAGAGTAGAAGACAATGACAATTGTTATGTGATCATAAGAATAATGCTACAAGCTGGCAGTTCAAGATAGAAATGATTTACCCACCTTTGTACTTACGGCTAGATTTTCGTACGAAAAATTAGCACTTTATTCCACTTCATGACTTACAAGTAAAAGAATAGCTTAATATGTTCACTGCTGAAAACACAACTGTTGTGTTTTTTATAACTTGCCGCTAGTACGGGAAGTTGCCGCGAGAACGGAGTACGTGTGCAGATCTGTAACTGTGGCTAGACAAGAAAATCGGCTCAGCAGTCAAAGCGTTAATATGGCTTTCGGTATTAGATAGTTTTCTATATCAAGGCTGATTAATTAATTTTCCACAGCTAAAGAATTCATTGTTGTATAGTTTTAGAACAGCTATTGTAGTCTATGATAAACTGTATGCATGATCCTACAAACAATATTTAACAGAATTTACATCTTAATTCCAGTGAGATTCTTCGCGTAATTGATTCCCTGCAGTTGACTGACACCGCTAAAGTGGCTACACCAGTTGATTGGAAGGTGAGCTCTTTTTTCTTCTTTGGACGTTATATTTCACCTGTATTAACATGTTCAATGCTGAAAACAACTATAGTGTTTTTGGAAAAATTAGAAAACACAATGGTGTGTGCAAATCCGTAACAGTGGCTATACAAGCAAAACTCAAAACTCGAATCATTATTGCAAATTACGTTACTTACTACATCTATAGTTAGGCTATTCAGATCCTTTTGAAAACTCAGTTATTGATTCCATCTCATATTGTTTGATTCATAAAACTTTTAATTCACAATGATCAATCGACGATGAACTTGGCTGTCGATCTCGAATCGAAATCGACGTCATACCATACGATGACAACTACAGTAACGCTATTCACCATGCAGTTATTAAAGCAGAGTTTTGTACCGTAATAGATAGCGGTCGAAAAATGACATCCTCAGGTTCAAAATGAAACTTTCAATACAAGAACTCGTGGCTGCTATATCAAATGATCCAATTGACTGTAAAAGATTCCGACGAGGACGAGAAAATCTGTTTCGTTTCACTGCATGACCAATTCTGTATTAAATTATATTAATGTTCGTTATGGATAATTGTAGTGCATAACATAACATAGTGTACCAATTATATTGACCATGTCCGCTGTTCTTTATCTTGGACAGATTGGAAAGACAATTTATTGAATATTAAGTTAATTAATAACCAATTACATACTTTCTTCTTCAGCTGAAGGCAGCTTGCGGGTAGATCGGTGTCATAAAAAAGTGTATTTATAATAACTGATAATATTGAAATCGCAGCACATACATTGATTTCAGTAGTTCTTGAAGTCCCTACAACCTGTTGTAACAACATGTATGAAGCTTGCACGCTATTAATGGTAAATTTATCAGTAGATGGTGGCACATCAATCTATCTATCTATATATATAAAAATGTTATGTTGGTTTGTGTACGCTTCACAAACTCAATAACTTCTGCACCAATCGAGCTGAAATTTTAGCATGTATAATCCGCATCAAGGATTGTTTTTATCTATTTTTTTCATCAGTGACATATCAGCGAATGTTCGAAAGTGTCACAGCGAAGTGTGGCAGGGTACAGCTAGTCATAATATATATTTAAATATTTATAACTGAAGTATCTTCAATGAAAATGAACACGCTGCTGATATTTTATGACAATTTTGTGCTATCGCTTTCAGCGATATGACCGCCCATTGTAGTACCCTTGTTTACCTATTGTAATTCTTCTGTACTGTGATTATTTTTGTTTCTGGTGTACAGTAAAGAGTTTTCTATTAGAGTTTTCTATCATTAACTGCTAGGAGAGATGGTGGCTGAACAGTAACATGCAACCCCACGATACTGGGTTCGATTCTCAGCTCGGCACCTATGACTGATTCCATAAGTTATGTGAGGATTTCCATAGCTCTGTGCTTCGGAGGGTGTGTTAAGCCGTCGGTCCCGGTTGTTATCATTCGGTAGCAGTCGTTAAGTCACATCAGAGACCCTTAGGCTGCTGACTAAGTGACAAATAAACGAAATAAACGTGAAATCTTAATCATTCCAGATGGGCGACGACTGCATGGTGCTGCCCGGAGTGCCGGACGACCAGATCAGCAAGGTGTTCCCCCAAGGAGTGCACGTAGTTCCCGTGCCTTCGGGCAAGTGCTACCTGCGGAAAACCCCCTGCCCCAAAGTTCTTACCTAAGGATTTCCATGAATTTTGCTCCAGGCAAGGTTTACCATATCCAAGTGCTGAGTCCTATACAATTAATTACTTTTATTTTGTTTTTCAATACTTAATTTTGTATATAATTAATAATGGGATTTATGTTCTCAAGAAGAGGTTATTATTTAAATAAAGTATATAAATTGGTTTAGATCTAGTTTTATTTAGCTTTGTCATAGGTCCTACTAGGTAGTTATCTAGATTTTTTTCATCGGGTTGTTACTGAATCGACTAAAATACTCTACGTAGCGTAGGAGCGTAGAGAGACCATAGCGCCGCGCGCCGTCTCTTCATCCATTTGACGAAAATGTAGTAGGACCGCTGAATCTGCGTCACAGAATAATTATTTATGCGTTCGTTTCTGTGTACGTGGCGATGAGTGCGTTGCGTGACGTGGATCTTCAAAATATGTTGTTGAATGAAGAAGAATGATGGCAAAAAAATATGTTCATGACTAATCAATTTATTGGTGAAAATATACATGTTTTACAGTTCTAAAGCAAAACTATTGATGTAAATATCAATAATTAATGTAAGGCCTCGGACCTGACAACCAGAGATGGATCATGGAGTTTTGGACTTGACCAGAGATGGATCAACTCAGGGACGAGTCCGTTCCACTCAACTGTCCCACCTGCCGGGTGGCCACATTTAGCCGCTGCTGAACTTTTTTTTTTATTTGACTGTGACGAGACAATCAAGACTTTCACCTGATGGGAAGTGCAACACCTGCCCATATCAGTCACAGCACCACCCAGAACACTGCATTGCATAATTCTGCATGGCACTGCACTGTGCTCGTCATAAGCCCAGTAATTTCGCTGGAAATGATGCCCTTCAAACCGGAACACAGTCATGTTTGCACACTACTGCTTGGCGGATGAATATCTGGCAAAGGTGTGGTACTTCCCTAGACGGTCTCTTACAGAAGAGGCCTACTACTACCGCTGGCACAGAGTACCACAGCCGCGTCATCTGTGTATATGAAGACTTTGCCTGCCATTGTATGCTGGGATAGGTCGATGTGAAGAGGATATTCGACACCCAAGGCCCCTGCGTCACGCCCAATAATGAGACTAACTTTTGTTTCACCTCAATCAGCGACCACTACTACTAGTTTCGCAGGAGGTCCCTCAGTAGTTAGTGGGTCTGATCATTTACGCCGTAGTGCTGAAGTTTGGATATCGTAGTCTTCTATGACGACAAATGCTTTCGACAGGTCTACGTCATAGGACTGCAATTTGCTGTTTCTGCTCACAAGCATCTAGCCTACATAACCTCACGCGAAAGCAAAGTATTCTCGGTACAAGTTCCTCAATGGGATAATAATTTGATTGTGATTCGAATCGTAATACCTATCACTTTTATCTCTAGTACACTTCAGTGTTTTCCCATACAGCTAACACCACAGTTGTTTTTCCGCATTTGCCGGAAGTTATGAAAAACACGAGTTGTTTTCAGCAGTGAATGTATCAACATGTAGGATTATTAGTCACACACTATGGAGTGTGCAGAGCAGCACCCGTGGCTAGACACGAAAATCGGCTCAGTAGTAAAGGTGTTAAGAAGCTATTACAAAATTTTGTAACTAGAAAATCCACCATATAGTGATTGTACTACTGAAATCAATATGGCAGCAATGCTAATGGAGTTCCAAACTGATAGGAATTTGTTACACATTAGTATACATTTATCTTATCAAATGAACTGTTTACTGGACAGTGATGCTACAGGGTTTGAGAAATGTTACAAGCAATATGTGAGGTGCTCCATAGGTTATTTGGGAACCTTACAAAATGAACAATAGATTAGATTTTGCCTAAAGAAAAATAATTCCATTAAATAACCATTAAACTATAATGTAAGAGTATCTTACGTCTAAATTATAAAAATACTTGATTTATGTCTATTGTTTTTATTTGATTATCAAAATGGCGTAGCAAAATTTTGGATAACAAATAATTACAGCGAGATTCCAAAAACATACATACCAGAATTTCTAACAAAAAATAAATATTTTATGAAGTAAATCTTTCAGTTAGTAACTAATTTTAAATAATACTTCATTTTTAATTCAGGCATTTTTTCTTTTGCTGCATTGTAATGATCTGATGTGATGTCTGCCACCAAACAGCTTGTTGGAACAGGCTGTTCAGATTTGTTCTTCAGATAGTTAATAAACCACAGTAAAGTTGTCTCTGTGACATGCTGTTCAATACTTTTGACAAAGAATATATCTCTCTTGGACAAGATACCTCTTGCAATCAAAATCCGCTTTGGCTTTTTCTTCACCTCTGTTGTAGGAAGTGTTTTGTTAGTTGCATGTGGCTCCGTTTCTAGGGAGTTCGGTTTCTGTTCAGGTTGAGAGCTGGCATCTTCTAGCTGTTGCTGACGCGGCTCCAGTGGCTCAGATCGGTCATCCTGGTATGCTGGGACATAAGGATTCTCATCACGTGAATCTGGAAAGAAGAATTGGGAACAAGAATATTATATTTGTATGTCTAAGTTCCTGAATAACATAATTGGGTATGTGATAAGTATGGCAGCAAAAAAGCAACAGTATGTAATATACCTCTAACTGTGAATGACAATGAAATAAATGATAGTTATTTTACCTGGTTGTTTGTCATCACTCTCAAGGAGTTCAGACATTTCTGCTGTATTCTTTTTGAATATGATAGCTCTACCTATCATGTTTGAATAAAGGTATTGGTGATAAATATAAATTGACCCTTTACGTTACCAAAAATACCACCTCACTGCAAGCTGTTAAAGGCGACAAAATCAATACTAGACGTGTGTAGCCAGGGTTGGATTCAGACCCATGGAAAATTATTGCATATGGCAACTAAAATATACTACTTGACTAAAACTATACTACGTTTCTGTTTTAGTCGATTTTGTATTCAATTGAAATAATATAGCATTTGTTAGAGATATTGTGTTTTTTAATCTCCTCTTATAATACGTTTCTTCTTTGGCGTTGAAACACCAGACTTTTCTTCGTCCTCGCTTTCACTCATCTTTCCAAATTCCAATCACAAAAAATGTATGCTCAAATATGTCTCAAGTCTAACGCTCTTATTCATAAAACATGCATGTTGCTATAGATCGGCTCTATCGTGTCATCAAATTGTTTATTCATAATCATATCGCTTCGATAACTATAGTGCCACTATAGCAACCAAATGTTGCCATTGGGATGAAAAACGTTGTTTTCGATCGGCATGCAGGATGAAACCATAGGTAATTTACTTGAATTTGTCATTATTTTGATTCTGTTGTCAATGCCAGATAGTATTATTTATCTGTAGTACCTATCTATCATGTTGACGCGGAAAACCGTTTCAAATTTTGTATGAAATTAATAAAACAAAGTTTGAAAATAATTTGTGTCGTCACGTCATTGAAATAGAAAATGAAGCCAGGCCAAGCGCCAATATTTTAAGCGACAGATAGTAAGTGTTGTCAGTCTGATCAGAATTCGAAGAATACAGTGTGGGGGAAAGTTAAAAATGATGTAAGGAAAAAATATAGTAAAAAAATGCATTTTACGATGGACTTCAATGTCGTATATTAAGAAGAAAACAGTAATATGGTTAAACTAAGTTTTTAGAAAAACCCATTTACCCTTTTTTCCCCCGACTACTTATAGGAGGGTAATCAGAACAGCAGTCGGTAGTTCCGTACTTTATTGAGAGTCTACGACTTCGCCGGCCGTTTTTAGTGCAAGCTAAAATAACTAGATGGCGCTGCATGTATGATACTTATGCGTAAATCAGATAATTATTATTTTATGAACTCATGCATGTGTCTCGGAATTATTGCAGATTTATCGCAACTAGAACTGACATCTTAACAGTAAAATCTTTTTTCATCCCATGTATTCGAAAAGAGGCATTGTGCTCCTCGCTAAGTGCGAGCAAAGTGGGTCATTCCGCGCACTTCATAACAGCGACGAAATGAGTTTTGAATTTGGAACACTGTTTAATTGAAAAGTTTGAACGCAATTCGCTTCAATAAAGTCCTGGCCAGCAATAAAAAAAACAGCGCGTGCCGACGCGGCATTGGCTATCCAAATTTAAAAAAAATTGGTTGTTTGTAAAGTTGGTTTACGGACGATATTTTAACGTGACAACGTCATAACATAACATTGATGAAGTGATTGCAAACTTTTATGAATAAAAATGAATCATTTTTTAATAATAAAAGAATAAATACTTGAAATTATACTAGTAATCAGATTTTTAAAATGCAAGAATAATTAACTTGTCAAGAAGAGAAGAGAGATAGATGCGGCGCAAGCGTACAATGAGCGTAACGGGACAATGTGTCAACTTTTTCGTGCATGCAGCCGGCGTTCATCGATTTATTAGACGTTGTCACGTCAAAAGATTTTTACTCGTATGATGAATTTTTCTCATAGCTTAGGATGATGTATACCACACGGTAACAAAATTATTTAAGCTCGAGCGAATTACTTTGACTCCCTCGCTACGCTTAGGATTCTACTTGTTCCCTTGTGATACAATCTACTATTGCATTTGTTTGTAAGTTATTTCGTATTTGCTGTTGTTTAGTAAAAGCAATTATAGTACAAATATGTAGGAAAAAATATTTTTTAGAAAACTTTAATTTTGGTAAACATAATAAATCAATATAGAAGCTCAAAAACTTTCGTAAATTTAACAATAATTGATTTTCATATAAACTTTACTCCCTTTTTAAACTCTTACTTAATGCACCGCAAGGGCACCTTACCCCATGTCCTGTTCCCGTCTGTTCGTGTTGCAATGATCGCCATTACCTACACTTTCAATATATTGAATTTGGGCAATCCCGTGAAGAAGTCTAGTTGGAATCTGCGTGATAAGGTGCACCTGGCGTGTACACGACATAGATTCGGCGAGAAGCATCTGGATTAGCACAGGGAGGCGAGAACCGGAAGCCCGACCGGGCCGGCCGCGTGCCCGCAGACGATGCGCGCGAGGATCTAGCGAAGGGTTCAGATGAGCCTGAGTCTCTTACCGTTTTGTACGTCAGTCAGTAACTACGTCAGTGTCTCCCGATGACTCCGGGTGTCTGGCTTTTTAGCCTGAAAATCATTTTTGTGTCGGTCTTTCGACATCAAAACTTTTGGTTAAGATTTAGGTAATGGTAATCTACTTAATTTATAGAAGGAAATTAATTCTAGCATTTATTCATTTCGTCTTATGGGAATATAATAAATGTAAGAACCTAGATTCTTAAATAAACAAAATGTTAAGCAGAAAAGTAGTGTCATTATTTCTTAAGGTACATTAGTAACGTTGGCATGCCTAAAACGAGAACTTAACTGCATCGCTCTGTTATTAGTGATTTATCTTCTGGAGCGGTACGCGATCGAAGCGCACGAGAAGGCGCGTGCGCAGACTCCGGCCGTTGCGGGCCGCAGTGTGCAGTGAAAGCCCGCACTTTCATCGTAGTGGGGCGCGCGCGTTACCACAACAAAAGTGAACGTCGGCGCGCGCGCATACCGCGAGTCTCGAGCCTGCCTGCAGTACGTCTGCGAATGTGCCCCGCGCGTATCGTGCGAACCGTGATGATCGGATGGTTGTTGCTTGTGATGGTGGCGGCGGAGGCGGCGGCGGCGGGTGGCCGGCTGCCGCGCACCTCGCCACCCGCGGCCGCGGCGGCTGCACCAGCGCTCGCGCCCACGCCGGCGCCGCGACTACCCCCCAGAAACCTCACCCTGTCCTCGCGCTCCTCCATCAGAAACAGGTCAGTACAGACGGCTGAAATATCACGCCGAGGGCTCTGCTACAACTTGTGGACGCTTGCCTCCGATCCGAACCTCTTACCAAACGTACACAAATTGATTATTTACATATGTTATTGATTTATGTGGCGTATGACAACATCGCTCACAATTATGTAATGAAACGCCGATAATACCACGAAAAGTAAGAAAATTGAGCTTGAGTTGTAGTAGTCACCGGAATTTATTAGTTTTGATTTGAATGGAAGTGACGCGGGCTTCTACAAGAGCGTTCGGTCCTTATTAAGCAACTATGTAAGCTTACAGCTTCGGTGCATAAGTTGTCAAGTACGACTACTACAGATTGGTGAGCGAGAACAAACGAGATATCGATGAATAGCCCCAATTCTGTAAAGTTTATTGTAATGTCTGACATTAAATTAAAGGCTATGATATCATCACAACAATATTATTATGTTTTATCTCGAACAAGCTGTATTCCTTACCAGAAGTTTGTTTATATGGTTTTTAAACAGCTGGTGATAAGATTCGCCATAAATATTGATGCGCATTATAATAATAATATCGATGTCCAATAAATCTATACATTATTGGCACAAAATTGATTATGAATAACCATTACCCCAGCTTGGATGTTACGCGACGGCTACTGCAAAGGTGGGTACCAGATTTTGTCTCATTTACATAAAAATCCAATTAAATGCCTCTTAGATTGTATTATCATGACGAAAAACAAAACATATGGATTTGTACGTTTTCGCAACGGAACATAAATAAATAATGTTTGAACATATTGTAACGACATCTCAACGCCTGAGCCTTGGTCGCGCATTACAAAACTCTTTCTTTGAAATCGCTATTTAGTTTCCGAATTTGATTGTTCGTATGAGATATTACTTACGTCTATCTTTTTATTGGACACATTAGCAAAACGATTGAAAATTGTTATTCGTTGTAAACGTTTGATGAGTTTTTAACGGATCATTAGTTTTATTTATCGTATATAGTCATTAATATTTTAATTACAGATTAGTTTTTTATTATCTTGTAGGTATATTATGTATAATTATTGAAAATTATCTACCCATTTTAATAACATATCTAAAAAATAAAAATAATTTAATGAGATTGCTTAAACTTCGCTTAAACTACACCCAATATGATAACAACGGTTTGTATTATATTAAACCGTGTTTTTTTTAAATGAACATGTCCAAATCTTAATTTATAGTGAGAAAGTGCTGTGAGATGCATTGTTTGGTTTGAATCAGGTGGTGGCAGAATTAGCCAGCTAGACTCCGATGGTTCACTCGACGTTTTTCGAACATAGGGATATATCTGAAACATCCTCATTTTCGTTTATTTGACGGAGTCACGAGACGAGCAAGTCGTTCACCCTTTGGTACACTTTGTACACCTTTGTACACATTGCCACTCAGAACTTTGCATTGCATAATTTTGCGCGGCACTGCACTGCGCACCCTGAGACATTGGTTCTAAAGTCTCATATGCCCAACCATTTCGCTGGAAACAGTTTTTTGACGATGTGACGTGTGACGACAAGTGTGAGATTATCATATAATACAAAGCAAAAACATGTAATTTCGCGTCTTTACAATTTCCCCCGGAAGTTCCAGTATTTAGATAATACATTTATATTTATTTATTTATTTAATACTTTATTGCACAGATTAACTAACTAGTACAAATGGCGGACTTAACGCTTTGAGCATTTTCTACCAGTCAACCACCCATAGTGAAGGAGAGACGGTATACTTAGTAAGTATCTATTGGTTTACGGAATCGTGACTATCACTGTTACTTGGTTAGGCTCAACTGGGTATCAACACTTTGACTGTACTTATTACCATTTTTATGAAAAATAACTAGAATTAGCATAATACCTACCCGAAACTGACTTCACACGGTCACTGCTGAAAACACAACTGTTGTGTTTTTTCTACCTTGCCGCGAGTACGGCAAAACAACTGGTGTGTTAGCGATGCGGGAAAACACAAGGGTGTGTGCAGATCCGTAACTGTGACTAGATAAGAAAATCGGCTCAGCAGTCAGTGTTAAATGCACAAATAGTACGAAAAAAGCAGTCAAAGATAAGCTTTAAAGGCCCACAATGCCTAGTAAATATATTTATTCTGTATACTTACAACGATTCTCATCGCACGCTTAGAGCCGAATATGGAAACCAACAAGCTACGGGCAGAAATAGTTTTCTAGCGAATAAAATAAAAAATGATGAAAACGCGTTGAAGTCTTTTGCTCAGCGCTCTGCGTCAAGGATGATTATGATTACGAATGGCAAAAAGTTAAAAATTAGCTACATGAATATTGCTGGATTAAGCCGTGGCTATCGTCACAATATCTTTCAAATCTGTACAAAGTTTGAATAACTGACCGAAGCGCTTTCTCCGAAATAGGTAGGTACACAGGGAATGTTCATGTTCCAAATAAATGTATTATTTTTGATGTTTCTAAGTAACTAGACGAGCAAGTCATTCACCTGATGGTAAGTTCCACGCTTGCCTACAGTGATTATTCCGTAGAAGGTTTCTGAATAAAATTAAAACTCAATTTACGGGGTTGAGGACTTGAGGTCTGCACATAGAACAGCGATAAATTCAGATGTTCTGAGTTTAGGTGTTCTGAGGATCTAGGCTAGGAGTTGTGGCACTGGTACCTACTTACTGTATTTCGGTTTGATGGGCACTCTTTCCAGAGATATTGCTGGCTAATGAGACTAGAATCCACATCTCTGGGGGACGAGGGCAGTGCGATGCCGCACAAGATTTTCCAATGCAAAGCTATTGGGTGCCATTGCAGCTATTAAGGGCAGGCGTGGCGCTTACAATCAGGTAAATGACCCGCAAGTCTAGTAATTCAGTAACATAAAAAAAACTTTATCATTCACTTAAATATACGTAGATAGTCGAAATTAATCATTAATACTGCCTAATTTGTATTCAAAGTATCACGGAGCGGCTATAAGTATCGGATCATTTTTTGCGTCCATTATGATTGCAATATGATCAGGTGTCCTTGTTAAATGGAGCTTTGCCTGCATCTGTCCAATATACATTAAAATAATACCTTTGAGGACAAAATCATTCGACCGATTTGGTCTTATTTAAACTAGTCTAACCATAAGAGAAGTTGTTACGAGAATAAATTATGCCGTGTTTCCAGCGCATGTTTTAGTCTCCTCACTATACTAAAACCTCTAAACGAACTTTGCAATTTTTTTTTAAATAACCTCATGTAACACTTTGATGGTGTTAGCATGATGACTGCTTAGTTTAGGTACTTACTTACTAGCAATTAATGACATTATATAAGATAAGTATTTAACGACATCGTTCCATTTTCTTTTGTGCCCATACAAAAATGTTAGCAGGTTTGAAACGTTTGATGCGTGCGGTACAATAATCCTAAACTTACCTTTGTTTTGTTTGAAGAAATCTACGAATGTCGCTTGTCAATGTGTCTATTCGTATTCCGGAGCAACTTTTCTTTTGGTAGTATAGTATTTTCAAGCCACTCAGTTTCAGACTGATTTGGAATCCGTACCTAAATTCTTTGACGGGTACACAGTAAATAATCCACGGGCCAGTGTGTCAACTTTTGTTTTCAAATATGATAGAGTGGCAGCAGCCGTCCGATGGTAAACGGTGATTGCTGCCTAACACCTCCTTGCCTTGGGACACCTCCAACATACGGGGCGTTGTCGATGCGATGCCTATTCTTTAGAGAACTTTTCACCCTTCTCTTGAAGACCCCCAAATTATACTTCTCCGGAAAAACGTATGATGGTACCTCATTGGAAATTTTGCAGGTGTGAGGCAGGAGACATCGCCATCGCCACTTTGTTGTCAGGCACACAATTATGATTATTATTATTATTGGAAAATAATATTGATGTTTGAGACAATTTTCTATTTGCCGCAAAACCAAATTTTACGTTATTTAGTGAAAGTTCCGATTCTTATACTAGTTATACAGTAAAGCTTCCGGTAAACAGACAATCAATTTCTTTTATAATATACACTTTTAATATGAGAAGTAAATTGATTGAAGCGTCAAAAGTGCAATCATCCATTTTACTTTCAGTCTTACACAACACAGCGTGTCTAGTCAAGGAAATGCGTCGCTGCGCGGGTCCGTTACGTACTAGGTACTTGTGGTCAGAAACAAAGTAAATACACGAGGAACATTGTAAGCCTGGGCGCACACCGTCAGGTTCCGAGATCCGGTCACCGGATCAGACCAATTTAAGATAGCGCTGCATCATACACCCGTGATTATATTCGTAGTCAAGGCTAAATGACTTCAAGTTCTGTGACAGACGGTGTACTCGTATCACGACGGATCGGATCAAACCGGGACTCTACGGGGACTTTACCGTAGCTGAGACTTCTCTGTTAATAACAATAGTAATAATAGCGAGTCAGAGGAGGGTAATTCTCTGAATTTAGCTTCATTCTAGTTTCGATCACATTACGACAGATCCACAGTGCCGTAAGCGTTTGACGTTGAATTCACAATAACTTAGGAGAACACCTGACTTTAGATAGGAATTGTATTTTGGCGACTGTTGGGAGTATTAGGATTCAGATATCCGCTCCTCCGCCGCCTGACTGAAGGCGTGTACACAACACAATGATGCTGGACCCTGGCCTATCGCTCTACCCACGCGCTGCACCTCCTTCTGCTTCTTTCGCCTACCAGAGAATTGAGCGCAAACGCCTTTATGCCACGGAATTAAATATTTAGTGCAAATAGACATTTAGAGATGCGTGTCGGGCACGCATTCCTCGTCTACTTGGGATGCCAGTAGTAACGTTTCGTATTTTATTGCATCGAGTTTTTGTCTATATTATATTATATTATTAGTTTTCTTAGAAAATGATCCTTGTTAGTACTCAATATTTCTTTCTTTCCACAACGTGAGAGAGCAACAGGGTGCCATTCAAGATAAAACGATTTTCTTAACTAAACCCGTTCGCAAACAATGCAGCTAAAATTCAGTTGATACGAGATCTACAACGGCAACGAAAACATTGGGACAAATAATTAGTATATAATTGAAAAATAATGAAATTTTAACTGTCCAATTGTGTTGTCAAACCTTTTCGAAATTATGAGAAAGGCAGTTAATAGTTTCTGTAACAAACTCTTTGCTGCTAAGATACTAAAGAGCTGTTTTTATTATACTAAATAAAATATTTCATGACTACTTGGAGTGGTAAGAGGTAAATGTATTTGAGTTTTTATCTTTGGTATGTATTACAGGCTTTGTAGGTAATAATAATAAGAAATATCACGGCCACATTCACTTCCTTTATTAAACTACGACTGAATATTTAAATACGTAGGTATATTTAAAGTATCAAACTGTGTAGTGTAACTACAGTAGGGTAAGGATGGGTAATGCCGGTCAGGTGACAATGCCGGTCACCATACTATCTTCCAAATAACAGTGTTTACTCACACGCACACACGCATAAACAGTGCCGCTAGTATTCCCAAGGCCAACGCGCCACCCCCCGCGCAGTTCCGACGAAGCGTTGTTGCGAAGCAGACGTCAGTGAATTTCTTGCCCGGTTATTGTAATTATTTAACTGCACTATTTAAGAGGTAAGAGTTATTATGTTTGTGTTTCTTCCTTTATCAGTGTTTTTTTAAGTTGCTCAGTTATTTAGCTACTCATATAAAGACAGATTTTGAATACTTTGTGACAGATATTTTCAAAAAATATTTCTAATTAAATTATTGTAAAAGTGGGTAATGCCGGTCACGCTGACCGGTATTACCCGCAGCCGAATCGTTGAGTTTTTTCTTTTTATTAATTTTGTTCCATTTTATTTTTCTTTGTAGGATGTCGGGAACTCGGAGAAGAAGTCAAGGATTGAAAGTAAAATGGAATCAAGATGATTTGACCAGGGCATTCAAACTCGTTGAAGATGGAACAGCAATAAGAGAGGCGGCTCGAAGTTGTGGAATCCCATTTTCAACCCTCCAAGAAAGACTGAAACATAAAAACTGTGACATACCATCTATGGGTAGAAATCCAGTATTTACGAAGGAGCAAGAAGCCGAAATGGCAGACCAGATCAAATTCCTTGGTAAGATATTTTATGGTTGCACGTCAATTCAAATACGTAAAATGGCGTATGAATATGCAGTCAAAAATAATGTAAAACATAATTTTAATACACATATTGAAATGGCTGGTAAAGATTGGATCAAAGGATTCATGAAAAGAAACAATCTATCTGTTCGAAAAGCAGAGGGAACTAGTCTGAACAGAGCGACAGCCTTCAATAAGAATGAAGTTACTTTATTTTTCAAACTGCTTGAAGAGTTGATGGAGAAATATAAGTTTTTACCAAGGAATATATATAACGTCGACGAAACAGGTATCTCCTCTGTGCAGGACCCAGGAAAGATTGTAACACAGAAAGGTCAAAAACGTGTGGGTTCCATAACTTCCGGTGAAAGAGGTAAGACTGTAACAGCGGTCTGTGCAGTAAGTGCTACTGGGGTTTACCTCCCACCAATGTTTATTTATGGTCGTCAGAGACATTCACCAGTATTAGAATACGATGGTCCACGTGGAGCCATATACCGCTGTTCGAAGAATGGTTGGATCAACGAAGATCTTTTTATAGATTGGCTGAAGCATTTCGCGGAATTCGTAAAACCATCAGGAAATGACCCGGTACTGCTTATACTAGATAACCATAGTAGTCACATCTCTTTGAGAACTTATGAATTCTGTAAAAAGAACAACATAATAATGCTATCGTTACCACCGCATGGATCCCACCGAATGCAGCCTTTAGATGTGTCTATTTATGGTCCATTGAAAGCTGCTTACAAACAAGAGTGTAATCTCTTGATGAAAACGGAATTAGGTATGAAGATCACACAAAACCACATTGCTTCCCTTTTTAGAAAAGCGTATCAAAAGATAGCGACAATCCCAAAAGCTGAAGCAGGCTTCTCTTCTACTGGCATATATCCTTTGAATCCAGACGTCTTCACAGATGAAGACTTTGTGGCTTCTGAAATATTGAACAGCAGCGAACTGATAATTGTGTCAGCAGAAGAACAGCGCGACTTAGACAACAAAACTCCAGAGGCTCAAGTCATTTCAGACCAGCCAGATTTACCTGTAACAGAACCAGATTCACCATCACTTTTGAACGATCACATGGAAATAACTCAAGAGTGTAGTGTAGTGACATCTCCCGCCGCCGCCGTTTTGCAACCTGTAATAGACTTTTGTCTTCCTTCAACTTCAGGAGTCACTGCGAAAAATCTCTTACCAGTTCCGAAGAAACCAACCAATAAAAAAGAGCTGGGAATCTCTCGAAAACAACACGCAACCGTCCTCACGAGCACTCCTAACAAGGATGCTTTATTAGAAAAGGAAGAGAAAAGAATTATTAGGCAAAAGAAAAAAGAAGAGAAAGATTCAAAAACTTCTGTAGGAAAAAAGACATCTAAAAAAAGGCCAGTTAAATATTCTATCAGGAAGGTGAAGAAAAGAGTTCTCCAAGAAAAGACTAATCTTCAGTCTTCGTCAGACTCTGATATTGATATGGTTGACATACGCGATGACGATGAAGACATTGATGTCGAAGAAAATGAAAATAAATGTATTTTATGTGGTGACTACGGCCAGAATAACGAACTCTGGTACAGGTGTGTTCAGTGTGGAGGTTGGGCTCATGCTGAGTGCACGGGTGTTGAGTCTCCCATAGGCTACATTTGTGATTTGTGCCGCTAAATGTTAGACCGGTATTACCAACCTGCCGACCGGAATTACCCGCCATATCTGGCAATACCGGTCAAAGCAGTTTTTATTTTAAAAGTTATTTGTGCCAAATTGATAATTATTATTGATCTCAAAGATTGTGATTATTTTAGAAGAATACCCAAAGTTTATGTTTGATGTCAGATTATTGAATAAAAGTTGATTTTTCACTGATTAATGGTCGATTTTCCTTAGGTGACCGGCATTACCCATCCTTACCCTATAATATGGCATTTTAATTATGAAATATTTCTGCATAACTTCAAATCAGTAAAAGAGCTGGTAGTTCATATCCCTTATTTCCTTACTTGCAACTCCACTCTTCTATTATCGTATTTTCACCTTAAATGGCCACACGTGTCAGAGTTACCCAATATCAAGCAATAATACAAATAATAATAAAATAATAATAATAATAATACTTTACACTAATCTAACTTTATAATTAACCGAGATTTACATAGGCGTATAAGTGTATCTACGTATGTATACTTGAATTAAAGTAGCCACATACCTCGCGACACGATGATGAAACTTCAATTCCGAAGGCAAATATACAGACAAATTGCTCTTATTAAACTCGTAATAAATGCAACATTTTGTAGCCTAATAATACTCTTTGCATCCATGTGCCGTCCACTTCGACGACGCTAATTATAGCTTGCGAATTTTAGGCCACTATCTAGCGTTACAATCAGGATATAACATGTTAGCGAGGGGCTCGCTATATTCGACTTTCTAGATGTCCCGCGATTTGAGATTTACGAACGCCTCGAGTACTTAGGCGAACAGGTGCAGCTTGCTCTCAAAACGAGATCAAGGTCACTCACCGGTATTGTTACTGCTTTAATGCTAATTACCAGCTCTAATACCCAGTAAAAGTTCAATGGTGTGGTTGTACTACAATACGCTCAGCTAAGTGATATTTGCTTCGTGCGTTGCGTCTTCTATTCGTGATAAAGGTTTGCGGTTGGATCGCTGATGATTGGAAAGGGACATTCGATCGCCCAAGGGCGTTTCACTCCGGGATCAGAGGGGTGCTGGAGATGCTTGTCAAAAGTTAGCAGCGTGTCGCCTTTCGGCTCCTATTGTAGAGCACAGCTGGTTGGTCGCCACGCACCTACCGCACCGCCTAAATGTCAATGTCGAGTTACACCGATGCAGGAAGCAGTAGCTGGGCATGTTGCGACGTCGCCGGCTACTTGTCACTTATGTATCTATAACAAGGACGACTGCGGCAAGGATCTTAATTGATTGTTCCCTAGATACGGTGACACACTTATTTGCTTGCCATTAGCTTATGGTTACTTTGACGAGGTTAGGCGTATGGTTACCGATCGCTTTGGATTGGGAGATTCACGTTACGTTCGTTATCCTAGATGCATGTTAAAGATACAGATTGTTTGGCGACCTTTGCCGGCGACTATCGAATTCGATCGACCGACGGCCTTCTATTGCTTCATTATGTCATTGGAAGTCTGGCTTGTAAAGTCTAGCTTGTGCGGCATGTTTGTTTTAATCGGAATTGTTCGTTGCTCGAGACCTTTCGAGTGGACTCATATGAGTTTTCGTTCACAATGTGACAGAGTGATTTGTGAATAGTTTCAGCACCGCGGTGTGGGTAGAGCCCTTGCGGCAATCGTGAGGTGAGTGTGCGGTTCCGGGACGGCAAGGCACGGGACTTTCGCATGAATGTTCGCGGGATCATGGTCCTCGTAGTTCTTGATTTCCTAGAAACAGGGAATTCTACTTAGGAGTCAGAACATAGAGTATGTAATCGTGATACGTTATTTTTATAACAAATGCGTTCCGATTCTATTTACTTATGAGCTTTGGTTCGCCCCAAAGTTTAGGGCGAACTTTCACGTAGAAACCGAGCAGCTCCATTGATTGTATAAAAAAAATTAATTATGTAATACCCTAAAATGAGTGATTCAAGTGGCGAACCTGTGGTCAAGAAACAATGGCTGTTATCGAAGGAAAAAGGTAAGTTTAACCAAACTTATCAATTTCTCTATCATACAACTAATTTATTCTAAGCTCTGAAGTGAGAAAAAAAATGTGGGACTTCAATAGGCGGCGTCGTGAATACCTCTCGATTTTCACACAAGTAAAAAACATTAGTTTTACATTGAACGTCTCTTGTATTTCGTACGTATTGAACGAAGATGAAGAAGAAGAAACAATGAAAAGTATTGTCATATCAAAAAAGTTTACGACAGTATGCCTAAGTACTCCTTGATATGAGTAAATGCTGGCAGGATCGCAGCGTGACAGCGAGTTAGAACTGATAGCGTTGAAATATTTACAGAGGTATGAAAAAGTTATGACGCCATCAATATAAACCAAGACATTAGGGACATAATTAACTATTACGGTTTTTACACAAGTGTTTTCAATAACTATGTATTTTCGAGTGTGATTTGGGCTTGACCTAATTATGTATTTCTCAATGGAATGGTCACAATGAACTTAAATATTTTGGTTAAAATGTAGCGAGTAGGGCAGAAGTTGTGCCTACTCACAAAAGCCACCGCACCAGTGTCCGTTCTTAGATTATAGAACTGTTCTATGATGAATATTAACAATATAATTATAACAACATTATTAACAATAATATAATTATGTATTGTTCACATAATTATAATTGTCCGTTACCCAAAAGCAACAAAATACATAAAAATACGTGTTTATGTTTGTTGTAGATAAATATTTCATCTTTAGTAATTTTTCACATAAAAGTATTGCTTAATGGATCTACCATAATTATCTTCATAAGGTATATAACTTCCTATCTCCACTATGCAGGCCAGTTTGATAATAAATTAAATACCTACATAAACAAACGTTATGTATTTCCACAACACAAAGACCCGTTAAACCATAGATCAATCATTATAAAATGATTGTTTGATTGAATAATTATCAGCCAAAATTTCTCTTTTACTAATTTTAATACAGATGAGCTCAATAAGAAATCTAACAGTTTTAGGCCCGAAACTATTGTATTTTATTATACAACGTTTAAATGTAATTAAATAATTAAATTTTTATAGCAATTCTATAACCTTTTGTAAAAACCTCTCACTCAATGGAGGTATTCCAATGTCAACGAAAGTTTATAGCCATTGTAAAGTTCGTTTCAATTCAATATATATACATGTACATATATATATATATATATATATATATATATATATATATATATATATGTATATATATATATATATATATATATATATATATATATATATATGTACATGTATATATATTGAATTGAAACGAACTTTACAATGGCTATAAACTTTCGTTATATATATATATATATATAGAACAAGGATTAGTAAGTTAATTAATGAATTTTTAAAGGTTAATGGGGTGTGCTATAGTGTCGTTAAAACGATTTTTAGGAATGTCTTTATAAATAATGGTATTGAAGACTTTAACAGAAAAAAGTGTTCAATGCGAAGGTATTCTATAGAACTTTATTGTTATTGATACTTTCGAAGTCTTTATAACACGAGTTGGACTGTCTAACAAGCTAGTTGGTATTATTGCCATTTGTCTGACGAACACAAAAACGATTATTCTGTTTAATTTACTTGGTAAACCAAAATTAATTCTAATTATTATTTCTAGTCAAGCTAAATTCTAATAATTTATAGATGTGATATTTTATTCAAATTCGCTCAACGATTGCCTAAATTAGATAGATTTTTTACTCGATATAACTGAAACGTTATCAGGTACCTAACCGTAAAAACTATTGAGTGTAGTATTCACCCAAAAAATATACTCGTACAGCCTCTATTTCACCCAAACTAACCACTTAACTATCGGTATTTATCAACTTAATTTTTTGCTAATCTCGTAGTCAACACTGAAATAACCGTTATTGTTATAAAAGACACTCCTCTTCATAATATTAGCTTCGTGAATTTTCATAATCTCCTAGGCATTAGTATCGTATATATGCATAATGATTATGCGTCAAATAACTAAGAGCGACTCGGGAGGTGTCGAAATGATGTTGAACATTATTTCTTAAATTGCGTTCGACGAAAGGTGATTTCAACACTAGAAGTCGACACGACAAAACGTGCCACTATCTTGCTGAACTGTTTTACTTTTTTGGCTCTTATGCGAATCTTCACACAACGTGTGTGTTTACTGTTGACTGGCGTTGTGTCGTAACTAAACTCAATCAGCTCTGTGGGCGAACACAACTGGTGTGATAAAATTGATAATACAGCAGTGCGGGTTCGCACCCTAGGCGTGTTTTCGCTTGCCGTAAAATTCTAAAAACACAGACGTGTGTGTTTTCAGCAGGAAATGTGTTAAACTCAGTCCGTTTATAGCCTGCGAGTAGGAAAAGTCTACTCCAACTTGCCATGCTCCTGAAGGAAAGTAAAACCAATTAGCTGAGGCTTGTAGCACAGGCACTGGTCCAAGTTTATTGTTATCTCCTAAATGAGAATGACAAAGATACAAATAATGTCTGAGCTTTGAACTCTAACAACAATGAATATAAAATTGGCTTTAGATTGTGATGCAACATTACCTAAAACATTATATAATTTGCAATTATTTTTAATATAACAACGAGCCCGTTATGTGTTTAATACTTCGTCTAATTAGAGTGGTTTGAGTTAAGACATTCAGGTTCAATATCTTAAAATTAGTAAATACTCTTGATTTAAAATATCGGGTAACCTTTCTGAGACTGCCAAACTTTACTGCGGCAAACACATTCTAATATCAATTCGGTGCGTAGTTAACTTCACTGCCCTCACAATGCATGGCTAGATGTTCTATTATAATGAATGCGCTAGTCTATTGGTGCCTTAAGTGGTCAAGTCTGAAGCTCGAGGGGATTAAAGTTTCAAAAGTAGTGACCTTCATACATCAGATTATCAAACATTTACATTCGAGAGCTCGACATCTGACTGAATGGAGGCTTTTGTACTTGTTGTGGCAAATTTATTGAACTCTAGCTACGCCCTGCGGATTCATCCGCGGAATTACAAATTCTCGCAGGAACTTTACATTTTCTCAGCAATTTAAACCCAATCATTTTGAACCACGAAAACGTATCACCTAATATTTAATAATCAAGCCATAATTGTATAGACAGAGAATAACTGCAAAACAATAGAAAAAAAAAAACCTAAAATTAAATGTTTTAAATAACCGTTAGTCAACTTTGCCAAGAACAAGAATGAGTTTTATGCTGCACATAATAAGTAAGATATTGGAAAAAAACGTATGATAAATTATTCTTTCTATATATTTTAATATATTCATTCACTGCTAATAATTTAATAGAACGAGATGTTCCAGAGTTGTTGAGCTATTTTTTATTGCTAATAAATATCTCGTAACTGAATTTGTTGCTAGAGCCCGTTAGAGCTGAAGAGTCAACGTACGCATCGGTGACCTTTTCGCCGGTGAACTCAGTTTTTGCACAACTTTTATAAGTGTCCGCGGCTTGCCATGTGGGTGATTCTCCGAGCCGAAGCGGTGTTAGGTTGAGGGAGGCCGCGTGCTCCAATCAGTTCACAAAGTTCATCTATCAAGCGATACCCGCGTACCCTTGACCCGCGTATTTCGAGGCCGATTTCTTTTATAATTCATCATAACGGGATGATATTTCACATATTGCAACGTTTTGATAGACATTCGTCCGGTATTGTACCATTTGTTGCAAATTACAAAAGTTTTTTTTGTATTGTGGCGAAAGATATTCCTAATTGCTGGAAAGCCAATCGCATGTCTTAACACGCACTACGCTTTGGTAGTTAGAGATGCTTCGAATGGTGGTTACGGCGAATAGTCGATTAGCAATTATTCGGAATTTCGTATGGAAAATAGTCGAGTTATTCTCCACAATTAATCGACATCAAAAACGATGTTTAAAACTTATATTTAACATATAATGTCACAGTAACGAGCTAATGGACCTTAAAGTAGCTGTGAAGCTACTTGACAGGATTTTATGTGAATCAAACTTATTTACTGCATTCGGGTGGATACAAATTACGTATTACGATCTCTGATAATTTATTATCTTGTTGTGATTGCGGCAGGCGAGACGGCTATGCACTCGAGTACTGGCAAAGTATTCGAATACTTGTCCTTGATAAGGTTGTACTCGGACAACATTCACAATGTAAAATATAAAAGCGTCATAATGCCCTACATCCGCTTAGTAAGTTAATGTAAAAATATGCTTGGAAAAAAACTTTAATGAAATGTTTCTGGGAGCGCTTAGATATACTAACTCTGGTTTTTTAAAAGCTCGGACTTGAATCTTACTTACAGCACTTTGGTCATCAGAAATTGACAACGAATAGCTCTCGTATTCTTTAGTGGGGGTGCAACTGTCGTGTCGTTTGGTACGTGGCTCGGCGATCGTAACGATTCATTTAGATACTAAATCTAGGTATATTTTTACAACACCTAGTTCGGTCGCTACCTTAAAAAGGTAAGATCCTAATGTTTATATCGGGCGTAGGTGTTCTGTTAGCGGCAGCAGTTTGGAAGAGGCGGGCACAGGCGCAGGTTCAGGCGACCTCGAGCGCTGCTGCCGGCTGCGATAGATACCTACGATAACAATGCAATTGTTGAAAAGTTAAATTATGTTCGCCAAGATACCCCGGCGAAGGTCACTCTGATTGTATCGCAATTTGAAAATTGTTAGGACTGCTTATTTGTATTGCTTATCTGTCGTCAGCGATTATTTTTATCTAAAGTTCCTCTGTGTGCATTATTACACTATTCCCATGGCATTATCTGAACAATACTCCCGTGGAGCGTAGCTATGTGCGTCGTGCGCCTTTAACATGATCCAATGAAAATATTTTCCTTGAGCTGAACTTTTTAGAAATGTTCTATTAGAGAGGTTGAATATTTCCCACAGAAACAAATAAATAAACAAGATTAAGGCCACGTATTGTACTAGGTGAATACGTAACCCCTAAATAAATAATCATAAGTGTATTGTCATAAAATCTAAAGAAAGTAACAGATTAAAATTATCGTGTTTTAATCGTTACGACAAATTACTATACAGAACTAATATAACATACTTATGAGCTTAAATGCTTTTTGAAAAACTGATCAAGTCATGTAAAGTATGGCGTAGGTTACTAATGTAGTAATGTTCCATGAAGGCAATCAAGGCCTAAAACAATGGCAAGTTTAGTTATATATAAACAAAATGGCTATGAAGTATGGACTATTAAATGTAATCTATTGAATTGCTAGATACTTAATTCTACTTGTAATGTCTAATTGAAAATCGTCTGCGATTTCCTAGTTTAGATCTTCGTGAGCTTACCCTGCACTGTCGGATAAATCTTCCTATAATTGCTAGGTTTTAATTAGTTATGATAGCGGAAGGTATCGGATGATGCCGACCCCTTCATCTGCATATCTAAAATACTAGGCTTAAGAGACTTTAGAGCCGATGTCTCAGGACGAGCGCAGTGCAGTGCCGCGCAGGATTATGCAATGCAGGTTTCTGGGCGGTGCTGTGACTGTTATGGGCAGGCGCGAACTCGAATAGATTATTGTCTGTTTGAACTCTGTAAGGGACCGTCCATTAATCATGTGAGGCTTGAAAGGAGGGGGCGGGGGGGGTCTAGCAAAAATCACAAAATATCACAAGAGGGGGGTAGGGGTAGGGGAGTGTTGTACGATATCACGTGAATTTATTTTTTCGTCAAACGCGCGATTTCTATAATGAAAAGCGGCTATTCTAAAAATTAAAAAAGATAATATTCCAAGGGGTGGGGGGGGGGGGGGGGAGTTAGTCTTGAACCTTACCACGTATCACAAAGGAGGGGTCCCCCCCTCCTTTGTGATTTTAGTTACCCTCTCCCGAGGGTTAAAAATGACAAAAAAACATCTAATTTTCTTTATAATGTCTACAGTTAAAATGTATACCTATTTATTAATGTATTAATGAGTATTAAGCGTGAGGTTAATTTATAGTATTATATGTAACTCACGTGTGATTCTCCGTTCGAAATTCGGTGTCTACATAATTTTGTCAATTCATAAATATTTAGAGGTTTAAGTAGTCATTAAGAAAGTGGAAGCTTATGAACAAGGTGACCAAATAGGTTTGCCTTATAGGACTGAACTTCAATATTCGAATTTAATCTCAAAATTGTTAGTGATATATTATACATAATTATCTTCTATAGTATTAGTTACGCTCTAAAGCTACGTCATTGATTAAATAAACCAAAGGAAAGGTTGTCATAGATTTTCTGAGACATTTTTGGTGTAAATGCCGCAGTAGCATGAAAATTACTGTCGCAACGCGTAGGTTACCTAAACAGGGCGCAGCCTGGTTCGACAGCGACATGGTTGGTAGTCGCCGTTTTTTTTAACAAGAGTGGCCATGCTGCCTGCGTAACCGCACTACGACGACTGTCCTCCAATAAAGATATAAATCGTTTTTTTTTACGAGAAATAGATAGTTTTGGTTTGCGTTGTGATTAAATTGACGAGATTCGTTCGCTTGTCACGCTTTGATGTTATCATTTGACGACAATTCAACGCCTGGTGTGCTTGAACGACTGTCGACATGATAACGGTTACGGAAGAGGCCTAAATCGACATGGAGTTGTTTGTTTAGGTACTATACCAAATGTCCTTTTTTAATAAATTTTACTAACTATCTAGGCGTTTTGTAACGTCACGTATTTTACAATTTGACTACGTCCTAATACTGGTCCCTGATCCGTATATGACGCGTCCAACAAACGCATCGACACTTCCTTCGAACGCGTAGAAATCTTTTGTATAAATAAAATGGACTTAGCATAATTTTGGCAATCATTTACATTTGATCGGTTTACATTAGTAGGGTAAGCTGCGAAATACTAACCTTCAATTATCTCGACGATTCCGGTCGGAAAGCAGAGTGTCGACAAAGTGTGAGGACTACTATCCAAGTACTACTAGTAAATATAACCTAAGGACTTTGGAATGCTAACGGTAGAGTACTAAACATGTAGAGCAGTAGGTAGAGTAGAGATTGAGGACCGCACGCTATATTTAGGTAGGTAGGTATATCCTAATCCTAACTATTCCTACTTCCCTACTTATATTATAAATGCGAAAGTAACTCTGTCTGTCTGTATGTCTGTCTGTCTGTTGCTCTTTCACGCCTAAACTACTGAACCGATTGAAATTAAATTTGGTACAGAGATAGTCTAGAGCCAAGGAAAGCACATAGGGTACTTTTTATCGTGAAAAAAGCATTGTAAGGGTTTGAAATAGGGGATGAAAGTTTGTATGGAAGTTTCGTCATTTTTGATTTGTAAAAATTTACCCCTGAGGGGGTAAAATAAATATAGGGGATGAAAGTATGTATGGAAATTTGTAAGGTTTCGGCTAAACCACTGCACCGATTTAAAAAAATATTTCACTAATGGAAAGCTACATTGACAGCGAGTAACATGGGCTATATTTTATCCCCATATTCCCGCGGGAACAGGTACTACGCGGGTGAAACCGTGGGGCGCAGCTAGTAGGTAATATGCCGACATTCTTCTGTTGGTATTCTCTATGGTTGAAGTAGAGAAGACCGTGCGAAAACACGTGTTTTAGTATACTAAGTAGCTTATTTCTACTACTAAAACTACGAACTATGTGTGAATGAGTACTCCAATAAATAGTGAGAGAGTCCAGAGAGTGAAGATAAAGGCGTGTTCTAGTGCACAGAGTGCACTCTCTTACTCTGCTATTGTAAACTCGGGCTAATTTTAGGCTATACTTATTAAAACCACGAGTATATCGTCGGCATTGATACCACTACCCATATGAGTTAGTCCACCGCGCCTCACTCGCCACTTTCTCACGAAATAATAATTAATAATTTTAATTAATACTTCACATAACGTGATACTGTTTTAATGACTAATAATAAACAGAAAGAACTGAATCAAATTAATTTTTATGTTCGATTTATTTCCATTTTGCAGTGGCACCCGGTTCAGATGCGGGAAAACTGGTTTTAATAACTGTCAATACAATTTGAACCGTATGACGTCGGCGTAAAGACGTCAAGGTTACCAGTAACTTCCAAGCATGTTATATACATTATGTTGTACGTGTGTGCTGGTTATTGTGCAATATTGAGATTAGCTAATTACAAGATATTAGTTGTTGCTCGTGGCTATATCCGTTTCGAGACCAGTCCGAATGGATTGAGACCAAATATAGACGGATTTGAACAGTTGGACAGAAGACAAACATAGTTTGTACATAATTTTTTGGTCACTAACGTATCTGGAAATATGTAAACCTCCGTTACAGATAAACTCTTTATAGAAACGCCATAAAAACAAAGAAATGTTAAAGATAGAACGAAACCAACTTAAAATTTGTGCCACGATGGGTGGTCTCATCGGTCCCAGCGATCTCTTCCATAGAGAGGAATAACAAGACGAGTATAGAAGCGTGGCTTTCACTAAATATATTCTTAAAGGGTTTGAATCCATTGTACAAACGTAAATATTTAGTATTATCATATCATATCATAGATGTTGAGTATTAACATAGGGAATATCAACACCGATATTGACACTTACTTAAAACGCTGAGGCTATTGAAATAAACCATTTGTAATATATATTTATAACTAGCTGTGCCTCGCCACACTTCGCTGTGGCACATTCGCACATTCGCTGATATGTCAATGATGAAAAAAATAGATAAAAACAATCCTTGATGCGGATTATATATCATGCTAAAATTTCAGCTCGATCTGTGCAGAACTTTTTGAGTTTTTAAAGCGTACACAAACCAACATAACATTTATATATATATATAGATTATGTGCTAGCTGTATAACTCCTTATTGACAGTAAGAGGGGGTACGACCAGATTGAACTAATTGGTGTTAGTGAAGTTAAATCTCAGTCTGGTCCTAGAGCGAAATTGAATTTCAGTCTGGTTTGTTTGGTGACAGTCCTGAAAGAACTATAATTATATGTGTTACATTTTGATGGAAATGTGCTAAATTCAGTATTTTAATAGCTGATAGATTTAGAGCCTAGCTAGTACTAGGGTTGTCATCTGTCCGGGTTTCCCCGGATTTTTCCTAGTTGAGAGGGCGTCCGGGCGGGGCTTCATTGGTAGTCCGGGTTTAGAAAATAAAAAGGTGATTTATGACGTTTTGAACTGTTTTTTATTTCACTGACTATGTTTATATAAAAAACCTGTTGACATGTCCGGGTTCTGGACTCATGAAGTGAAAAGTTGAAAATACGACTTATTTTTTTATTTTTTAGTTTTAGCCTTTTACTGTTATTTCATAGTTCTTCTAGAAAACTATTCAATTGGATCTTGTTGTTAACGCTACCGATTTATAATTAAGTTACAAATGTGCGTGTTTAACTCAAAGTTAGGCGGGGAACCCATTTAACAGTAAAGTTATTTAAAGATGTCTCGTTTGCCTTGGTCTGTTACAAATAGTCGTAATTCCCATAAAATATGAACAATATAATGGTTTGTGTCAGTTCCCTGAACGATGTTCATATTTCAATACAAATTATCTAACATCGAAACTATAAACCATTGCCAGGGTATATCGCAACAGCTATGCTTTCAAATGTACAGAACAAAGCCAATATTTCAAATTTTGGATAGAAGTGCCTTTGAGATACTTCGAGACTCAATTCGTGGCCGCCGCGGTCTATTGGTACCTTAAGTAATATTACGAGTATAAACGAGTGTTGCGGATATTATTGTTTATGATATAACAGCTCATCGACAAATTGCGTCAATGCTGTCAGTTTTCATAACATTTCACACTAATTCTTGCATAAATCAATATGAACCGTACCGTTAAATGTATGTGATGAGCACTTCAATTTGATTTATTAATTACATAAGACGTTTAATAAATCTCAATTTGACGTTGCACAAAAAGTTGAACGGTTTTATCGAGCCTTTATTCGTTTGTAACGGAGGTATTTAACAGTTAACACTGATATGATACACTTTAAGAAATATCTAATGTACTTGTTAATAGTGATTACAAAAACTTACGAAATCCTTACACATTTGAGGTCCAACAGAACCAGTATATTATTTTCATCTGTTTTACAACCGCGCTTAACAGCTAGCAAAATATATTTCGACGAAACCTTGTGACTTTATTAACATTAATAACTCATGTATCCATTGATTGATATTGCTACACATATGAATAATTTAACAATCTATTTAGTATATATTTGACGACAAAAAATTTATACTATAGAGTTAAACGCTGGATAGTTAATCAGTGTGAATAGGTGTTTGTGTATTATTAATAACGTATCCTGTTAATTCTTAATTAACTTATAGCTGAAATGTCATGTCAATCCTAGTGAACCAAACGGTTATTACGAATGTGTTTCCAATGTCAAAGTAATAACAATAATGCTCCGAGCTAACTGGGTTTTGCTAGCGGTTCCTAGTGTGGGCAATCGATGGTTGTAGGTACGTTAGTAGATATATAGTTAGGCTTGGCTCTATACAGGCTACATTATAAAGGCTAGTGTTCGTATTGTGAGCTGGTCAGACATAAGCATTATGAGGCATTATTTCTAAGGTAACACACTGTCCTAGAGTATTGCATTTGGTTGGAACGGGCTGGAAATGGAACTCATCACCATCTGACTATGTAACCGACTCTGGATCCAAGTCGGCCACTGCAGGGCTGTCCTGTAATAGTGGTAGGCCTCTTCTGCAAAAGACCGCCTGGGGAAGTACCATACCTTTGCCAGATATTAATCTGTGAATCAGTAGTGTGAAAACAAGACTGTGTTCCGGTTTGAAGGGCACTATTTCCAGCGAAATTACTGGGCACATGAGACTTCGGAACCAATGTCTCAGGGTAACGAGCGCAATGGAGTACCGCGCAAGATTATATTACGCAAAGTTCTGGATGGCACTGTACCTGTTATGAGCAGGCGTAGCGTTTACCATCAGGTGAACGTCTTGCTCGTCTCGTCACTCAGTGAAATAACACAAACCTGATATTTTAATTGAATTTGATTAATAAATAAGTTCGCGTTTCACTATCTCACAATGATGGTGCTCGTTTACCTCGAAGTAACTTATTCACTCGTGTGTGACTTGAAGACTCGCAGGTCAACTCTTTAAGTATAACGTTGTTGTAATAATAATTTCTCAACAGATCGATCAAACTAATGTTCAAAGTCGTCATATATATCTACATTGTCAACTATCTATTTATCAGCCAAGAACAATGAAGACATTTTGCAACCCGATTTGCCCGATATGGCTCCAATTATCGAGACGATCCGAGTTATTATCGGCCTCGTGACTGTCAGTTGCTAAACCCTAGAAATTGAACTGGAAATGATTCAACAATGGTCTGTAGTTGGTTATTATTAGTGTTATCAAGTCGACTGCTTTCGATCCTATAATCATCATTGTCGATAATTCAATAATTTATGTTAATGTATTTCTTTTGGAGAAACACATTAATATTAATTTACTGGAGAAATTGTAAGTTTTAAAATGGGATGTCACTGTTTATTGACTATAACATAATTCCGGTACATACGAGTACGTGGCGTTTGTAAAGCCTATACAAATAAATAGAACCTCATCCTTTTTTGAAGTCGGATAACATTTTTTTTGTTGGACTTTAAAAAAAAGACCACTATAAAGATATACTTATCAAAAGACAGCCTAATTTTAGGTACTAACAAATCATACAAGTTCTGTCTATCAAGGGTGGCTTAGAAGAAATCGCTCTAAGCGATAATAGCGGCCTTGTCGACTTGTGCTTTGTTTTTATTATACATTTTATTTTTATTTTGTTATTGTGTAAGTAGTTATACAGTAAAGATTTTTCTGTTGGTTTTGTATATAGAAAGGTGTACAGTATAGTTGAAAAAAATATAAATTTGAAACTGAACGCATTGGTCCAATGATTGCTGCGTGCCTTCGCATTCACTGTTTATGATAACATCGCTTTACCCACAGGCTATAATTTACCTTCGAAAAGTACCAGTGAGCAATTAGTTCATTCTAATCGGAAGCGGCCTTCGCCTGATCGCCAATTGTTCCTGCGCGCTAACCATCCATTCGAGCTTCAGAAGCAGTCACGAGCTGCGCAGTTCCCATCGAAGCCTCCATTCGTCTTCGAGTGAGCACGCCTTTAAATCCTCACGATTTCCGAAACCCTATTAAAATGAAACGTCAAGTGCCTTCACGTAGTTTAGCCATTTGTTGCATAAATTTGAATAAATATTAAGATAAACGCCACCATCGCTATGACATGAAAGATTGGCATTTAATTATAAGATAATATAAATCAGAGAATTTTTCGACTTATTCTGTTTAAATGCTCTTTATTTTTTTGGCATCTTGCGAATCTTATCCAAATTAATAATTGGTCGATCGATCTAGAATGAGGTGTGCATCCAAATGTGTACGCTGGTGGCACTTGAGGCTCACTTTACTTTAAACTTTAAGATAACTATGGCTAAGATCCCTTAATGGGACTTTGCTAACCAGCGCTTGAATATTTAATTAAAGACCATACTTTCATTAACATATCTAAAATTTATTAATTTACACACCTTCAAACCTTTCAAGATTCGAAAATCTCCAAAAGATAGCAAATTTTTAGTTCATTGCATAACTGTCTTTAAATTAACGGTAAGTACGTATAGGTATCACAAAAGTTCAGGTAATTCTGCAAAAAGGGGACGACGTGCCGGCCTGCTCGGCAGCGTTGCAGAACGCAGCCTTGCACTACAAATTCGTTTTTGTCGTTACGAATGCGTTTTTTACTCCGGCGAGCTTCAATAGGCAGAAGCACGCTCGGCCAGCGTGATTGCTCACCATGATGTTAAACGGAGCCCCGTATTCAGGCATTTAGTTCCATGACGAGTTTTTTCTGAAGCCTCTGACATCCAATACTTAGAGCCAAATGTCGTTACGAGGTTCGGTTTTAATTACCACAGCAAATGTTAACTGGTGCGTATATTTCAAACAAGTAGGTACTACTAGGTGTTCTAAACACGTACCATTAGGGCTAGCCGGACATTTATTTCAAAAGAAATAAATACCTAATTAAAAAAAATTCAAATCATATCAAAATAATATTAAGCAAAAAGCAACCACAGTGTAACTATGTAAAGGCACCATTTTGATGTTTTAGGAAAGCTGAAAATGAGACACTGTTAATTTGTAGGTAGACAAATGACAAAACAAAAAAATGTGCCATTTCGTGTTCTCTCCAAACCTAAAATATCGGTGACTGTTGATATACAAGTAGGCACCTGCGTTTGTGGCAATGAGGCCCTGATATTTACCACTTACATTACACGGGGCCTCCAAAAAGACTTGATCAGTCAGTACAAACATACGTATACCCACTAAATATCTAGTGGGATATAGACCACGGCAACCAACAAGGAAATCAACGTTCGTTGCTTAAGGTCACTTGTTTTAGGTACCCGCCTACGTAAAGTATTGAGACACATTGACGAAGGAACAATTATTATTGTCCACTATATCCAATATAAAGGCCTAGTTTTTATAGCAGCTATTTATATTGCCTACAATAATAATTTGTTCGAAATTGAGGTATGGTTCATATTGTAAGAAACTAATGAAAATAATTTGACCGCACTGCCGCGTGCGTGGGCGATTTTATGTATTGACACAGTCATTTGTGGCACAGTCAAATCGCACAGCATTACAACTCACAATAACCATCCACTTCTCACATTTCATTGTATCGCAATCAAAAACAACCTTATTCCGCACCCAGTAGAGCGTTTTTTCATTTATGCCAGTTTCTATGATTCTGAGCTAATTGCATCCATCTACGACCCGTGATTTTACCCATATCATCGATTCATTTCACTTCGTTTTCTGTTCTCGAATATCATTCTGTCATACAAACTCATAATAAATATCAATTATTTAAAATAGCTTGACTCCTTTTGCAACTTGCAATTGCCATTAGAGAAAAAATGCTCTCAACTGTGAAGATTAGAAAATCGGAAGGGAAGCAATTGCCTGCAGGGGGCGATCATAACTGAAAATCCATACCAATAACACAAATGAAATGTCTGTTTGTGAATTCAAAATAAATGCGAAACTCTAAGTTGAAATTGTAATTTTATAGTTAAATACTGCTCAGTAAAACATCTTTACACGATTTGTCTTTGCAGTAAGAAGACAGATCTACAACAGTCACTATTGCAGTAGGCACAGTAGGCAACAAGGTGTCGTAAAACGAAGCAATCACCGCAAATTATATACTGTGGTTACTAGACAGGGCCCTTATCTAGCACCCGCTCTACAACAATATAGAATGCATTCAACTTCCTGACTGAGCTGTAGTTATAGCTTCGGAATTGCTAATTAACGAGACTTATATCCTTAATAACCCGGCACGTGTCGAAATGGGAACGAAATTACAACACATTCCGACGTACCTCAAGAAATAGTTTTGTATGTACAATAATTAAGAGAACATTTGGTGTCTATTAAAGCCAATTAAAAAGTATTTATTGAACATGCTGCACTTGATATAGATCAGTTTACCAAAGTGAGAAACTATAAACGGGTCAAGCTCATGCACAGTTATTTAAAAAGATTTTTAAACGTAAATTATGAAATAAATTCACTAATTACAACCGAAGTGGAGGCTGGTTTCAAATATTTAAGGTAAAGCTAGTTGTAACCCAAAAGAATCTAATTGGCGTACTTACGCTTATGGCAACCGACGAGACGGGTTGATTATTCAGCATCTAAGCTAGGTCTCAATGGCCAGAATGTTCTTTGATCTATCGGTCCTTTAAATTGAGAAGTTCAATTTTCATTTTAGTTTTCTTTTCTGGAGGCCTACCATGACATCTTATAGCGATTCAATTGGATTCGAATGGCTATTTTCAACCTAAACTGCAGCAGCAGCAACATAAAAAAATAAGACGTCACGGTAAGATTACGCGACGCGGTTCAGTTTAGGCCTTCAATTGAATCGCTATAAGATGTCATGGCATGCCTCCTGTTTTGCTCCGTTCTATTCTATTCTAACCTACGATGAATAGTTGACGGCGACCGTAACGGCTATACTACGAAATTGGAGTTTCGAGAACTGTGGAATTTTTATTGCTTACAAAAATCATGCTATTTTCTATGAAAAAAACGCGCGTTGCTTATAGCCGGGTGAGATGAATAGAACACACATACATTATACCTATCTTCTCGATTGCTTAGAACGTTATTGTACAAGTAACATTCTTAATATTATAGAAACAAAAACGTCTTGTCAAACGACGTACGTGCATTTAGCTGTTTTTTTCGACATTCAGTTGTTTGTTTGCTAAAATTTTGTAGTAACTAGTACTGCAGATGGTCTTAAATGAAAAGCGCTGTTTTTCTAATATGGTTTAGGTTGACTTTTAGTCGTGTAATTAATTTTACTATAGCAAGCTATTATGTGCCTACTAACCTCGCCTCTGACGAGACTTAAACAGTCAAAACAACAATTCTCTGTAAAATAGAATCGATTTTAATAAGCTCATTTCCTCCCTACGATTTATGTTGTTAGAATATGTGTCATAAATTATAATAATACTTGTGAATGAACTATAGGTATATATGTAGAGTTTATTTATAGATAAAGATTCAACACGAGTGCGCGAGGAGACACTTCTCGTGACCTCGGTCAATGTAACTTGATCGAAACGTTGGGTTTTGTCAAAACAATATTTTGATATTCATCTGAACCAAGCACGTTTTATCCTACTCATATTATAAATGCGAAAGTTTGTGAGTATGGATGTATGTTTGTTACTCTTTCACGTAAAAATCTACTGAAATTTGGAACACAGGTAGTTTATAGCCTGGATTAACACAGGATTCTTTTTATCCCACAAAAAAATACAGTTCCTGTGGGATAGTTCTCAACGCGGGTGAAAACGCGGGGCTTGCTACTATATTATACGAGGGTGAATCAAAAATTTCTGGGAATCAATATTAAAAAATGCAAAGATTTAAATAATAATATTTTATTTTTCTACATAATCTCCCTCCAATGCAATGCATTTAGAATAACGCGTTTCTAACTTCCTTTCCTTGTGAAAAAAAATTATTTTCTTGACTCTCGAAAAAGTCCTCTACGGCAGCTATAACCGCGTCATTATCGTGAAATTTTGTTCCACGAATTTCCTCTTTTAATTTTGGAAATAAGTGAAAATCACTTGGGGCTAAGTCCGGAGAATATGGTGGGTGGTCAAGGAGATTGAAGCCAGCACAGCGGATTGCGTTGAGCGCAACTTCCGATCGATGAGCAGGAGCGTTATCTTGAAGGAACAACACGCCCAACGACAGTTTTCCACGACGTTTTTCTTTAATCGCTTCACGCACTTCCGGGATTAAATTTGCATAATAGGGTCCAGTAATCGTCTGGCCTTTTGGCATGTAATCAATAAAAAGGATTCCTTCACTATCCCAGAACACAGAGGCCATAACTTTGCCAGCGGTAGGAGCAACTCGAAATTTCTTAATGGATGGAGAGGATGGTCGTTTCCAAGACATGCTTTGTCTTTTAGTTTCAGGATCAAAATGGTGGACCCACGTTTCATCCATGGTGACAAGACGACGGCAAAAATTATCCGAATCACGCTGGAACATTTCGAGATTACGCTTGGAAATTTCCAAACGTCGCTTTTTGTTTTCGTCGGTTAACATTCGTAGCACCCATCTTGCAGACACTTTTTTGAACCCCAGTGAATCAATTAAAATGGATTGAACGCTACCAAAAGATATCTTTAGGATCTCAGCTATATGTTTTATAGTCATTCTTCTGTCTTCCAAAACCAGATTCTCAACCTTTTTGACATTTTCTTCTGTAACGGAGGTTGAAGGCCGCCCAGAACGCGGGTCATCTTTACAGCTTGATCTACCTCTTTTAAATTCAGCCACCCAGTACGCAACCGTAGAATAGGGTACAGCATCACCCCCTAATGTCTGCTGAATGTCCAAAAAAATTTCCTTCGTAGACATTTTTTTCAAACTGAGATATTTTATCACCGCACGTAACTCACTTTTATCCATAATTTTGACTTTTTAGCAACTCGTTGCACAAAAAAAAATTATTACATGCGAACGAACTGACAAAAACAAGTGACAGTCTGCATAAATATAGTGTGATAGACACTCTTTAATTTGAATATCGAACTTGATCCAAAAAGGTTTCATATATATGCACTTCTAAGAACTTTTTGATTCACCCTCGTATTATATAAAGCTTGTATGTTTTTATAGACACGTTTTTGTCTAATAAATAAGTATGAATAAGCTCGCGAAACTTAGCATTTTTATATGTAGAGTTATTATAATATGTTGTGGAGTTAATATAATACCTATGGCTACGTACAATATACTTACAGAAAAGCGATTCATTGTCATCGTTTGTTTTTGATTCGATTCACATTTTCCATACATATCTCATAAGCAATTATTTCCTCGTTTAGTCGACGCCGCTGGTGACAAGAGGGCTGGCTCATTTCTCGCACAGAGAATAGCTATTGCTATTCAACGTGGGAATGCAGCCAGTGTTTTGGCACCGTGCCTCATGGACCCCTCTTTTGACCCCCTCTTTGACCCCCTCTCACCCTCTTTTGTTAGATTTTTATTTAGTTAACTATTTAATTATTGTTATTTAAGTTGTCTCATTAATAAAAACATATTTTTTTATTATTTTTTCATATCATTAACATTTTTGATAATCAGGTTATCGGAGGTTAGTTGCATTGAAAAGCGTTTACCGTTACACAGTTTTTAATGCATTTATGGATGATAGGGCTAGGTGTGAACCTAAAATTTGGTTAGGACTTGAACGTTCCTGAATGCTCTCCCAATTAAGCTATCCGTTTTCACATTGACCTATGTAAGGCCATCACTTTGACGTGGATGTTTCTTAACAGTTGCATATAAAAGCAAGTCCGCCTGCCAACGAAATACGCAATTAAAAACCCATAAATAAAAGACTAGCAGTATTAGCAAATAGGTATATAAAATATATATATAAATCGTGCACCCGAGGCTATTTGTTTAAGCGTCAAGTGTCGAGACAGTTTCGCTATAGGTCAAAGAACGCCTAGTTTATGGCTCTATATTTACATATGTGCAAATTAGATGGGCTCTCGCAAAAATGTACCAGTTTAATGTCATATTTGTTGATATTGTCAACTTAGTAAACGATTTCCGCGAAAAATTTAAGGTTCCATTCCATTTCGTACTCAAGTGCAATCGGCCCGCGTGTGTATTGTTTTTACCTCACTGCACCAGACAGGGGTTATGTTTTTTGAGTGTATGTATGTACCTTACCTATATTTCTTGGACTCGCTCTGTAGCCTCAACGGTTGGATGGATTTTAGCTGGAGAGATGTTGTGAGATTCGTATTAATCATGAAAGTGACAAGGATTATACGAATATGAAAAAAAAATGGCGGCGTTTTGGTAACCAAATTCTGTATCATCAAATATTTTTAAAAGCTTTTGTTTAACTTGTTTCTCTTCAAAACCTATCGGGGTATCAAAATAAAAGGTTTTAAAAAAAGTGTTACAAAAATATACTCAACTTAAATGTTTAAATGTAATTTGGGGTAAGAAATGCTAACAAAGTATAAAATAAAATAAAATAGGTATAGTAAAACTAAAAACCCGATGGCGAACTATGTAGGTACTTGTAAATTGAATCGTGAAATGAAGTCGTAGGCATTGCAGTCTAGAGATGAAATAAAATGGTGATGCCTCCGACTGCATTTGACGATTCAATTTTGATCGTCGACGGGTTTTTTTTTCATTTTTTTATTTTATTGTATGAATCTATTACACTGATTACTCTAAGCTACTTACGTACTTCTTATAGCTAGAGTTTATTAGGTGTTTTCTGAAACAATATTATAATATTTTTTTTCTTTCATAAACAAATATAAATGACCATAGAAATTGGCTTCTATACCACTATTTCCAAGTTTATTTTTTACTTTTATTGGACTGATTAACGAGACGAGTAGGTCTTTCACCTGAGGTAAGCGCCTGCCCATAACAATTACAGGGCCACCCAGAACTTTGCATTGCTTAATCTTGCGCGGCACTGCACTGCGCCCGTCACCCTGAGACATTGGTTCCGAAGTCTCATATGCCCAGTAATTTCACTGGAAACAGTGCCCTTCAAATCGGGATACAGTGATGTTTGCTTACTACACAAAGGTGTGGTGTGGGTGGTACTTCCCCAGGTGTTGTCTTGCCGAAAAGGCCTATCACTACAATGGTATGAGTATTGCACAATATAGCCTAGCGGATGTCACCGTGTCCTTATCTTTGAGATTCTTGGACATGCCACACTAGTCATAACTTTTGTTTATTGATAGTCTAAAATGTTTACTGACTTTTGACTCCGACTGGACAAAACAGTAACAAATAAACAAGCGTGAACTCGTAAATACAGCTTTTAGTGTTTCTTGTAAAACTTTTCAGTTAAAGAAAATAAACCGTGAGGAAACCTATGCCTGAGAATGATTTTGGAGGAACGTGATCCACCAATCCGGACGGGGTACTTCCTGGTGGATTGTGGCCTTGAAAATGAGGTGATGCCCGTGCTCAGCAGTGAGCGAATGGATTGTTTACTGGGCATACGGACTTTAGAACCCATATCTCAGGGTGACGAGCGCCGAATTGTGGAGTGCAAGGTTCTGGGTGGCACTGTAACTGTTATGGGCTGTCGTGGCGCTCACTATCAGGTGAACGACACAGTCAAATAAAAAAAAATGATGAAGGCTAAAAATACTGGATGTAAATTTCTCAGTTGACTTCCCATCCAGGAGGCTGCTAATTGTTATGACAATGTGACTTTAGATCAATTTTTTGTCGATATTGATTGACGTATATTGCATAGTGCCCTTGACCTCTTGAAAAAAGGATCTGAACATAGAGCATTTAATTCAAAGTGAGACGGAAGTCACATTAACTTCCCAGATTGATTAATAGGTAGGTTTTATGGGTACACAGCAATAACTTCTGTGAGAAATAATAATCTATTTTATTAGTAATTTGATTAACAATATGTCACATAAATATTATAATAATTTATTTGTTGCAGAACACTCTTGAATGAATTAACTTTTATCAGTCTGTGTCGCGAGGGGATTATAACTATACAAGTTTCTTATATACCTATAATAAAGCGGTAAATGTCAAAAAGTCTTGATTTTATAATCTGATTGCACTCTGCAATTTGACTGCAGCAAGGATAATATTATACGAGTAGAGTAGGGTAGGTACATCTAAACCAAAGACTAAAAACCGAGCTATTGCTTAAACACTGTTTGCAAGCGGGGCGGGGGGCGCACTCCGGCTAGGACAAGGCTTAAACGCTCTTCTAAACTCAGTATAAAGATTCATCTCCGTGAACGAAGTTGCAGGTAAAAGCTAGTTTAGAAATACATGCAAAATTTATCATTGAACCGCGCGTTGGAATGATTTTGTTTTTAAAAGATTTATTATGTTTTGATAAACGATGAACTTTGACGTTGTTACCTCTTAATTATTATTCGGCTTCAAATGTTATCGTTGATGCAACATACAATTAATTTTGTACCCATGATTGAGCACGGAGGAGATTTTAAAAACCCAAATATCAAGATCACTGAATACTTTGTGCTCTACGAAAATTGTTTGCCGTGTCGAGCCGTGATCATTAATTTATTTATATTTTATTTACAAATATATCTTAATATATATAAATGACAATGATAACCCACGCATATAACTATGAATGGTTCTGTGATAAATGCTAATAAAGCGGAATATACAATGAGCATTTATTTGTGAGCATATCTATGAACAAAAGAAAATATGTTCATTGAAATTTGATCAAGATTGTCCAACAAAGAGTATGCTAAACCGCATGGTTTGGGAAACCATTAACGCGGTATCTGACATAGCACAAAGGCCAAGTGCGAAGTGCTACCTTACATAATGCTTTGTCATAACTAACCATAACATTTTATTGTGATTTTTATTGCGTAACAATTGGCATGATCAGGTTGTAGTGGGCTGTGGGCCTCGAGTTTAGTATGTACAGTATACACGCCTTAACTTGTTATACTTTACACTCAGTTAACCTTTGATATATATTTAATGACCGCAATCTAATCACAAGCTTATAAAATCGATGTATATGTGATCACTGGCCTTCTACATAGGTACTTACAAAACCGGCGCAGCTCGAACTAACAGCTATCTATTTGAAAACTGTTTTATTACTTTAACATTTTTAAATTAAAAACACTTAGTAATTAAGTCAATAGCTTTGTGTGGTAAGCTTAAAAATAGTAAAACTCATTAATTTAGTGTGTGCAATCTCTAATTTCTTTTTTAACAAGATTTCTCTATATAGTCGGTGTTCGCGCCACTTACATTGGCACTCATAATACCTTCCTACCTTCCTATTCCTATCATTTCTTGGCGACTATCTCTGTCGCTCATATCGTGGTATCCACGAGAAAACTGCTTGCCGCCGCAAGTAGTCTGCGATCGACCCTCGTCCTTCGCGGCTGCCGCTCTCGCCGAATCCAAAGTACTGGATCTGCTGCTCCTATGTGGTGGTCCACGTGAATTCGACGCGAAAATATAAACAAAATCCGCTATAAACCCGCCGCGTAAACGCTCCTTGCCGACACGCACCAACCGCCAAAAATACAGTCCACTACATCGAACGTCATAACATCCTGAAGGAACAAGCAGCTTGGAGACGGACCCGAACCGAGGTGATTGCAGTTGCATGGAGACCAGGTTAGTCGCCAAGTTCCTTTGTACTACTCTTCTACCAGCCATCCTTCCCCCGCCATTGGAGGCGCGCTCAGCCTATACAGCTTAGCTGCCGCGCTAAAATATTGTTGGTCCTCCGCCGCCGGATCTTCTCTGGTCCTCCCGCTATTCTCTGGCCCCTCTTAGGCCTCATATAGTCCTCTTTATAACCGCCCGCAATTTTATATTGGTATTTTTACCAACGATAATTTCCTATAATTATCGTGTTCCCGCCCGCAATTACAGTTCAGATAGTACCCTGTACTATCCTACTACGCTATTATATACTTATTTCGTGTATTCCGCATTCCTAAATAGTAAAAATAACGATTTTTCCGTAATTCTTAATTTTTATTAAAAAGTGAAGGTATTCCTAACGACCGCCCGTGCGTCTCCACATGGGTATTCAATACGCCGCGCGCGCGGCAGGTAAATGCTGTAGGCAGTTGCAGTAAATTAGGAATTTCATACTTTATCTAGTTTTTTATACTTTGTTAAGATGGCTATGGCTACTCGTTCAAAAGACAAAGATAGTGAAGTATACGAGGACGCAAAAGCGCTCGATACGTTACAGATCGAACGTTTGACCTTGATAGGTAAACGCGACATTATATTTTCTCGCTTACAAGATATTTTTAACCGATCTTTAAAGGCTTTCACTGATGATACTGAGAAAGATTTATTTCTATGTGGAATGATCTCGTTAGACCGCTTACGCTCCGATTTCAATGAAATTGTGAACAAATTAAATGTCACCGAGTTGACTCTCAACGCTTCGTACACGGTAAACTACCAATCTATAAACGTCTTCGAAGATATGTTTTGCCGTTGTCAGTTTGTTTATAATAAACTTAACCCGCCTTTAAAAACCGCTGATTTCAATGTTGCCCCGCAACGTAAATCCATCAGAATTCCTGAACTCGATTTGATGGTCTTCAATGGAGATCCGATGACCTGGAGAATATTTTATGAGTCATTCAAACGCACGATTCACGAAAATCCCGATCTCACTGATCACGAACGCGTCCAATATTTAATTAATAAATTGTCAGGCCGGGCCCTTGCAGTTTGTTCTGGTATCGTACCTAACGCTGATAATTATCCGATCATATGGCAGACGCTCGTCGATAAGTATAACGACAAACGTAACCTAGCCTCCGCTTATCTTGATCAAATGCTTGATTTTAAATCTTTTAACACCGCGACGAATAAAAACTTAGAATTATTCCTAGATAAATTCTGCACGGCTGTGTCAAGTTTGAAGTCTCTCAAGCTCGATAACGTGTCTGATTTTATTTTACTATCGCTCGCTTTGAAGAAAATAGATTCAAGTACTGCACGGTCGTTTGAAATGCACATGCGAGGTAAATCTATGCCTACATACAATGAACTTTTAAAATTCATCCGCGAACAAAGCAAAATATTGGAACGCACTACGACCGTTTCTCTTAGCCGCAGTGATAAGAGGCCGGGTACTGCAAGGTCTACGCAGTCTTTTGCAGCATCATGCGTCACTCACTGTCCGCTTTGCAAACAAGCCGATCACGCTAACTTATATAGATGCCCTGCATTTGATAAGCTTTCTATCGACGACAGGTACACTTTTGTAAAACAAAGCAAAGGTTGCACTAATTGTCTAAGCACTACGCATATAAATACTGCTTGCAATTCTAAATTTAATTGCCGTTATTGTGGATGTAAACATCATTCTATGTTATGCCGCAAAGTATCATCTTCCCGTGAAGACAATCGCCCGTACCCTAGCGCTCCGTCACAGGCGCACGCGCCGCCTCCGCGCGCGCGAACTGGCAACTTCTCCGCCGCCGGGGATCACATGCCGCCTTCGGCATCGCCGCCGCCCGTCGCGGGCTCCGCTAGCGCTCAGCTGACGAACTTACCTACAACTGCTTATCAGTCATCACAACAACAGGTGTCGCTGTGTAATATACGCCCCGCTTCGCAGCCTAATGACACTACTTGTTTACTGGGAACCGTACAAGTTTATGCTACGGATTTAAATGGTCGCCGCCATGTAGTACGCGCCTTAATTGATTCGGCTTCCCAAAGTAACTTTTTAACTTCAAAATGTTGCGCTAAATTAAATTTAAAATGCAATAAGGTGACGAACACCGTTGTTAAAGGGATAGGTTCCGCATCTAACCCAATCAAGGGAGCAGTTTCTGCTACTTTGTCTTCCCGCCTAAATGATAATTTTATTGCAATTGACGCCTATGTTATCGACCGCATAACAGACAATTTACCGGCAGTGAAAATTGACGTATCCTGCCTTTCATACCTGAACTGCCTGCCTCTGGCAGACGACAGTTTCGCTTCGCCTTCCGAGATCGACATACTTATAGGCGCGCCGCTCTTTTCTGAAATATTGCTATCAGGCCGCGCCGCTGGTCCGCCTGGTACTCCAACCGCTTTTGAAACCATTTTTGGTTTTATCGTAATCGGGACCGCTCCCGTTACTCCCGCTCATGTTACTCCCGCTCATGTTACTCCCGCTCATATTGAAACCGTTGTTTCTATCACTGACCCCTTGGTTGAAGATAGATGCCGCTCTCATATTTCCCTCTGTACCTTTACGGAAGGACCACGTTTAGATAATCTTGTCCAACGCTTCTGGCAGCTTGAAGAGGTGCAATGCACGCCGACTTTGAGCCCAGACGCTATAGAATGTGAACGCATTTTTACAAATAACGTCTCCCGCGATCCCGCGACCGCTCTGGGTAATTCTTACCCTATCGCTAAAAAACGCTTCATGTATCTCGAACGTAAGCTCGCCGCGACACCTGCTCTGCGCTTAGAGTACGATGCTATAATCAAAAAGTACATTCAGAAGGGTTACATTTCACTGATCGACAATGATAGTCCTTTTACTGGATATTACGTGCCACACCACGCCATTGCGAGACTACAAAAAACAACAACTCGATGGCGTATGGTGATGGACGCCAGTGCTGAAACTGACTCAGGCCTCTCCTTGAATCAAGTTTTATATACCGGGGATAATTTACAAAACGATCTTTTTACAATCCTCTTGGATTTCCGCCACTACCCAATCGCTTTTACATCCGATATTAAACAGATGTACCTACAAATTTTGATAAATGAGGACCACCGCAAATATCAAAAATTCCTGTATCGATTCGATCCCGTTTTTCCGCTTGATACCTACCAATTCAACCGCGTTTGTTTTGGTCTACGTAGCAGTCCGTTCCTTGCGATGCGAGTGTTGCGACAGCTGTGCGCCGCCGACGGTGCCCGCTTCCCACTCGCAGCATCTCTTATCAGCGACAACACATACATGGACGACGTGTGCTACTCTATGCCTACTCTGTCTGCTTGTTTACAACTCAGAGACGATCTCTGCGAGTTGCTCAAGGCCGGGGGCTTCGATCTCGTCAAATGGGCTAGTAACTCACCCGCGCTCCTTGACTCCCTTCCCGTCTCTGCGTTAACGGAATGCGTTAAAAATGCGAAAAATGCGTTAACGGATCTTTTAAATTCCGACGAATATAATAAGTCTATCTCAGATGAGTTATCAGCTAATCGCATACACTGGAAATTCAATCCACCGCGAAGTCCTCACTTCGGGGGGAATTATGAAATATATGTGAAAGCGTTTAAAAGTCATCTTCATAAGACGATCGGTTCACAGTTACTCACGTATGAGGAAATGTTAACCGTACTCACACAGATAGAATGCGTTATCAATTCTCGTCCTGTAACGTTATTGAGCGAAGATCCGTCTGAGCCGACCGCGCTGAGTGCTTCACATTTCTTAATGACCGCACCGCTGAAGCATTTGCCCGCTTGCACGGTTCCCGATGAACCTGGACACTTATTGAAACGGTACGCTTTATTGGATCAAATGGTACAATCATTTTCCAAACGGTGGAAGTTGGAATATCTTCACTTACTTCAATCTAGAGGAAAATGGAATACACCTTCGAATCCCATTACAATGGGTTCTATTGTTCTTATTATCACTGATAATATTCCCCCGCTATCCTGGCCTCTCGGCGTCGTCGTGGCCACTCATGTCGGCGGCGATGGCATCTGTCGAGTAGCGTCAGTAAAAACGGCGACCGGCGTCTACCAGAGACCCGTCGTCCGTTTATGTATCTTACCTACCCAATAATTTAACCCCTTGCTCCCCGGTCAACCGCTATGTTATATTTAACCCGTTGACTGCTTAAGAGTTAACTCTTATTTTTATTTTTTTTATTTCCCGCTTTCTTTTAAAAACCAATGGTTTTTAGGCCGGGGGCAAATGTTCGCGCCACTTACATTGGCACTCATAATACCTTCCTACCTTCCTATTCCTATCATTTCTTGGCGACTATCTCTGTCGCTCATATCGTGGTATCCACGAGAAAACTGCTTGCCGCCGCAAGTAGTCTGCGATCGACCCTCGTCCTTCGCGGCTGCCGCTCTCGCCGAATCCAAAGTACTGGATCTGCTGCTCCTATGTGGTGGTCCACGTGAATTCGACGCGAAAATATAAACAAAATCCGCTATAAACCCGCCGCGTAAACGCTCCTTGCCGACACGCACCAACCGCCAAAAATACAGTCCACTACATCGAACGTCATAACATCCTGAAGGAACAAGCAGCTTGGAGACGGACCCGAACCGAGGTGATTGCAGTTGCATGGAGACCAGGTTAGTCGCCAAGTTCCTTTGTACTACTCTTCTACCAGCCATCCTTCCCCCGCCATTGGAGGCGCGCTCAGCCTATACAGCTTAGCTGCCGCGCTAACAGTCGGGTAAAAACTTCCCAGGCATTGTGCAGAGTTCAACTTTCGCTGTTCGGTAATTGCCGAAGTAAGTTTGTGGACCGCTTTTTAAATACATATTCAATTATTATAGGCGATATAATTTAAAACGTAGTTAGTTATGATTTTTTTAATTATTTTTTATAGTACATAATTACATATTATGTTAGTAAGTTTAAGAATCAAATGAAATTTTCTATCGAGGTATAATAATATATATACCCAAGACAATATTAAATCTTAAATTGATTTATAATTGCCAGATTGCTTTTGTCCTCACTGTAAATGTGTACGCAGTAATGTGTTGCGAGATTTTCGAATACATTACGACTAATCCCAATGTCATGTCGCTTGCTGCTTTGTTTCGGCTCTTGGATCCAAGACAAGTCGAATATATTGACCCTATGTGGATATACATAACGTAACTTCAAATAAGTGAATGTATATATTATTGTTCATATTTTTGTTTGGTTTTGAAACCCATAATTTTAGACCCAACGAAAATGTTGGTAGGCAATTTCCTTTAACAGACCAGCTTATATGTTACAAAGTACAATTTACTAAAAAATACAACACAGGGACAACCTTTACAAGGCATTAGCTACGGGCTAAGTGTTCTAGCTCACTATACTAGTTGGCAGTGCATCTAACATGCCAACAGCATGGCCCCGTTGAATGCTAATTCCATCGGCCAAATCAGTAATTTGCATTATCTAATTACGATTAAATAAGCGGAATGGTCGCGGATACAATTCGTAATGGAAACGCCATCATTTGACGTTTTTATTATGGGTATAATGTCAATTTAAAAACGTTTAACAATACTATCCGGCGCTCTTTTATGGAGCTGATCGATTTCTATAGAAAGTCCAAAAATCCGGAGGCACTCTAAATCAACTGAATACAATTGGGAACTATGCTTAGATCGTCACTGTCGGGCGCCTCGCATACCGTACATTACAGTGAAAGGACAAAATCCGTATACATTTTTAAAGTTGAGCAGATATTTTTACAAGGAAAATTATTTATCCATCGAGTAGACAGGACAGTGTTTGCCAACAAACCGCAACCGGCGTTTCGCAAGCCGAGCTTCCACTGCGTTGATTTGTGGCCACTAAAATGTGGATCGCTTACGCGGAAGCGGCGCGGCGCGGGCTCGCTCCCGCCATTGGCCAATGTAGGGCAACCAGTGCGGCTAAATGCCACCAGTGCCACACTACTGCATTGCCGCCTGCTACTTTCACGTCGAAACTGCAGATTATGATTTGTCAAGAATTAATAAGGGCTCATGTTCACTGCTAATTTCCCTCATACGCGTGTGGACTTCTATCTAGAAAACAAATGAACGATGACTTTTCGTCGCCTTACCGGTATAAGTTGCATACTGGCAAAACGATGGTAATTTTTAGTTTGTGTTCTTCATCCTTACTTCCTTACTTATATTATAAATGCGAAAGTAACTCTGTCTGTTGCTCTTTCACGCCTGAACTACTGAACCGATTGAAATAAAATTTGGTACAGAAATAGTCTAGAGCCTAGGGAAGGACATAGGCTACTTTTTATCGCAAAAAATGCATTGTAAGGGTTTGAAATAGGGGATGAAAGTTTGTATGGAAGTATCGTCATTTTTGAAGCTAGAAGCTTGAAATTTATTTTTTAGGCTTTGATTAGATATAAATAAATTTGGCATTCAAAGTTTGTAAACCTTTACCCTTGAGGGGTAAAATAAATATAGGGGATGAAAGTATGTATAGGAATATGTAAAGTTTCGGCTTAACCACTGCACCGATTTAAAAAAATATTTCTCTAATGGAAAGCTACATTGACAGCGAGTAACATAGGCTATATTTTATCCCCATATTCCAGCGGGAACAGGAACTACGCGGGTGAAACCGCGGGGCACAGCTAGTATTCTATATTTTACTGAATAGAAGATAGGTAGGGTATGTAGTAATTTATTATTCTGTCTAGAAGGTTATTAAAAATAGTATTTGTTTTTTTTTAATGAGATACGCAAAGAAACTTATGTCTACTAAACGCAATAATATGTCTACAAAATAAGCAGCGGCGCCGTCCTGGTGGCTCCACACTTTTGATAAGATTCAATATTTGGCTGGCTTAATGAGACAGCAGCCGATTCTGTGGTTACCTCAAGGAAACGCAGGTACCGACGAGCTTTACAAACAGCTCGATTGTTTGGCTGTCTGTTTCGGCACCACAACAATGGCAGTATTTGACAAGGCTTTCACTATATGTAGCCATATTTCTGCATTCTTATGCAAAATACGTTTAGATCCATAGCAGTCGATTAGCCATGCCGAGCGTGCTTCTTCAATGGTTAACGTAACCTCCAAGCCCATGGGAAATCTATAGAGTTCCGGTCTTAAGGCCTAAAGGAAGGTGTCGGTATTTCCTTAAGATGTCATTACGTATTGTCATCAAACAATGCTCGGTAATGCTTTGGAGGCCGAGACAATACAAGTATTTAATGCAAGCGACTGACACGACGCGAACGACGCGCGACTGTATCAAGGCAATAAGGAATTACTTTATATTAGTAGGTACCGTTTGCATGCCTCCATTGGAATCTTGAGAAGTACTACTCTATAAGTTATTAAAAACCGCTCAAGTGTGAGTCGGACTCGCACTCGGGTTCCAGGTTTAAAGTGAATAATTTAACTCAATATTCTGTGAGTATTTCAAGCGTTGCCGTAATCAATATGGAGCAAAAAAAAACACGTCTCTTGTACGGAAGCCCCCTGAAATATTTTATATTGTTCTGTTTCTTAGTATTTTTGTTACAGCGACAACAGAAATACACCATCTGTGAAAATTTCTATCTAACTATCACAGTTCATGAGATACAGCTTGGTGACGGACAGACAGACAGACAGCGGAGTCTAAGTAATAAGGTCCCGTTTTACCCTTTGGGTACGGAACCCTAAAAATAGGCGTAAGAACAATTACATTTGCACTTAAGAAATGAGTCAAGAGTGCAATAAAATGTCAGGGTGTCATGGAGAAAAGTTGTACTGCTTCTGGTACATGTAGCTACTTGTACAGCCCGGGGCGGTGGAAATGTGGCAAGGTGGTCTGCTAGTTCTAATAAAATACTAAGTGATAAGTTTTTGATCGGCGCCACCACGGGGTAATTGGGACTAGTGAATAAACATGAATATACTTGTTTATTCTCACATAAAGCTGCATACATTTTATGATTGGGTACTTAAAGTTTTTAATTATAATAATTATAGAGCAAGATTTGCGTGTTTAACATACACAACTCTTTGATAGCTCTGGCTCTTGTTCACAATATTTAGCCTAAGGATTCTAGAGTAAGGTGTAAAATTAAAATTAAACTAACTTACCGTAGTCAATTATTATCATTAGGCTAATACTGTATGTACTTTTATAAAATAGATCGCATTTAGCAGAGCAAAAATATGGCGGTTGCGCACGATCGTCGTACGTGTGTTTTTCACATATTTCTCGAAACGTAAAAATTAAAACATAATTCTGTCTAAGCATTTATTAAAAAGTAAAAACTCTATAAATTGGTATACTTACATTTGAATTCATGATGGAATATATGTGTTTCACTTAAAAAAATAATAATTAACATTTATTTTTACTGGAAAAACTTTTAAAGTTCTGCAACCTTCTCGTGATTTTTGTCGGTGATTGTATGTTTATTAGTTGCGGGAACGACAGCAACAATAATTAAATAATTGAATCAACTGAATGTTGGAAGGAATATAATTTTCAATGCTAACCTTATCTGCATCAAAACGCATATTATATTATACAAATTATAACACCAATACATAAACTTCTCTTGGCGCCAAAGTAACACCTCCGTCCAATTTGAATAAATCCCGCCAAAAGTTTAGATTGTATTATCATTATTATGTAAACGGCGGAGCCACGGCCAAAATGTAATGGTATTCATAAAAGAATGGATATAACACAATGCGGGTGCTCGTTAGAAAATAACAACAATGCAAACGGTCGTCTAGTCTCCACTGATTGGGGTATTAATTAAATAAACGAGGCTTAATGCCTTCCGCCCTTGTGGAAAAAACGCGAACAATAGACCGCTGGCGACTTATATTTTAATGTGTTTACGAGATAGCAGGGTCGTTGCAAGCAGTGCTGTACTCAGTCAAGGAGCTCTGCTGTGAGCCAGGATATTGCACACTCTGCTGTCATATCACAGAATCCCATACGATAAGTACAGGCGCAGACAGCGCGGGCCATGCCACTTGATAAAATACCTTTCCCGGTATTTATGAACATTACGAAACGGCACGAGAGCATATTGTGAAACCCGACCATTCGCTAAATGTCCTGCAAACTTTCACTGTGGAAAAGGGCGGTTTTCGTCTACATCGTCTAGAAGACATGCGCTGCTGATACGGATCTTACATAGATCGCTCGTTCAAGAGGCGAAGTGCCCAGCCGCTGCTGACAACTAAAGTAACCGACTTATCGTACGCAAATCTAAATTAACTTGAACTAACGAATGGCGTCAATCAAAAGCTTGCGCTGCTCTCTCCGCAGACCTTTTGTTTTTATTTGCGCGTTTATAATTTGTCAGAGTGCAATTTTTATCATTGCATAACTTCGGCTGTCTTTATATTATACCGCTTAATTGTTTTGCAAACATGCAGTGGACGTAAACGTTAACATCGTTGCATAAATAAAATTAACCGAGAACACCTCTGTTTTATATCTAATTAAACTTTTACCAAATATGTAGAGAAATAATTTGAAATCACATCTTGAGGCGTGCAATGTGCAACGCAACTGCTATTTGGGTCACTATAATATGAAAAGTTTAACAATACTTTTACGTACACAGTCACGATCACTAAATTACTTTAGCTGGCCGTTAGTAAATGTGTGATGGTAAGATGGTCATTTTGTAATACAGAAGCAGCTACTTATTACAACGAATGTGATATGTTTATTATAATCTCGCCATTAGCTTAATCTGTTCCAACTGTTAGCTGTGAATATAGGATGTTGGCTTTCTCTCTGAGATAGAATATTGGTCGTAATCCACCACGCAGGTCTCGGGGTGGCAGTTGGCATAACACCTCGAATTTGGATGTTTTTAGAAATACTGGCTTCCTCAAGTTGGACATAACGGTGTCCTCTTCTTTAAAGATTTGGCATTGGAGCCGCACTTTACTTTCAAATGTCATTGTAGACATCCTATATAATAGAAAGAACCGCGAATCATCACTGTGCGTTAAAACTTTTCTTTATTGATATCGCATTGTGCTCATTTGAATCACTTTTTGTTACGTTCGCGTTGGATAGTCGAATCATTCATTGATCATATCTATAATAAATACGTTACGTAACTTTACAACAGAAAAAGGAAAAGAGAGCTCGTCCGTCTATATTGGATAAACTTGTTATAATAAATAACGGTCTCTTATCATTATTATTGTAAAAAATCGTTTTGATTTATATGTTTTCTTAGTTTGATGTCTCTACGACGCTGAACATGTGATGGAATTGGTCAGACTGCGAACCAACCTACAACCACCACCTACTGTCTAACTGCGAAGGGTTCCCCGGCCAGACGTTTTTAAATCATAGGCACGAATTCGGGAGGCTTCCGGCTTACAGCTTTACGTATTATTAAAAACTATCAGTAACCCGAAACTTCGTTTAGGGTAGACTTTTTAGGTATCTATATAAGAAGAGTTCCTCTGAAGCCCGGATACCTATACAATACATCGGTATTCGATAAACGCGCGACGCCCACAAAGTTTTTATCAATAAAGCTTTCTACTCGTTGTATTTAGATGTAAATACCTGGATGACCGAGATTCCAATTATATATACATATATATGCAAGAATTGCTCATTTAAAGATATAAAATAAGATGTATAGTCAGATTCTGAGCTACCAAACAATTATAATCACATTACAATCAGTTAATAATTCTTTACTTGATCCGAAAACAAAGAAATAGACTGATGAATACCTTTTTCAAAAATACTACATTTTTGTTAATGCTTATTCCATTTCTTTGTTAAGTCTGCAATATGCAGACTTTTTGTACTTTACTTCATTATGTACCTATATAGAGATTGTTATCGGTCACAACAACCATCCGTCTACATCACCACGACCACCACCACCATTCTTCATTCGTCTTCTTTTCTAGGATATTTTTTGCTGTGGGAATACAGAATTCCGGAGAAATTTTTAAATTATGCGAGCTGCAAAGCTAATTCACAAATAAACAGCTAGGCGAATATCGGTAGGTATAGACAGTTTCTGTAGGTACCGCCTGTCCAAAGATCCGAGTTAATAAACAGGTTTTAAAAAGTGGTTTCTCATTAAATAGGACGTTGAACTTTTTGTACCACCGTCATTACGTAATATACAACGAAATATTAATTTGTTTTCTCTCCATTACTGGGTCATAACCGTGAGAGTCGATGATAGATCTGTGACGTTAATGGATAACGTACTATGATAAAGAGTAAGCGGCCGAAAAGGACCTGACGGAAGCTCGGCTCAATGCCGACTCAGTACGTTATCGACTCGTGCTCCGTGCAGAAGGATGAGGAAGGCCGACTCCAAGGGACACTAAGCGTAGGAAGAACAAAATGAAGGATTGTGACAAATAGTGGACAGCTATTAGGTCTTCCGTGACTGAATCGTGAAGCTTAGGGTGAGCTGTCTATCCCAAATGAACGGTGGACATAATTTTATCACGAATTAACCGAACTATTTTTATTTCGCGCCACGATCACATAATTAGATGTTGACCCCTGATTCCCTGTATTTAGGGAATCAGGAACTATGAGGACCATGGTCCTCTAAATACCCAGGTTTAGAGCAAATACTTGTACTTGTGGTGTTCGTTGCGATGAAAACCGTGACAACTCAATATTTGTTAATCAAAGTCATAATCAACTGATCTATCTTCTTATATCTATATCTATCTATTTATGCTTATAATAGAGCAGTAAAAGTGCAGAACCCCTGTAGGTCGGTTTCCAGTTATGGTTGTGTCTGACTTGTGTAATGCATCATGCATGCTTGTGCTTGTGTGTTGTTCATTTCATCTTAACCCAAGTACAAATCGAGCTGTCGATAAAATACTATTTGTGGGCAGCGAACCAGTGTATAAAGCCGGGCTTTAGTTGAAACTCTCTTCTATTACCCCATAATAAAAAAAAATACTGCCGAGAACAAAGTCGCGGATAACAGCCAGTTCCAAATAACCGTTTCTCCCGCGTTAACTGTTATCCCACAGGAACCGTATTTTTTTACGGGATAAAGTATTCTATATACTATTTCAGGCCAATTTCAGCCAAAAAAAAAACAAAAAAGAACAGTTTGTTATCGTGAAGAGGGACCAAAAACACAGATACAAACTTTCACCTTTGTAATATTAGTCAGATATATATATATATATATATATATATATATATATATATATATATATATCCACATGTATTGCCGCTAAATTCTATTGGTGATTGATTTTTTTGACAGTTCTTTATGCATGAGCACGGATCACCTAATAGTTCTTACTGAGGTTACAAAGGTGTCGAATGATGTGATGTGACATGCTTGTATCTCTACATACGAGTAGCTAGCTATACAATGCAGATTTTCTGACAATACACAATTTTTTGTCCTCGAAGCCGAATCTTTTATTTCGCTGATGACTGGCCGAACACGAAACACAAAATTGCATATTTTAACGCTGTGCAAATATTATTATACTTTGGTTAACTTTCACGTTTATCGCTTTATATTTATTTTCCTCAACCTAGCTGCGTTTGAAATATTTGAGAAGGATCCGAACGTAGATTCGGTTTTTTTTTTCGTTTAAATAAAGGGAGTTCTATCTAACTTCAGCACGCCTCGCCGAATATGCTTAAAGAGCGATTTTGTATAGTGTTCCTGGAACACTTTTCCCTAAGAAGTAAATGTCCTAGGTGGATGAATAAATATTAGCAGTATTGCTGTCGGCGCACATTATGGCCACGTTAAAGTGGTCATAATTAAAATTCAACCACAGTACACGCTCGCTTATTTTCCTTACCAAAATTAAGGCCCAACATAACTAAAGTCTCTACATATAGCGTAGGAATTAAATTAATAGCGCTAATCGTAGACATTAATCACACGCACCTAAATTTAAATGAACAAAATTCCTCAAAAAGGCATATGGCATAGCTACCGCTTTAGGCAAACATATGTACTTGTGTATAGGTAGGTACCTGCGTGGTAGTTTTCCTAAACGTATAAAATATCTCGAGCGAACGCGAATTAGTATTGATTTTATTTACTCTATTGATTGATTTTTGTAGGTCACACTGTAGGCAATGTGGTATAAGCTATTATATATTAATGGCAATAGGCAGGTACTTACGTGTTTTGAAAGGAACTAGCCATTTACTTGGTTCTACGGTAAACGAGGTGATCAGGCGATCGTTGGTACTAGAATGGTGCCTTATCAACTACCGATAGATCTCAAAAAGAAGCGAATGCTCTCATCCGTAAAAACGGGTCTTCATCCGTCTCCGGTTCCGGTCATCTTTTGTAACAGATTCTCTGCCTATTTTAGTTTATAGCTATTTCCGGTTTCATCTCTGGTATTACTTCTAAGAGCGGATTCACTACTTGTTGTTAGTAGATATAATTCAATTATAAAGGTGGTTGGGACCGAGACATCACATTTGGAATTTATGTTTTTGGATTGGATTCTGGATATTGAAAATTTGCCGGTCATCAACCTTTTCTACCAGCTCTGACGGCAAAAAGCTGCGAGGACCGTTTACCTAGATTCCGTCAGTTAAAGAACGTGTTTAAACAGACTGTCCAAAGACAAAATGTGTTGTGAAATCGTAACGTTGGTCAACACGTGCTACAGTAAAGACCACGGTTGGTAATACGCCAGAGTCTCGATGTTTGGTAACTCTCGGTTTCAATGACAACTGACGCCCAGCCCAATTTTGATTAGGATTTATGACTCTCTTCGGCAAATGTAGGCTTTGAATGGATATAATGTGGCCATGTTGGTTAAGCGTAGGTATCTATGTCGTTTTATTCGTGTCTACTTCGACTCGATTAGGAAATGTGACGAGGCACATTTTTTTTTTCGGCTCGATAATATTGGCTTATGCCGCTCCGCTCCAAGAAATCGTTCCACTTGGGCTCAAAGTTTTATTTTTATATTATTAAATTGCTAAATCGTTCCACTGGGCTCAAAAAGAATGTCTTAAGTACAGATTATGTCTTTACTGTAGGTACTACCTATGCTATGATACAAATAAAGCTACATAGGTGCCAGCCAACCGCAGGATATACACTCACGGCTTCTGGGAAACAATAAGTTGATTAAAAGGTTCGCAGCACGAAAAAGTAGTTGATTTGTATCTTTGGGTGACACATCTGGTACATTCTGTGAATTATATGCAGTAACAGACACTTTTACTTAGTTACCTAAGCGCAGGTTGCGAAATACCGCACCTACTCACATTTCAGTAAGTATAGAAATAAAAAGAAAAATATGTTAAAAAAATATATGGAGTGACAAACACGCTTCGACGGTCCGTCTGGTAGTAAACAGTAAGCTCACACCTGCAACTCTTGAGGCGTTGTTGATACGTTGACTAAGCAAATTAACTAGCTAATTCAATACTTCTATTTATAACGCCTTCCTTTAGCACCGTGCTGTCACAGTGTAAAGAGTGATGCGGTAGTATTCAGAGTACCCCTTGTTCGAACACAGGTTAGCCAATGATACTGGGTTCGATTCTTGATCAATGACTCAAGGTAATGTGCGGATTTCCATCACTTTGTGCTTAGGAGGGGAGGTTAAGCCTTCGGCGGACCCCGTTGTCATCAATTGATAGTCATAAACCATGGCAGAGGGCCTAGCGTGGCCCAACATACTGTGAACTCAGAGCCTGCCTCATTTAACAAACAACTTTTTTTAGTTTATGTAATAATATAATATTTATGTTTCTAAGTACAACATTTTCTACATTTTGATGCTGCTAAACTGAAAGTTCAGAACTGTATTTGAGCAGGAATCAAATCTAATTCGCTTCTTGTGTTTAATAAATTACGCGCATGAGGAGGTATTTGATTGAACGCATTTCTCGTCTCATCGTAGGATGTTAATTCAAATGAAAGTGTGAACAGATGGAAGAAAGTAGATCATAAAACGAATGCCTTTGTATGAACGATTCTCACCCAGTCCGAAGTACTACTGTGAGGAACCAGTTGTTAAATTTACTGTGGGATAAATTAAAATGATGCAAATCATGGCTCTATTGGAATAAGAAAACACTGGCAATATTAGAAAACATGTTATTTTTTTCTATATTATTCAGATTAGCGTACATTAATTCTATTGTTAAGATTGAAGAACGTTTTTTCAGACTGCACCCATAAAGGCCATACCCCATGTGCAATCTGGCGCCGCGGGCACTGTCAAGTGCAAATTCATGATATTCATGTATTTTTTATGTATGTTTGTGTGTAAGTTACTTTTTTTGGAGCCGTCATGACATATTGTTGTCTAAGCTCAACTTTTTATTTATTTTTTATCATCTTTTTTTTACTCATTTTTACTATGGGACGGAACTCTTGTATAGGTCGCGGCGTGTTTACGGGCCGTTTATCAATCTCGCTTATCTAGTTACTGGACTTGGACCTACTGATATTTATTCTGTGCCCAAGCAAGGTCTCCGTCCGAGCGCCATTGGGCGATTCAGAACTATTCGATAACTTAGTTATCGATTCGATTTTATATCGTTCGATCAACGCATTGAACTCCGTAAACTCAACATGAATGAAGGTACCATTGCAATCGATTACGGTATTGAACTGTAATCGACAGTAGTCGAAATCGAATTGGATCTGCAGTTCGATTGTCCTGATCAGTTCGAAAACTGAAATTTCGATACGAGACGATGTCGAATCGAATCGATTTTATTTTTATAGAAATGTTCTTAGTGGCCTTGCAGGATAGATAAAAGTAGATATACTTTTTCGTTATAGATTTTGCGGTGAAAACGTGAAAAATTGAGATGTATTAAACCTTTTTTAATTTGATAGGTCGCCTCCGATCTGCGTCGGTCTTCGCCACTTTTATTAAACTTAGACAAAAAATAATATATGAGTATCGTTTAATGAGTGCTAATTATTTCTTTTTATATACCCATATATTTTTATGGCTTGATTATCCATGGCTACTCGGTAACAAAAGAAATATTATGTACAAGAATGTAGGCCTACAATACCTTGATAAGAGATAAATACGCATTCTCTCTTTAATGTCCTAACGAGCAATTCAAATATGAAGGAATGATCCTTTGTAGTGTAAAAACCAACATACTTTATACTTCATGACTATATGAAGGAGGGTACTATGTAGGGGCTGAAATGGCATTTTTATGGAGTATAGCGTCCACCCTACGAGACAAACAAGGCTTTAAATGGTAGGCGATGGCTATCTACGTAGTTTTTAAAGAGCTCAGCTATTACTTTAGTAAGTACTAGCTGCACCCCGCGGTTTCACGCGGTTTCCGTTCCTGTGGTACTATGGGGATAAAACCCAGGATAAACCTATACAGAGTGTCCCACGAATATGCCACATGGAGGGAAAGTACCTTGAATATTGTAGATGGAACATTTTACTGAAAGAAGACATTATTTGAATTTAAAAAAGTATTTAAACTGCGTTAGATAGATAGATAGATAAACTATTTATTGAAACACCACAGAACAAAGAAAACTTAAAACTAGAACAAAACAAATTTTACAACTAGTGTCACAATGGGCGGTCTTATCGCATTCATATATTATTATATTTAAATAATTACATGGTGAACGGGGAATCGAACCCGTTACACGAGAAAAATAATCAACCTGTAGCTTTATCATACTAATCGAAAGGCACATAAAGTTGCGAAATCAAAACTAACCAAAAGAAAACGTTCGCGTCAAAACTACGTATAATATGTACACGGATAAAAATATTTGAACATTATACCTACGTAGTAAGCAGTAACCCTGATTACGTAGCTGTGATGTGATATAGGTTCTCAGAGTGCGCGATAATTGCTTGCTCAAGCGCATGCGACAAGGCAACGGCGCCGGCGGCCGACTGGGCTCGCGGTCAATACATACTGATAACAATCCGTTATTTGATAACAGTTTAAAATGTAACTAGATCCGCTTTACATTGGTCATTATTAGGATTGTAATTTAGTCATTAAACGTTTTGGCTAGAATACTAAGTACTTAAATAAATAGAAGGGCCTATATCTAAGAGAAAAAGGCGTGAAAAAGGCGCGTTTGTCGAATGTATGTGAAATGTATACGATACGTAATTTCATAATTTTTTTTTAATTATAAATTCTGACTGTCTGCCTGGAATAGGCGGCGAAACGGTTCAACGGGTTTCAATTAAAAATCCTGGGATTTAATCAAGTATTTTAGCTTAAAATTTCGTATAATTATGTTCCATTCCAATGACTTGCAGGGTTTAGACGATATGAAAATAAATATATGTAAGAATGAACGAGGTCGCAGGCACAGCTAGTATACTCACTATTTACGTATCTGAAACACAGTTTACACTGGTTTAGGAGTCTATGGATGCAAAACAACATTGTAATTTTTTTTTATTTATTTATTCAAAAACAACCACAACATCTTTACAGTACCTAAGCACCAATGTCATGTTATAGTGACCGTAAAATGAATCACTTAAAATGTGATACCACATTCTAAACGGTTCTGTGCCACTTCTGTGAATTTCACAGTGAATTTTCAGATATATCAATATCCTGCGAGATACGTATAGCACGTGACAAAGGGGCAAACTTGAGTAGGTTGGTCCTCGGTGTGGGCACGGCGAGAGTCCTTAAAATTATTTATGTCAATAAAGAGATTTGTATTTGTAAATATTTAGGAATATCTTCCGAAAATCAACTAAATCTCCAGAAAAGCTTAAAATACAAATTATAACTAGCACAGATCCTCATAATTATGCATTTAAGTAGATATGTATGTAACTACTAGCTGTGCCCTGCCACGCTTCGCTGTGGCACATTCGCACATTCGCTGATATGTCACTGATGAAAAAAATAGATAAAAACAATCCTTGAGACGGATTATATATCATGCTAAAATTTCAGCTCGATCGGTGCAGAACTTTTTGAGTTTTTGAAGCGTACTCAAACCAACATAACATTTTTATATATATAGATATACCTACTTCATTCTCATATCTCGCAATTGACCGGTCAAGTCGAGAAGTGCACTTAACGTCAGCCTTAATCTTAATCCTTGTATGTTGTAATGCAGTGCGGCCGATATTACCGTCGTGTCTCAAAAGTCTCTAATTAATCATGTCTGTCATGACATGTAGAATGAAGCGATTACAATCTTACGTTACCTTACGGGATTCGGAGGCAGTATCCAATGGAGACAGTTCGCTGGCACTCTGTGGCACAGAACTATTACTAAAGCTATAGAAGGAAAATTAAAGGCAACAGCTGTATAACTAGACGTGGGCGTTTAAACGACAAACGTTTAAAAAAACACTTTCCAAAAAAAGAGCCAACCAGCACTTATGAATATAAGCCGACTTCGTTTAAACATTGTTTCATACTACTATATTCGACCATGAAAGTGACCTTATCTATACATAAATAAGGCCCATTATAAAGATTCTATATTGAATTGATTTAACAAACTTATTTCTATGTCATTACTCACCGTATTATGCGACTAAACTAAATTCTTCGTGGCATTCATTGTAGCAGACTGACAACGACGCGTTTTTTGTTTGTTGGTATTTTTTCAAACGGAACGTAAATTATGTTTTTCGTTTATTTTGGTTGGTAAGCTTTTCGAATCGTTTTGACGAAACGCTTTTTAATAAGCGTGCTCACAAAAACATGTTATCAATTTAAGGGCGTTTATCACATCTCTGTGTATAACAGCTCTCTTATTCATATCTAGCGTACACAAGAGCGAATGAAACAGAAAACTACCCATGTTTTTTTATTATTTCTAGTATGGTCTACAAGATATCTATCTCCATAGTCATTGGTCACTGTTGTCTTTGGGGTTGTTACATGCTATTTAACTATGTCATGGCTCGAAAACTTTGTAGACGGTTTGGTGGACAAACAGTCACGAGTTGCCTATTTAGTATGGATTCCATTAACTTTAACAAAACTTCCTCGCTCGGTACCTACCTTTAAAACGTAGGATGAGAAAACTATAAAATAATAGTTTCCTCAGTCTACGGTATATAACATATATAGAGCAATCTAGATGCTACGCCACATGGCCGTGAGACTTCCCTTTTATAACATTCGCCGTTATACGAAGACATGAACGCTGTAAAAACTCAAGTAAAGCAACTGCCAGTTTCTTGCACAACCGACGCAGGCATTATGGTAAGGTGAGGAGAGTCAAATAGGAAATCAAATAACCCTATAATTAATAGGTACTGTTTAAAAATGATTGTTGGTAAATACTAACTATATAACTAAATATACTAGATAACTTTCTGTACTATTTTTATGTATTTTTTTGGTGTACAATAAAGAATTTTCTATTCTATTCTATTCTACAATTATTACAGGTGTTACCAAATTTGCACTGCTCTTTGCGCGTGACTAAATTACACTTAATATTAAAATGTCCTAATCCCACAGAAATACGAACTTTGTATGCATTTATGTTACTAAGTGTAACGTGTTTCCGCTGACCAGAGGTTCAAATCAAATTATCGCTTCTGCAACAGAGTTTTTAGCACATACGAGATAGTTTAAATATAGACATATAGATATAGTTAATTACTGATTTAAAAACAGTGCTGTGCCCAGTACCTTAATTCTTCTACAAATAGTTACAACAGCGTAATCCATTCAGTAATTGCACCAACTCCCAGATAGTTGGAGCTCCTATTTAAGCGTAGAGCTGAATCCGATGTCCCACGGCGCGTCGACGATGACTAAACCTCGTTTTTTGTTTACACTTCGTGATCAAATCATTCTCTGCAATGGCAATACTTATTACGTGATAATTTACAACCGCGCGGCCTTTCGAGGACCTCACGGAACCTAATTCACACGATTTGATATTATTACTGTCCCTACCCTGTGAAATGGTTTACATATTTTACGCACAGCATACCCAAATTAAGCCGCCTTATTTAATTAAATTAAAACTTCTATGAGAATCGGCGAATTATATAATAGAATGGATGATCTATTGTTTTAAAAAAACCACAAACTGGCGGGTTTCGTCGTCTCTCTGTGTGAAGGTCTCATTTTTAAGTGGTTCATGAACTTTGCTCAAGACTTTTGTGAGCTGGCGCGGATAAGGCTAATGGCCCTATTGGGTTATCTAACTGTGCGGTAACAATATAAATAAATGGTCATGGGTGTTGCTGCAGTTACTGTTGTGAACTGGTCCAACGGGTAACGAGCGGCGCGGCGCGGCGCGGCGGTTACCTACACGTTCATTATACAACCAACATGCACTAATGCGTCGCATGATCACTATCAGTACGCACGAAAAGTAGTTATCACGCTTATTAGTACGTTATTATTACGGACACTTGCATACCGACGTATCCATGTAGTGATAAATGATTGTGTTCAGCATAATTTTTAATGTAGATTTTTTGAGAATCGTAACCAGTTTCCTGAGCTGTGTTGGTATTTGTTGGGCACCAGGCAGTCTGTGTTACATACTCATAGCTGTCACAAGTAAAGTGCGTACAATTATCGCATCATAATACTCTTACATCACGATATTATAAGTAAAATCACATTAGCGAAATAAGGTCAAGTTATCGGTATAGTCGATAAACACGAAATATCATATTACTGTAATTATTACGAATTTGTATCTTACAATATCAATTGACCTTTATGATGTAATTTAACTCAGTTTTTTGTGCGTATTCCTCAAAATTAGGTGTCACGAAAATATGTGTCTTTTGCGTCTTTGGTTTGCGATGACAAATTATAGCCACAGATCGTATAATACATAGTCGATAAAGCTAGCTTAGGTCATAACTGAATTAGCAGTATGGACATACCAGTTTATTTCCACCAAACGCCATCATATTTACAAGAAGAGGATCTATAAGTACACAGAATACTATACAATATTAATAATTAAATTAATAACAAAATTAGTGTTGCCATCTCTAAAATTTGGCAACCAGGACAAGACGCTTGAAAACCCCAGATTTTAAAACCCAACTTCCCCAAGCGGTCTCTTGCAGAAGAGGCCTATCACTATATAGGTACTCTACAGACTGTTTATTAGGTTATCTGTCCTTGGCGGTGGTGCTTGTGGTCCTTCAGATCTCAGTAGGTATAGCGATAAGTCAGATAAGCTTATGCGTAGCGTATTAGCTTAGGCGTAGCGCTTACAATCAGGTGCGCGCTGTGATTTTTTTTGTGTTTTTCCAAAAGTTTCGTAGTAGAAATATCGTCCCTCTTCAGCGCTTTTAAGTATTTTGACAAAGCGCCGTCTGAGTTAGCACAAAGCCGCTGTACACACCCTGTAGACACCCCAGTCTGGTGACACTGTCATAGTCGACTAAAGATCAAAACTACTCCCCCTACCTAAAAAACAAATCCCCAATTATATTTTCTTTTTTTGCAGGTATGTAAACATAACGAGTCGTGGTTACTACAAAATCAACCTGGAATCGGAACCCGATTTGTAAGTTGCCCTTGTACCTACTATTATAAAGCTATGTGGTAACATTCTTTAAACGATTTATCACCTAGACCTAAATATAATAAGGATTAGTATCTTTTTATCACATCACAGTATGAAGTAAAAGCCTCAACAATAGGAAAGCTATAACGACCGTTGGATAATTGTTAATATAGGTACTGGCTAATAAGTACAAACTAGATACATTGCTATCTATTATTTAGGTGTCTTAAAGATCCACCACTCCATTCCATTCCATTCCATTTTGTTCCATTCTCGGCCACCATCGGCCATCATCCCTTGGCATCAAAAGAATTGGTGAGCAAACGAAGGTCTATCTTGTTTAGTAAATTTTAAATTCCATTAGTAAAAACTGTAGGAACAGTTCTATTTTCACCCTGTCAAACGATTTGCTATTACTTTCACATCGTAGTAATAATAACGAAAAGTTTGTAAAAAAAAATTTCTTTTCTAACGTTAAAAAGTTTATTTTTCTATAATAATAAGTCTTCTAAGTAATAAGTTCTTTGAGAACACACCAAAATAACTTCAGAGTTAAATTTTAATTTGGCTCGTACTTGCTTAACCCTTGTAAACTGATATAATTGAAGTAGTTTAACCCTACTTAAAGTGTTAAAATACAAAGATAATCTAACTAATAATTATTATAATAATAATGCAATCAAGAAACGAAGGCTTATGAGCAAATAGTCCACGTGAAGCGAAGCCGGGAGAGACGCCCAGACGATTGCACAATATTGCAATACAGACAGCCAAGAGCTGTGCTGAGCCTATAAACAAAACCTCTATTTATCTATCTACCAGCGACTTCATCCATGCGGACTACCATTTATCACGGTAAAAAGTATCCTAGAGCATAGGCCGTAGGGTATAGTTCGTATAGTACAGGGTTAAACATATTTATGTCGTTTAACTCCTATATCCGTTTAGATCTATGAAAAGAGAACAGACAGACAGACAGGGCTATTTTCACGTGTATAATATTTAAGTAGGATAGGTAATAAATAAGGCAAATGCTGAACAAAAAGTATGTATTTATGATGTGATATAGGTAGAAGTCTAGGATATAGGTAGGCTGAGCCGATTTGCTTGTCTAGCCACGGGTGCGGCTCTGCACGCGCCATAGTGTTTTCCCATACAACAAACACAACAGTTGTGTTTTTCCGTACTCGTGGCAAGTTATGCAAAACACGGCAGTTGTGTTTTCAGCAGTGAACGTGTTAAAATGACACAACTGAACAAGAATTTAAGTTTTTGTGAAATGGTTATTTCTCAGTCACTTTTTTTTGCATGAAACTAGTGAACCGATTAAAATTTAACTTTTCGTAAGCTTAGAATCTGACTTACAAAACTGAGACCTACGTTGCCTATAAATCCAGCAAGTTGACACCGAGCGCTTAATAAAAACAGTTTACAGCCGCGTTTTGATAGGAAACTGTCTTCTAATACCTATTGATTTAAAAAAGTACCACGAACGAAGCGGGTAGTGTCGTAAACGGTTTGAACAGGGGCAGGCGTCGGAACGTGTCAATCATCTACGATCTACCATTATAGTTAAGTATTGATTCCAAGAAATTTCACAAGTATTAACTACTGGCAAATAAAACCCAAGATATTACAAAGTTTGCTTTTATATACTCTTTGTATTTTGACAAGCTCATTCATCCTTTTAAAACTTTTTTAGGTACAATAATGCTATGCGACGATCAATACAAAAACCTTCACCTTGAATTTGCATGTATAATGTATACACACCGTGCCCTTGTGTTTCTACTTTTTAATCTCCATAAATTACACCAGAACCTTTCATCCAATTCCATCCTTTTAATCACAGAGAGCTATAGAAGGATCCACAAAAATACTCCAAAATCCAGTAAAATAAAAACTTGGACAAGAAGACCTTTGCCCAGCAGTGGGACACAGGTTTAAAAAAGCAAGGCTAGCCTCTATTGTATATACGAGTACCTACATCAATCTTGGTCGGCGATCAGGAGGCATACCATGACCTCTTATAGCGACTCAATTGAAGACCTAAACTGAACTGCGTCGCATAATCGTACCGTGACGTCTTATTCCTTATGTGGCTGCCATTTTCAAACTAAACTGGATCCAGTTAAGGTTGAATATGGCAGGAACCAAAATTGAGTCGCTAATAAGACATTTTCAACCTAAACTATATCCAGTTTAGGTTTAAAATGGCAGCAACATAAAAAATAAGACGTCACGGTACGTTTATGCGACGCGGCTCAGTTTAGGTCCTCAACTGAATCGCTATAAGACGTCATGGTAGGCCTCCAGCAATCTCTTGACTAATCGATATAATTAGCTGCCCTTTGTTTTTCCAAACGGCTTGTTTTACACGTACCACAACTACACCACAACCACAACACATGGGCGGATGCTAATTTGTATGAAAATTATTAGTTGAATTTCACACGGACCACATTTTGCCGCATTATCCACACACATCACACACCACAACGCAACCACCGGCGATACTAGCAGCTGACCACAAAGCAACCACAAAAAACCGCAGCGACACTACTCACACGTAACCACAGCCTGACCACATTTTGACGCGATGGTGTGGTATGGTTGTGGTTCGTGTGAAACGTCACTAAGGCATTTATGTACGTACTTACTTACATATGCATATAGTATTTGATTTAGGTGTATTTATCCTTTCATCAGTAACGCTAGCAACTTGCCTGAGGATAGCAAGCAATTGCTTTGATTGATAACTCTTGATAGCAATCAATAATATAAGTGTTCGTGTAGATAGGGATGTAAGATAGCAAGACCAAGACTTTGAGTTGTTCCGGTTACAGTGGGGGTCGATTGATTCGTCCGTATTAATAAAGCGATGGCAAAAATGTATAAATTTAATTAACAATAGTGAAGTTTTTTATACATTTTAACTATTACTTATTTATGAATGAAACATCCTTATGTACTGTTTGTCATTGTTCGTAATTTGTCACGATATCGCAAAAAGCTGCATTCGAATAACGACTCACTCTCAAATGGTACCATTCTCAAATCGTTTCATTCATAAAATATACCAATCTCTACGTCAATTTGTTCGCTAGATAGTCTGCACTCTAGAATTGAATAAAGACTTTTATCCCAGGAAATAATCCGTGGAAAAATGAGAAACTGCTGGCGGCTGGACAAGTATTGAGGATTTGGATGTATTGAAAAAAAATGGCTAAGTTCCATCACTAGTTGCCGTTGTCGAGGCGAGCGGAGCAGGCGCTGCGTACGCTCACCGGATAGTAAGCCCGCGCCGAGATCCAAGGCCCCTTACGAAATTGTCAGCTTTGATGCAAAAATAATAGACCACGTACTTACTGACCGTAATAACCGGCGAACGTGTCTATTATCGCAATGAACCCAGCGACGCCCGGCATTCAATTAATGAACTACACAAAATGTTGAAAACATGAAAACTGTGATGAAAACATTACAATAAAAATCAGCTATAAAGGGTTACAAAATTGTTACTTCATAATCCGTGTCTAGATTTTGCTGGACCATGGTGTTGCCTAGATCTCTAGGTTCATAATTGTTCATTCAAAAAAACTAATTAAGACAATGCACAAAGTTTTTTTCTTATGTTATCTAAGGGTTAGCCAAGTATTGAGGATTTGGATGTATTACGAAAATGTTATTGTATTCCATTGTGATGTTTAGTTTTATTATTACAAAGAAGTCGCCGAGTAAAAAACAGCAATGCAGTGATCTTTACACAAAACGAAAAGTTTGCCAGCACGCAAGCATCCGAGCATATTCCTGTCGTCTGTCGAGCGAGTGCATGAATAAATAAATAATTTTTAACTCGTCCTTACAATAAGGTAATAAATAAGGACTGCTATAAAATTCAAAACCAAAATGACGGATACTTTTAGTTTTTTAACTTTATCCTTTAATAGGTATATTCATCGAGTAATTTTTCAATAACATTCTGCTTGTACAGGTTTTTCCCTAAAGTGCTCAAAGAATTTCAGAAAAAAAAATTTAAAAATAATTACTAGCACTGTTAAACAGAATACAAGCTACACGAGCAGATATTTTAGCATTTGATTTAATATTGGCTAAATAGATTTTTGGCACTTTACTGTTCTTTTGTACTCTTTCAGTGAATAACGGGCGTTAAGATTTGGCTTTTTACCATTTAAAACGATCAAAATAGACATATCAATAAAAGTAAATAAATAACTCGCTAAACTCAATAGAAAAACTTGGATCGCAATCAATGAGCTCAATGTAATAAGCTTTTCTTTCTTTTTTACGGTAGCGTTGTGGCGTCTGTCATTTATTTAGTTTTTCGTGTCACAATTCTGCCCGTTTCTAACCGATTTAAAACATCTATATATATCTATAAAACTTACTAGTTTCTAAATCCATTGTTATTGGCTTGTTTTTTTCATATAATATATAATTTATAACAAATAACCAAATAAAGAAGTCGTTCAAAAAAAGATGCCAATACGTGTGCAGTCGGGGATCTCGGCGTCTACTTCGAAAACCATAAGATCGCTGTGATTATCGTCCCGTTTCCGTCGATCGTTTAACAACGATATATCGTTTTCTCGAAGCTGATGCTCAGTTTTAAAATTATCTGACATGCTGATTATAATCTGGACCCGTATAATTATACAGGCCCAGCAACCCCAGCTCCAGAGATTCGGTTTTTGTTGCTCTATGTTGACAGGTCGGGATGTAACCCATAAAAATAAACAGGTCGTGTCGGATTTTATCCCTTTAGCCGACGATACAGTATCTTCTGCTTGAACACTATAATGCAAGTATTAATTGAATAGGTACTCCATCAGAGTCAACTTTTGTTTCTCATGTGAAATTGTTTGTGTATTTTGTATTTTTAGCTCCGTGTCTATAAATAATGCTGGTTAATTTCTCAAGTTTTACTTGTTGACAGTCAAATTGCAATAGTTACTTTGGAAGTTAATTATCTTTTGTGACTATGGGGCCCTGGGGCCCACAAGCTCAAGGATGTGTCCGTGATGTGTAATTTATATTTTTGAAACCACTTTGAATAAAGATATGGCGTTTGTCTCGATCAACTTTTTCAATTTTTGGGCTCCATAGAAGGCAGCTATATTTTTGTTGTTTTTTTACTTGCCAGTGTTTCGTCCGCGTGGGAAAAAACTATGTTTTATCATCGTGAAAAGTAACTTACCTATTGTACTATGATTTGCCTGAAGATTTAACTGTCTCTATACCAAATTTTATCAAGATCCATTTAGCCGTTTAGCCGTAAAAAAGGTGCCAACAGACAGAGTTACTTTCGCTTTTATATTATTAGTTGGATTGGATTACTATAATAATTATTGATAGTAGTTACGTATTTATATTGTTTTTATTGTATTTAAAATAGGTACATATTAAGTATTAGTTATTCCATATTACACACTTTGGTTTTAGCTACTCCTTATATGGACGTAAAATCTACCTAGATAGCCGCCTAACCAAATTCTAATGGAGAGTGTTATTTTTAGTCAGGTTCTATGTCATAATTCCGGCGAGAGTTTATGTGACAGTTCTTCGATAACAGCTTTAAAGTTCCGAGCGCGAGTAGTGTCGGGGCTTGACGTGACTCGACCAACTCTTGTTTTCATTTCGGTTCATACGTAATTAATGGCCGGTTACATAACCTCTCTCAATGAGACGTGGGCGGCTGTCAGTCAAGCGTTGTGCACAATGAGTATGTGCTATATAGAAATTTGGCTGTTAGATTCTAGGTATATATTAGCAATTAGGCCAAGGCATGCTGATTCAGCTGTATTTGTACACTGCACTAGTTCAGTTGCATCTTATTTTAATTTTAGTTGTAGTGTATTTGTTGGGAACTAATGTATGAAAGCTTTTTTTCGACAACAAAATGGTCACAACGAGTTGGACTCCGTTGGTACAGGTCGCGTATCCTTTGCCACGCACGGAGCACAATAACAAAGCTTCTATCGCGATAAGCGCGGACTCGGCTAGCCCGAGCGTTCGCTCAACGCAATGGAGAATGCACCGTATTGTGTAGAGGATGAAGTGCAGATTGACAGAAGAAGTGAGGATGTAAATAATAGTTTTAATAGAGAAGTGGTGGAATGCAGTGACTTACAGAATATGGAGACGGACGAATTAAATAGATCTGGAAAGAGGACTCGAGAGGACTCTCAGGATCATTCCTCAGAAGAGGGTTGGCGCTTGACTACTAGAAGACGCAAGAGTTTGAGAGTAAATAGCCAGACTGAAGTAGAAGAAAAAACATTCGTGTCTGTTACGTGTTCCAGCGAAGCATTGCCTAAACAATTCGCTTTTGCGCGCCTACTTAAGGAAAACAATATACACAGTATAAGCCGTGTGAAGTACATCCATCAATTTAAAATGTTAGTGACATTCGATAAAGACCTATGCGCTAACGAATTCGTTAACTGCCGGGCATTCTTGGATCTTGGATGGAGATGCCAAAAAACATCAGAAGTTGGAACGTCGTACGGAGTTATTAAAGATGTTGAGTTAGATTTTGCGGATGAAGACATAATTAAAAACCTGTACAGCGAGTTAGAAATAACGTCTGCTAGGAGACTGGACCGAAGAAACAATGATGAGACTTCAAGTACCGCCTGGGTTAAATCTGAATCCGTGCGCCTCGGCTTTAGAGGTTCGGTGCTCCCAACCCATGTGTTCATACACGGGTTGAGGGTTAAAGTGGAGCCGTATATATTCCCTGTGACGCAATGTTCTAGATGCTGGAAGTTTGGCCACAATTTAAGAATGTGCCCATCTAAAAAAGTCGTGTGCCCAAAATGCACTAAAAACCACGCTAATTGTGAAAGTACAGCATTCAGATGTGTGAATTGCACGGGGGATCATATGGCGCTACAAAAAGTTTGCCCTGTATATAAAAAGGAAAGGCGAGTGAGAGAACTCATGGCTGAGTTTAACTGCACTTATAGAAAGGCACAAACGATGTATGTGCCACCTTCCCCAGTTACTGAACGAGATTTGAGCCCTGCTCCCTCGCCTGTGTTCCCGTGCCTGACTACCCGGAAGCCACCAGAACCAACAGCTGGTACTGCGGAATCTCAACAAAGTGGAAAGCTGATGTCAGACTTGTTTAAGACGCCTTCCGAGGGCAACTCATTGAAAGCAGCTCAAAGCCGTAAGAAGTATAAGAGACTACGCCAGCCCCCTCGACCTCCCAACCCCTCTGCACCGATGGAGTCAGAGTGGAGCGCGGACAAATGCTCAGATATATATGGTCAAGATACACATGGTCAGGACAATAGTGAGGAGAATAGTGAGCCCCGCAGTTCTACTAACAAATCAAAAGAATCTAGTTTTATGCGCCTCTTAATCAAATTTAAAAACATTTTGTTTAGTAGGGAGTCGTTAGAAAATAAAATCCGACAGGCAGTCTTGACTATCTCAGAGTGGGTTATTTCTTTCGTGAATAATATATCTGGCAGTACTTTAATGTCAACGTTCATGAACGTTGTCATTAATGACTATGGATAACAACATCATTAATATAAACGTTAACCTTATACAATGGAATTGTCAAAGTTTAAGACCAAAATCTTTTTCGTTTCAATCATTACTCTCACAAGAGAAAATCCACATCGCTGTTCTGAGTGAAACCTGGCTGGAGCCTGATTCTTATTTCAATATAAATGGCTACGACACGTATAGATCGGATAGGGCAGATGGATATGGTGGAGTTGCTATCGTAACTCATAAATCTGTTAAATCTAGTCTGTGCCTGTCACATAGTCCTAATAATGGTATAGAACTCTTACACGTCAAGATAAATAATTGTCGGCATATTGAGAACGTTATTTCGATTTATTGTCCTTCAACTGTTCATACGACACAAAATGACTGGGACTTAATATTTTCTTTATGCAATGGGAAATCTGTTATTCTGGGCGACTTTAACGCACATCATACTAACTGGTCGTGCAGAACGGACCAAAGGGGTTTTCAAATCTTTGACTGCATGCTTGATCATAATTTTATTTCCCTGAATAATGGTGAACCGACCAGAATTAGGCTAGCCAATGGCTGTATGCAGCAGTCGTCTCCTGACGTTTCATTCGTCTCTTCCGATCTAGGCACTTTCTTTACATGGAAAACAACAAATGAGTCACTTGGGAGCGACCATTTGATCATTAAAATATCAGGAGATTTGAGCTTATGTCGCGATGTTATTAGAAAAAGAAATTTCAAAAAAAGTGATTGGAAATCATACGCAACATTTCTAGAAAAGTCGTTTTTAAATTTTAATATCCCGGTTGAACCCCAAATTTTTTATAATATGTTTGAACAAAAGTTACAAACGGCCGCAAATAAATTTATCCCATTAGTTAAAATTCCTCAACATTTTACTAATAAATTTTCTCCTAAACACTACTGGAACGCGGAAATGTCGAAAGCCGTTGCGGAACGCCGCCTTGCCTTAGCGAAATTCAGAGCCTGTCCATCGCCCAATAATCTAGTGACCCTTAAATCTAAAATTAGCGAGGCCCAAAGAATCATCCGCTCAGGTAGATGTCGCTCGTTCCAAAGTTTCTGTTCCTCCATTGATAAAAACGCTTCATCTTCCGATCTATGGCGTAAAATGAAATGGATAAAAGGCCATCGAACCCGTTCTTCGAGTCACGGTGTAGATAAGGAAAAGGCCGAAAGGCTTATGAATGACTTATGCCCTGCTTACACTTGCCCCCCTCAACCACAGTTTCAGTCGAAGAATACACTTTTGGAAGCTGATATTACCATTCAAGAATTAATTAACTCCATTAAAAATAATGACACAGCCCCGGGCAGTGATGCAGTATCTTTTTCTATGATAAAAAATCTCCCAATAAGTGGTAAAACTATTTTATTGTTATTGTTTAATGTCTTTTTCCAGTCAGGCTTTGTGCCACAACAATGGCGTGAGGTTAAGATCGTACCTATTCCCAAACCAGGCAGAGACGCTAACTCTTACTCCTCACTTCGGCCGATATCACTAATTTCTTGTCTTTGCAAAATTCTTCATGTGATCATAAACAAAAGATTGGAATGGTTCTTCGAAAACCAAGCCATCTTCCCTCAGAATATGGTGGGTTTTCGTAAGGCACGCTCATGTTATGATAACCTCACACGCTTAGTTTCACACATTCAGATAGGTTTCTCTAAGGATTTGTTTACTGTTGCCTGTTTTATTGATGTAGATAACGCGTACAACAATGTGGACGTATCCTGTCTTATGAAGTCGCTAGACCAACTAGGTGTAGGTTCTAGAATATGTCTTTATCTGTGGTCTTACTTAACTCACAGGCGGCTCAAAGTCACGATCGACGGATGTGACATTGTTAGGACTACTGGTCGTGGATTGAGTCAAGGGGATCCTATGTCCCCTTTACTTTTTAATTTAGCCACTTTAGATATTTGCAAAACTATACAAACGGTAGGTATTTCTCAATATGCCGACGATTTTGTTTTGTACACATCAAGCCATAATATGGAATTAGCTATTATAGAATTACAACGAGCTTGTCAACAGTTAAATTCAATTTTAAACAATTTAGGATTATCTATTTCGCCGACAAAAAGTAAAATATGTATATTTAAAAAAGGTGGCTACAGAGGTAGTGTTGACCTCAAAATTAACGACATCCCTTTACCAATGGTTAATTGTTTTAAATATTTAGGCCTGTGGTTGGATAGTTCGCTTAGGTGGGGCAAACACATTAATGACACTGCACAGAAAATCTCAAAATTTATAAACATACTGAAAGTATTATCTGGACCAGGATGGGGCGTCCACCAAAAGCATCTAAGACGTTTATACATAGCTATAGTTCGTAGCAGACTCGACTATGCCAGCTTTTTGTACGATAACAGTTGTAAAACAAACTTGTTCAAACTAGATCGCATACAAAATCAGGCGCTACGTGTTATTGGTGGCTATATTAAAAGCACGCCAATACATGTCATGGAAAGTGACCTATATCTCCCTCCACTTAGTAATCGTAGAAGATACCTAGCAGCAAAATTTTTCTTAGGATCTAAATCTATTTCTAACAATACAACAATCAATATATTGCAGGAGCTCTCTATCTATATCCGGTCTCGGTATTGGTCTAATAAAAAACATCCATTACTAGTTTCAACATATTCAAAATTAAATTCAGTACCTATACATAACAGTAATCGACTGGAGATGTTTTCTCTGGCGACTTGGGTAGGTAATGTTAATTTATCACAGGTTATATTTGATTCGATTCCGGGAATTGATCGTGCTAAACGGTTTTATATCGGCCATTCACTAAAAAATATATGTGTTAAATATATTAATCAACAATATGGCGACTGCTATAAAATTTTCACTGACGGATCCAAAGAGGGAGACACCGGGGGTGCGGCTTTTTGGGATCCCGTACAGGGTTGTCACGTTAAACTCAAGATTGATTCTGAGGTTTCAATTATGCATATTGAATTAATTGCTATCGCAGAAGCCTTATCATATATCCATACAATTCACTATGACAGAATTGTAATATTGACAGACTCCAAAAGTTCGCTTCAACAGTTGGCTCGGTGTACCTCGCATGTGCGAGGCGCCCCGATCGCCTACCGCATATTGGAATCAATCTTGAGTCTACAATCACATAATAAGAAAATATATTTGCAATGGATCCCATCACACATCCAGTTAAAAGAAAATGACGAGGTGGACCTATTAGCTAAGCAAGCGGTTGTAGACGGGGTCCCGTTCACAGTAGTTCCTTTATTTACCGACTACATTCGATTAGTAAGGGAACAGTGTAGAATTTTGTGGCAGGAATATTTTGATGAAAGATCAAGAGAAAAAGGTATTTGGTATCGAACTATCCACCCAGAAATTACAAAATATACATGGATTGACAATAACCTCTTGAGTCGGAAAATGCTAGTGACAGCTCTTAGGCTACGCTCTGCACACATTCCATCAAAGAAGTTTGCATTTCTGATGAAGAAAGTCCCATCTCCTAATTGTATCGAGTGCGGGGTTGTCGAAGACGTTCAACATATCCTGATGGAGTGTGTGCGGAATGACACCTATAGAAAAATGTGGTTTTATCGAGACTGTATACTTGATGTTGGATATTGTAACAGTATTCTTGCGTTCCCGATGTCAGATCAGGCAATAAAATTGTATAGATTAGTAGATTTAGCATTAAGCTAAATATTTGTATATATGTGTTACTGTTGAATTTTGTCTCACTGGGCGATGTGGTCGCTAAGCGACAAAGCCCATTCATTAAATTTAAAAAAAAAAAAAAAAAAAAAAATGGTCACAACTTAAAAATCAATTCTTGCCGAGACATTATACACGGTTTGTTCCCGGTTCGATCGGTTCCCGATTATAATCTCTCGGGAAGAATGCTTCAGATTTTTAACACATTCCCTTCAAATTGAGGTAGTTTTTGTGTTTCTTGCAGGTCCTGTATGTGCTATGTGCTTCAAAACTTTTCGATGAGCAACCGAATTGATTTAATTCGATAGTTTTTTCGTATCGAAAGTTTAATGTGCGGTATGAATAGCGATACAGAACTTGTAATTAGTATGGTGTAACTTCGACAGGTTCATCGTGAATTCGACTTTTATTAATTATGAATACGTAGTTATTTAATCGGCGACATCGAACTGAATCGATCGATAACTGAGTTATGTTGAGCCCTGTTGGGGCCGCTGTGCATGTTTAGCTATGTATAATTATTTTTTTTTTTTTAATAATTTGCACTTAGTTGCAATTGCTAATAGGTATTTATAATAAGTATTCTGAAATAATTATTTGATTATTTATTGCACAGAATTGATCCGTACAAATTGTGCTAATTAGATTATATTCAGTACTTAAAATTTCGTTAAACTCTTTAATATTTTCAACCGATTTCAGGCGCTGTAAAGCGGTACGAATCGATCATTTAAAATTAAAATATCATGACTTTTTACTTAAATATGCGATTCGAATATTGGATTGGAATTAAATAGGTCGTGGGTTGAATTGGTAAGACATTAATGACTATGTCGAATTTCATCGTCATCAATTTGAACCCATATCCGCCCACTGCTGAGCACGGGTCTCCCCTCACTTTCGTAAGCCGACAGACACTTCAATTTTATTATTGTTAGGTGAAGATTTTATTTAATGCTCCGTGTTAGTATACTATTAACTTATTAATCTTATTATCGATGTTTGAGGTCAAATCTCGTGATGCAGTAACACTAAAAAAAAACTTGCAATATTATTCTCACCCACTGCTCGATTTGTTTAAATAAGAAATATTACCTACCTTTAAGTTCCGATGAAAAATCGACGGTAATTTTTTTTATTTCTCTATGTACCTACGCGTTTGAATAGTAAAAGTGCATTAATTTTACCTACATGCAATGATTTGAATTTATGAGTATGCTGACAGCGCGCTGGCCTGATAATAGAGACGGAACATAGTGACTTAGTAAGTAGATTAATAGAGTTTAGGCTCATTTTTGTCAACTTTCGGTACCGAATAAATATGTATTTTATAAAGCTTGTCTAGAAAAATAGATTTTTCAATACCAATTCTTACCATTGTACTACCCTTGTTTACCTATTGTAATTATTCTGTACTGTGTTTATTAATGTTTCTGGTGTACAATAAAGAGTTATTCTATTCTATTCTATTCTATTCTTATTTCTTACTATAAATATACGTGTTCATATTAAATTAATTAACTATTTATTTGTTAGTTGCCGTAGATTCGGTTACCGTCACTCCAATCGTGAGGTAACCGATACCAGCGGCTAACCGCAAGACCCAAATTGGTGATTATACCTAAACAAGATTACTTACTCAAAACGTTACATAAATACACTTAACCGCCGATTTGTTAGCCATGTTTAAATTACACAAACTTCCTTGTGAATAACGGTGTGGGCTGTGGGAGATTATAATTAACCACGATGACATGTCTCGGATAAGAAATTATGTCGATAGGTATATGTCTATGACAGGAGGCATACCATGACCTCTTATAGCGATTCAATCGAAGACCTAAACTGAACCGTGTCGCATAATCGTACCGTGACGTCTTATTTTTTATGTTGCTGCCATTTTCAACCTAAAGTGGATCCAGTTTAGTTTGAAAATGGCAGCAACCTAAATTGAGTCGCTAATAAGCCATTTGCAACCTAAATTGGATCCAGTTTCGGTTTAAAATGGCAGCAACATAAAAAATAAGACGTCACGGTACAATTATGCGACGCGGTTCAGTTTAGGTCTTTAATTGAATCGATATAAGATGTCATGGTATGCCTCCAGGTCTATTATTTTGTTCCCAGCTAACTCCACAACTTTTTGTCTAGACTTTTTTTGGACATCCAAGACATAGGCAGTACAGTCAACATGAAAAAGGTTATTAGGATTTTCTTAACAACATTCTATAATTAGATCGAACAGGGTGCTCGTCCTTAGGACTCAAGGAAGCCTTGTCTCTTGTGGTTGTGCTCTTGTGTGTGTGTATTTTGGAGCTAACCCTTTTTTACCAGAAATACCAGGGTAGCATGGTATACAAGGTCTCACCCACAGAGAGAGAGAGAGAGTCTCACCTTTTGTGCCATTCAGTATAGGCTGATATTGCTGTAACGCGTAATATAAAATGGTTTTTCACTTCGAAAATATTTATAGTTGAGCCAACAACTAGCGATTCTCTTTTCCTATCTGACTGATAATGTATCGTAAGCTCCTTTTTTAAATCCTAAAAGGCAAAACCATGGCTTCCATAACTTACCTCAACGATAGGAGCTCGTTATTTTTCCGAACTACCTAACAATTTAGGAGCTTTCCTCCTAATACGCTGATACTAGTTTAATTAAATAGGTGTATTTTTTTTAAAACCTGTCCTGTGTTTACATTTATGGAGGATGTGACATCATCCCATGGTGATTCACCCACCTGTTTATTAATGGACCAATGAGGTTTTTGATCGCTACATTATTTTTTGCTTGCGTTTTTAAAACCAAAATTATGACTCGTTGGTATTAATAAAAAATCATCTTGTTTACAAAATCTCCCAGTTCGCTTTTGCGCATTTTATTTGGTAAACTACATTTACTTTACGCGTAGTTTTTATCTAGATTATGTATATCTTGTGGACACAAGAATACGCAAAGCATCTTCTATTTTTTTTTTCTCTTTTTTTTAGACTTAAATATATATCTACCACAGAATACATTTTAATAATGATACCTCTACGTTTTTTCTAGAACAAACAATAAATTAAATATTTTATTTTGGTAAAATTAAATTTTTCGGCACTGTAAGGCGCTCAAAATGAGCCCAAACACAATCAATCTACTGCTAGTCACCAAGGAATTCCGTGCCTACCTTCCGTCTCAGATCAGTTCGATGTCACCATAATATTGTATTGTCATCGGAACTTGACAAGCGTGCCAAATTTCATCTCAATCGGTTGAAGATACCTGCTTCAAAATTGAGTTGCAAGATTCCACCCGAACAAACATACGTGCATAGCAAGTTAAATAAAAGCTTGTAAAAACAATCAATTAAAGAAAGACTAACATGAAACTCAATCAATGCAATAAAGGCTAACACGAAACTCAATCAATCAAAGAAAGGCTAACACGAAACTCTAGTCTACATACCTTTAGACAACGCTCGTTGGGAGCATTAGTTCTAAAAGAAGAATAAGATACTAAAAAAGATTCGTATGTAGGTGTGACCGATTGTCACAACGAAACATGTATTTTTTAATAACAAGAGGTCTCAAAGTTACTGTTGTACGATGGTGTACTTTAATAAATATATTTTTTACTGGTATATATCGCGGTTAGAAAGTTATGTACTTAGAAGAATGAACAGTCGTTATATTGAAGCGAGTAGATATTTTTACTACAACTTTACACTGGCTGTAACAGAATGGTTTAGCGTGACGTTCTCATTCTCAGCATCAGTCAAGTCATTTGCTTTTCGACAATTTACTTTCGATATGTCTCTACCTTTCTTTTTGTAGTCATAATTTTTACAAGCTTTATAGCATACTGTATAATAGTATGATAAGATGTCTGGATGTATTTAGAGATCAAATCTTGCAAGTAAATGTTGACTTATTTCCTGCAGCTCTGTTAGTCAAGTCTGTATAGTCTGGTGAAAGCGTGGTGGTCTGATGATAGAGATGGAAGTCGAACGGAACTCCTCAATGTTTGGTTTTGGTCAGCTTGTAGTATTGAATACATAATAATATTATTATTTTACTGAAGCTTGTCAGGGAAAATGTATTTTCCTCCCATTTCTCGGTCAAAGTAAAAATGTCATACCTATTTCGAAACAAATCACAAATCGAATAATGAACACAACATTTTTATACTCCATTTGATTATTTTATAGTATTATCATTAGATTTAACTCAAGGTAAACACGATAGTTACACCATTTCATTAATTAATATTTTACACTTTAGTAATATCAACACAAACATTATTTTGTTACACAAAAAATATCTGTAAGTATACATGATTCTAGATAGATAGATCGATAAACTCTTTATTGAAACACCACAGAACAAAGAAAACTTAAAACTAGAACAAAACAAATTTTACAATTAGTGTCACAATTAGTTCTAGTGAAGTTGTAAGCATTTTTTCACCTTATTCTGTATCGTTTATCTCAGCCAATATTATAAACAATCGCGTTGTTAGTTGGTATGTCCGTTTGCGTGTGTATTGCCACTTAACTCCGTACCGTGTGAACGGATTTAGATGATAATTTATATTATAATTGCAATACTATACTTACTTTACTTTAGTACCTCATCATCATCAACCCATAACGTCCCACTGCTGGGCACGGGTCTCCCCTTACTTTCGTGAGGAGGGTTAGGCCATAATCCACTACGGGGGCCAGATCCGGATTGGTGGATCACCTACCTACCTCCGAAATAATTCTCGGGTAGGTATGTGCTTTAGTACCTAAAGTAACACATTAGATAATTACCATCTGTGACAAAGTTTTATAAACCGGCAGCGCTTCGAACCGCACCTCTCTTTCTGCAAGAAGTGAGTGTACCTAATAGCGAAACAGGTGCATAGAAATCTTAATTCAGCAGTGAAAAAGTAAATGAACAATAGTAGACTCGGCCTGTACAATATCTTCCATGCGTGTCGTTGCGTACCAACACTTCTGCTTACAATCTCCGATGGATCTTATGAAACCCCTCCCAATTAAAGTATTCAGCAATCGGTAGTTTCTGCAAATACATATTCAAATTATATAAACAAGTAGCGAGCGCTTATTACAAAAGATAATCTAATTTTTAGCACACTACCCACGGACCGACTATGAATTTACTTAGAGCCAAAGCCACTGTAAAGTTCTCATGGTCTTGAGCCTTGGCGTATGCGAGTTATGTTACATGTGGTATTAAATCTATTAAAGTGCCTACATAATACTACTAATCTATTATTATAACAGCATAAAAATTTCTAAAGTGTTACGACTGTGGCCAAGGCTTGATTTCATGTGACTGCGCTAAGTAGCGCAGATAAACGTCTATTGACAACTACAAACGACTAGTCTGCGGCTCCACGTCGCGCGTCGGACCTTCGCTTGGCTTGATCTAATTTGTTTGTTCAACAGTGATATTAAAAACAGGCTTATGAAGCAGCACAAGGTTGGCGTGTATGGTGGTAAACTTGATTTTACGAATTGTCCGAAATTACTTTAGCGAAATAAAACCATTAAAATTGTGATAAATAATTAAAATATTCGAGGGTCAACAATATGCTGTAACACTACGCCATGTTTCAAGTTTCACAAAAAACAGAAGTGAACGATGGATACGATAGTGATCTTGAGTTTTTTTTGTTTTCTTGGAGTTAGATAGGTAATATTATTCAAGATTAAATTACTTACAAGAGTAGAATCAAAGACTGAGTATATATTTCTCTATATAAATTTTATTGGTAGATAAGTGTACATATTATGCAGTACTTCAGCTGTTTCGCCACCCTGACTTACCAGTAACTTTTCGCAAGGCCCCTCCATGTTATCGACACCTATCGATCTATATAATGTTTAATAGATCCGGTGACCTGCGTCATACTTCCTATGGAAATATGCGCTTATTTTTCTACAAACAACCCGACATTCAATTGTAAATTACTTCATCTAGGCGACACGTCCGCCTCGTGCTCGTGTGCGTGCAATAAATTATGCGTAAACATTTACTCTAAGGCTGCTGTGACACAGTAAACAAATAGTGGAGTAACTTGCTGGAAACGGTTAGTTAGCAGTGCGATTTGACTCGCTCGTGTCGTCAGCGCTCGCCTACGGCGCTGTTTACGCATGTCGCTTTCATTTACTTATCCGTCAATGGACAATGATATGTTGCAGTCCCTTCCGGCTTCTCTCTCCACGGTTGCTAGACCTCGCGCTTTGTCCTTAGCCGTGTTAAGCATAATGTTTAAACGAAAGCGGTCACCTCCACGACAAAACCACAACATGACAGGTCTTCACTAAGAATACTGCACACGAATAACTGCATCTCATGTGCACTTTTATGTTGACAGAGCCTACTGTGGTGGGCGCACCTGCTGGTTCATATTACAGATTGGCCATTATTTTTGGCGATGCACTGAACGTTTCATCAGAGGCCATGATGCGAGAGGGTTTTTATGCTATCTTACCTACTTCGTCACATTTTTTTATTTTTTTTTATTTTTTATAACATTTCCATGTATAAAACTGTTAAATTAGGTATTAAGCGAAGATAATTTGTAGAAAGAACCTATGAGGGTGACATGTTAATGTTAATAACAAAACCCTCTATAAATAAATAATTTAAAAAAAAAAAAAAAAATAACAGTTCCAGTGCCTCCAAAAACTTTGCATTGGATGACCTTGCGCGGCATTGCACTGCGCTCGTCACCCTGAGATATCGGTTCTAAAGTCTCATACCGCAATGTTTTCACACTACTGCTTGACGGTTGAATATCTGGCAAAGGTGTGACTTCCCCATGCGGTCTTTTCCAGAAGAGACCTACCTACTACTTCATCAAACTATGCGGCTAGTTCATTTCCATCATTTGTCACACTGTGACATTAACATGACAAGGCCCTTCGCAGACTTGATGAAAAGTAACCTTCTGGCTATATCTATGCGTTGTGTTCTAGCTGTCAAAATCGTGATGTCGTAAACAGACGGTCTAAAGGCTAGATAAATAGCGCACGATTTTTACTAATAGTAAAACCGTCAGATTAAGAAACTGTTAAAAGTAGAACGTGGGGCTGAGCTTTCCACCTTTTCGTGTTTTGCGATTTATGATTATGCGTGATTGCGGTATTTGCCGTATAGTTGACACAGACCACCGATTTACCGCAGATATCCGTAGAGGGTACGAATATACCGAAGAAATCGGATCACTTCATGTCTAATTAACACTATAATATCATTAAAAAATGCTAAAAAAAACATCACGTGGTTAATGGACGGCCCCTCAGAAATAATTCTCGGGTAGGTATGTGGGTTTCCTCAATCTGTTTGCCTTCACTAAAAAGCGAGTGACTACGTACAAAATTATGTTTTTTACATAAACACATTGATGCGTGCGCGCACTGGGATTTGAACTCACGTCCTTCTCCTTGGAAGGCGGACGTTCTCCCACTAGGCTACCACCGTTTGTGTTCTATAGTCTAGCTGGTATCTATCGTAACACATATCGTCCCACTGCTGAGCACGGGTCTCCCCTCACTTTCGTGAGGAGGATTAGGTTATAATCCACCACGGCGGCCCGGTCCGGATTGGTGGATCACATACCAACCAACCTCCGAAATAATGGTATGGTGTTTGATATGTACTAACTATATATTACCGAAAGTATGTAACACTATATTAATAAGTAGAAGTAGCTATGCTTATCTTTGGAACATTTCTATCTAGATAGTCTCTAATCAATAGGCTGTCTAAAAGAACTGGTAAGTCTGACATAAACAGCTCTTATCTGCAATTTTAAGGTGGTCCAAAAACAAAGACCATTATCATATAATTATATTATAATCTAATAGTACATAAGACACGTTTAACTTCGTTAAGTGAAATTAACTTTTAAATTAGCGGGTCGGTACACAAATCAAACCCAATGTCATGTCAATAAGGACCATATCAACTTGCGCTTGAACGTGGTCCTTACGACTTTCACGCCGTCTAGAATGGTGTAAAAAAAATAAAAAGTTAACTATATTAGTTAATTTAATATTGAATAAAAAGCTTCCGGCAATTGACTAGAACGTAACGTTAAGACGGCAAGGTGGAACGTTTTGCACATGATACAAAATTTTAAGCGTCGACAAAATTAATCGATAAAATTCGCTACAACCCTAGATTATTTTCACGTTATTTTGTGGAAATGTTTAGTAGTATATAATGCACCTGATTACTCAAATATTTCAAGAAACACTGCAATCGTCAGTTTTACGGTTATTTTCTTATTTGAGCAACCTAATGCATTAGTGTTCAATATCTCTACAAACTAACGTATAGAGTGATGTGCGATTGTCGCGGATTACGTTATCATTTTCATTTTTTACCGGTCTAGCTTTGAAAACGAAAAAACCGGTTTGTAACTTAAATTTCCCGCCATATGCGAAACGCTTCACCTTAATAATGACTTCTTATAAATGCCTTTGTACGACCAATGTTAGAGGCACTTAACCGAATTATTTAATTTGGTAGACCACATTTTTTTCTATTATATAATGTGCAGTAAGTACTCTACACATGTATATAATGTAGCTACGTGTACTCATATTTTCGAGTCATCTAGTGGGCCAAAATCACAACCGATTGGCTTCCAGCCGGAGCAAAACGACAATGTGGTCGACCCCGGCGGAGGTGGCGTAACGAACTGGACTCGTATAGAAAGGATTGGCTGGTAGTAGCAATAGACCGGAAGTCATGAAAAGAGGAAAGGGGGGCCTTTGCCCAGCAGTGGGACGATGTAGGCCGATAATAATAATATTTATAATAATCCTGTAATGTAGCATCAATTTGTTACATTTCTCTAAACCCACTCCACGTTACAATACGTGGGCCACATTCCACTTTGTTTAAACTGTGTCAATTAAGGCTCGACGCTACGAATGCCTTTTCTAAGGGACCCACAATGAGCCGCTAACAGCCGATGAGCGCCCGCGCAATCACACGACAATGTCAGGCCCTGAGCCAGTTGGCTCACGCACGAGTGACAACAGCTCGTCAACCCATATCGTCCTACTGCTGAGCACGGGTATCCCCTCACTTTCGTGAGGAGGGTTAGGCCATAATCCACCACAGGGGCCCAGTCTGGATTGGTGGATAACATGCCTACCTCCGAAATAATTCTCGGGTTGTTAGGTATGTGGGTTTCCTCGCGATGTTTTTCTTTACCGAAAAGCGAGTGATAATTAATTAATTACGTACATATGCTTATAACAGAACCACAGTGGTACGTGCCCGCACTAGGATTTGAACTCACGTCCATCTCCTTGGAAAGGGGACGTTCTCCCACTAGGCTACCAATACTTACCTTAACTATAATTTCTGTATCGAAGGATTCTGGAACTACGATGACGACGGTTCTACAAACACCCAGACTCGTAGGATATAATATATATAATATCTACGGTTCACATACATCTTTGCCCTGTCTGGGAGTCGAACTTAGAGAAGCCTAGAGGGGCTAAACAGCGTTTTCAAAGAAGAAAACTTTTTGAACCTAAAACTTGACAGTTTACTGAAAGTGTCTTCAAACAAAACTAGGAATGTTGTATGGTAGTTGTACTAGTCTAAGTTGTAAAGTAGGGATGGCGATTCTTTACGAAAAAGATCGATTTTTAAATCGATTCGAATCGTAGTCTAATGAATCGATTCACGAAAAAATCGAGGCCTACAAAATCGATTCTTAAAAAATCGATCTTTTTTTCAAGTTTGCGTTTACAATGTAAATTTGTATCAATTTTACTAAAAACAAGATTAATATTGCAATTAACGATATCTTATCAATAAAATCAGGGAATTCAAAAATAGCTATTATTTTTATTAGCGTATCAAACTATAAGATCAACTATAAAAAAAAAAAGTATTTATATACTAACGGCCTTACTAATAAAAAAAAGTTAAACATCTGTGTAACAACTGTATTACTATACAGTGAGTAAGCTATGAATAGGCGTTACACACTCCCTTTATTAATAATCCGTGGGTAAACAATGCATAGTTATCAATTCCTTATAACAAAAACCACTGGCAACTTTCGTCAGAAACGTTCGAAAACATTACGTCATAATATCAGAGTCTTAATATTAGTTCTAAAAACGCTCATAACTTTGATGCATTAGTAGTGAAAAATATAAATTTTATTAAATTAACTATCTTTTTCGTTCTTTAATTACTGTTTTACTTTCACTTAGCCATTTAGTAAGAGTAAAGGATACTAAAAATACAGCCATCTCGCGAGTTTATGAGTAGTTAACTCTTTAACCGGCAGCACTCTTATAATTCAGGCACATTCAACTAAATGCAAATAATTGTATGGTTTATACCAAAACAGAAAAAATCGAATGTCGATTTTCAAGGGTGATATATCGATTCAGTGAATCGATACAGTACTTCATATCGATTTAAAAAATCGATATTTTCTACTCGAAAAATCGATTCTTCGATTAATCGATCTCAGATCGCCATCCCTATTGTAAAGATTTTTTTTTAATTGACACTGAAATCATCATTTTGACGGTTTATTAACATATTTGAGCGATACGGTGCATTAGTCCTATTTATTTCAACATAAAAACGCAAAGAATGATTTACGGTTGGCGCGAAATACGGTCACGAAATACAGCTCTAAAAACGGAAAAACTCTTTGAAATTTAAATTTCCCGCCACAGAAACGAACCACCGTAAATCCTTAGTTCCCAAAGTGGTCCATGTAGACCCCCAGGGGTCCATGGGAGACTTGACGGGGGTCGACGTTGGCGTGACAAAAAATAATATATTGTAGAAAATAAATTGGAATATGGTACAAATCACATAGAAATACGTAGCTGCCGCTGCTGTCTACCGGAACCAACTTAATTTTGAAAGTGGTCCATGAGAAAAAAGTCTGGGACCTCTGGATTAAATGAATATAGAACTTACTTTTGTAGCTACAAATCTCAGTTTTTTTGCCATTTGAACCTATAGATTGTGTAGGTAATTTGGGTATCGCCAAATTAAGTATAGTCCTATCGCAAGGAATCAATATATTAATTACTCTGAATAAATAAAATACTCGTAAAACTGAATAAAACTATTTACTATCCACCAACACTGGTGCGTATAATAACTTTAAATTATGTTACGTAAAAGTAAAGTGTGAATATAATAACAAGTAACAACGTCGAACAAACACCGGCAGTGGTCGGCGAAACGAGAATACCGCAATATCAGTATTTAGTTAATATCGAGCACAAAGCAACAGGCGGATAGGAGAAAATAGATAGGACCAGACGTTTACTGAAGCCTGCGTTTCGAAATTGGTCCACTTGCAATGAGGCTTTAGTTATAGCTTTTGCATAAGCGTCGTCAGATCTAACATTTTAGGTACCTACCTACCCGTTAGCGAGTGTCGAAACCAAGTTACAGCCTTCTCTGATTCCATGGTGGAATGGTGAAGCTGATTATTAATTAGGTATGATGGCTTTCACCAAGTTAAGGATGCCATGAGGCAGATTATTGTCTTGCCATCGAATGTTGATTTATTAATTAATTTATTTATTAATTTCTTCCGTGTTCAATTAGTTTTCTTCAAACATGTCGATGTTTCTACCATTACCTATCCGTAAATCTTACGTTTGTAATATAAGTATTGTTATCAAGTTATAATTATTATTTTGTTATATTCTCACGGTGCTTATATTATAGGTAAGGTACATTATTTACTCAGTTATTTTGTTTATTTTATATTGAATAGGCTAGCGTTTGACCGCTATCTCACCTTACGTAAAACACACACCTCAAAAACGCCGCCACGTACGGACTACTACTTGCTTGTCTCGTCACTCATCCAAAAACGCATAAAATTAACACTAGGCAGGAGGTACACCACGGACGTTTCGCACGAGCCCACCTAAATTCCAATTTACACCCAATTTGGATCTGAGCGCAATAAATTTTGATTCTGGCTTCGATATATATTTCGACATACGGATAAATTCCACCTGGAGAAGAGAATGGTAAAAGGTAACATTGAGCTGACACCGACCGACTACTTAAATCAGGCGGTGGCCACCGTTTACTACGAAACTGTCCCTGCATTCGATCTAGCTAAAATGCCAGTGCGGTAGCCAGTTTCATCTAACGGCGAGATAGGAAACGTCCGAGCGACGATTTGAATTAATCAGAGCATTGAAATATACGCCGATATTACAGTATTTCGAAATAAATTTAAAACACACTCGAGGCGTTCACTATATAGATAAAACCTCTTTAGGTCCACTTGTTTGGTTGCAAAATTGTGGTCACAGTAATTAATATTTATTTACTTGGACACATACAAGGCATTCCTGCCGATTTAATCTTAGATCTAAACTGTTACTGTAATGCAACATGAACTACATTAATTGTAGGTATTATAAACTTATTAGTAAATAGTAAAGTAGTTAAATCACGCGATATTTTGCTTTATGAGTTCAGGATTTGCTAATTAGATAGGATGGATGGTGAGAATATACATTATACATATTATCATGCCGAATACTACTTCTATAAGTAGGTACCTATAAGTATAAATGATCGCCATAATGAGCTTTACAAATAATTATTATAATAAATGTTGCTCGCTTGAGTTAATTTAACATAAATTCATCGATGTCAATCATAAAAAAACACTTTTCTCTCGACTTCCTCATTCAATATGATAGTTTATTAAAGCGCTAGAAACGCATGTTATCTATTGATCTCATTAATTATAATTAATTTATAAATGGATGAATTAACACCGCGAAAGCAGCAGAAAATGTTTAACACTGTACCCAACTCGAACGATAAAAATTCTCGTTTGTGGCAACAAAACAAAAACGGTAAACATGTGGTTTTAATACGTTGGGCATTCCAGCTTAGCATATTAGCAACTTGTTTCATAAATAACCATGAAATACGAGAATTTGCGTCGAGAATAGCTTCTAATAAGAGGTCGGACGTTGAAACTTTAAGTTTTTGAAGCTATTTAAAAATGCTATCTGTTATGTAGTAGACATGCTAGGTTAAAGGTGTTAACTGCTCAACCGTATCATCCGATTTCAAGCTACACACGACCGGCACTTGTTTAAATCTACATAAATACATTGTTATCTTTTCTTGGCATGACACATCGTCTATAGAGTCTATAATGCAGTAGAGCTCACTATACCACTGTGGAAAGTTATCGTTCATTTATAAGATGATTTATTATTCACACTACACCTGCTTTTTAAGAAGAGATTTTTCAGTTTCACTGTAGATATTTAACTTTTGTATCCTGGTGGTTGTGAAGTTGCGGGCCACGAGATTAGTTTGTATGGTCTGGTATGGGTGGACACCAAACATTATAAAGGCTTCATATTCAATGGTGAGCATCCATTACGTTGGGAAATTTGTACCTACCTATAAAAAGTAATAATAAAATATGAACCATTTACTGCACATTTTTTTCGTATTCGGCCAGTACGTGCTGCCCAAATTACCAACGTTAGTTTTAAACAAGTGTCTAGGTACCTACATTGCGAGCTACAGTTAATATTCACCACCTATCTGGGTCTGAGTCTTTATTAAACCAGGCGTAAAATGAGCAAAACTGTAATTAATATCTGGCCGCTCCAATTTCGCTATTCCAACTAGGAACTATTCCATTAGGAACGGCTCGCGGTTTAAACAAGAATCGTTTGTGTCGAAAAAAGGAGACGATAGAGTATAATTTTAAAACAAGAATTATTATGCATTTTTCTATAATTACGAGACCAACTTGAAAATGTAATTTTTTGTTTTTTGAGATATTTTGACGATTTTGGTGTCAAACGAAAGGTCTAGATCTGTATCTATCGCATACATTTAAATCATGTAAATCGGTCTACGCGTTTTGGAAAAATAATTAAGAATATGTATTTGTATATTGAAAATGTAAACAGCCCTAGCGCAAAACCTGGCGCGTCATTCCGCGCCAGACAGCGACAGAGTTACGCGTTAGAAGAGAGCGGCAACGGTTTGGTTAATATGCCGGGAGCTAGGATTTTTTATGCGAGCTGAATTGAACTTTGTTGCTTAGTTTCAAGAGACGCTATTTCTATAAATTGTTGCGCTAAGTGAAGCTTCTCCAAATTCAAATTCAAAAATAACAGTTGCAGTGCCACCCATAACTTTACATTGCATAATCCTGCGTGGCGTTTGCACACTACTGCTTGGCGGATGAATATCTGGCAAAGGTGTGGAACTTCCCCAGGCGGTCTCTTGCAGAAGAGCTCCCACTACAAAAGCGATAGTAACTCTGTCTGTCTGTTATGCTTTCCACTTAAAGTACTGAACCGATTTGAAATTTAGTACAGAGATAGCCTGAGAAAGGACATAAGCTACTTTTTAATGCGAAAAAGAGTTGTGTGAGGATGAAAGTTTCGTCATTTTTGAAGCTAAAAGCTTGAAACTTTCACCAATGTACTCGTAAACATCGACTGATTAAGAGTTCTGACCGCCCTAGGCTTATTATGATTACCCCCCCCCCCCCCCCAATTGTCTCGGTCTAGTTGAAATATTTAGGGTAGAGCAATGATGCTAGATTAATAGTGCATGCGAAGACACGCAGGTGAAACCGCGGGGCGCAGATAGTAATTTATAATTTTACAAAACACATGGTTCATTTAATCGGCTCATAGCGGTTGGTAACGCACTCGTGCATTAATCATTTGTGACTTTGTCTTACAACCAAGTACAAGTTAATAGTTCCCCGTGCCCCACCCGAACCAAGTCTCAAAACGTATTTTTTGTGGAGTTAAATTAAAAGAACTCATAATAATTTAGTAGAGTATATTGCACCATAACTTTATGAGCAGTAATTATGTTTATAAGATACGTCAGTAGGTCATCTTCGATAATCTAACTTCACTCCTACATCTGTATGTATGCACATGGAAAAATTACATGATAAAGATTCAAAAGTTGTGGATATGTCTTTTTTTTTTATTTGGCTGGGTGAAGAAGCGCAGCGCCTACCTATAACAGAGCAAAACAACAAAACAACAACAACAAGCAAAAAAACTGTCAACTGGTCTGGGAAAAAAAACATGGAACTATTGGAAGTTACCTAATAAAGACTAGTAACTTAATTGGCTGTGTACAAAAAACTTACCTCAAATTAGTGGCTTCATGGCATGTCTACTCGACTGATAACTCCGCACCGCTACCTATTATGTGGCACGCACGTAGGTCGCAGGTATTTAAGGTTTCTATTTCTGGCTTGCATAACCACACCGACACATATGTCAATTTCACTGAATATATAGGTGCTATCTGTAATGTAGGTAACGTAATAAATGTAACATTATCCACCGAAGTTATTATAGTTAGTTATATTACTGCAATCAGGTATTAGGAAATTACTCAAAAACCACTTAAACTTTATTAACGCGCCACAATGCAATTCATAGATCCTGGCCCTTACTAAGATTTGCTGTATCAGGAACCACGAGGACCATGGTCCGACAAACACCCAGATTCAGAGCAAACTATATTACGTACGTCGGTGTAGCGTTTCAAAGTTTTGACGGTATTTACAGTATAGCCTCATACACCTACCTATAACGAGGTTCAGTCCATTACATCATAATTTTGTCTCCGTTACACCAACTACAATTAATTTACTGACCTTTCTCATAGATCGTATTTATTTTGTTTCAGGGAGCAGTACATATTCAACGTGTTTGAAGTTATAGTGAGTACATTAGAAACCAAACTGCAGAGGATAGAGAACTTAGACAAAGCAGTGGAGCACCTCATGAGGAGGGTAGAGGCTCTGGACTCTAGAGTCAACGACAACATACACAAAACAGATGCTATCATCTCCAAACTCGGCACACTAGATTTCAAACTGTTCAGCCAGAGCAGTGAAGATGTCACTGAAAGCAACTCTAAAAAAACAAGGGATCGCGGAATAAGCGACGCACAGCTTCTCGACAAAAAACTAGAATCGCTCGATCAGAAAGTCTCCAATATTGACACAACATTGGTCGGTTTGAAAAATCAAATCGATAACAACTTCCTTCCCGTAGACGACATCAACGCTGAAGCGAGCGAAAAGAAACCGATCAACTTAAACGTTATAGAAATAGCTAAAGGACTGAACAACGAAGTGGTCAACGAAATTACGAAAGAAGTGGACCAACTCAGGACTTCGATGTCGACTGTCGATCGAAAACTCCAGTTTCATATCAACCTCGTTTCCGAGAACCTGGGCAAGGTTCTGTACATGATGGCGGATGTGCATGCCGCCATCGTGGAGCCCGAGGCCGCTTCCATCAACGTGAACAGCCTGTTCAAGAACCGCACCGCATCTAGCACGCAATCTCCCATCACCAAATCCAGCAAGATTGACACGCTCGTCAACAAGATCATCCCCATGATGAGTGTCTCGGAGAAGATGGACGAAGTGTGGGACGTGGTCGTCGGCACCAAGAGCTCCGTCGACGACCTGGTCCCAAAATCGGACGAGCTCCTCACGCAGACGCAGCGACAGGAGCGTGCCATCGGCCAGATCCACAACGACCTCAGGCTCAAAACGAATTTGATTATAGAGAACTTGGATATGGTCGAAAAGAGACTCAAAAAGCAGGAAGATGACGTGGCGACGTTGGCGCAGCGGCCTGTACCGCCCGAACTGCTGCTCGACCCCACCATCGACCGCCTGGTGGAGTACGCGCCCACGCGCTATCGCATCGATGATCCCGTCACCGAGCCCACCAACGCCGCCACCACCTTCCCGCCAACCTCCACACTTAACAACAGGTGACATCCTTCTATTTCTTAAAAAATATAACGCTACTGCGATCGTGTCTCATTGCGAATGTTATTAATTTGCGTGCCTGTGCGATAGTCAATGTGCCCGCTAGCGGCGTGGCGTGGCGCAGTGGGGTGGAGACTAATGGTACGATGGCCCGCAGCCCGAGCAGCACGAGCAGTGCGAGCACCACGAGCGCGGGCGCCACGGTGACGGTGACGCCGGTGGCGGTGCCCGGGGGCTCCGCCAGCCCGCGCCCTGCCAGCCGCAAGGGCGGTATCATCTTCCCCAGCGTCAAGAACAAACCCATCATCGGCAATAACACATTTGCTTCCGAGATCGTCGCCAACTATAAAGATGTGAAAGTGAGTTAATGTTACTTAAACTATGTTATTGGTCCTATACTCTATATAGCGAACTTTTAAACTTAACCGTTGAATTCATTTCGAATATTTACCTACTTTAATTATAATTAACTCTCTGGAAATTAACTCTGGTTTGTAAAACGCCCAAATTTTTGTGGGTCATTATTTCAGGATGCTTGTAGCAGTTGAAAAAACAATGAAACGTGCTAACTGACCGAATGGATGCCACATAAAATTATCGGACAGAGCAACAAACATCTTTTTCAAATATATATTTAAAAAAATATTATCAGAATCACATTCTCTGCTTCCAAAGTTCTGAGGTTCGTCGCTGATCGATGTCAAACGAGCTTAAATCGTTCAATTCAAACCAAATGCTCTACACTACATCAACATACCGATAATTTATATTGCATCATGCGGTCAGTCAGCACATTTCAATCCTTTTTAATTGCGTTGACATGTTTCCTATGCTCTTAGTTTTTCGTCAACGTCGACTTGACTCTCTTTCTTGCATGCAATTATAAAGGAATGTGCATTCTATATATTATATGCCCAAGAATAATTATTTATTAATTCAATAACGGCTCACGATCTAAGAAAGGTTTATTACACGGACAACGATACTTTAAAATTGTGGCTAAAATGTGGGTTAACCGGAGTGGAAGCGATTGCATCGCCGTCGGATAGGGAGTGTTACAAATCATTCGATCGCGGCAGCACAGCCGGTCGCCACCGTCGGCGTCGACCACCGCTACACTCCGCTCTTGTCGGAATTTTAATCAATGCCCGTCCAATCTGGTAGCTGCAAATCGCTCGCCCACCGTATTTCGATATATCCACTTCCTTTTATGTATTTACGTAGCAATAAGGAACTGAACTCGTAGTTTGCTACAGTTAAGACCGCTCTCATTGAATAAACTAATGTAACGAGATATTTCGTAACACTCGGTACAGGTGTACGTATCTGTAACATAAACGGTTTTCGTAACCCGTCGATTTCTGGTTCCATATCGCGTCGAGTCCTCACCAAGCACTCTATAGTCGCCTGCAGCGGTACACAGAGGCATACGAGTCTCAGAGCACTTTGCTTACTGCAATCGAGATCTCTATGCTAGGAAGGTGTCGTTGTTGCAGGTTATTACGTAAATATGGTTCAATATACACGCGGCGCGCGCTTTCCGCGCTTTGTAAGCACACGAGCAAAAACCAGCTGTTCTCACACAGTGACAATTACCAATGATTACACCGTGTTTATTGTTCTTAACGTACGAGAACCACCAGTTATGTCGGCCGGTGATGCAACGCGACATAACTCGTTTACCATTCGTTTACCGTACCTCGTGCCACTAGGTGGAACAAAAACTGAAAAGTGCTAAGAAAGCTTTTATTTGCCTCGTTTCATTTTGTTTTGCTGTTGCCTTTGTTTTTTTTTTATTTATTTTTTTTATACTTTTTGTACACTAATGACACTGCACCAATGACAAACACTGATAAATCCACCTTCAGGGAGTCTGGTACAAAACAACTCGTCATATTTCTAAGGGAGCTTTAGGTAAATTTTGCCGTCCGCCATATGTACAGCACAGACCAAATTATTTCATTGAATACGTATGTAGGTATATAATATTATCGCTGCAAACATCAGAAAATTTAACAGTTCACTTTTATTAGCTACCTACTGCCTACTAGCTGTCAGGAAGCGGCGGCTGCTTCGTGACAGCTCAACCCATGATACTATAATAGAAATGGTTACCTGCCTATTCGATCACTTTCCTTTTCCCCGAGGTATGAAAACAGCAGATAATTTCACAAAAGGTTGTATAATAAAATTACCGTAGATTATGATAATCACAATAATTCCTTATTTAGATAAGTACGTAAATGTCTAGCTTGACATGATTATAGATCTCGTGTAATTTCTTGGAAGTCGCGGAGTAAATATAACCGGTTGGTTTATACCTAGACGGCGGCAATATTCTAGCCTAGCCTGTAACGTAGTTAATAGTCTGTAGTTGGATATTACGGGGATTTAAATTGAATATAATTACGAAAAAAAAAAACAAAAAAAAAACGAAAAATAAAAGAGATTAAAGTGAGGAGAGACCCGTGCCCAGCAGTGGGACGTTATGGGTTGATGATGATGATGATTATTTCGAACATAAATATGATTTATTATGTTTCCCTAAAGTACAGCTCTAGAAAATCCGGGTGTACGAGTATATGGAGGATTATTTCGTAATTTCCTTTCAGCTATTATCTAAAAGTAGGGACTAGCTGTACCTAGTGTGGTAGTAAGTAAACAATTGGAATAGGCACCTTTTGTACATAAATTGTAAAGTCTTATGTTTAATGCAATAGTTAGGAGAAATAGTAAATTCATAATTCATAATAAATAGTGGGTACAAAAGCAGTGCTACAAAAATGATTTATATGTGTCCGCGCTAACGACTTCTTGTGAGCCAGAACTTTCTATGGCAATATCCGCTGACTACGCGCAGACGGGGATGGAAGCGTAGACCACCACTAGCCGACAGAGCTTACACAACTCGCGATTTTAGCCGAGAATAATTATGATCTTCTGGCGAGCAATACGTCCATGGAGTATTGGACACCAAATACACCATTTGCCAACGCTCACTATAGAATAATTAATGGTCTGTCTCTTATAATATCCCCATAAAAGGCGTCCATAATTAGCGAAAACCTTTACAAAGGTTTGACAAAAATTAACGTTGTAACGGTGTAACACACTGTTCGCAATCAGTATCGATGACATAAACGTCGGAACGGCATGGCAGGTAGTTTTTGTCCTATTGTTCAAGGCACACGTCCACGTAATGGATTCAACTTAATGATCGACTGTTTCTAAGTTATCTGACTAGGCAATGAAGTAGTGAATTAGATGGAAAGTGGATATTTAGTAGGCAATATGTGTATAGGTTACCTCTAATAATAAGGGAATTAGGAATAAGGGATTGTTAATTATCTATGGGAACAAAGACTGATAATAGAGCTAATCGTATTTTTAATACTCTATATGAGCGGCTGACCGATGCGATGTGTATTCAAAATGCCGATAGGTACATAATACTTATATTTGCACGTTTACAAAATTTCTAATAATTCGGATTTCTCGAACTCGATGGGAGAAAATTAAAACGAAAGTTTTCCATTACTTTGTAATACTATTAAGTTTTACAATACATTCCAGCATCTTTGTCGGTCTGACCTTTGATTTTTTCACAACCTTACCTTAGAAAAATATAAAATTTGCTCTATAGGCTTTTATACAAAATTAACGAAGTCATATATTCAGCAAACTTCCGAGAACCCGAACCTTTCTTTCTTTTTGTTTCTAAAGAGTTATTTATAAAGTCCGATTTACGTCGGAGCCACAACAAACCTTTATAAATATGTTTATATTTAGCTTTTCGTACGCGTGAAACGTAACGTGTGACGTCAATATATTTTGTATGGATTGCGGAGAAGTTTTCAGAACTTTCAATAGACAATGTCCACAGCGGATTGGGAACCTCCTGAATTCCCGATTGTTTTCAATCACTGACATGCAATTTAGTGATTATTTTCAAAGCTTCATTTTTGCATAGCCTTAATTGTTTTTTTTAACAAATTTGTAATTGTAAATTTCTAATCTGTAACCCGCTAATTAGTTCGCGCGCGACACGGGCATTTTCTGAAACCTGGAAGATATCGAAATGAAACATACAGGAATATTTACACTAAGATCCCTGTTTTAAAATGGATAAGTTTGATTTTAATCTACCAAAAAGTGAAAACTCCATTACAATCTGTTCAGCATTTTTAACGTCACGCGAGAATTAAAATGCGACACACGGATATAATTTCCAAAATGTGTGTAAGAATTTATTCTGTCTCAGTTGCTTATTTTTAATGCATGGGAAGTTGATCAATTAAATTAACAAATTATAAATTGAAAAAATTAAATAATATATTACCCGTAAATTGTTATTCAGCTGACCTGACTGAATCAATGATGAGACTTAGGCATTTGTATTGCACGATGTGCCATTCTTAGAGCACATTATTAAATTATAGTGTAATATCTGTTGCAGATACAAATTTTAAATAAATAAATAAATGTTTAATAGGAAATAATAGACGTGGTCCAAAATTAATGTGACGCTAATGACTAAAACTCTTATGATATGAAAGTTTACAAAAGCTTTGTAATGAGCCAACATAATATATAATGAGTCATTCGTAACTATAACTGCAAAAAGGAAAGAAAGCAATTGCGCAATGGCACACACGTACCTACATATAAATCACTGTTAAAATTAATAACATTGAGTATGACCGCATGAATGGCTTGGCTAAGTAAGTAGCCGCCTTTATTCTACAAGCGTATCACAATTTGTTATTCTGGTGGCATCTTGAATATGATTATATGGACACCTTTGCCACAGTAGACTGTAATGTAGTATTACATACAGAATGGACACTCTCCACCACGCGCAAACCGCTTCTCCACACCTATATCCGCAATCGAAAGGACAGACAATATTACACGCCCAAATGTAAAAGACATACGGTTTGTATGAACCTTCATACTAGCGAGTTGTGTTTTGTTATGGTTGCGTAGTACGATTTTGTACTTTCGCAAACATTTGGCGTGTATAACAACGTCATTTATAATTTGTCCGCGGGCGTTCACTTATTGTATTGTTATAATTTTTGTACAAGTGACTAATGTTAAACAAAGTATTCTGTCCAGTTTAGTGAAACTTGTAATAAAAAATAAAAAAATGTGTTAGTTGTCAAATCAGCTTTTGTATGGAATGTCCGGGGTGTGCCTTTGCGAACATTGCGTAAGTGTAAGTACCTACCCAAATATTGTTTAGTTTTGCGAATTGTTTGTAGTGTTTGTGATTGTTTTAGCGCACACTAAGTGGATAGGTAAGTAGACCATGGCGAATCGGAATAAGTGGTGAAGCGGTTCAAAAAAAAACTGCCGTATTTTACAATCCGCGGCTAAGTAAATGAAACTAGTCAGCGCTTCTATCTTGTCGCGGCGAGAATGATTTAACTTGATATAACCTCACAGGTCAGTCTGGGCGACGCTTCTCAGAGGACCGTTCTTTCCATAAAAAGTGGTTCGAATTGTCTCGGTCTACAATATTGTATAGTACTTAGGTAGGCAGGAGCCCTGAGTAACGACATATTAATGTAAAAACTTAAGAATATCCATTGCAAACAGATGTCTCACCAATATTATGAATGCGAAAGTGTGTGTTTGTCCTCTCTTCACGCCGAAACGGCTGAACAGGTTTTAATTAAATATAGTACTTTAGGTCCTGGAATAGTGTATAGCATACTTTTTATAGGTACAGTAAAAATCAAGGGTAGGTACCTGTGCCTGTGGGATAAGGTATAATACTTCTGGCGGTCCTGTTCTGTACTGCAGAGGTCGGTATCCTAGCAAGGAAATAACAGGAAAACCAATTAATTACCTACCTTCTAAAAGGCTTATTGTAGAACTAGCCCAATTAATAATATAAACTAATAAATGATGAACTACTTATCTTTTTATTTTTTATTTTACAATTTATTTATTAATGAAATACTTACGTCTAACGACTTTCACTGGTTATTTATTAACTTGCAAACTATAAATTATATTTACTAACTTAAAACTACCTAAGTATATAATATACCTACTTACATTTTTATTGTCTTTCTCTCTCTCATCATATGCATGGTTGTCTGGTAGAGAACGCTATGAGCGATAAGACCGCCCAATATAAGACTAATTGCTAAATCTGTTTTTGTTCAAGATTTAAGCTTTCGTTGTTATATAGTGCCTCAATAAAGAGTTTATCTATCTATAACTTTAACTAGGTACTTACATATGTAAGGTTTTTATAAAGGTTACGACTTCGATAAATTAATGATCGAAAAGTTACGGTTCGAAATAAATGCTAAGCGAAGTGTTTTCAGACCCAGCTGTTGGAACGTGTTTTAGAACAAATCATTCTCGTTTTTCAGGGCTACTCGTGCGTGGACCTGTTGAACGCCGGCATGAGGGAGTCAGGAGTGTACTACCTGCAGATCAGAGGTACCACCTACTGGTTCCTGAAGGTCTACTGCGAGCAAAATGTAGCGGACGGCGGCTGGACGGTAGGTATCTCTAGATTATAGTTTATAAATAGGCACCTACATTCTACTGAATGCTTTTGTACTTAGATAAATATCTATCAACCTGTAAGCTACACGAACCTCTTTAGTATAACAAACCTTTTTTTGTTTGGAAAACTTTTGTAGTTTGAAAGACTTTTTTTTTTAAATTAGGAAAAAGAAGATAAACAAAAAAGGCCTTTTTTCACGAAGTTTTCAGTCGTTGTTTTATTTTCGCCATAATAAGTTGCATAGATTTTACTTCCTGAATAACCTGTTTTTCATTCGAGAGAGACCTGCGTCTTCTACACCACCTTTCCCAGATATTCATCCGCCAAGCAGTAGTGTGCAAACATTACTGTCCGGTTTGAAGGGCATTGTTACCAGCGAAATTACTGGGCATATGTTATGAGACTTATGTTATGTCTCAGGGTGACGAGCGCAGTGCAGTGTCGTGCAGGATTATGCAGGGTTCTGGGTGGTGCTGAGACTCTTATGGACAGGCGTAGCGCTTACCATCAGTTGAACGACTCGCACGCCTCATCATTCAGTCAAATAAAAATAAATAAAAAATAATGGCCACATAAGGGCCTGATAAATCTCGATAAACAAACTCCAATAAATAATTTCCAATCTCTAAACTCCAAGAAATAATCCATCGCCCAAGACACCCATAGTAAAAAAACTTAAAACCCAGGTATACCTAATAATCAAATTTAGTGTGCTTCACCTTCCCCCTTCATGTCACCGCTGCTGTGACCTGCCCCAACTCTGCCTCAATGGCATCCTTCTTCGGGATAGGTTCTTAGACAAATTAGGCATTAGTAGATATTTATTGCCTTACTGCAATTACCATAGACCATACCATAGACCATAGGCACAGAACATAATAGCCTAGCTTACGTCCTAGGTGATCCACCGACGTGACGATTTCGGAATCCCCGCTGAAAACTTCAACCGCGACTGGAGCGACTACAAAAATGGCTTCGGAGACACCAGCAAGGAGTTCTGGCTCGGCAATGAAAATATCTACATGCTGACCAACAATGATGATTACATGCTGAGGGTGGAGCTCGAAGACTTTGATGGGAACAAGAGGTAAGGCGCACTGGCTTACCTATTAAGATTACTACGAGAAGGAAATGTAAAAACTGCTTGGTAGACAGGGAGGTGTCTTGATTAAAGCCAACACAGACGGGGACAGTTCTCGGGGATACTTTTTTCCGTCAGAATTGATTTAGATAGCTTAGTACAAAAGAAATTAAACTCCTTCGTCTGCGAAGGCCTAACAAGACATCAATAAGGATCGAAACTAACGAGATGCAATACCTAACGAGATTTACAGCGTTTTTAACAGCCTCCGACGCCTCAGTTTAGTAGGTCATGAGCTGATGAGCCGAATACGAAGCTTTGTGTTGCGTTGGTCCTCGTAGTTTGTGCTCAGTGATAAAACCACATATTACCACAGATCACCTGATAGTTCTTATGAAAATCAGCCTAAAACGCAACTCCGTTGAATTTAAAAAGTTAATTCGTTCGTTGCGTTATGTGACCTTATCCAAGTTAATTAATGAATTTGCAGATTTGCCCAGTACTCGCACTTCAAGATATACTCCGAGGGGGAGTACTACAAGCTCGAGATAGACGGGTACGAGGGCAACGCGGGCGACTCCCTCAACGACCCCTGGTACGGCTCCAATAACAGCCCGTTCTCCACTTACAACAGGTGAGTCGGGGTCCCTTGGCCTTTGTGACTAGGGTTTGTCAGTACCCGATGTCTTTCTCCAGGGTTCAATCTACCTCCATACCTAATTTAATCGTATTATCCGTTTCGTTTACCCGTACCGTGAAAAGGGCGACATAACTGTCATCAGGCAAACAGATCTTTGTTAAAAAATACCAGCAGCGCCTCGGTTTCACACGCGATAACTATTATTCCACAGGAACCGTTAATTTTTACGGGATAAAAGGTATCCTATGTTTTATTCCAGGATTTGTTTTTTTTATATATTATGTACTAAATTTCATCAAAATCTGTTCATCCGTCTCGGCATGAAGAGATAAAAAACACACCACTTTCGCATTTATAATATTAGTGCTATTAGTAGAATTACAATGTAAACGTCCTCCATGGCTTCACCCACGGATTAGTACCTATCCTATGTATTAATTCAGAACCCAAAGTAGGTAAATATTATTATTAGCTAGGTATGGGTATTATGAGATGTACTATAGCGTAACAAACTTCACTAAGGGAATCCAAATCCAGCAATTCCAGGGGTATTTCCCGTAGAGCTATTATGCAAAACATTCTAAAATCGTTGACGATTTTACATCATCTTCCAAAAAATTACCTCTAAATGATACGAACGCATCGTACCTGATCATTGGCGGGTTCGATTACTTGCCTGCACGGGGTACTATCTATTCTGTGGCACGGTTGCAAGCCGCTAGTGCCTGCGTACTTAATCTAAATGAGGTAGGTACTTACAACTAGTAAATAAAAGATTAATATACATACATCTAATACGTTTATTACCGGATTACAGAGACAACGACAGGTCATCATTAAACTGTGCGTCCATGCTGAAGGGCGGCTGGTGGTGGAAGTCCTGCGGCCGAGGCCTCAACGGGCTGTACCTCCACGACCCTCAGGACCTCACGGCCAGACAAGGTGAGACACGGAAACTACCACCCGTAGCCAGAAACCAGAGAGTAGACTAATTGCTCTTTCAAGATGGAAAGTTACTATTACTGTTATAGAATTCCAAGGAATGTTTTGAAAAACATTCACCAAAACTACTTCGCATTTGTGGCCTCACTATCTCAACTCCTGGCAACGGGCCTGGGCCCCGCTTTATGTCCAATACTTTGCGGTCGCCATTTCGAACAAGCTGAAAAATATTGTAGATTTAATGTTATGTACCTACTTTGAATGATACGTGTCGACGCGCAAAGTTTGATCATGAATCGGAGCCCGCATACAAAATCTAACAATCTTCCACCATTGATACAGAGGTGAATACAATCACGTTTTGAACCCGTATTACGACACTTTACTTCACATTCTTGGCGTCCCGCTTGCCTCACCCTAAACCACATCATAAAGTCATACAAAAGCTTTTGACAAAACACTGTTACATAATGCAAGGACGAGCACAACTTCGTCATCATTAATTACCACCTCAATATGCTTGCCAAGTTTGGCATAAATGCAACATTCATTTAACCGGAGACAATCTAAGTGGTTGTCCGTATTTGGCACTATTTATAGACAAAAAACTCGATAAGAATAATGTGCTACAATATTGAAATGAATACACATTTAACATCTATTGAAACACCGACAAATGTATTACACTCATATTATTATTACAAAACTAAATGCTAAATACTTAGGGCCGTTATACAGTCATACTGCACGTACGATACTTCCTAGCACACTGTACAGTTAAAGTCATAAATATTGTCAGTTATATTGGTACTTGTCTTCATTTCGTAATCTTCACATCATTTATGATTTAACTGTAAACATTCATCACGACATCTTTCAGATGTTAACCTCACTTGTATAAAATGACCCCGTACGTCTTACAACTACGCTAATAAAATAGACATTTACGTGAAATGATTCTACGTGCTTACCATAATTGATTACACAGTAAATCCTTACGCTAAGTTAACATAGACATTTATAGTATTCAGTAACTATTTAGTAAGTTTTAGAAATATAATTTGGTTCGGGGTAAATGCGGCTGAAATCAAAATAAGGTAGCGGAAGATTGTCGCCAATAATAATCACCCCACTAATTATACGCTTACTGTACATGCTCTACTGTGTGTAAGCGCTGGCTTGCAAGTTATTGTTGTGCCGAGCTGTATGCGTTCCTTTTCGTTTCAGGTATCGTTTGGTTCCGCTGGCGCGGCTGGGACTACACGCTGAAGCGCGCGTCCATGATGATCAAGCCGAAGGGACTACAGCCCAATACGTGAAATGTTGCCATCGCGCCACTCTGATGCTTTTTACCCAGCCTCTGTTCACTCATTACGTGGATTCAAGATTCATACCAGATTCGTAGTTCACTAGACATCTAACGAATATACTTTAACGTTAAGTTTGTATCGGTCGCGTTAGTTTGTTTGGTGAATTACGAACTGACATTTCACTTAACAACAGCTATTGTACAATGAAATTGTAACATTTGTGCTTTGTCTATATTGTACAAGTACCTCGCGAACTTGTTGCGCAAGTTCAATAAAAGTAATGACCTGTGATATGTATCTTAAACGCCAACAATGTCGCGACATCATTATAATATTATGGTATCGGCAAATGTCACGTACCGCTAGAATCCAGGTAATGCAGTAGAACATAGCAGGCAGCTAATCGCTCAAAATATGTACGTACCTATTCTCTGTAAATATTCCCTGAATCATCGCTCATGTCACTGACGATTGCGTCGTCTCTATCATCATACGAACGTATCGCTCCCTTTTTGTAAATAACAGAGTTAGATTATGTTTTATCGAAGTGCCACATCACACCCCAAATTCATTAATTTATTGCTCATTTTATCTCGACATAAAAAAAACTTTCGTTAATTAGGTTTATAATTTAGATTTAAGAAAATTGTATAAGATGTAAATAATAATAATTATGGTACCGTGGTCGACATAATGCAAACAAAAGGTATATTTTTACAAACATAGACACCGACATGAAGCTTGTGACACATCTTCCCTTCGTTATATTATAATAATTGTAATGAAGCTCATAATCTACACGACACACTATAGCCCTGCACATTTTCCTATTAAATTTAGTTTTTAGCACATAAACTTAAAGTACCTGATAAGAAAGTAGCAGCTTGATTTGTGTTTTCAGTTGCTCGCTTGACACACACACTGACCTCCTGAATGTATATTAGGCTATCCGTTATCCAAATTATATTAAAAGTTTATGCGCCACTAATACTAACATAAGAAATGCCAGAGTATTGTCAATGAACGCAAACTCGAGCAATGTTCACAAAACTTTCGTATTGTATACCTGAATATAAACTTCGAAGTTCCGAACTACTGCTTAGTTTGTGTTAATTGACCAATTACATAATAAGTTACACCAATACTATAAGAAATTAAATCTACATAATAATATAAGTACTGTAGTTTCATTACATTGATATTAATAATATGAATACATTTAAGAAATTTAAAGATAACAAGCGAGAGAAGAGGGGATGCGAATACAGCAGAGTATACAATAGACCACTACGTTACAATTACATTGATAATAAAATGTTCGTTCTACATAGTGTAGGTAAGTATACGGATAAAATGTTTCTATATGCTAAACATCTAACACAAATAATGCAATACAAATATGCACTGATTAGAACAGTGATTCACTCAGAATTCTCCTCGCCATCTGTGTCATGTGGGGAGGGGATCTTCTGATCAATAACGAGTTGTCCCGGAGAGGTAGAGTCCGTTTCCTCTAGGTCTTCATCGGCTATATTATCCAGGAAAGAGCACTGGAAGTTTTCGGGCACACCTCCTTTGATCTCGCCAAAGTTGAATAAATTATTTTGCAGCATATTATTACTCAATATCCGGGCCGGTTGAAGTATCTCGTCTATGTTGCCCAAGTTCTGCTGGCCATCGTCGATGTGGGGAAGCTGCACGGAGTCCGTGTCGCGGTAGATAGCGTCGAGGTCGGCCAAAGTATACTCCATGTCGCCGGTGGCTAGCACGTGCGAGGGACTAGACTGAGAGTTGCTGCGCTGCGAGTCAGCGGGGCCGGGCGAGAGAGGCGTGGACATGACGGCCCTGGCCTCGGGGCCTGACACGAACACCGGCACCGGGGGGAATACAGACATCGAGGGGTACGCTAAAGCAGCCGCCGCGGCCGATGTCGACGTGTAGGTGCACGTCGGGAACACGTCTGTGCAGAAACCCCCGCGGAACACGGGCGTGGGCGAGGGGGGTTTAGACGTCGACGGCGACGCCAGCGGGGATTCCGTCGCGGACTGCGTGGCAGATGTCGACGGAGAGACAGACCCCGGCGGGAATAACGGGTAGTGGAACGTGTGCGTCGGAGGCAGCGGAGATGATTCCGGCGCGGACAGCGTGGCGGATGTCGACGGCGATACAGACCCCGATGGGAACAGCGGGTAGTGGAACGCGTGCGGCGGCAGCACGCTCGACGGCGTTTGTGGCGGCTCTGGTGGCTCTAGCGGAAACGGCTGGGCCGCCGTGTCAGCGTCCGTGCGCAAATTTATTGTTAGCAAAGACGTCGAAGGGAACTCGAAATCCCTGGAGTTTGCCAGACTCGAGGTCGGGAATCCAGTGGTAGACGACGTAGAGGAAGTCGTGACCGAAAACGACAGAGCGGACGTAGACATAGTGTAGGCGGGTCCCGTCAGGGAATCCGTGGGGAAAGTCAGGGAATCAGTGGGGAACGTCAAGGAATCCGTGGGGAACGTCAGGGACGAGGTGGGGAACGGTAAGGACACAGTGGAGTGAGTCCGGGCCGTGGTGGAGAAAGACCGCGACGTAGTGGAGAACGGTATGGTCAGGTGGGGGAAAGTCCGGGGTGTGCTAGTCAGCATCCGGGTCGTTGGGGGGAGGAACGACAGACCCGTTATAATACACGGGGGAGGCGGCGGGGACCCGACGGGCTTGGGTTTGAAGTTGGACTTGGACTTGGACTTAGATTTAGACTTAGATTTACCCTTAGATTTAGACTTAGATTTCATGGGGATAGCCTTACTGGAAGCCTTACGCGAAGAGGACATAGACGACCCAGACTTACCTGGAGAGCGAGACTTGGCAGACGAGCCAGACTTAGCTGGAGAGTGAGACTTAGCAGACGAGCCTGACTTAGTTGGAGAGCGAGACTTAGCAGAAGAGCCAGATTTAGCAGACGAGCGAGACTTAGCAGAAGAGCCAGATTTAACTGGAGAGCGAGACTTAACCGACGAGCCAGACTTAGTTGCTGCTCGTTGGGCCGGTGCAATGACTGATGTCCTGGCAGCGGATGAGGCCGCGGCCTTGCGGGGAGGCAGCACCGGCGCCGCCGTAATCCCCGCTGTGGCTTCGTGTTATGTTTTCAATCGCTTATTTCCTGGCCTGATGGCGTAATGCCTCGGTTCCAGAAGAGGTGTAAGCCTCTTATGTTCACCCAAAATAATTAGAAGATGTATGAGAAAAGGCATGTAGTTGTGGCGCCTGCGCGTGAGTTCCGTTTCGTACCGGATCATCTTCGAGTCTTCGTACTCCATCAACATGCGGAGTCTGGACGCTTCCGTTTCGATTGCATCGGTATCCATGCCGAGTTCCTGCGACGACGCAATCAGATTGTTGAGCTGTCGCTCGTAGACCATCTTGCGATCCGACACGACAGCCATCAAATTGAAATGAATTTCACCCTCTCTGTACCTGGAAACAGTTTGGTGACTATTATTTTACTTTATTTGTGTTCTATATGATTTATTTATTGAATTATTTATTAACAAAAATAGTTGATATGGTATAACCATTTACATTAATTAGCCGGTATAATTACAATGACAAACTAAAATCGAAATCCTAAGATAAATAAAAATCAAATAAGTGAAAAAAAACAATAAATTATTATTATTATTAAGATGCTGTCAACAAATCTTTTAAATGGACAGCAAAGAATAGACATATAAAACCTCTGACAGATAAGAGTATCAATGATATAGCTTTAGATCTCTTATTCATTGAAACCATTCCGTTGAGCCAAAACACAATATCTCTGATATCAGTAGGCAAGGAGTTGGTATCCTATAGATTCCAGGGGATGCTATTAGGTTAAGGTAATCATGATCTAGCAATATCATTGAAGTATCACAATATCAAATTTCGGATCTATCCGACCTAAAAGTTAAAAGAAGAAGAAAGATCATAAGCTAATAAAACCCAATGAACTCCAAAAAAAACTAAATCAAAATCGGTTCATCAGTTTGGGTGCTACAATACCACAGACTGATACACGCATTAAACTTATAACCGGGGTAATTAAACAGTATCTAATAGATCAAATTCAAAACAATCCTTACAGCTGGATTCTCCTCGTAATTATAGGCCGGACAACATCAAGCCAGTCTGTGTCTATGCCGATGGGGCCATGATCTATGGGGCCCGAATTCAGCCCATCCAATTCATACAACCGACCTTCAATCGGGATGTATGTTATGAAGTGATAAGCAGCATCGTCCTGCAATGCAAACATTTTATAGATTATACCAGCTGTCACCTGTTACTCAAACAGTTCAACTATACACAAACATACAGAATACAAACAAACATAATTAAGTGAATGTTAATAAATATTAATCAAAATGTGAAAGTATCTCAGCAAATATGCATATTAGGTTAGGCTCGTTTTCTGATAGCGTAATGTTGGCTTTGATAAATTTTGGTGTAATATAGCTCACAGTAAATATGGAGCCGGTGAGTAAAGCTAGTTTATGAAGCAGTTCTCGAATCCAACCCATTGTCCACTACAGCACTCATTCTGGACTCTCCCCACTACAATGTGTCTTAGTTTATAACAATGAAAGACAATGAAGGCATATCTTACCTTACTCGCATAGCGACGATCATACTCATACAAATATTGATGAGACATCGAGTTATGCGCACTTCGTATGGTATGTGAGTTGCTGAGGGCCAGCCCCCGCATCTTCGGGTCAAACGTTATGCTGAATTCTTTCAGCTTGGTTAACTCTGGCCCGAGATCCAAATCCGGATGATCGCAATTGAGCAGTAGGTTGATGACAGCTTGTGTAGCACAAGCATTTTGTATAACCTGTGCCATAAAAAAAAGTATCATTGTTAAGGTGCTATTCTTCTGATTTAGGCTATCTCTGGAATATGCTCCTTTAAACAAAGGAAATTGGGGTTGGAGCAAATGAAATGAAACAGATTTTAAGTTGTTACTTAACACTTTCACTGTTGGGCCGATTTTCTTGTCTATCTACGGGTGCGGCTCTGCACACTCCATAGTATTTCCCCAAACAACAGTTATGTTTTCCCGCACTCGCGGCAAGGTATGAAAAACACGACAGTTGTGTTTTCAGCAGTGGACGTGTTAAGCCTCCGAACTTTAGTTGAAACTATCTTCTATTGCCCCATTTAAAAAAAAATACTGCCTGCACTGAATTGTTTGCACTGTTTTCAGCACTGAAGGTGTTAAATTTGCAATTGCCACCAGAAGGTAATATGCTCTTCAATATGATCAAGTGTATGATACAAACCTGCTGAGCAAAGTAGATCCTCTCCAACCTGTCTTTATCTACCACAATAGGCCCAGTAGGTGGCTCATCATCCAGGTATTTGAATAGAAATATGAGTCCATGAACTGGTCTGAAATAAAAATAGCATTACCTATTTGCTTTATTTTTCTCATTGCAAACTCGAAAAAAAAGACAAGCCTTAGTAATTGCTACCAAACTATGCTACTATTTAATCAAATGTGAATATATGAATGTATGTTAGTATAATCATTTGTAGCTACTCAGGCGTTAACAGCCAAATGAATTCAATGAAGTTTGGTTTTATTACACAAGTGAGGTTGTTGCCTGTTTGTCATATGAAGTAGTGCTGGCTTATGTGGTGATAATGCTGGCTTTTTCAAAGCTGCCAATCGATCAAAACTGGGACCGATATATTCATGCGCGCTCCGAAGCACTGTGAGATGAAGTGATGATAGCTAGATAGATAGATGAGCCACTTACCGTAAATTTTCGAACATGGAATCGTCCATGGTCCAAATTTCTTCCACCTGGACCCCATTGGCTCCTGAAAGGTTTAACTTCCATCAGGACAACACAATTGATGTCATTATGTCAACTACTATCTAATTACTTTATGTTAATAAATAAATATGTATTTTTATAATTAGGTAACTACAAGTTGATAAATAATTGTTACAAAAGGGAACATTTTGTGAAGCGACTGTCACTGAGTGACGAGACATTTCAGCATCCATGCTGCTTATGTATGATAAATAAATAGAAGTTAAATGTAAGTTCCTAGTGTGAGTGCATAACCTGCAAATCACTCCATAAAAGCTGTATATACAGTCCCTCAATGACACAGAAAATGACTAGTCATTTTGGAATGTTTCCAATAACAGTTTTATTTGTGGTACAATATCCCAATCCCAGAGAAGTTGTTTGTTTTCAGACCAGATGATGATGATGATGATAATGTGACCAACAAACTTCGGCCGGTACCACTGGACAGCAATAGGTACATAATGCACAGTACCAAACTTAGGTACTTGTCGCACAAGTTGCCTCAATTGGAACAATTAATCTATTATTGGATCAATTGGACGGAAATGTACTCAAGTGGCCTCCTATAGAGAACGCTTTTTAATAAATACAATGTTTATGCATGATGGCAGGCACCAGAACGGTATATTCTGTTGCATATTAGATTATTCCAATGTTGATGTATAAATCTGAATCCTTTGTGTGTGAACTCTTCCTCAGAGGTTATTCCCATCGCCGCGCGGCACATGCGCGCCTGACAGGCGTGGCGGCGGCGTTTTCATTGCAAAAATGCTATGTCATTATGAAGATTTCGGATTTCATTTATTTACTTATAATGATCAGAATCCTCTGCATCCACTTATGCATAACCTTAGTTGGTATGATGAGATGACTGTGAAATGTAAAAATGCGGGTATAATTCCTGCACTAGGCAACTATTCATGTGAACCACAGATTGCCTGAGTCTGGGTGTCCCAGACCCAGCCTTGTCTGGGTGCTTGTTTGACCATGGTCTTTGTAAGTTCCTGATTCCCTTGATACAGGGAGTCCTAGTTAGACAGGATCTATGTACCTTTGTGATCATGACAACTCACGTAACAACTCATTTACAAATCTAACAAGTGAACAATGTTAAAGAATGGCCCTTCCTAGTTCTTTACTACACACATAATTCAATTAACTATGCTTGATATATTCTACTTACCAAACTTTTTGATGAGCTGTGTAAATACACCGGGGTCACTCTCAATCAAGCACCAATCACCTCCCTCCGCCATGGTGACCTGTTTATCAATCAAAAGAGTGCCAAGTCAATGCTAACTCCCCCTGTACAGGCAACTAGGCATGTATACTATGAACACTGAAACAGTAGACTATATGTCACATAATATTGAGCATAAATTAAAATAGTCTTTGTTATGCAGTTGTATGTTTTCACAAGGAGCTCCTGAACAATAATAATCAAAGATCTATTACAGCCTAATCAATGCTCTGTAGTCATCCAATGAAGCCATCTAGACAGCAATTGTGAGCTACCCAAATTGCCATCACCACAATGTTAACAACTGTTAACAACATTGTATTGAGACATTTTTTCTTTGTTATCAATGTAATATTCATTCGGTGCATTTATATGTGTCTTGAGAATTTCCAAGTTGATTATGATTATTAATAAGATAGTTATTATGATTATTATTTTGATTGTGTGTTCTGTGTTGTGAGCTCAAAAGGCATAAGGAATCCTTATAGGATCACTTTGTTGTCCGTCTGTCTGCCTGTCACAACACTTTTCTCTGGAATGCTTCAAGGTATCAAGTTGAAATTCATATATTTTTTAAATCAAACTTGTAAGTCAATACGATCAAAAGATATGACTGATTATGTTGCATATTACGCTGTTTATTTCAAAACCTATCAAAACCTACTACCTGTTGCCCTGATGCAATATTCGTTTCTAGGGATCAAACAACAAACGAACATGATCGAATGGCAAAGTTAAGTTTGTCCTTAACCTGGTTTGTCTTTTAGTTAGAGCAATAATATTAGATGCTTTCTTAGCCCAACAAGTTTCCCAACACTATTCCAGAGTAGAGTAGGTTATGTCTTATACCGGGCAAAGGCAGTTCCTTTTAGCACTAAACAGGACTAATTAGGTGCACATTAGGTTACTAATTAAAAGTGTTACTTGGAAATATTGTATCTTTTTTGAATTATAACTGTTGCTACCCTTGGTGCCAACATCAAAAATGTGGGAACACTGTCTGTAGTCTTTACACTGTGAATGTGAATCTGTTGTCTGGAAATGACACATATGAGGAGTAGATGTGATATGACAAAGGGCGGAATTTCTGAAAACACTCCCTTTTTACAAGAATAACGCTTCTTCATTCTGATGTTAGCCAAAACACATTTCAAAGTAAAATAATCGTCCACAGCAACTGCAAGTCACAAGTAGATACCCCACCCACACGCCATTCGACCGGATCCATACCGCATGGCAATTGAAAATTACAGATATCCTGTCTTACTGCACTGAAAGCTCATCGGTACCTACCCTACGCTAATTGAAAGGAAATCACCAATTGCTCGGTCAATTTATACGATTAAATGTGATTGAAAAGTTCCAACCGACCCACCCAGCATGGCCAGCTTGGAATCATCTAGAATTCTAAAGACATCTTTACTTACCTCTCTTCACCTTGCCACACGGGGACTAGTCGCTACTTCTTCACAATCATCGATGGAGCAGACCGTGAATCGTAGAACATTTCCTTCAGCAGACCGTGCACAGCGCACAACGAATCTTCTTAACGAGTGATGCGTCGCTAGCGCCCAACAAGTGCAAGGTTCAGAAATCAATACTTATCCACGCCACGCCGAAATTCAACAATCAAAAGAAAGAAAGGAGCAGCGCGCGCACTAGAAATGCCGTCTTCACGTCTTCCGTCAAGCAAGTCTCCAGTCTCCAGTCAGAGCTGCCAACTGTAGATATAGACTTTTTTTTTGTGTTTTGGCTTCGTAGGATAGTCCATGTAGCCAGTGTCAAGTAATTAATAATTTCAAGTTTTTCTCATATTATTCTTAATATAGTCAAAATGTCAAGATCATGATTCTGTATCCTGGGAGTTTAGTTGAAAACATAAAATCGCCCGTTTTTTGGCTTTTTACCATTTGCCCACTCTGGAACACATATACACGATAAATGCACTTATTGTGCCAAGCCAAAACAAATCAGGAGAAGGAAAAAAATTGCGTTGCCTACTTTAGTTACTAATAAGGTGAAAATGTCCATTGAAGGGCTAAAATCAAGGAATTCAAATAAATAAAATAATATTACACTTATAAATCATAAAATTTACAACGATTTTCTGTTCTTCTAATCGCAACTGCAAATTTCTCGCTGTTATTTTAGTGATTTATGGTTGGCACTACTGACTTCCGTCGCCCATAGAAGTCACATACTGAAATCTATGTGAATATGGCAAATTCTCTATTTTCTCAATGGTCTCACTCACTCACTCGTTTCTTTGTTGAATGTTGATTGTTGGTTGGTCCATCTGTGGTAGTGTGGCTGACGGCTGGCTGAACTGTGCTCTTTACTTTACTCTATGGGCATTAGGCATTCATCATCCGATCAAGACTGGAGTACTCTGGTAGGTGCGATATATTTTTAAGTTTACGTATTATTTCATGCACTTTACTTACACCAAATAATACTTTAGTCTTCTAATGTGAAGATTATGTGATTATATACGCTAGTGAAGTAGGCGCATGAAAATACTATTAAGTTCAACAATCTTCGTCTGAATTCTACCCAGTGATTGTTATAAAACTTTCGAGATTATTATATAGTAAGTAATATTGTGGTACTTAGATAATACTAAAACTGTATTTGATTGTGTGCTTTTATAATTAATCCTTAATGGAGATCTTAGGTAATTTATTACATAAAAAAGGTACTGTGAAGCATTACATATTGTTTTCTTTTCTAGTATTTATCTGCAGTATTTCTCAATGACTGTCTTCAAACATTTTAATGTATGATTATGTCTGGGTTCTCGGTATGATTACTAAGAGCTTCAACTAGCCTTATCAGTACTATTAATTCAATAGAAAAATATTAGGTAAGTACCTACCTAAATATTAAATCTTTTTGGTAGGGTTTTAGGTAGGTACATTCTAAATTCTGCAATGTTTCTTAATGACTCATCATAATTATGTCTTAACATTGTAATGTATCTATTTATTATACCCAAAATACTGAGCTTATACTGCTAAAGCCACAATCTTGAAATTTTCACCTTTATTTGTAAATGATCCAAGTAATTTTGCAAAAAACAACCTTTATAGAGCGTAAAAACTCATACTGGATAAGTCAAAACAAAATTATAAAATTATTATTTTAAACATAAGTACAAAGGTTTTGATCGGACTGTCTCACAAAATATATAGATAGATAGATAACTCTTTATTGACGATAAATTGTATAAAAAACACAGAGAGAGAGAAAAAAAGATAACTTAATAGTGGTAGGTACATACAATGAGTACTCTTATCGCTTAAAGCAATTGCTTACGTGTACACGTGAAAATAAAAACTTAAAACCTGTTAAAATTATATATTTAGGAAAAGTATTAGTAATCATTGTTTGATTTTGTCTCCTAATTAAAATTATTACCTACCTCAAAAGATGTAGTAATAACATGAAAATTTTAAACTGAGGCATGGTGGTAGATTCTATCAGACAAATAAATGTTTGTCCGTAGCTTGTGGATTTCATAGCGTTCACAACATAAGATAATTTCTCTGAACATCTTTCCATTTAAGAACTATTCTATGCAAAATTTCAGTAATTTGCAGTGTAATACAGTGGCAGTTACAACATGCTCAGTGACAAAATGTCCAAATTTGACACTTGCCTCATTATGCTTCTCAAAACACAATGAGAAATAATAATATGCTAACAAATGCAGTAACCTACATCTTGAATCGAAGTTGTTGATAGGTACAACAATTTAATTTAAGTATGTCATTATATGACATCATTTCTTGAGTTAAGTTTAACCCATTGATCTCCGAGCTATACCACAACTAGCCACCTTATAAATTTCTAAGGATGTAAACCTATGAAATATAAATTAGAACAAGCGGAGTGATTATGTTTTTACTACTATAGCAGGGCACGGTTCACTGTTAACAACATAAGCTGGGACCACATTTGTGACTGTGACCGTAACCGTAACTCCGTGATCCTAACAAATAGGCGTGACAATACACAAGTGTGGACAGGTTTTGTCACGCGTTTTTGTTTCAGTCACGGAGTCACGTCAGGTCACGGAGCGATCTGCACAGGGGCTTCATGCGGGAATCGCGGAATTTTTATAGCCCTCGTCCATATTTAGCGCAGCCAGTACCGTGACATGGTCACACAGTCACAATAGCGGTCACAGCCGTGGACCCGCCTAAAAGAGTACTATTATATTATATGGTTGACGCTTGCACCAGTTAGGCATTTAAAAAGTAATTATGAATAAATAAACGTGGTGAAAGTTGATGACTTTATTGATTATAAAGGCAGTGGAACCATGGCCATATACATCACCATAAATAATTTAATACTGAAGGCTGACATTGATACAATAATAGGTACCATATTATGTGAGAAATGTACAATGAAATTGCTTGGGCTAGTCATTCTTTCAAAAGTCTTTAAGTGAACCGGTGTTGCTTAATGCACACTGCTATACAACAATTTCTACCAGAAATCGTCTTTGTCTGTCTAATATTAACATTTAAAAATATATTAGTTAAATATATTAGTTCTCTGTTTGGATACTATCAAAGTGTCTTTGAGATTCATATTATACTTATGTGTGTAGTGTAGGTACCTCAATAAAATATATAGCACACCTCAAATTAATGTTTTTTGTTTGTTAACAGATAAGCGACCATGTGGGGTCTAGCTCTTACCTTTTTAAGCTGGATTGGGCTTAACCCAACACCATTCTTTGCTGGTCTGATTGGCACCACGGAACCAGCACTGAAGCTGCTCCTGTCGATAATGATGGCATATCCTATGGCTATTGCGTACCACAAGTATGTGAGGAAGGAATATGCTGCATACAAACATTACTACTTCATCATCATGGGAGTTGACATGGCGTACTACAATTTTGGCTTTTCAATGTACCACAATGCCATTCCGACTTTAGTGATCTATGTCACGACTCTACTACTTGGCCCTGGGAAGTTAAATGCGACTGTTTCCTTTGTTTTCAACATGAGTTACCTACTCGTAGGATACATATTAACAGAGTCTGAAGATTATGACATTACCTGGACCATGCCTCATTGCGTGCTCACGCTGAAACTGATCGCTTTGTCTTTTGACCTCTGGGATGGACAGAAATTTAAGCAGGGTGAAGTGCTATCGGCCACTAACAAGGCCACTGCTATAATTGTACCTCCTACAATCGTTGAACTGCTTGGGTTTGTATACTTCCCATCATGCTTCCTCGTTGGTCCCATATTCTCCTTCAGACGCTACCGGGATTTTGTAAATGAAGGCTTCCCGCTTGACTCCCAATCTAAAGTGTTTGAAGAGCATGCTATGAAAAGGCTGATCCAAGGGCTGGCCTATTTGACGGCATTCCAAGTTGGTGGTAAGTCCAAGATAACTCTTTTTATACAAATCACCCTAGATGATACTGTTTAGCACAACTTGATCTTTCATTGTTAAATTACTATAATAATTGTCAGAGGTGACAAACAAAATCGATTACCTCTCCAGGACCGCTGCAGAAGCATTTAGGCTACAGATTTGTTTTCTAAGGGTAACTGTCCTTGAGGAATGTATCATTTGATCCACAATTCATATTTTTATTTTTCAGTGTCCGTGTTCAACATGAAGTATATGCTATCGGATGAGTTTTGGGAAACATCGATAATCTACCGTCACTTCTACTGCGGCTTGTGGGCACATTTCGCATTGTACAAGTACATTTCCTGCTGGCTCCTCACTGAAGGTAATTATTTTGTGTATAATTATGATTGTTATCAATAAACTATTTCAGGTCATATTATAATAGGTGTTCCAAGGTTAAAAATTTGGTCATTACAGCAATTTGGGGGCAAATTATTATTGCTAATGATGCATGGTATGCGTGTCACCACGGTATGTGGAGAGCGGTGGTAGCCTAGTGGGAGAACGCCCGCCTTCCAAAGAGACGGTCGTGAGTTCAAATCTCAGTGCGGCCACGTACCAAATTGTACTTGTAAAACGTATTTACGTAATTATCACATGCTTTTCGATGAAGGAAAACATAATGACGAAACCCACATACCGAGCCGACAATTATTTCGGAGTTATGTGATCTACTAATCCGCACCGGACTCCCGTGGTGGATTATGACCTAATCCTCCTCACGACAGTGAGGGAAGACCCGTGCTCAGCCGTGGGCCGATACGGGTTGATGATGATGATGTGTGTCCAAATTGTTTTGTGTGGAAAGCTGGAAGCACATTGATTTTTAAGTAGGTACTATGTAGGTAGACTGTCTCAACTACTTCATTGTCAATATTTAAATGTCTGATTTTATGTTGAAACCTAAACTATCAAGCCTTGGAAACATTCAATTTAATTCCTTTTTATTATTCAACTGAGCGACAAAACGAGCACCTTTCCCTGATGGTAATCGCCCGCCAACCCATACCAGTTGCCGTGACGCACAGGACTTTGGTTACCAAATCGCGCTTGTCACCCGGAGACGTTGAATTTTAAATTTCATGTCCAACGGTTTAAGGCCATGATAAATAATGGAAACCTTTGTTAAAATCTTAGCCAATCCTGAAATGCATCATGCATGATGCAGTTTTACATAATTTAAACATTTATTTATCATTTTTCCCTTAATCCTTATTTATTTTCCTGGCGATTACAATTTTTGTTTAAATTTTATTAAATCATGCATTCAAAGGTTAAACTAATAAATCTGTAGGTCGTAGTGACTGGCTGCAACAAAGTGTAGCAGCTTAAGTGTTTGATTATTCGTCCTGGGTTGCTTTGTGCTGGGGCTATTTTTAGATGGGCATTGATTGTTAGCAGTCGTCGGTTCGCTTCACGTGACCCACTGCGAGACATGATTGAGAGTCTCAGAAAGTATAAATCATAATAGGTATCTGCCTACAATGCTAGCAACACGTACAGTTTGTACAGGTACAATTATAGGTACATACGTTCGTTCGCGGCGGACACGCCGCAGCGTGACGCAACCATCCAATTTTAAATATCAGCGGGATTTATGTAGATTAGTAATTGATAATTCCTACTAAAATTTAAACAATAGTTGGTTTTGCATTTGTATAATGATGTATTTTGAATAAGTAATTAGGCGTTACGTAATGAAGCCGCTGGCGTCTACAAATAGACGTCTCGGAGAGCGGCAGTAAGTTCTTCATTTAACGATTGGTACATTTATTCTTATAGCGATGCATAAAGTTTACACAAATCAACTGAGTAGTTAACTAAGAAGTACCCCGGCTTCGTAGTGAGAAGTAAAGGTCCTAATGATATTTTAACCCCTCGGTCCGTCGCTGGGGGTATTTGAAAGGTTTTTTAAAGAATTAAAAATACTTGTCATTTCACTTACACTTTCACACATTCACTTTAAAAATACTCTTACTTTTAAAGTGTACCTACGTTTAAGCGATAATTAAATATTTTCATTTAAACGATAAGAAAAATACACCTTTTAATGTGAAAGCTGATTGTTCGGGTCATCAGGGACCCCGCGGGACAACCGCGTGAAGAAAATGCCACCGTGGTAGATACCTACCGGACCGAGGACGTTATGGAAAATGTTGTACATTCCACGATATAAGTCGTAGAATATGTCCTACTAAGTTAGCTAAATCGACACCTAATATAATAAGAGGTACATTTTCTTTCAAACATTTGTAGGCGATAATTTCGGTAACCACTGATTCGATTCTGTAAATTCTTTCGACTGTAGTAAACTACATTATCCCTGAAGCTATATTTTATCCTGGAAAAATGCATTCCTTGCGGAAAAGTGGGCATAATGCAGGAAAAACTGAAAAAAAACTTGCTCATACACGAGCCGCGCTCAGTACCTATTATTTGGTACTTACAGCCAAGTCTTTTATTGTACAAAACATAATGGTAAACGTCTTCATTTAACGTTTTATTATAGATAAAATTACAAATTTAACACGTTGTCTGCTGATCGGGGTATTTTTTGGCACTTTTGCGAATCTTCACACAACGTGTGTGTTTCCTGTTAACTGGCGTTGTGTCATATCTAAAATCAATCAGCAGTGCGGGCGCACACAACTGGTGTGATAAAATTGTCAATACAGAAGTGCGGGTTCGCACGCCAGGCGTGTTTTCGCTAGTCTTAACGTTTTAAGAAACACAACCTGTGTGTTTTCAGCTGTCAACGGCTTCTATGCAGTACGATTTATATTGGCAGTATTAGCGGTATATAATTATATACATAATGTAGTTATCGCTTATGATCTTATTTCCTGTAAGAGCCCCCACACACGACTGATTATGAGTTGACCGATAGCTCAGTTGGGTTCTAACGTAGTTGATTGTGACGATTCGGTATCGGCGGTATCTTCAAAATGATTAGAATACAATTGAACTATCGGCCAATCGTTCAATATGTCGTGTGCAACCACTCTCCGTCGCTCGTTATCGTCTGACTAGCTTGTTATCAACTAAGTTCTCTGACTTATCTACATGTTTAATATATTCTAAAGGTACCATCAAACATATTTGTGGTGATATCTGTTATAAGATAACGCTTATCTCTTACTATTTAGGCATTAGGATAACTTAACATGTTTCATCATTTAAGATTGAGGCATTCCTTGTGCAATTTTTTTAGAAAGTATAAAGAAAGTAGGTACATTTATTTTTAACTATAATACAGGACAGGTAAATGAAACTATATTATACTGAACTATAATATATTATTTACCCCATTCAACGAATCAGCCTAGATAACAACACGACATTTGTGTTTTTTTAAATTATTTGAACTTGCCATATGGTTAGCCGTAGGACTTAATTTTAACCGACTTCAAAAAAGAGATTCGACTGTGTGTTTGAAAGGCAGTACTCTAGAAGTGGTCCCATTGTCACCAAGTCAGGATCTGATGAGGGAAATCCCATAGATATCGAACGAAACACTAAAATTACAAATAAAATACTTTAAAAAGCACAAAAAGGCACTAAATACACTAAAAAGCGAATAAATCTACATTATTAATTCATATATGCTACCTACTGATCGGTCTGTGCATTTAATCAGTCAGGTTTAGGTGGTGTTTTCGTGCCCAGTTTCCATGACGTCACATCATAAAGGCTGTGTATAACTTTCTGATCGGTTTACGCTGTTTTGTTTGATAGTTATACATGGTAATACGCACACAGCACCCCTGGAAACACGCTGTGTATAGAATGGGAGTGGCTCTCGGACCACCCCGATAGAGGCTTGGCGATAGATTTTTTATTTGATTGGTATAAAAGCCGGTGCAAACACGTGTTAACCTTTGCCCTACTGTCAAGGTCCGAGGTTTTCCTTCATCGCACCTAATCTATTTTCAATAGCACAACTGAAGCAATCATCGCTTCAAAACGTACGTTCCCTAAGGTCTTATTTATTTATTATTTATTTATTCATATAACATCAGACTTGAAAAAAAAAACAGCAGGTAAATCCACATTTCGTGAATTAATACGGAGGAATGTTATCCACAAGGCCCTGTGATCTATGTGGCCTAATCTGAGAGAGATGTGAGACCCGTGCGCTGCTGCGGGCGGATATCGGATGATAATTAGATTTAAACATGTTTCGTTTCCGTGGTTACAGCGTCCTGCATCAGGTTCGGGCTGTCATACAATGGCGCGGGTCCCGACGAGCACGGGGTACACACCTCCCGCTGGGACGGGTGCAACAACATCAAGCTGCTCCGCTTCGAGGGCGCCACCCGCTTCCAGCACTACATCGACAGCTTCAACTGCAACACGAACCATTTCGCCGCCGAGTACGTGTACAAACGGCTCAAGTTCCTCAACAACCGCTCCCTCAGCCAGCTTTTCACTCTCCTCTTCCTCGCGCTTTGGCACGGAACTCGCTCCGGCTACTACGTCACGTTTTTTAATGAATTCCTCATTATGATCATGGAGAAAGAGCTCGAGCCCATCCTCGTTAAAACTCGCATCTACCACCTCGTCTGGGCCCATCCCGTTGGGAAGTATGTGCTTTACGCCATTCTCAAAATCTATACCATCGTTTTCATGGGCTGGAGTCTAGTGCCGTTCGATCTCAAGACCTATTCCAAGTGGTTGCAGGTGTATTCTAGTCTGTGGTTCTCGGGTTTCCTTCTCTTCGTGCCGTGGGCGCTCGTGTACAAGCCGCTCCTTAAGTTGTCCATTAAGAAGTTGAAACTAGCACCCGTTAAAGCGGCGTGAATTCCATTGATCTTTGTGCCGGCATGATAATGCCGTGTTATAACGATTGTATGGTGCGTTTGTTATATAATATATATATGCCGAGCGTCCACCGACACGTAATTAATATACTGTTACTTTATTTTAATGTAAACAAAATATTTTATTAGATTAATGACAGTTAATGTTAGTTTAATTACACTTTCGTTATATGAATATTGATTACGAGCTGGAGCATGAAAGGCAATGAGGTCCAAAGCCATTTTCCGATGGAAATGTACTTGTTCATTTGTAGTAAAAGACCTTGGACTTTTTTCTTTTATAAGCTAAATAATTATTGCGTACAGCTTATGGTAAGTATAAAATACGAACATGGTTATAATAATTATTTTTAAGTGAATGTGTACTACGTTTATGACCTACCTACCACTCTCACAATGGCTTATTGCTATTAGGATTACAGTTGACCTAGGATCTACTCTTGCCAACTAGTTTATATCACAAATAGAAAAATATATTATAGTTTAATAATTATTTAGTTCAATACCATATTACATAATATCGATAATGATATATATTTTAAGTAAATATTTTGTGTTGTTGAAAATTGTTGATTCTTTGTGTAATTATGGATCTGGATTGCCATTTCTACGTGCCGGTGGGCTCTCCTCAGTTTATACTGTGACAAAATGTGTTGTGACAATTACCGGCCTACCCCGGGCTGGTTCTTGTAGGTATATCGTGTCCCACACATGTGATACATAATATTATTATGTCTATAAATACTTTCGGTAATGTTAAAACTCTTTGCAAAGAGCAGCCGCAGCCGCGGCCGCGGCGATACGCAAATATTTGTCTATTAGTCGAGAAACTACGTATCTTGAATGCATCAAATTTCAATCAATATTTTTCATCTTATTCTTATGATCGGCCTTAGACGATACGTGGGTTGCTTAGGTACTAGCTATTATTGTAATTATCAGAAGTATATCTTGTCCATAACGATTACAATCAGTTTTGTAGTTGCAATCGGAGTGGCTTTATGGATATTACCCCAATCTGTATCCGCACCGTTCGTCTTTGCAAGTGTGTGACAGTTGCTTATAATATATACACGTTTTCATGCTTTTTGATGTGCGCTTTAAACCGACAGTGATGCCAAAGAGTTAAAGTACTTTATTCAATAAAGGTCAATAGATACATGATAATAGTTGTCTCGGACATTTTTTGTACGAAATAATTGTGCGTAGCTTGTCACAGTCATGTCTGAGATGGGCTTTTGAGACACTCGTCATATTGCGATATTTTGTCACGGTCACATTACGGTCTCTATATAGTTACAAAATAGACTAAATTTTAGTTTGACCCTATCAAATGATCTGTTTTCACTTTTCAAACTTATCACAACGAGAGGGATACCAAAAACTGAATAGCTGTCGAATTAAGAATTAATTGAGTTTCTGCCAACAGATGTGTTAACAGTGTCTAAACTAAAATTAAAAACAACACTGAAGTGGTATGGTAGTCTCTGCTATAATATTAGAATATACAAATTCACTTCTAGTTTAGATTCGCGCAAGAAGTTCTAGTTGACAGCTTGCGAGGGGTCTAAAGCTATGTCCCGTGCAGCCCATACATGCTTCCCAGGGCACGTCAACCCTTCGGTCCCGGTTGTCGTCGATTGGTGGTCGTTGTCAGAAGCCCTAGGGCGATCTGACCAGCTAACCCAATGACGCCACTGCCTCATTTGAGACCAGACGAGTTTAGTGCACTCAAATCGACCTTATTGTAGCACAAACGCAGATTAATATCCACAGAGATATACTTATTTACATATCTTGATAACACAGTCACTATTATTTCCAATGCATTGCATATAAACACTTTTAGGTAATTAATGTAATTTGTAACTTTAAACGCTTATTTAATGTCACTTTAATGTTATTTGTACCCGTCTGTGGGTTAATCGCGGATGCAAGTAGAAACGTTAAATGTCTTTATTAGTTTTTAACGGCGGTCTAAAGGGCAGTGATCTATGATACGACAATGAACCTTGTTACGGATTCATACACCAAAGTCTGTTACTTATTATATATACTTATCTATGTTTTATTATGAATATTAATATGACTTTATCGTAAACTTCACGGGTAGTATTAGTATTTTTACAAATTATAATAATGTTTTAGATAATTATTATATATTGATTCCTTAACTATTTTATACACTAATAGTAAAATTTCTCTTTTTTGAAATCTTGCCTAAATAATCTTACTGCTTCACTCAAATCATTAATTTATTTGCTCTCATGTGGTCATACACGAGATGACATCAAAATGTTTGAGGCTTAACACATCGCTAACTAAGCATGCTAAAACTATAAAGTATTACAATTATACTACATCACAATTATTAATGTTATTATCTATTAAATTATTATTCTATTTATAAATATGTCCTATTAAAAAATAAATGTCCAAATCATACAATGCTTATGTTATTCAGAGTCAGATAAACGTTCTTACGATGAAGCAAAAGCAAAGAAAGTATTGGTCATTACTTCATTATGTGTTATAACAGCTAATTAGACTAGAGTCTAGTGACTAGACTTAGATGTTAAATGGGAATATTCGTCTTAGAATATCCACTTATTAACACTTTCAGTGCTGAAAACACAACTGTTGTGTTTGTTGTATGGGAAAACGCTATGGAATGTAGAAAAGCAAATCGGATCAGCGGTGAAAGTGTTAAATGAATTACAATAACTTGTTTATTTGACGTGACGTGACTTCTCCGTTATTACTCCGCTTCTGCACCTGATGTTATATAATAATTGTATAAATATTAGACACTTTGACTGCTTTGACTTGCACATAGTATACCTAGGTCTAGCAAGTAGATCATAAAATAGTATTTAGTAAAAAATGGACACTATTAGTAACCATAATTGGAAAGAGTGTTACGCACATAAAATGTATAAAAATATTTTGACATCGGTGATAGTAATTTCCTAAGTTTATTTATTAGAAAATTAAAATTAATGTTACTTGACATCATATTTCGATTATTGTTAAATGAATCCGATGTAAACGATTTAAATTGTTCTATTACAACATTGGTGGTGCTAACAAGCCATTACTTAAACCTGTTTACCTTTAAAGTACTAAACGTTCAGATCTGATAATGTTTCCAAAGCGAACTTCCGATTCGTGGATACTAGAGTCCATCGTTACTATCCCATATCCAATTATTAATCGGGATTATAAAGCACTCTCGCCAAGAGATGTAAAATAAATGCTTTGATCTAACAGGTAGGTAATGAATTATAATATAAGTGGCGGTAAAATGTATTTTAGGATAATTATTTCTCTTTGCTCCGGCCGGTTATTTAGTTAAAGATTGTGTACAAATAAAATTAAATCATGCTATAATCAGTGTTTTATTTAACCTGGCAAGAATACCTCAATGCATGTTTACTTATAATATATCCCTTTGGGCACTTAGTGGCGCCATCGTGCCATATGTGGCATTTTGTTGATCCTGGTGCTGTTTTTTGATCCAGTACCAATTATTTTCACTTTATGTGGATCCAATTGGAGCCACAAATGCCAACGCAAAAAATAATAATAATAACCTGAGGCATTTTTGTACAAATATCGAAACTATTTCGAACAAACTTTATCTCGCGCTACTCAGTTTTGCGCAAGAACTAATTTTCCCGGTATAAAATAGCCTACTACGCCATTCAGGAATAGTGAAGCTTTCTATCCAACGCGAAAAAGCAAAGCTATGAAAAACTGTTTGGACATACCTAGGCGCCGACAAACTGTTTGTAGGCTGTCTATGGAACTGGGGATCAGGGGGTGAATCGGGCTGCCAATAAGAAATTCGGTCATATTTCAAAATCCGCGGCTAACTAAATAAAACAATCAGCGCAACAGATTACTTTATCACCTGCCCAGAATGATGTAGGGATAAACCTCCACTGATCGGTAAATCTAACAGGGAAAAATAAAAAACGAATGAAACTACACTATTCGCAATAAATCAATCATAATTGACCGCGGAAATTTTTCCCAGCATATTTCGAAAGTGCTCCAAGTTCTTCTTCGATTCTCAAAACTTGATTGTACTTGCTAATGCGCTCACCACGCGCGGGAGCACCACATTTCAGCTGCCCGGCGGAAAGGCCCACCACCAGGTCTGCTAGGAACAGGTCCTCGGTGTCGCCCCATCGATCATTTACGACGATTCCAAAGCCGTTACTTTTCAGCAACTTACACGCGTCGATAACGTCAGTGAGAGTGCCGGCCTGATTGATCCGGAGAGCCACCGCGTTTCCCGCCTTCCTCTCTACCGCCCATCCCAATCTGCGTAGGTTCGTTTGTGTCAAATCGTTTCCTACTAGCTGGGTAGTGGTACGCGGCGTAAGCGTAGACCAAGCTGACCAGTCGTCGTAGTGGAACGCGTCCTCGATTGAGACCACCGAAAACTCCTTCACGCTATCCAGGTATGTTTCAGCGAGCTTATCAGATGACATGTAGTCTTGGGGATTAGAATTTGGGTTCTTAAACTCCAGGTCATAAGCCCCATCTTTGTATAAATCTGAAGCGGCTGCGTTGATAGCAATTTCAGCTTTCCCTAAGTAGCCACACTGCTTGATAGCGTCGTGGAGAAACATAAGGGCATCCCTGTTGCTCTGAAGAGGTGGAGAGAAACCTCCAGTGTCGCTGACGTAAGTTACTTCTGGGCCGTACTTATTTCCGATTGCATTCTTCACATAACCGTAAATATCTGTGCCGATGCGCATAGCCTCGGAAAACGAAGAAGCGCCCGTGGGCATGATTATATATTCTTGGAAGGGCAGTCCATTCGAGCTTAGGATTCCACCCATCAGAACAGTAAAGTGTGGCACGGGGAGTACTATGGTGGTAACGCCCGCCATATCAGAGATATGGCGGTACAGAGGCGCTCCTTTCTTCGCCGCTCCGGCTTTGGCTACCACGAGGGAAACGGCCATTATCGCGTTGGCACCAAGCCGAGACTTGGTTTCGGTGCCATCTAGGGCGACCAAGAACTGATCTATTTCTCTTTGCATATTGACTTCCAAGTTTTGTTTGATCAGTTCGGGGGCTATGATTGTGTTGATATTCTTGACGGCACCCCTAACGCCCATGCCCTTGAATTGATCGGGGTTGTTATCGCGAAGCTGCACAGCCTCGGCTGTCTTCTTGACGTCGGTGGAGGGCACTCCCACACGGAAGAGCCCTAATTCCGTCACCATGTCCACCTCCACAGTTGGTACGCCGGTTGCATCAAAGATTTGGCGCGCGATTAATATTTTAATGGGCATATTGGGATGTTTTACGAAGTTAAATATCTAAACCTACAGTTTAATATGTATTATAAATAAATAAGTTAAATAAAGTAAGTACTACCTACCTATACAAATAAATGTATGGTTGAAAGAAAATTATAAAAAGATCTCGTAAAACCTAATCTGGTAATGTCATCAAATATTTGTAATGTCAAACGTTCATAAAATGTTTGAAGGCCGGCCGTATTCTACCTTTTTACTCATTTGGACGGACTGCATACTATCACAGATATCACCAAAGAGAATGACTACTTACTTACCTACCTATTTCTTTGCCGGATAGCTTCGACCATTATTGTTCTAAGCCGGATAGTCATAAAATAATTATTTTAGTGAGCAACATATTATTACCTATAGGTAGGTATAACTAATATTAGGACAGAGACAGCTTAACATACCTATATTTTAGTCTAACAATCCGTTTATGAAGTTTTTAGCATTAAATTAATGATGTTTGTTCGCGCCACTTACATTGGCACTCATAATACCTTCCTACCTTCCTATTCCTATCATTTCTTGGCGACTATCTCTGTCGCTCATATCGTGGTATCCACGAGAAAACTGCTTGCCGCCGCAAGTAGTCTGCGATCGACCCTCGTCCTTCGCGGCTGCCGCTCTCGCCGAATCCAAAGTACTGGATCTGCTGCTCCTCTGTGGTGGTCCACGTGAATTCGACGCGCAAATATAAACAAAACCCGCTATAAACCCGCCGCGTAAACGCTCCTTGCCGACACGCACCAACCGCCTAAAATACAGTCCACTACATCGAACGTCATAACATCCTGAAGGAACAAGCAGCTTGGAGACGGACCCGAACCGAGGTGATTGCAGTTGCATGGAGACCAGGTTAGTCGCCAAGTTCCTTTGTACTACTCTTCTACCAGCCATCCTTCCCCCGCCATTGGAGGCGCGCTCAGCCTATACAGCTTAGCTGCCGCGCTAACATATTGTTGGTCCTCCGCCGCCGGATCTTCTTTGGTCCTCCCGCTATTCTCTGGCCCCTCTTAGGCCTCATATAGTCCTCTTTATAACCGCCCGCAATTTTATATTGGTATTTTTACCAACGATAATTTCCTATAATTATCGTGTTCCCGCCCGCAATTACAGTTCAGATAGTACCCTGTACTATCCTACTACGCTCTTATATACTTATTTCGTGTATTCCGCATTCCTAAATAGTAAAAATAACGATTTTTCCGTAATTCTTAATTTTTATTAAAAAGTGAAGGTATTCCTAACGACCGCCCGTGCGTCTCCATGTGGGTATTCAATACGCCGCGCGCGCGACAGGTAAATGCTGTAGGCAGTTGCAGTAAATTAGGAATTTCATACTTTATCTAGTTTTTTATACTTTGTTAAGATCGCTATGGCTACTCGTTCAAAAGACAAAGATAGTGAAGTATACGAGGACGCAAAAGCGCTCGATACGTTACAGATCGAACGTTTGACCTTGATAGGTAAACGTGACATTATATTTTCCCGCTTACAAGATATTTTTAACCGATCTTTAAAGGCTTTCACTGATGATACTGAAAAGGATTTATTTCTATGTGGAATGATCTCGTTAGACCGTTTACGCTCCGATTTCAATGAAATTGTGAACAAATTAAATGTCACCGAGTTGACTCTCAACGCTTCGTACACGGTAAACTACCAATCTATAAACGTCTTCGAAGATATGTTTTGCCGTTGTCAGTTTGTTTATAATAAACTTAACCCGCCTTTAAAAACCGCTGATTTCAATGTTGCCCCGCAACGTAAATCCATCAGAATTCCTGAACTCGATTTGATGGTCTTCAATGGAGATCCGATGACCTGGAGAATATTTTATGAGTCATTCAAACGCACGATTCACGAAAATCCCGATCTCACTGATCACGAACGCGTCCAATATTTAATTAATAAATTGTCAGGCCGGGCCCTTGCAGTTTGTTCTGGTATCGTACCTAACGGTGATAATTATCCGATCATATGGCAGACGCTCGTCGATAAGTATAACGACAAACGTAACCTAGCCTCCGCTTATCTTGATCAAATGCTTGAATTTAAATCTTTTAACACCGCGACGAATAAAAACTTAGAATTATTTCTAGATAAATTCTGCACGGCTGTGTCAAGTTTGAAGTCTCTCAAGCTCGATAACGTGTCTGATTTTATTTTACTATCGCTCGCTTTGAAGAAAATAGATTCAAGTACTGCACGGTCGTTTGAAATGCACATGCGAGGTAAATCTATGCCTACATACAATGAACTTTTAAAATTCATCCGCGAACAAAGCAAAATATTGGAACGCACTACGACCGATTCTCTTAGCCGCCGTGATAACAGGCCGGGTACTGCAAGGTCTACGCAGTCTTTTGCAGCATCATGCGTCACTCACTGTCCGCTTTGCAAACAAGCCGATCACGCTAACTTATATAGATGCCCTGCATTTGATAAGCTTTCTATCGACGACAGGTACACTTTTGTAAAACAAAGCAAAGGTTGCACTAATTGTCTAAGCACTACGCATATAAATACTGCTTGCAATTCTAAATTTAATTGCCGTTATTGTGGATGTAAACATCATTCTATGTTATGCCGCAAAGTATCATCTTCCCGTGAAGACAATCGCCCGTACCCTAGCGCTCCGTCACAGGCGCACGCGCCGCCTCCGCGCGCGCGAACTGGCAACTTCTCCGCCGCCGGGGATCACATGCCGCCTTCGGCATCGCCGCCGCCCGTCGCGGGCTCCGCTAGCGCTCAGCTGACGAACTTACCTACAACTGCTTATCAGTCATCACAACAACAGGTGTCGCTGTGTAATATACGCCCCGCTTCGCAGCCTAATGACACTACTTGTTTACTGGGAACCGTACAAGTTTATGCTACGGATTTAAATGGTCGCCGCCATGTAGTACGCGCCTTAATTGATTCGGCTTCCCAAAGTAACTTTTTAACTTCAAAATGTTGCGCTAAATTAAATTTAAAATGCAATAAGGTGACGAACACCGTTGTTAAAGGGATAGGTTCCGCATCTAACCCAATCAAGGGAGCAGTTTCTGCTACTTTATCTTCCCGCCTAAATGATAATTTTATTGCAATTGACGCCTATGTTATCGACCGCATAACAGACAATTTACCGGCAGTGAAAATTGACGTATCCTGCCTTTCATACCTGAACTGCCTGCCTCTGGCAGACGACAGTTTCGCTTCGCCTTCCGAGATCGACATACTTATAGGCGCGCCGCTCTTTTCTGAAATATTGCTATCAGGCCGCGCCGCTGGTCCGCCTGGTACTCCAACCGCTTTTGAAACCATTTTTGGTTTTATCGTAATCGGGACCGCTCCCGTTACTCCCGCTCATGTTACTCCCGCTCATGTTACGCCCGCTCATATTGAAACCGTTGTTTCTATCACTGACCCCTTGGTTGAAGATAGATGCCGCTCTCATATTTCCCTCTGTACCTTTACGGAAGGACCACGTTTAGATAATCTTGTCCAACGCTTCTGGCAGCTTGAAGAGGTGCAATGCACGCCGACTTTGAGCCCAGACGCTATAGAATGTGAACGCATTTTTACAAATAACGTTTCCCGCGATCCTACGGGACGCTATTCTGTAGCGTTACCTTTCTCCCGCGATCCCGCGACCTCTCTGGGTAATTCTTACCCTATCGCTAAAAAACGCTTCATGTATCTCGAACGTAAGCTCGCCGCGACACCTGCTCTGCGCTTAGAGTACGATGCTATGATCAAAGAGTACATTCAGAAGGGTTACATTTCACTGATCGACAAGGATAGTCCTTTTACTGGATATTACGTGCCACACCACGCCATTGCGAGACTACAAAAAACAACAACTCGATGGCGTATGGTGATGGACGCCAGTGCTGAAACTGACTCAGGCCTCTCCTTGAATCAAGTTTTATATACCGGGGATAATTTACAAAACGATCTTTTTACAATCCTCTTGGATTTCCGCCTCTACCCAATCGCTTTTACTTCCGATATTAAACAGATGTACCTACAAATTTTGATAAATAAGGACCACCGCAAATATCAAAAATTCCTGTATCGATTCGATCCCGTTTTTCCGCTTGATACCTACCAATTCAACCGCGTTTGTTTTGGTCTACGTAGCAGTCCGTTCCTTGCAATGCGAGTGTTGCGAAAGCTGTGCGCCGCCGACGGTGCCCACTTCCCGCTCGCAGCATCTCTTATCAGCGACAACACATACATGGACGACGTGTGCTACTCCATGCCTACTCTGTCTGCTTGTTTACAACTCAGAGACGATCTCTGCGAGTTGCTCAAGGCCGGGGGCTTCGATCTCGTCAAATGGGCTAGTAACTCACCCGCGCTCCTTGACTCCCTTCCCGTCTCTGCGTTAACGGAATGCGTTAAAAATGCGAAAAATGCGTTAACGGATCTTTTAAATTCCGACGAATATAAGAAGTCTATCTCAGATGAGTTATCAGCTAATCGCATACACTGGAAATTCAATCCACCGCGAAGTCCTCACTTCGGGGGGAATTATGAAATATATGTGAAAGCGTTTAAAAGTCATCTTCATAAGACGATCGGTTCACAGTTACTCACCTATGAGGAAATGTTAACCGTACTCACACAGATAGAATGCGTTATCAATTCTCGTCCTATAACGTTATTGAGCGAAGATCCGTCTGAGCCGACCGCGCTGAGTGCTTCACATTTCTTAATGACCGCACCGCTGAAGCATTTACCCGCTTGCACGGTTCCCGATGAACCTGGACACTTATTGAAACGGTACGCTTTATTGGATCAAATGGTACAATCATTTTCCAAACGGTGGAAGTTGGAATATCTTCACTTACTTCAATCTAGAGGAAAATGGAATACACCTTCGAATCCCATTACAATAGGTTCTATTGTTCTTATTATCACTGATAATATTCCCCCGCTATCCTGGCCTCTCGGCGTCGTCGTGGCCACTCATGTCGGCGGCGATGGCATCTGTCGAGTAGCGTCAGTAAAAACGGCGACCGGCGTCTACCAGAGACCCGTCGTCCGTTTATGTATCTTACCTACCCAATAATTTAACCCCTTGCTCCCCGGTCAACCGCTATGTTATATTTAACCCGTTGACGGCTTAAGAGTTTAACTCTTATTTTTATATTTTTTTATTTCCCGCTTTCTTTTAAAAACCAATGGTTTTTAGGCCGGGGGCAAATGTTCGCGCCACTTACATTGGCACTCATAATACCTTCCTACCTTCCTATTCCTATCATTTCTTGGCGACTATCTCTGTCGCTCATATCGTGGTATCCACGAGAAAACTGCTTGCCGCCGCAAGTAGTCTGCGATCGACCCTCGTCCTTCGCGGCTGCCGCTCTCGCCGAATCCAAAGTACTGGATCTGCTGCTCCTCTGTGGTGGTCCACGTGAATTCGACGCGCAAATATAAACAAAACCCGCTATAAACCCGCCGCGTAAACGCTCCTTGCCGACACGCACCAACCGCCTAAAATACAGTCCACTACATCGAACGTCATAACATCCTGAAGGAACAAGCAGCTTGGAGACGGACCCGAACCGAGGTGATTGCAGTTGCATGGAGACCAGGTTAGTCGCCAAGTTCCTTTGTACTACTCTTCTACCAGCCATCCTTCCCCCGCCATTGGAGGCGCGCTCAGCCTATACAGCTTAGCTGCCGCGCTAACAATGTTTGTTTTATTTATAGTTCCATTCCAGAACCAAAACGATTGAAAGGTTATTATCATTGTTTTGAAAAGGCGCAAAACACAAAAGACCCAGGACGCGGACTAGGATCCTTTCCCGTCCCATTCAAATTTAATTTTTAACGTATGGAATTAATATGCGATTTTGAACACATCGAACGGCGACGCGACGACGCGCCCGATGGCTGACGGCTATAGTTAGGGGCGATAGATAGGGCGTGATAAAGACGAGGGTTGTAACGGAGACTTTTTTTAGCGGATGCGGAGGCAGAGGCGGAAGTGGAAAAAAATACTAATTTATGATTTTGGAAAAATTGGAAAGTGCAAAGTCATCATTTAAAGGCATGCGAAAATGCGTGACAAAAAATGGTGGTCGACCGGTATCTTGTGGACTTTGCAAGCCAATGAGACCGAGTGGCCCCGCCAATTACGTCCCGAAAATTATGTGATTTCTATCCTAGTTCAATCCTTAGCCATATTAGAGACCCTTGGGGGGCCAAACAAACTGACACTAGGTTACTATCGAAACCTATCGACGGGCCTCACTAGCGATAGTACTCGCGTCCATTGCACCTCTCTTCACCATCTTAACTATCAATGCCCCGTCCGCTACTGCCTCTTTGCGCTGCAAAGTTTGCAGTGGGGCTTGTACCTGCTTAGCAAGTTGACTCTTTTAATAAATTAATGTCCGTATTCAAGAACATTGTCTGATACTTAAGTGATTGCTTAACTCACAGATTAACTAACAGTGTGTATAGATTTTTAATTCAAAACAGCCAAACTGTAAAACCCTGTGCTGTGCATTCGTGCGCACTATCTAACTACTTTGTGAATACATTAGACCGAATGAATACAGATGTAAGTAAGTAATTCATCAAAGGTTGAATAGTTTCTTTCATTTTCAACTTAATTTTTATGTTAAAGCGCGTGTATGTTAACGAAAACGTAATGGTCGGTTGAAAAATGTCTTCATGAAAAAAAAAATGCCGACAGCGCTGGTGCTAGGGAGAGGAGCCTACTTCGCCTACTAAATATTAAAATTTTAATTCAGTCGAGTAGGGAACTCTATAAATACTTAAAGGTTAGCGGTTCGTATAACTACCTCGACAAACACCAACTACAGTTGGGCAAAGTTGTCGTTGACCCCATCTTGCCTCACCTCAGCGGAGGACTGCTCAAGAGGGGGTTTTCGTGGGTTTGTGTCCTAAACACACCCCTCCGTTACCCCCGCGGCGGCCGGGATAGTGCGACGGCATTTCCCCCTCAAAAAAAGTTTTCGTTGCATTTCGGCAAGAGACTTGCTTGCACGTGCACGAGTAGTGAATTGTAATCTCTATGTAAATCCAACATTACGTTATGATAAGGACTTTTTTATTAATTGAAAAAGAGATTAAGCGGCACGCATTCACAGTGAATGGCGATCTTTTTGTAGCGACCCCTCCGTTATCGCGATAGGGTATGTATTTATAGAGCGATAGGAAAACAATGAAGTGTGTACCTACTGTCCGCACTTGTCTACTGATAAAGAATAATAGAGGTATTTCAATAACATTATTTTTAAGTTTTTTTTATGCTTAGCTACTTGCCTATTAAATTATAATATTTATGAATTATCGAGATATAATGTAGTATGGGTAGGAATTAATAGTCAAGTATGAACTAATTAATATGGATTTGATAAGCTTTTCGGTAGGTATTTAGGTATAATATTGTAAAACTGTGCCTCGACTAAAACATTTGGTAAGAAGTACGGCTACTTCCCATTCTTCCCAAATCAATTTGTTCTAGAAATAAAACTTTCATACATTCGTTCCCAGGAAATCCACAACAGCTTAAATTAAAATATTATGCAATATTTTTGTTCCAAACGAAATCAATCTATGAGTTCGAAGTATGGTCAGCAGAAAAAGCTTTACATAGTAAACAACAAAAATTTACTTATCTAGGTGCTACTTATGTACGTAGGTACAACATTATTTATAAACAATCACAATCGGAACTAACTCTGTTTAGTTATTGGCACATCTTAATGATTTCCTAAGTAATTTAATATTTACATATCCTACACCAAATTACCTTGGTGGAACCACCAAAACGTAGATATAGGTTTTGACCGATAGTAAAATATTGGAATTCCACAAATAATACTGAAAAGGGCCACAGAAAATGCTAAAGCTATGAAAAAGACGTACAATCTAACGTAAAATGTCTTTCAACGCTTCAATGCACAAATTAAGTAAAAAAAGAGTCAAGGAAAAGCTGCAAGAACGCTGGTCTGGTTTTGAATTGATATTTCATTTCAATAGCTCATTCATTTAAATAATTACCTCTTCAACGGCAGACCGTCTGTAATTAACCAGGCGTTTTTCAAAAGCTTGCTTCGAATTATTGTTACTCGTAGTAATCGGGTTTATGTTTGGGTTTATATTTCCGTAATATATTTTTGGATGACATTAGTTTCACACTATTTATGTGGAGGCTTGTAAATGGATTTTCCCAGTTTTTAGGGTTCCGTACCTCAAAAGGAAAAAGGAACCCCGTTGTTGTCCATCTGTCCGTTTGTCTGACAATAGGAATCCCATTTTCTAAGGAATGCGTGAAGGTGTAAAATTGCTATTTTTATCAAATACGCGGGTCAACAGTTTCTTCCAGCTGTGTAAAAACAAACTTGTCGGTCAACGCGATCAATAGATATGACCGTTTATGTCGCGAATTTTCGCATTTTTTACGATTTCACAAGGGAATCAAAACCTTTGGGGTCCTTCCAATTGACCTAGAATCATAAAATTTGCCAAGAAACAATGTATGTAAACAATGTACCTACATGTATAGGGAAAAAATCTGAAAACCGAATATATGTAGTTTAATAACAACAAATAGCTAATAGGATAGAATAGAAAAACTATTTATTGTACACCAGAAACAAAATTAAACACAGTACAGAAGAATTACAATAGGTAAACAAGGGTAGTACAATGGGCGGTCTTATCGCTGAAAGCGATTTCTTCCAGACAACCTTTGGATGGACAGTAAAAAACATTTTTCGATAATAGGGTGGGTGGCGTACTTACAGTATTTAACAGTCACAATACATTTAATAATGCTAATGTACTTACTTTATTATTTTCAGTTGGTGCAATAATCGTCCTTGTCCTTTAACCTATAGTTTGTATTTTAGTTAAAGCAATAAAGTTTGATGCTCTATTTAGATCAAAGTTTGTACGGAACCTCTGGTGCGCGAGTCCAACTCGCACTTGGCCGGTTTTATTAAATTATACTGTTTTGTATAATTATAGCTGTAAGCCTAATACAATACAATAAAATAAATAGCAGGCATAATATTATTATTAAAAATATAATAATAATTTTATTTAGTACGTAAATAAAATTTAATGTAAGCACATCTGTAAGTGTAAGTTTTGTGATCATAAAAAAATTATGTGTAAAACGAAGTTCCTTCGATCCGCCAAGGAAAGTTGCATTTCACAAGGTCCGCAGTGCAGTTCTGCGCAAAGTTTTGCGATCAAAAGCATTTTCTGGCTGACATTACCATCAGGTTAATGACCTGCTCATATCCTCTCTATGTATAGGCCTAAATAAATAATGCGTCACGATCACATACATAGATCCCGACACAAGTATAGGGAACCAAGAGCTATGAGAACCATGGTCCCATAAATACTCAGACCCGCACGCTTCGCCATCCGCTCATCACCAACAAACTCCACGGTGGCCGTCAAATAAGATTGTATTATCAAAGTAGGTACTTGTGTTTTGTTATTGGGAGCTGGTTGGTCTCCCAATAACCTACTATACTTACCTACATAGATAGAACCTCCGAGGTCTAGCGAAGAACGCACGAGAAGCGCCCGTGGGAACCACCATGTGTGGCCAATCCCAACGTGGGGGGTTATTGATCGAAACAGCCTCGCAACCACCGTCCTAGTTTACTTCGTAAAGTACAGCTTACCTATCTAATCCATTTTGAACATTCTGTAGAATTTGACGTGCAAGACAGAGGTATCTGAATGGCGAAACAAATGTTTATTTGATATTTTTATAAACAATTGTTTATGTATATATCTAAAAATTTCTCGACTTCAATTTGCTGAACTGAGTCATTGAAGTTCAGTTGGCTAATAGTAGTAAAAGTAGTAGTTCATGATAATGTTTCAACCAAAACTGCTGATCTTGGGTTGGAATATGAAGTTGGTACAAAGATACTTAATCATATCCAGTAGTTTTCCATCTGTCAACTGAGCTGCTGCCTGCTGGGCTTTATTAAGCCCTGAAATAACTTACCTACCTATCTTTTGTAGCGGTAAGCTTCTTCAGCAAGAGTCTACCTGAGGAAGAAGCACACCTTTGCCAGATATATTATGCGACAAGCTGTAGGGAACAGTCCTTACTCTTCCGGTTTGAAAAGCACCGTTTCCACCGAAATTACTGGGTACATGAGACTTTAGCACCAATGTATTTGCCGATAGTTACAATCTTACAGTCTTCAAAACACGAGAGAATATGTTACTTCTAGGTAGGCGTGCACAATCGTAGACCGCATTGTCACTTAAAACATCAGGTGAGATCTTGGTCAAAGAAAAGCATTATTTTTTTATTGGCATGTTTAAAGTTGACGAGTGCAGTATAATTCTGCGTAAGATTTTGAAGTGCTAAGTTCTGGATGGAACTGCAACTGTTAGTAATAAACATTAATTTTAAGAGTAGGTATGAAGTAGAAGTTTTCAAAAGAGATAAAAAATATACTCAAAAGAAAATACTTTTCATAATCTCTTTGAAAAGTTGAGTCTAAATAATGGCACTGAAATCATTCTGGAGGATAAAAGTGCTCGGGTTTTTCCTTTGTGTTATAATATAACTGTCTGTTAAACAAATCGAAGTGTACGAATTTACAATAGTAAACTTGTATTGGATTTCCTTCGTGGCAACTAGTTTCCCTACGTTCTTAATAATTCATACGAACGCGGCACACCACACACGCGGCAGCAACGCATCGAACGCGGTGACGAGCACAGTGCAGTGCCGCGCAAGATAATGCAATTCAAAGCTCTGGGTGGCACTGTAACAGTTATGGACAGGCGTAGCGCTTACCATCAGATAAACGCCATGATCGTCTCGTTTTTCAGTCAAATAACACATAAGCGTTCTTTTTTTAAACAGCAATCATTATATGGGCGTAGGAAAATCCATAATTATAAAGTAGGTAGCTGACAGGTTGAAATGATGAATTCCCCTTTGGGAACATGTGCACCTGCCGACTCTTCCAATACCTATCGTTGTTTCACTTGTCTTCTATAAAGTCTGTTATAATGATAGTGTAGGTATTATCGACTCTCCTGATTTTAGTGCTTCAACCATTTTACTATGTCATGTTTTGTACTATGTCATCACGAAGGAAAACCTATGCCATTTGAAATAAATTTCATTATAATATAGGTAAGTACAGATTATACAGTGGGACCGTGATGAGTTGATGATAGATGACGAATGTACAATCATCATTTAAAATGTTGCTATTCTTTTCATTAGGTATAGTAGATTAATTTCAAAAAGATACCAGTAAGTATAACTTTAGAAATCAATTTTAATCAATATAACATTTTCTATTCTATACACATAAAGCTATCACTAGAAGACTAGATACAAACAGGATGGGTAATCTAATTCTAAGAGCACCTTTACCAAACATTTATACAATTGACGATATTATAAAGGCCAATACCGTTATCAGCGATCATCGTGATCCTTGAAAGATACCTGTGAATGCTGAAAGTTAGGGCATCTCTCTCACGGCGGTTCCGATCGCCATGGTGCGCTGTCATGCGTCATATATAATTTACAAATTGGTACGGTTCATTCCTGAGGTGATTTGATGAATATACTGGAAATTCCCGCAACCTCACTGCTCAAGCGACCTGCGTCTGCGACCGCGTATAGAACAAAATTCAAGAACATGTAAGCGTACGATGAGTCTTCGCGGAGCGACCAGCGGAGCGGTAACGTGCAGCCCAGAAATACTCTCAGGACGAGGAAGAGGAAAAGAGGGAGGACGAGAAGACGAGACGACGTGCTCTTACAGGACGCCGCCCGGCCGGTCATGGCCGGACGTCGCCGAAGAAACGTGCATATAGAACTATAGTACGAAGCACGTGGAAAACTCGCAGTTTGGAGCACCGCTGGTGGGAACACAAAAGAGCGCTCAAGAGCGCGCTGCGTTCACTGAGAAGTGCGCGGTGCTTCACATAGTGACGCCGAAGTTCTTTGCGCTACCGTAGGTTGGAACGCACAGATGGGTGTGGTGTGCCAGCATAAAGCTGCCACGGTGGTGGTGGCGAGCGGTGCCACGTGAATTAAGCCTAGAATCCGAATTTCCTTGTTGAGCTAAGCGGTTTTAAATTATTAAGCGTTCCGTCGTGAGATGGTCGTTTATCTATGTTCATCCTTTTCAGAGAGGTTGGCAGATGATGGAGTTCTTGGGTCTTCAGGCACCCAGATCTTGCCGTGGACCTTGCTGCCCGGGATCCTGTCGCCTTTTCGTGACCACGACAACGAGTGCGCTTGATAGTTGCCCCCTGGAAATAAGACTGAATTAAAACACATTTAAAAATAGGGTATGCATTCAAAGGGGGCTGGGTATTCTGAAGCCACAACGTCGGCAGAGTTGTTAATGTCTAATCTTTCCGAATATTTATAAGGTACTCTAAAATATTATTGTACCCATAAATCACTAAAATCGAATCTCCTGCGCTTGTTTTATTGACAATGTTCAATGTTTTCATATTTGAGGATAATTATGTTGTTAAAAAATGATAGTGTTTTGTATAGACTTTTTTGTGTAGTGTTTAGAACAAAACAAGCACAAAATACACGGCTCCGTCTAAACTCTCCGAAAAGTATTAATAAAACCGAAAATAATAGATAATCTTTTTAAGTAATGCCCATGTGGAATACTGAAGCAGCTATAATAGCGTTAATCGTTCTTTTAATTACGCACGGACAATCGGGCTTGAGGCGCCCCACGGTGTGAACTTGAGGTTTATTTATCTACAATTTTTATTTGTGGGAGCCCCACAGTTTATTCGCAAATGCGGTGTACATTTCGGGGTGTTACTGTTAGCGGGGGCTGGAGGCCTGCGTGTTCGGTGCACGTGCGCGCTGTTACGCCACTTCACCCTTCGGGTAATTTACCGATTGGGTTGACCTGCCGTGTCGATTCACTTTTCTAGCATTGTTTTATGTTTATTTGATAAACTATTCATTTTTGAGCATGATAGTTTATAGCTTCATTGAAAATGTCTGAATGATATAAATACAAAATACACTTTATAGTGGGCAAAGTTCTACCGAAGATATGAAAAAAATATTTATTTCTGTATCAGTATTAAGAGGGCCCTTTCCCGTCAACCTAGGTCCTGCAGTTGGGTACATGTAAGCTTATTTGATCAATTTTACGGAGGGAACTGTGGCCAGCGAATAACAAGCCATTATGACATGAGCTAATTAATGTCTTAGGGTGACAAGCGCAGTGCATTGCTATGCATAATTATAGCAATGTACACAACTCATGGGTGGCACTGTAACCACGATTAGGACAACGGCCTTCTCGTCTAGCATAATAAAAATCACGTAGCAAAGCAAGCGTCGTAGCATAATAAATATATAGAAATGAGAGAGACCTTGCCTTTAGTAACAGGAGAATTCCGAGCGGCATCTTAGTAATTATATCCCAGTGTAAACGAACATCCAATATCATCAGATGGTCGGTCACCCATCCGATATCAATCGCGTACGTCACTGCTCGATTTCAGTGATCGCCATAAGAACCGGTATGTCAAAAGTGCTGTGGAAAAACTACTGCAAGCCGTATTATGCCATGCGTACACGATTACGAATACCGCAATACGCCACACTATGGTATTGTCGTTTACATCGCTTTGGGATATGTTTTAGGATCAAAAAACATCCAAGGAGTAAAAAGTAAAAACCATTATGTGGGAAACTTTAAATGTAGGTACAGATCGATAGGGCTTAAAAATCTACACAGAACTGCATCATTGGGTTATTTCAATGAAATATACCTTTTACGCCGTTACTATCCCGAAATATCGATATGTTATGAAATCCATCGATCATGGATAGCCCACGCGCACAAAGTCGCGGGTGAAACTTTGTAAGGTACATACATAAGCAATAATATAATTCAAAAGGTCAAAAACTAAGCCCCGACCACTGCAATATCACGCTCTAAAAAGTATGAAACAAGAAAATAATATTAATTTAAATACAAACTATTCAATAATTTATTTATTTCCTTTACTTTATTTCCATGAAGTAAACTTATACGTATTATATATTTTAAAGTAGGTATTTTACATGTTTAGAAGATAGCAGTGTTCATAAATTATGTCACCTACGCTAATAAAACAATTACTAATTCAGTACTAACCCATCATAATTTAGGGCAAAGTGTTTAGCAGCTTAGAAGTTATGAGAGAACAGACGAACATACATACAATTACATACATACTTACATAAAGGTAAAAATCATAACCGTCCTGTTTGCTTCGCCCTAGTCGGGTAAAAATCAATGCAATCCTCGTAGTTCGATGTGACGCATTTATAACTACATCCGGCTATTAGAACATTTGTCGTCACCGCAACAAAGGAAATATCAAAGCGACCGCCTGTCCACCTATAATTAGTGGGATATTCTAGCCTATACCGTAGTTATAGTTTTTTGTTATGATAATTGGTACATTAAGTTATTATTTAGCTTGCACAAGTACTATTACTACTAGAATGACTCATGAGTTTCAGATTTCAACCAAATTGAGTATTTATTAAAATACTTTATTTACTTACTAGCTGCGCCCGCATAATTCAAGTTTTCACGCAATAACTCTCTTAAAAGCAATATATTTTCGCCGTTTTCGCCACATTCTTCATTGATGCTCCGCTCCTATTGGTCATAGCGTGATGTTATATAGCCTATGTTATATAGCCTTCCTCGATAAATGGACAAAAATATACAACACAAAAATAATTGTTCAATTCGGACCAGCAGTTCCTGAGATCCTAGCGTTCAAACAAACAAACAAACTCTTCAGCTTTATATATTAGTATAGATATTGATATAGATTAAACAAAAAACATTTACAGAGTTGACTAGCCACGCTTTCATTGTTGTTTAGATTCGGTATAGGCACAAAAGAACCTACCGTTTACCCTGTTCTCAAATTTACAATTTGTTACCAGGACTTAGGTATTCTGTAACCAGGGAGACAGTAAAGACCATACCCTCCAATTGGATAATTTGACAAAGACAAATCCAAAATGAATATCACGATTGGCCACGGTAATTTTTCCCAGCGTATTTCGTAAGCGCTCCAAGTTCTTCTTCAATCCTCAAAATTTGATTGTACTTTCCGACACGCTCACCACGCGCGGGGGCGCCACACTTCAGCTGCCCGGCGGAAAGGCCCACCACCAGGTCAGCTAGGAACAGGTCATCGGTGTCTCCCCATCGATCGGTTACGACAACTCCGAATCCGTTACTCTTCAGCAACTTGAACGCGTCAATGACTTCAGTGAGAGTGCCGGCCTGATTGATCCGTAGAGCCATCGTGTTTCCCGCTTTTTTCTCCACGGCCCACCCTAATCTACGTAGATTCGTTTGGGTCAAATCGTTTCCGAATAATTGGGCAGAGGTGCGCGGCGTAAGCGTAGACCACGCCGCCCAGTCGTCGAAGTGGAACGGGTCTTCGATTGACACCAACGGGAATTCTTTCATGTTGTCCAGGTATACTTCAGCCAGTGTATCAGAAGACATGTACTCTTGGGGGTTCGAGTTTGGATTCTTAAATTCCATATCGTAAGCTCCATCCTTGTACATATCTGTAGCGGCTGCGTTAATAGCTATTTCAGCTTTCCCTACATAACCACACTGCTTGATAGCATCGTTGAGGAGCAAAAGAGCATCCCTGTGGCTGTGAAGAGGTGCGGGGAAACCTCCGGAGTCGCTGACGTAAGTCGCTTCCGGGCCGTACTTATTCCCTATTACATTCTTAACATGGCCGTAAATATGTGTGCCGATGCGCATAGCCTCGGAAAACGAAGTAGCGCCCGTGGGTATAATTATGTACTCTTGGAACGGCAGTCCATTCGAGCTTAGGATTCCTCCCATTAGAACAGTAAAGTGCGGCACGGGGAGTACTATGGTGGTGACGCCCGCCATATCAGAGATATGGCGGTACAGAGGCGCTCCTTTCTTCGCCGCTCCGGCTTTGGCTACCACGAGAGAAACGGCCATTATCGCGTTGGCACCGAGCCGAGACTTGGTTTCGGTGCCATCTAGGGCTATCATAAACTGGTCTATTTCTCTTTGCAATGTTACTTCAATGTTTAATTTGAGTAGTTCTGGAGCTATAATGTTGTTGATGTTCTTGACGGCGTGATGCACGCCCATGCCCATGTACTGGTCGGGATTGTTGTCCCGGAGCTGCACCGATTCAGCAATCTTCTTGACGTCGGTGGAGGGCACTCCCACACGGAACAGCCCTAACTCCGTCACCATGTCCACCTCCACAGTTGGTACGCCGGTTGTATCGAAGATTTGGCGCGCAATTAACATTTTAATTGGCATGTTTGGATTTGTTAATAGAATTTAAAATATTAATTTAAACTAACTCAAATTTGCGATGGAATATACCTATTTCTAAAATATTTCAAATCATTATTACAATCAAAAAAATTTTATATCCTAAAGAAATCTGTCAAAGATGAATAATTTTTCGGAAATTTTTATGTCAAGGTATTAATTTATGAACAATTATGAATGGCCAGTTAGATGTTAAATAGAACTCGTTCGTTTACAACAGAGTTGAGATAGGTCCGCGGCGTGTTCGGATTTGGTTTGCTATCGGCTAAAAGAATTTAGTGCAAAAGAGCCATGCACCTCCCATATAAACTTTTGAATGAAACCTTGACCAAGTCATCAATTACATTTCCACAGACCACACCTTCCTAGCAGAAATAAAGTAAAACGAGCTGATGATGAGGTTGAATTTCCAACTATTGGAAATACAGTAATCTAAGAAAAATCCTACGTTTAACGCGATAAAGTTTTTATGTCTATATTTGTGAACTGTATAAAAAATATAGAAAAGTATGATTGTGTTTTCTTTTTTTTTAAGTAAATAAGTACGAGTTTATCGAATCTTAAGATCGCCAATGGGAATAAAAATATTCTGTGCCATCTATAACAATAATAAAATGGAAGGTGATATCAAAATAACTGTGCTATTTATACGATGCCTAGTCTGTCTGAGAGTTAGTCTCGAGTAGGCTCCGAATAGGAATTTTAACTTAAATTTCGTGTAAGTATGTTTTATTTCAATACCTATAATAGTTCAATAGATATAAATATAAATAAGCATAGTCACGGACACAGCTAGTTTAGAATTATATTGTTGTAAAAGCTTGTATTGGATTACATCATTCTAGGAAAAAAAATTACTACTGTGTTTATACTTATGTTATCTCAAGCTCCTGGGGCTAATAAAGCTTACTGTACATTAGTACGAATTGTCCCCCTTGGATGTTATAAATGAACCCCACATCGCGGGCTTTTAAAGGGGTGTGCGTCGAGAGCTTATGATAGTATCCTAATGCATTGCGCCTGTGTTTAGAGGGAGATCTCTCAATTTGTTCCAGTGATTCGTAAATGTGTTCCTACCCTTGTTTACACTATAAATGTGTAGGCACAAGTGCTTCAGTGGAGTTTAATCACTTACTTATTATTCAATTTTGATTGCGAGTATATTATGCTGTATATATTATCTCGTTTTCCTTGAGTGAAAATGTATAGCAAAGAGGAATGCAACACTTGTAAATTTTTACTTTTCTGATCATCTGTATAATATCTACATGAAATTAAAATTTTGAATAAAAATCAATAATAAATTGTTCATATTGAACATACTCTTGTGAAGAAGGATCAGCTCGATATATCGCTCTATTGCTTGAAAGGAGATAGGAGATATGATTCAAAGGAGGCACCAACCTGCTTATATTTAAAGTCCCGACTCTAAGGAATGGATAGGAGGTACAAATTTGTACAGGCTCCATTTTTTTTCCATTTGGGCACGGAATCATAATAAAAATGTGAGTATGAGATACTAGCTTCTGTCCATGACTTCATCCGCAAAAATTAATAATTATTTATTTTGTCCATAGTGTATCAAACACTTCACAACCGTTTAATGCAATTCCGACATAGGTAGGCATAAAAAAAAAGTGAAAAGAAAAGAAAAGAAAACCGGTCTGCTTCTCCTCATTTACAACAGACTGAAAGGTACACCTAGAATTCGTGGCCCGTTGGAGACGAATCAAACCCCTACTGCCATGAGTAATAGATGCTTTATACTATAATAATGTATCTAATCAATGGTCATCGATGTTGTTCGAGTAACCCACCCCTCATTACTGATGAGTGTGGGAGAACAGCAATTATCCGAACACGCAATTTTGCGACATTTGTTTCGGCGGCTATCCCACGGGATACGAGCGCTCATCACGCGATGCACCGTGAGAACGGACTCCACCTGGACCATCGATTGCAACCTGGACCATGGTGCTCATTCAAATTTATTCTCATTAACGTTTGTGTGAGAAAAAAGTAGCTCTATCGGAATTATAGTACTTCATTTTGTTAGAATAATCTACAAGAATTCCCTAACACCCATGGAAAAAAGTAATTTGATAAATTCATGTAGATTAACCTATGCCCCACGGTTTCTTCCGCTTATTATACCTAAGAATTTTTTTTAGTGTTAAAATCAAAGTAGTTTTATATAGCTTTTGAAAAATTATCATTTTAATCCGAGGTTGCGTGAAGGAAGGACAAATACACCAACACACTTTTACATTTATAATACTAATAATCTATTGAAGGGTAATTACCAAATAAGTACAACTTCAAATCCGTTCTCCTATTACGGACCAAAATAGCACACACGCATTATTTCCTTCTATAAAGTTAGTAAAATTAGAAATTTGCAATATTTCAATATTTATATTCCTTTGACCTTCATTTTGTGATGACAAATCATTATTCACTAGGACTGGCACTAGGGCCCTATTTTTTAAAGCCCTTGCAGGGTAAAGGTGCACAAACAGGGGTGGATGTCGCTACCCCACACCGCGCCGCGCCGGCTCGCGCTTTTCCCGAATCATCTGCGACATGCCTCACTGGTCTCACGCCACATAGGTGCGTACCTACAATTTTTGATCGAGAGACGAGGTCTCATCATCTATCGAACCCGTTTGATTTGCACTTCACGCAAGTACTAATAAATCAATCTTTCTATCTATCCATATAAATAAAATGAATGGCTAAATGTGTTGTGGACCCACAGGCTGGGCCAACTCGGCAATTGTTTTTTTTTTTCTAATATTCGTTGGTGTCCAAAGAAGGTCCTCATGAAGAGTATAATTGGTAAAGTCTCCCGGAAATTTGGGAAATACTGAACTTGCTCTTTTTCTATGTGATTGTTGTATGAACTCACGTTTTGACGTTTGTTTTTTCGCGGTCTTCGGCTACTGTTGTTTATTTTGATGTGTGACATAGGCTTCTTTTAACCTAGGGAAAGCAGAGTTCAGCTAGTAACAGATAAACCGATTCACGTACCATGATATTACCATTTCAATAGAAACCTAGTAAAAAGCTATTATAGATTTATTAATTTAATTTAATTAATTAATTAATCAGACTTTTTCAATTATAATAACATATATTTACAGTAAAACATAATGTACCTACGTAATTATTGCTCGCTTTCCGGTGAAGGGTATATCCATGGCCGTGTTTCCGCTCACGAAAGTGAAGAGAGACACGTGCTCAGCACTAGGCCAGTAGGGGTTGATGACGATGATGATGATGATGTTAAGGTATGGTTCTCACTCGTATTTTACCAAACTTTTCATTATTGCCCCAACAGGCCCAAAGTGACTGCCGTTCAAGCCACGTACTATAGCAGATGTCAAAGTTTTACTAAGAATGCCTATACTAACTGACCAAAGCGGTATTGGCTTGGATCGTGAACTCCCACAGAATCGAGGTTTCCATAGCTTCTGTCTCGTTCATCATTCTTGGAGGCATCATTGGATTGAGCGAGAGACATGCACGCATGCAGCTGCTGTCTGGACGCGAAAGATTCGTACAGTTTAGTCGATGTGAATTATTATGACCATTATTATTATTTTGACCTTGGTTGAACACAATAACGCTTATGCGCGTCATCCTAACTCAGATGCCCTGTATCTCGAGAGTGAAAAGAACTATCGTTCCTGAAACACCATAACTAGCGCCAGTGGTTCACACAAATATAAGCTCTGGGACCGAACACGGGCTGCGGTCGGGTCTTCGCTGACTTACGACACTTCTAAAATTGACATAAATTTTACAAGTATAGTCTTTGGCTATGGTTTACAAACTCATTACCTCTTACGATGACTTTCCTTTGCATCTCTCTGTTGTGGTTGTTGGCGACGCCAGACAGCGTGGCTGAAGGGCCGCCGGCCCGCTCGCTACGAACCTGCCAAGCAACAGACGCACGCAATGAAATAACCCTAACCACCTGTGACCCTATTCCATAGCATTGACAGAGCGAATGTAGGTCTCAGTGTCCTGGGACAAATCAGTGCTTTACAGATCAACACTAATATTAATACTCGTACAGATTTGTATGTAACTATGTTTGTAATGAATATACTCAAAAACAACTGCACTAAATAAGTATACTTATTAAGTATATATATTTTATAGAATGCTATACTATTATTATAACTGAGTTACATAGACTATACTATTTTTGGTGTCTAACGAAAACTAAATAACAAAAAAATCGTCACGATTACATATTTTATATAGATCCTGAAGGTAGGGGACCTTACACTATCTGTATCTAGGGAATCAGAAACTACGAGGACCATAGTTACAAAAACCTAGACTCAAAGCAAATGCTTGTGGTTCACACAAATCTTTGCCCTTTTCCTTTTTTTTATTACCCCAATAATGTAACGCAAGGTATCGGATTTTATATTAGTATTCTGTGCCAAGATGTGAAATAATGACCTATACGATTCCTTCTATCACGTACGGTGCGAAAACTGTTGATGACAGAAAATTGCTTCAGTTTAGAAAGCATTATGATTATCTACAAAAATAATTGCAATACCATGTCTAACTATTATTACAGTGCCCAAATACAGTATTAATTTATCTTTGGATACGAAACGATTAACAGAATTATAAAAAAGAAATCAGTTTGTTTTACATTTATTATTGTTATGTAAAAAGTCTATAAGAACTGGCTACGGAATTAAACGCCTTGCCTGCTTGCTACTAAGATGGCCCCTGGCTGGCTACGAGCTTCAAATCTGTTGCTACGTAAACTGTAGCGGGCTACGAGATACTAATCCTTTGCTACGAAGATCGTGCTACGTAGAATGGGAAAAGCCGGTGGCGTAGCAACTTTAGTCCTCAACTTCGAACTGAGATAACTACAAAAGTCTATTATACAACAATAAAAGCATGTTCTATTTACAGAACTTAAAAACAATAGTAAAATTTCTTTTAAGTAAAACTAAAACTAACCACAGCAGTCAACGTGTTAGAAATCTAACAAAAGTGGGTGTCCATAAGGCACGGTACCAAGAACACTGTCTGCATTTCCACATTGAATAGCAATAGCTATTCTCTGTGAAATGAGCCATCTCTCATGTCACCAATATTTAATTGATTTTTCATACATGGGTCCCATGAGTTTCGAAGCCAAACTGCACAAATATGTAGTCACTATATTTATAGCGTTAGCGCTTGGCCTATTCTGCGGCTTCTGCCACTGCTCCAGCCCTCAAAACTGATCCGCTGAGATGACAAAGGGCTAACGTATCGCTCTTGTAGCGTCCCAAACGAGGGTGCTTCCTCGCTTCCAGGGGATCAAAGTCAGGCCGTCTAGACGCGGGTCATCATCACGAACCATCCCTACGGGTTCTAAGAGAGAAGGTACATTGATGGTGGCAATCGCCTGTTTGATGATGCCGGTAATGGAGCCGTGGAGGGAAAATCAGCCAGCACCACGTTGGCAGAAAAGTCCATGGAGACCGTTCCTGTCGACGTCGCTCCCAGATGAACACCAATGACTCTCGACGATGGCAGCACCCAGTCGGAGACCAACTGTGATGCGGAAGCTGCCATCGTCGAACAGCGTTCTGAGATTGGCAGACGGAAGGGCCTGTAGCCACTGTCCCGATTCAAATTCAGAAACAGCTACAAGTCTTGATCACTAAAAAAATTTTGAACCAAATCTTCGTGGACTCTCGGCACCAAAGGAACATCCCAAAGTTTTGGACTCGTTGGTTCCTTCGTTCAAAGTTTTATTATGGTTTTTGACTACGCTTTCCAGTACAATTTTTGGATTAAAAAGATTTTTTTTATCTTATCGACGCAACGTAAAACTTTTTTTTTTCTTTTGTTTGACTGAATGACGAGACGAGCAAGTCGTTCTTGCGATGGTCAGCACCACGGCTGCCCAAAACAGTTCCAGTGTGACCCAGAACTTAGGCGGCACTGCACTGCACTCGTCACCCTGAGACATCGGCTCTAAAGTCTCATATGCCCAGTAAAATAATGATGGCGTAACACCAAAGCTCTTGGTTGACAAAGGTACCCGCGATTCTTACGTCAAAGCCGGCTTGAACGTATGTTTACCTAGCCAGCCATTACGGATTCGATAATATATGACTATCGACCGCTTGAACTAATGTGACTCCAACCTAGCCATTGAACTAGTTTTAGTATTGTGTACACTTTCGATTAATAATTCCAGCCCAGTTTAAAGGGCATAACGTCCCGAGCCGACATCAAATACTCGTATGAGAGCTGCCTTCCATTTTTATTTAGTTGAGTTCAAGTTCATAACCGTTCTTTTAAATTCAATTCAATTCTGTATTGGTAAGATGAAGGTTTTTACGTGAGATTGTAATATTTATTGACAGAACTTAAATAACAATATAAATAAAAGGAAAACTAACTAAAACTAAAAACTTAAAAATCTAACAAAAGAGGGTGTCCATGAGGCATGGTGCCAAGAACACTGGCTGCATTTCCACGTTGAATAGCAATAGCTATTCTCTGTTCGAGAAATGAGCCAGCCCTCTTGTCACCAGCGGTGTCGACTAAACGAGGAAATAATTGCTTAAAAAATTTCCTTACTATTTCCTCCTTTCTTTTTACATGTCTAATTAAATACGATATTATAGGGTTGTTCGGGGTAGGTATGATAAGTTTAATTTGAACATTCGTTTCGAATACCTACAATACTTGTTGTTTCGAAAAAATAACCTATACTAATACGAATTTGACACTTCTCAATCGACCTACAAATTTCGGTTTTTATTTGTCCTGTATCTTTAGAATTAAACGGAAAGTAAGTTTGTTTTAAAAGCTCAAATTTCAGACAACTCTGTATATCTCAACCTAAACTTCACACAAAGAGGATCAATGAACGGCCTAGTAGCAGAAAACAGCCCGCACACTAAGTAGATCATAAAGGAACAAAGAGCTTTGCAAAAAACTTACCAAATCTCCCAGAAAGTTGATGTATCCGATTGCGAGCTTCAGCGTGTCCACTTTGGACAGTCGTTTCTCGTAAGGAAGCGTGGGAATGTGAGCGCGAAGTCCCTCAAAGGCCTCGTTGATGGACTGCATACGGCGGCGCTCACGCAAGTTCGCCGCCTGACGCTGCTGCATCTGCTGCTGCGGGCAGCGGGACTGACGCTTGGTCTGGCGGTCAGCCCTAAACACAAAAGAAAATTTGTTTATTATTTCGCTCATTTGCAATAATAACGTGCTATCTCCTTTTTTATTTCATTAAGTGAGGAGACGAGCAACTCGTTCACCTGGTGGTTAGCGCTACGCCTTCCCATAACAGTTACAGTGCCATTCAAAACTTTGCATTGCAATATCCTGCGCGGCACCGCGGTCGTCACCCTGACACATCGGCTTTAAAGGCTTATATGCCCAGTAATTTTGCTGGAAGCAGTGCCCTTTAAATCGGAACACAGTAATGTTTGCACACTACTGCTTGGCGGATGAATATCTGGCAAAGGTTCCTTCCCCGGCCGGTCTCTTGCAGAAGAGGCTTCCCACTACAAAATACTCTTGTGATTTCATTCGTAGGCACTGAATAAATACATGACGTAGGTGTAGTAGGTGCATTAATTAAAAACTAAATACGTTAAAGTTCTTATCTTAAAATTCTTATCAGCATCGTCGTGTAATACAAAATGATCTTGTTTTGGGGCTTATATGAGTGGTATTCGTCGAATCATTTCGATTGATTTTTGCACCGACACATCGAGCGGCTTAGTTTTGCTTCAGTCGTGTCCTTCTTCGATACTACTTATTTTATTCGCACATAAGATTGTAAGTATATTTCTCAACGAATATAAAAAAGAGTGTGTGTACTTATGTACACGCGTTAGAAGTTATACTTAGTAGTAGATTAATCGGGATTGCATCATCCGCCCGTCAACAGCTTTCTTCCGCATTTTTACTTCCGACTCACAATTTATTTTGTTTTATATTGTAAATCTTATTATAATACTGTTGTGGTGAGGAATAAACGCTTACCAAGCATTATATAACTTAATTTTTTTACTTTTTTTTCACAATTTCACAGTGAACACAATACCGGTTTGTCTCATGAAATTAACTGAGCAGAGAAATTTCTGTTGACATTTTTCCTGAATTTTCTTTGCTATAAACCTCACGGAGCCCGATACCTTTCCAACGAATGCAAAACCGTGGAAATCGGTTCGTGCGTTCTAGAGTTATAGCGTCAGGAAGGAAAACCTGACTAAAAATTCACTCCCAATCATTTTTCTCCATCGCGCCAAAAGAAGTATAACTTCAATAATTGAGAAAATTAAGAACATGCAACAAGCATGTTGATATTGCGCACGATATACGCTAGTTTATCCATATTTTTCATAAAATCAGGATATATGACAAATTTAATGTTTTAGATTCAACGACATTATTACAACTATTTTGAGATAGCCTTTTGTTACACGATTTATTGTTCAGTCAGTTTATTATATTGTTTGTGATGCTGTAGTTTCAGTTTTATGGTCTATTTTTAATGGTCGATGGTTGCACAATAATGCGCAACCGAAAATGTTCGTTGGTGATTTTAGCATGTAAATCTACCCATTGATCAGCATAAAGAACAAAAGGTAGTGCACTGAAAAAGATAAAAGCACCTCAAGTTTTATTATCGCCTAAACCAAACAAAATCAAGAACGATTCTTCACAATTCGCGCGATTAAATACAATAATGCTTTTCATATCTTGTTTACCTACTCGACTATTATATCAGAAGATCCTTGCAATTTTCTGTGGTTTTAAGTAACCTATACTCACTCTCCAGCCCAATAAATAAAATGTATGCAATTGTCCATGCCAAAATTAAGTGATTCCGTTGCTACGCTGCTGCGTAAAAGAAAGCGCACCATCTAACACAAGGTCGCAGTAGAATTTACTTATTCCATTATTATTAATTCTGGACAGCTTTATTTATTCCAGTTTTATTAATTATAGTTTAGGTACGTAAAGTGCCTTAAAATGATGAGTATCTTCGGCATATTCATTATACGGAATCTGTGTATATTATAAGATGAACAAAATAGTTTCCGTGGTTCCGGTACGATGCGACAGCGTACCTTATCTTCCTAGGCATGGAGTTGTTCTCCTGGTCGCTGGCGTAGAGGCTGCCGTCGGACATCGAAGAATCATCATAGAGGAACACGCTGTCAGAGTTCGGTGAGCCTCTGAATCCCGGAACTACACTTGCCGGCTCGAGAAGCACACATCGCGAGCCATTCACTTCATCCAAGTCGAATAATGGTGATGTACGCGCGCGGGCTCCCATGGTGTATGCCGACTAGTCCGACTGCCTCGCTGGTGAACTGCGATGTGGCCAGGACACCGATTAAACCTCCTTTGCTTCCCTGGCGTCGGCAACCCCGCCCATCTGCCACTTTCCCGCCCATGTCAAACAAAACCAAACTAAAGGGACCCCCTCTCGATTTTTACTTTACCCCTCTGCGCCTTCTAAACGTCATCGGGTCGCGGGGTGAAAAAGCTCAATGGATGTGGTCGATCAACTTCTAACACATGATAAAAATGTTTTGTTTCCGAAAGTAGCTTTTATTCAAGTGCAATAAGGTTTGTATTTGAGAGAAATGAAACTTTGATTTGTGATCATATCGTACTTTAAACGCTGTTATCTCTCTCTTTCTCTCAACGAGAAAATCCTGTGTCCCAACTGTGGGAACGTAACAGACTGAATGACGCTATAGATTTTTTCTATAATAAATTTATTCAAAGATTAAATAATTTGCACGAGCTTTTAATAGTAACTGTTAGAGAACATCCAAGCAGTGGTTTGCGAGTTCTAATCCTGGTGCGAGAATGTACCAAATTATCGATGTATTGTGGTTCTTGTAAAAGCCCATGTACGTAATTATCGGTTTACGGTTAACTCGCTTTGCGGCTAAGGATAATATCGTAAGCAAGCCCATATGCAGGGCCGGATTAGCCTGTCAGAGCCTCAAGGCAATGCAATTTTCGGACGCCATTCTTTTACCCTTTCCTTGAAATACATTTTATCTATTAGATTATAAACAACTATAACCTACTAATATTAAAATTGCGAAAGTTTGTGAGAATGAATGGATGTTTGTTCCTCTTTCACCCAAAAACTACTGAACGGATTCAAATGAAATTTGGTACGCAGATAGTTTATAACCAGGATTGAGTAATAAGGTACTTTTTATCCAGATAGTATGTTCCCGTGGGACAAAACGGGAACTACGCGGGTGAAACCGCGGGGCGCAGCTAGTCAATTATAAAAAGGGTGCGTATAATAATAATGTACACGTTCGAAGTGAAACTATTCTTATTTGTCTCTCATTCCGACCCGTCAATGTTCTGATGATGACCTCTTAGTCATGTCTTATTTATATTTTTATTTATTTACTAGCTGTACCCTGCCACGCTTTGCTGTGGCACATTCGCACAGTCGCTGATATGTCACTGATGAAAAAAATAGATAAAAACAATCCTTGATGCAGATTATATATCATGCTAAAATTTCAGCTCGATCGGTGCACAACTTTTTGAGTTTTTGAAGCGTACACAAACCAACATAACATTTATATATATATGGATTTGTATATTTTTTAACCTGCGATAAAAAAAAGCTGCGTTGCACGTAAACGAAAAGAGATGCGACGCGGATTTTTTTAATAGATTAGTCTGTTCAGAACCCTCGCAAGGAATGAGCACGGGGTCCGCCGCCATACTGCAAAAAAAAAATTCGTTCGATGAGACGTTATATTGTTCTAGTTGGTCCATGCACGGAGACCCTAGCAGACGCTTACTTTTTTTTTAACTTTTCACTCCAGTCCGTTTTAGGTAGGTACTGTAAAACCCACCCGTAGGTAACACCGAAAGAAATTTAGATCAGGATTAGGAGATTAGAATGGGAATGAGGTTTGTATTTAAATTTAACCACCTATAGTGCGCTCAGAAAAAAACAGTCAGCGAATGTGTTAACTACTCATTTTTTACTATTTTTATGCCATACGACCATATTTATAAAACGTTTGTTTCAGAGTTTTGGTTGGATACTGAAAATGTGACATTGATTTTGTATTTTTTTCCTCAAACTTGCGTTTGCAGAATATTGTGAGTAGGCGAATGATAAATTTGTTACAAACTCAAAAAGCTTGTGATTTTGTGTCCTCTCCAAAGCTCCCGGGAAGTTTCGATGTTGCAGACAAGTATCCACAACCTTACTGACATTTTGAAATAGCGCGACTCGCCATTATTAAATTTAAAGAACTTAAAATACCATAACAACTTGACGAAAATCCCGTGAAACCTAACATTATATTTGACCGCCCATAATAATTAATGTTTTTTTCTGTTTCGTAAATCTTGATGTCGATAAAGAGTTATACGTCTATCTATCTACCTATATTAAAATTATATCACTATCTGTCTATAACCTATTCATTGACACCATTCCAATGAGCCTAAACAGCTCGACTGTAAATTGGCGAGGAGTTCTGTATCCCGCAGATTGTAAGTGACGCTGCAGCTTCAGGTCAGGGTTCCCATGATCTAGCAACATAATTGAAGTAAAAGGATATCAAATTTCGAATCGTAACAAACCGAGAAAGGTGCTCACATCCATCCATCAACTAGAAAAGAGCTAATAATTTAATAAATTTGAAACAGCTGAATAAATTTTCTTGAAACACGGGTAGGTGCCTACTCTATGAAATTGAACTTAACAACACAATCAAAATCAGTTCATCCGCTTTGGAGCTGCGTTGCCAGAGATAGACACAGATTACTGGGCATGTCGATGTCTCAGGGTGGCGAGCGCAGTGCAGTGCCTCGCCAGATTATGCAATGCAAAGTTCTGGGTGGCAATGTAACTGCTATGGGCAAGCGTAGCGCTTACCATCAGGCGAATGACATTCTCGGCTCGTCACTCAACCAAAAAAAAATTCACCCACATAGACAGGTAAACGAATTAAACTTATAACACCCCTATGTTTGCGTCGGGGGTTAAAAACGTTACTTACCCACTTTCCTCCACTGATATCCCCTCCACTGTAAACAAAACGCAAATACTCGGTAACTCAGGTGGATTCGAACCCATGAGATCCATGCTTAGCGCACGACGACTGAACACAAACACAGGTAGACCAATTTCAAAAGTTGATTAATGGTAAGTCAACGTGAACACGGTGCTACACAAATCCAACGCAGAGCGATGCAACGACGCGGCCGCTATGCCTTGTGTGTGTCCGAAGGGACCTCTTCGCGTCGACCGCCCCGGACGGCGCGTCCACTCGACAATAGTTTCATTATAGTAATCAAATACGGACCATTCTTGACTTCTGCGAAATAGAGTTCTAATACCTTAGCGATAAGAATTAATTTTCTTTAGGTATTTCAAAGACAAGTTATTTATAGCACCCATAAGCCTTTCCCACACAGACGCGATACTGTCAGGCTGCGATAATATCGCGTAAACAAATTAAAATGTTACAATTAGAATGTTTACTTAGTTTCATTCAGAACGCATTTTCTGGAAGATGTGAAAAATAGCACATAAATGCTCAAAAACCTCTCCCACCACTAAAAAAAACCCTGGACCCGGGCTTTTACAGAGGTACTTACTTATACAGAGGTTACAGGGTATCTAGGGATTTTACAGAGGTGGTTTAGTCGGAACCGAAGTCAGAGTCAGAGTTTTTAAATTTGGTTTATCGAAGCCGGAGTCGGAGTCGGAGGGGGTGGTAGAAGAGAAATGATTAATCAATCAGCCTGTTTAATTTCAATTAAACAATACTAAACTTACATGACATGGGTTAAAATATTCATGTTTTCAATTATCATCAACTAATATCGCCCCACTGCTGAGCACGCGTCTCCCCTCACTTTCGTGAGGAGGGTTAGGCCATAATCCACCACGGGGGCCAGATCCGGGTTGGACCTACCTCTGAAATAATTCTCGAGTAAGTATGCAGGTTTCCTCACGATGTTTTCCTTCACCGAAAAGCGAGTGATAATTACGTACTTATGTTTTACAATAAAAACACTGGTTTGTGTTTTCAATAACAGTTAGCAAATTAAATTAAATAAATTGTCTATCAAAGTAGCAAGAACTCAAATTAAAACCTCCGATTTAAGAGTGTCGGAGCCGAAGTCGGAACCGGACGTGTAATTTCAATCGGAATTTCCGACTTATCGGAGTCGGAGTCGAAGCTCCGTAACATCCTTAGTACCTACGTGGAAATGACGCTGGACACCTTACTGGACTATTTTCCCTGCGTTATTTATTATTATCGATCCGATAACAGCGCCCCTGTGTGGTGGAAGCTTTTTATATGCCATTAATAATGTATGTACCTATACCTTCTTGTGTAGCAATGCATGCACACATAATTAACATAACTACTTCTCTGTTCTGTGCCTACGGTTAAAAGTAGGGAAATGTGAAAAATGACAATGTAAATAAAAAGCTATAAACAAAAAGAAATCAAGTAAATGTGACATGTGACATTTGTGATTTTGTATTTTTTCTCAGACACCTGTTTCTTCGCGTTTCAGGGTGGAATTGGTAAACCATTCCATTGGTTAACCATGGTTGTTCATTAGTTTGCACGAGATGATAAAATCTCAAAAACATAATCCTCCTTTTGCAGTAGGATACTAAATTCGTGTCCTCTCCATCCAAAACTCCCAGGTTGTTTAGTACTCGTAGGTATAGCATCCACTTGGAAGAGTAACAAGCTTGTTATATTGTTAAGCACTTTAGCAAATTGAGACGTCGCTCGTCGTCGACTGCGTCTTGATATTGAATTTCACAAGGATTGTTATGATTGAAACATTGTTATGATCGAGACATGCCGTGTTTTATGAGACTGGATTATACCTCTTTTTCTTCCATTTGTAGGTAGTGCCATTCTAGCCAGATCAATCATCAAAAGAAGATCAGAAAGAAGATCATCGTGATCTTTTAAATTGTCTTCTATATGATCATCAAATCTATCACTAATGTAAAATGGTATACCTACAAAAGCACCTCTGATTTGTAGTGGTCGGCCTCTTCCGCAAGAGACCGCCTGGGGAAGTACCACACTTTTGCACATCCGCCAAGCAGTAGTGTGCAAACATTACTGTATTCCTGTTTGAAGGACACTGTATCCAGCGAAATTACTGGGCACTGGAGCCTTAAGAACCAATGTTCAATGTTCTCGGGGTGACGAACGAAATGCAGTGCCGTAACAGATTCTGGGTGGCACTATAGCCGTTATGGCCAGGCGTGGCGCTCACCACCAGGTGAACGACTTGCTCGTCTCGTTACTTAGTGTCAATGATAAGATAGAGCAATAAAATTACTTACGTAAATGTGAGATATTTTAAGTTATAAGTAAGTATCTATTTTGAATAAGTATATAAACATTTATAATTTTCAATAAAGTAGGTACTTGAACTTAAGATATCACCATAAATAATTGATTTAACTCGAAGGATAATATGATCAAACGAATTAAAAAATAAAATAATTACTTAATTAAAAAAGCCTATTATTTGTTCCTATAGTACTTAAGTTACATAATGTTAACTACTTCGTAATTTAAGTCAAGAACCTCTTTGTGGGTAAGTATCCAAGGATGCCCAAAACTTTCTGTTTTGAGCTTTTTGGCACTAGTTTAGCCTGATTTTTATTAAATCTCTTTCAAGATAGTGGTTTAGATTGTGTCCTATTAGGAACAATATAACGAACCTTCATGAAGTGTGTGGGCACTACAGATCCTTCATCACTACACGCGGCTTAAGTAAAGCTATCTTAATTGTCCCCGGTCTACCCTACTTATTACTATTGAGACTGACTTTTATTTAAACACTGTTTTATACAATAAAATGTTGTTATTTTCAATTCTATAATAAGTTTTTGGTAAAAATACATTTGTCTAAGCCAGTTTTTGTAAAAAAGGTACGTATTCGGTAGGTATGGCAAGCTGGTCAAAATGAGCCCGAACACCATCAATCTACTGTTAGTCGTTGACGAGTTCTGTTGTCTACCTTATGTCTCTATCATCAGATCAGCTCGGTGTCACCATAGTATTGTATTGTCATCGGAACTTGTCAAGCATGCAAAATTTCATATTAATTCATTTTTATTATAAAAGCTTGTAAAAAACCTACTACTATCTACTCTACTTAAAAGTACTTGTTTAAACTGGTTAACTGGCACTAATAGTGCGAGGCCAAAACATAAGAAAAGAAGTCAAGACGTCTGTGACAGTCAATTTGTGTAATCAATCAATGTCAATTTATCTGTGATCAAAGTCAATGTCTTGATAACATTAGACATTTTTGACGTCATTTTGACGTATATTTCCGGACTGGTCTAGACAGATATTCTTCGTCTGTGGTTTAGACCATACCACAGACGAAACCGAATGACCGAAATGTCGAAGCTCTGCAAATGCCATTAAAGCCACGTAGAAGAGACCACCTGGGGATGTATTATACCTTTACCAGATATTTATCTGATCCTGCCAAGCAGTAGTGTTCAATTCAAATATTGTGTTCCGGTTTGAATGGCACTGTTTCCAGCAAAATTATTGGGCATACATAGGATATTTTAAAACCGATATCTCAGGTTGACGAGCGCAGTGCAGTTATTTAGTCAAATAAAAGCCAGCCGAAAAAGACCATTTAGTGCCCCAGATTGGCTACCAAGGGCCTATGTGAGTTTACTCGACGGTCGTGGACTTCATGCACTGCTCCAGGGCCAGCTATCTATCTCGAAGCTCTGCAGCTGCTCGCCGCTTTTCAGAAAAATAACCATAACTGTTTATACCCATAATAAATGAACACTTTAATCAACAATAATAACTATTTTATCCTAATGTCAATTAATGTCGCGTAATTATGGGTATTCAAGAGTAGGAAATGTATAATTTTACATTGGCAACACTGGAAACGAGCAAGAGACAAGAGAAACAAAACAAATCATATCGATTTTTCAATGGGTATTTCTTTTCCATTGCGGCTACGTTAGGAGTTATTGTATTGGGGCTGCTCGCCGTTCTTCCATATTTGTTCTTCTGTGAATTATACGACTAGCCTGACTTGAATTCGTATATCGTAAAAGTAGTATCAATTTGGGGGCAAGATGTTTATTGTCGGCTTAACTGGAGGCCTAGCGACTGGGAAGAGTACTGTGCTTTCAATATTCAGGGAAAATGGTGTCGCCGTTATTGATGCCGATGAAATCGCCCGAAAAAGTAAGATTTTATATTATAATACCATTTATATTTAGAAAGGTGTATTTTTTACGTTAAGTGTTTTCTCCTAAATATCTTTTTTCTACGTCTTTCTTAATAAACAGTATTTTTAATTACTAGATACCTTTACGACTTCTTCTCGTGTAACCCTTTGTTTGCATCCTTTCCATGACTGTGCGGCTCAAGGGATGGATACTTTTTATCCAGATTATACTTTATAGGGACATAGGATACTTTTTATCGCGATAAATAATTAATTACTATAATCCACGCGGCCATAACGCGCGCAAAAGGTAGTATTGATTTGAAATGATATCGCTGTGAACAAACTCCTTGAAATAAATACGAACGAGTAATGAACAAAGGAGGAGAAGAACCAAGAAGAAGATGAAGCAATCACACGCCATGCGGAGACATTGTTGTTATGTGTATTTAGTCAATTATCACGATGTCTTCGAATGTCGAGTTCGAGTGTCGGGGTTGCGATTTTTCTACTTAGAAGACAAGAAGAAGGAAGAAGATACAACCAAACTAAGATAAATAGACTTTTCGGTTAAAGTTCGATATCGAGTTGCACGAATTTGGTGTGGCATTGTGAGGACCCACAACCCATTTACTGCCCTCCCTGTTGGAGATGTGCAGTTTTTTAGTTATGTTTTATTTTTCGGTCGGTTTTGTCACTCAACTCTACCTAACCAACTCAAAGCTGTCTGAGTGTAGTCCCACCAGAAGCTCTAGTGGTTGCCCCTGAGTATTGCTTCGCTACACTCAATCTGCACTTGGTACAGATGCAACCTGTAACTGTTTGATAAAAACCTACTAGGGTAGGAGAACATTCACAGAATCTCAAAAGCAATGAAATAATGTGGAGACGTGCAGTCGCTGACAGCTGTCAAACTATAAAATATAAGCCAAGTGCTTCTTTTAAAACATTCATCATCAACCCATAACGTCCCACTGCTGGGCACGGGTCTCTCCTCATTTTCGTGAGGAGGGTTAGGCCATATTCCACCACGGGGGCCAAGTCCGGATTGGTGGATAACATACCTACCTCTGAAATAATTCTCGGGTAGGTATGTGGGTTTCCTCACAATGTTTTCCTTCACCGAAAAGTGAGTGACAATTACGTACATATGTTTTTACAGAAACACATTGGTACGTGCCCGCACTGGGATTTGAACTCACAACCTTCTGATTGGAAGGCGGACATTCTCCCACTAGGCTACCACCGCTTTAAAAACATTAACTTTTGAAAACACAACTGCGGTGTTAGCTGTATCGGAAAACACAACAGTGTGTGCAGATCCGTACCCGTGGCTAGACAAGAAATTCGGCTCAGCAGTCAAAGTGTTAACACATTTTGGATATTGTTAAGTAAAAATAAATAATAATTGTATGAAGTTAATCTAAATGATGATCCTTTTCCTGCATTTGTAACTTTGTATGATTTCATGCAATTGCTAAATATTATTATTATTATTCTCTTTATTTATTTGAAAACAAACTTAAACCTCGGGTACCACCAGTAGCGGGACAAGGCCCAGGCTATGGTTGGTTAGGGCTGCAGAAAGAGGTACCTCCTGACAATACGCACCATGTCGAGGTGTACTGCCTTCTGCATCAGACCCTCAACACTTCACTTCTGAGCCGATTTTCTTGTCTAGCCACTGGCATGCCATTTGCAGAACTGGCATGCCATCTGTAAGCCGCACTGAAGTAGCGCTTCGTTAAACATGTCTGTTTCGCCGCACAGCCTGCACATAAGCTGTGCTAACATGATAGGTGCGTTTTCCCACTCACTCACAACTTCATAAAAAATAAACACCCATGTTTTCAGCAGTCAACGTGTTTATGCACACTGAGTTTAACACTCACTGCTGAGCCGATTTTCTCATCCAGCTCTGCACACTCTATAGTGTTTTCCCACACAACAAACACAACAGTTGTGTTTTCCCGCACTCGAAGCAAGCTTTGAAAAACACGACTGTCGTGTTTTTAGCACTAAAAGTGTTAATACAGCTGTGTAACGAAAGTCTCTTATCGTGTTGTTTGAGGCTCTTAGCTACAAGGCCGTTCGCCATAACAACTATCAGGACAATGACCTTAGAGTTAACATCCCACATGGCGGTTACCTTGTAAGCTAAGTCAAGATACTTGCTAAGCTTGTCCTTCTCGGCCTACATGAGTGCTCATCATGGGGGATGGTTATATTGATGAGCACTGCCCGGCATTGGGACCGGTCTACCAACATGATATCAGGCTTATTTGCTGTAATAGTCCTGTCCGTATTTTTTTTTTATTTGACTGAGTGACAAGACGAGCAAGTTGTTTGCCTGATGTTAAGCGCTACACTTGCCCATAAGAGTAATAGTGCCACCCAGAACTTTGCATTGCATAATCTCGTGCGGCACTGCACTGTGCTCGTTACCCTAAGACATTGGCTCTAAAGTCTCATATGTCTGGGCCACAGAACCCCTTGGGCCTTCAAAACGGAACACAGTGATCACAGACCGGTCCCAATAGAGCAATGCACAACTGTTTTCGAGAACTGGCACTGGTGCATACATATAGTACAGCATGTCTAACTTGATAAGGCCAGATTGAAGGGCAAGTTACTGGTGGATGATCCTGGCTACTTCATTGTGCCTGCAAATACTCTCTATCACAATATAATTGTATTTCCAAAATAGAGTTCAATGCTTGTCATGTTATTATGTTACCTTTTTAATTTTTAAATTATTTTACCTCTATAACGGTTGTTTGTTATCTATCCACAGTTTTGGAGCCAGGCTCTTCGGGTTGGCTAGATCTTAGAAAACACTTTGGCGATGAAGTTTTGCTGTATGACGGTAGAGTTAACCGGGCCAGACTCGGTGAAATCATATTTGAGAGCTTGGAAATGAGGAAGAGGCTCAATTCTATCACACATCCTCGCATTCAGAGTGCTATGATGAAGTTGGCCATTTCTTACTTCTTCTCGGGACACCAGTATGTTGTGATGGAAGTGCCGCTGCTGTTTGAAACTAGGAAGATGATGTCGTTCATGCATAAGATCATTACAGTTGTCTGGTAAGATTTCTTTACAACATGACATCCTATGTTCTCTTTAGTTTTTAGGTATACCATGTATGTACTTCTTGTTGCAGTATGATAAATAGGGATCAAATTATAGCTGTACACTGCCTTTTAAAGGTTTCGAGAATTATAATGTATAATATTGAATCAAAATAAAAAAAATATGCGACTTTGTAATTTTTATAGTTGTCAGCTCAATAGACTAACAATCCTCTTTAAAAATTCCAGTGAGGATCACCAACAGCTTGAACGCTTGTGCAAACGAAGTGGTATGATAGAAGCGGTCGCTAAGAGGCGTATTCAGGTGCAAATGCCGCTGGAAGAGAAAATGGCGAAGTCTAACTTTGTGATAGACAATTCTGGGGATTTTAACAACACCCGATACCAAACAGAGAACATCATCATCACATTGAAGAGGTCCAAGTTTACTTGGTGAGTATATGATTGTTTGGTTGCCTTTTGATGTATGGGAGTGCCTTTGCATATATATTTCATGAAGAACACACAGGCGAGGAAGTTTTCACATGTACAGACAGATAAGCTGGTTGTGTCAGTGCTACCAGCTTATGCACACCATGACTTTGTGCTTGTACATAACCACCATAGCCAAACGGACTCTGTGAAACTAAGCACTGGATGCTGATATTGTTTCATAACCATTTATCTTCATATGTATCATTCCAGGTATTTCCGGACCATCGCTGTAATTGCTGTGCTCTCCGTGGGATTTGGTGCAGCTCACTTGATCGGCAACATCATTGAAAGCATGCAGTGAAGAAATAAGCCAACGAGGTTCAGGTTGATGTAGACATAAATGGTATTCGATTTATCATTCATACCTATCTGATTTAGAAATCTTTTCTATTGAGTGAGTCAACACCCATTGACTCGACACTTACTTAATGTTATTTTACCCACACTATCATAACCATGGTGTGAGTAAAATAACACTGTGACTGCAAGCAGGTGTGAATATCATATCATGATAAAGTTACCATTGAAAGAAAATATTTCCACTCTAGTGTGGTCCCGTTCAATGAAGAAGATCCCGATAAATGCCTGTCAAATTTAATCAATTACCAATTTTAAAAGTCCCGAGTGTTAAGTCATCTAAAAGATTTGGTTTCGTTTAGTTCTAGTAAGTGTGTATTCGTAGTGAACAACATTAGTAGGGTACAAATAAAATGATGTGGGAAATGGTACAAAACAGGAGTACAGACGTAGTATTATGTGTTTCTATAATAATTATGTAGTTTGTACACTTACGTATGTGTTAGCTTTATGTAGTGATGTGGCGACATTGTGCGGCTCACTCCAACTTTGCCAGATATTCATCTGCCTAGCAGTAGTGTGCAAGCATTACTGTGTTCTGGTTTAAAGGGGATTGTTTCCAGCGAAATTACTGGGCATGTGAGACTTTAGAGCCGATCTCTCGGGGTGACGAGCGCAGTGCAGTGCCGCGCAGGATTATGCAATGCAGCGTTCTGGGTGGTGCTGTGACTGTTATAGGCGGTCGTAGCGCTTACCATCAGGTGAACGATTCGCTTGTGTCGTCGCTCAGTATAATAAAATAAAAACAACTTGTTGCCACAACAACAGAATCATGAATAATATCGAAAATCGAATAATAGAGGGTAATAGCGGCATCTCTACTTGATATTATGCAGCTACATTGACTTCATATAATGTTCTATTTATTTACACAAAATTGTAAGGTAAAGCTTGATCTGAAATTATATGAACCCAATTAGTTTTAAGTTTTAACTCTGTAACTCATAGAGTACCTAATAAAAAAAAAAACAATAACATTCCCCTGTACGTACTTTCTATTTATCAATCGGATTTTAGAGTAAGAAATTGAATTCATAAAAATAGAGTTTGTAGTAAAAATGTAACCTCCTTTTTCATTAATATCTGTCTGATCTTGACCATTGTATTATCGATTTCACAGTGATACTTAAACGCACAATGTTGAGTATATTTTTAATGTATTTATAGTAATGTACTAAGTAGGTACTTAGTAATTGATGTATTTAAGCCATTTATAGCATTTTAATGTATACCATATTAATAATTCATAAAGCTCAATTCTTTTAATTTATTTATATGCATTTGTACATGGTTAACGAAAATGTGTAAACGCTAATTGTACTCCATTTTAATGTCTGAAAAGGACACTTTTGTATTTGTCTTGGGAAGATCGCTCTTTAGCGATAAGACCACCATTGGATTTTAGATCTTATTTGTATAATTTGATGTACATGGTGATGGTGTGCATGTAATATATTGCATTGTTTGGACTATATGCTTCAGAATCAGACACACATGTGAACGTGGGGTTTTAGAGGTATTACAAGCTGCGCCACTCGATTTTTCCCCGATCTTTGTTTTCTATGTAAACTTTGACACCTACTGTTACCCTTTTAAGGTTAGTTTTTGGATGGAAAAGTATGCAGTGTTATAAACCCAAAAAATTATATTCTGCTTGTATCTAATTTGACAGGTAGGTAACAAAAAAACTTCAAAATTTTCCCATTTAATATAATTAGGTAGATGGAAATTACAGTCTACCAAGTATTCTTGTCATATTATTAAATTATATTGTAGCACTGAAGTTATGTATTGAAATTGAAAAGTCTCATCTTTTGAATGCAAAGTAGGCATGGTGCCAATTCTGTTGTGACAAAGTCTAAAACGATTTGTTGCCACTCTCCGACTTCAGAGCTGTCAGATTGAGTTTTAGTTTTGTTTGTGCCAGCAGAATTGGTAACATTGAGATGATTTTACAATATTATCGGCCTTTTTTTGGTGTTCCTGGTTTCGCAACTGGAGAGGGCTTCAGGTTAGTTTTCTTTGTGATCAAACTACCGCTCCGGTCGCTTGTAAGAGATGCCGTCGAGGAAGGCTCCGCACTGCCGTTTCTCTACAAATATTTGCTCATTTATGAACGATAAACACATGCCAGTGTTGTCTTTTATCATCAACGTATACGTACTTATTTTTAATTGGTTTCTACGTAAATAATGGTCTAAAATAATAACTTCGCTTTGAAAATTGTCCCGGTGAGAAGTGAATGGGCGCAAAAAATCAATAATGTATTTCAAAAGACGGATTTGATTATGGGTAACTAAGTTAATAATTTCTATGTTAGCGAATCAACCAGCTTTACCAATATTAATTTTCCTGATGGCGCAGTAGTGTGTGGTACAGTTGTAGTACTAGTGGTAATAATTACAGCAGCATTAGTAGATGATCCTTTGTCGCCTACATCACGGCCATCAATAACAAATATCTGCCGAACGGGGTCGTATTTGAAAGAGCCGAATAAAGCGCTGAAAACAAACTAACACTGCAACAGATATCGAAGGGTGAAGGGTGTTACCGCACGAATCGATCGATCGACGATCGATGGTAGAATTATCATTCGACGTCGATCCACAGTCACTCAGATGCCAAAGCTATCACACCAATTGCCGATTGTTGTGGTAACATCATTCTGTCACATCCGTCACCGTGTACACAATATTTTTGTATTTATTTTATAAGCTTTACCAAAATGTGATTTTAAGTTGTGAATTGTTTAACTTAAAGATTTTTTTAATCAAGTACATACATAAGCGATATAACCATGATCTAGTTATAAGTACATTATGTTAAGCTCGAAGACCGAAAATGCCAGACTGAATATATTGGCCGCAAAGCGAACTGCAAGCACTGAACGAAGTTCTTTACAAAGCTTTTTATGTATCGTAATTGATTTAACAAATTGCCAAACCACTAAATTAGTGTTGCTCTTGTTTAATGTACGCGTTGTGGTTTTCGGTCTTTGACGCTTTGATTAACCACCCCTTTTACTATTCTATTGATGGTTATTAGGTATAGATTGATACTGTTTGTATGTCGAACTAACGGTTTAAAATCTTCTTCTACGACATATCTTGTAAGTAAGTTGGTGTTGGCGTTATCGCTGGAGGTTTTAGATTCTACATCGTCGGTGTGTTGTCCTCTAACGTATCTGAAACGGAAATTGATAACATAACAGGGCCGTATTTAGTCTTATCCTGACGGTCGGTACTGTGACGTCTATCGTCTGTAGATATCGCTATAGAAACGGTGCGGACGCGGTCAGTGCGTTGTAAATGCATGTACGATTTCCTTAACGTTAGGATAGCACTAAATACATCCTTATCCGCTTAACCGTCGAGGCCTATGGGCCATGACACGCCACACAAACGAATGCAACCGTCTGTGTTCTGTTTGCGAAGACCCTTAAGTCTCTACTAGAATAGTAATACTTTACTTACTCGCTACCACCGTCTTCTGTTTGCGAAGATCCGTATCTACTATGATAATATACTTTTTACTTATGTACTCGCTTTTTTATATTATGAACATTATTAATTGTTCACATTAATTACAACGTATTTATATAGTATGCTCTTTTACTAGATTAGATTATAGATGTGATTGTAGTATTTGGAAGAAACAATAAAATCTTTTGAAAAATATAAATTGTTTTATTATTACAGTAACTTTTGGCTTAGATAATTTATTTATTTTTTAAGCACACATAACAGAACACTCGGTATAATAGTGCTAACATAAAATAGGTACAATAATTTTGAACTGGACAGTGTCCCAAAAGATGTGTACACAGCAGGACAAAAAAATTAAAACAGTTAACTACGAGGAAAATTATAAAATATTAAATTATACGACTTAAAATCATCATTAATATTAAACTATTAATTAGTCTAAAAAGACGCTTTCTGTGAAGACACGCATTATTAATTGCAGGTTTTTGGCGCTCAATCCAACCTATGCCATCTGTTATCAAACTTAGGAACTAAAATCTTTACTAGAGGTTTATGTAGGCGTTTTGGCGCCTAGACAATAATTTTCATAGAAAGAATGGCCGAAATATCTTATTTTTTATTTACATAGATTATTATCATTAAATATATCTATGTCTTTATTGGATTTGGCAAGAAGATAATTATTGGCGACACATACGGATTATAGAAGATATGATTAGATATTCTGTAACTTCGACCCCTTTTCGAGCACGACATGTAGGAGGTACCTATATGTGGGTAGCTACATGGTATACATTGTGTCGGTTGCCACGCATCTCGGAAGATCATCAAATGTTCAAAAACTTACTGAATCATTGGTGGTAATGCACAAAATAAACAGTATATCAACTTTAACATTATGCGCTGCCTGTAAAGGACTTGAATGGAGTGAAAATGGGATTGATTACAATACGCTTTGGAAGTATAGGTAGGTAATCGCAAAATAGTAGTTTAAATTTGGAAAAATAAAATAAAAATATTTTTATTGCCAGTAAACAGGTTTTATTACTGTTTGAGAATAGTATTTTTTAGGTTTTAGATGATAATAACATGCGTACTTTTGTACATACATAGGTTTTGCTTCGTAGATCAACAGAGTAATGATTGGAAAGAGCGTTTTAGCGGAAAAAAAACGTTTAGGATCGTTCAGTTGAGGCAATCGTGGTATAGTTTTTCAAACTTTACTCTTAGTTGCAAGTATTTTCAATTTCACAAAACCTACACAAGTCATGTAGGTACCTACTACTAGATAACTTTGTTTTCAATGTTGTTTCTTAACAAGTAAATTATCGTTTCGTCCGTTGAGCAATTCAAAAGACGTTTTGTTAACAGTTTGACTGCTGAGCCGATTTTCTTGTCTAGCCACGATTAAGGATTTGCACACACCGTTGTGTTTTCCCGTACCGCTAACACAGCTGTTGTGTTTTCCCGCTACGGGTGGTAAGTTATAAAAAACACAACAGCTGTGTTTTCAGCAGTGAACGTGTTAAGGTTGCTTTACGGTGTTTCAAGACAACAGCAGTGGGATTATGCAACTTTGGCGAATTCATTTCTAGACCTCCATTTCTAATCTGGAGGAATTAAAATTATCTAAATCAGAATTAAGGTCATTTTGCAGGCTGCCTACACATCCTGTGACCTATACTAACACAATGAGTTAAATAGAATATTGTGAGTATATAAAAGGTAGGTACATTAACAATACTTCCATACGGGTAGGTACTTATAGATAAACTTTTAATTCAAAGGAAACGTTCTTGATTTTATTGTTTTTTAAATAATTTATGCCACGGAAGTCGAGAGCTAGAAATGCTCCAGGTAGCAATATTCCCTTTTCGTTCTACTAATATTCCCGCTGTCGAGTGTTTACTGTCGTTGTATCTCTGAAATTTTACCATCAAAATATTAGAGAAGTGAAAAAGAAATAAAATAAAAGCTTACCAATTGTTGTTCAGTATAAAATGACACTGGACCTATTATTAGTTTTGAATGTAACTGCATGCTATTTGAATGGTTGCTAAACCATACCTTTTATTGGCTTCTCATCACGATGTCCAATACTTATGACAATTTCAACAAGTAAGTTTTGTAGGAAAATATATTATCCAGAGAAGCTTTTATGAAATACGCTCATATCAAGTTTTCTTACTGCAATTCGATCGAATATGGGCACAACACCATCAATCTACTGTTAATCACTGAAGAGTTCCGTTGTCTACCTTCGGTCTCTATCGGCGGTTCAGCTCACTGTCGCCTTAGTTATTATAGTTATTATTATATTGCCATCGGTAAAAGATATTAGATAGACATCATCAACCCACATCGGTCCACTGCTGAGCACGGGTCTCCCCTTACTTTCGTGAGGAGGATTAGGCTATAATCCACCACGAGTGCCCGGTCTGCATTATTGGAGCACATACCTCCGAAATAATTCTCGCGCATGTGGGTTTTCTTATGTTTTCCCTCACCGAAAAGCTAGTGATAAATACATAATAATATATACATTATTATACATATATTATTCAAGAAACACAACGGTGCCTTTCCGCACTGGGATTTGAACACACGATCCTCTCCTTGGAAGGCGGACCTTCTCCCACTACGCTAACAGCGCTAATGGTGAGTTAAATAAATCATCATGAAAATCTCAGTTTACCAAAAACAGTAGGCCTGGTGAAGAAATGGCAGCAGTGGTAGATGTAAAATTATTTGGACCATCAATGAGAAATATCTGCCGAACGGGGTCATATTTGTAGGAGCCGAATATAGCACTGAAATAAACAAAAACAGGTAATTATATAAGAATAAGTTCTTAACCTATTATGCCCAGTGGAGCAAACGTAGGCTATACAAAGGCCTCCTTCGACGTCATGCGTATTTCACGATGAGGATTCATCATTCCATGTTAGAATTACCAAACATCTTGTATTCATTATCATCATCATCATCGACCCATATCGGCCCACTGCTGAACACGGGTCGCCCCTCACTTCACCTGTATGTATCTATTATATGTATTAATAAGTAAGTATTTATCATTATTTCACCAGTCGAACTTACGGTTGAAAATCATCTTCTAATACATATCTTGGGAGAACACTGGGGCCTTTAGAGGTAGTATCAGGGTGTACGTTATTTTCAACTGCAGGGGGAGCATCTTGTGTTCTAAGGACGCGTCTACTGCTGTAAGTCGATAAATAAACCGGCTACAAATGGGTTAACACTGCCGAGTCAATTTTGATAAAAGTATACTTAGGTATACTTAAGAGTAGAGTCGATAGAGGCGATAGTCCTGCTATTTGGCTATGTTGGTAGGCACGTGCCCGTACAGCGCACTGGGATTCAAACTCGCAATCCTCTGTTTGGAGGTGGATGTTCCAAGACTGCTAATTTGGCCTGTGTTCCAAGCAGAGGCACAGACAGGGGGTGGCGAGTCTCTAATATTAGTTATATTTATAATTTATTATACCTACTACAAAGTCTACAGGGAATATACCCAGCAGAAACTTACTGAATGATTGGTGGTATTAACAGAAATAGGCAGTAAGTTAATAACATTTTCTCTGCGTGGTTTCCAGTGAACTGAATACATTATGTAGTTAATAAACAATATACAATGTATACAGGCATTGTAAAAATTTACAGCAAGTAGGTAGGTACCTAAATCGATAAAAGTGAAGTCGATAGGCAGTTTTGTAATCGGTTTGCGATGAAGGTATTATATTATACCTACCTACTCACTAAGTTACTACCAATAGAACAGGCTATAAGCCTGTAGGCCAGACGGTAGGGAGATTTGATGTTAGCAATTATTTTTATATTAATATATTATCATTATTTGAAATAGGTATACACGACTTGAATATAATAAAAAACTTGAAAAAGATGATGTAAAAAAAAAACTCGCTAATTGCATAAATCATACGAAATCAAAAGAAAAAAGGTTGGCTGCCAAGGCTGTCATAACACAGCTTTGCTTATGTCAATCAACTTCTGTTCTGCTGTCATTCGTGGTTTATTTTCGTCATTTCATTTTTGTGGAGTTTCTCTGATTTATTTAAATTATTATTTGCCGAATCTTACAAAATTCGATGTATCCTTGAAATTATTATGATAGACATAAAATATATCTGTAGAACTATGTAAGCAATAAGATTGTTATTGGCCACAGCGTCACTTCATTCAAATCTTCCTAAATCCTTTGTAGTCCACTCGAAGTTTTGTTTATTTGAAAGTTATTTTACGTTTCTGGAACAAAGTTAAGAATGTGAGAGAGTATAAGGCTCTAGAGAAAAATAAGAAACGACGACAGAGAATTGTCTAAGTAGGAGATCGTCTTCAAGATGCCTCACTTTGCAAGACGCGACGTTACCTACAGTGCGCTGAATAATGAAACGAGTCCACCTCTAAGAAACTTGGCGGAGCATACTATCGGAGCCCCTATGATGATCACTCTGGACCACGAGCACGATGATGCCACAAACGTGCACATCATTCATAAAGTCCCCAAAAACAAAGGTACAGTATACCGTCATTACAAAAATACCATGTGATTGAAACGTCTTTGTTCATACAAATACGCATCAACAAACGGCTATCGAATCTATTGGCGCGTGTTCATTTCCTCAAGGTTAATGAACAATTTTGCAATATCATCATATTTCTAAACAACATTTTTGTATTTTTCTAAGATTTTAATGGCATTATGATTTCTATTTCACACATTTTATAAATTTCGTATTTTAGTAAAAATTGTTTATGTAACAACATTGGGTAGTTACTAATAGATTGCAATATATTTAAAAATTAACTCAGTTAAATTAGTAAAACACTTCAGAAATGAAGTTTACATCATTTAAGTTTGTTTGCCTAACTTAAGGTAGCTTGTTTAAAAATATTTTAAGTAACATTTTAAGTAATTTCTTTTAATTTTTTGGCATTTTATATTGGATTTTCTCAATATTAGTGTAAAATTTTGCAACTTAATTGCTATTTTATACAGAATTTTCGTGTTGTTTTGTTAGTACTGTAATTTGGCCATTTTGCTTAGTGTAAAATTTGTTATTTTATTATACCAAGTGGTCACACGCAAGCCTTGTGATGTGACATTGATAAATTTTAATTCTTAAAAGAGTTTATATTACCTAAATGCAAAATGAAGTTATGCACAATGTAATAAAGGTATAATCATCTAAAATACTAGTCTATTCTATCTATTCTTATCATTCTAGAGGCCCTGTGGCTTCAAGTGTAGATGAAAAGTAGCCAATGCCTTATTCCGAAATCAAATTATCTATGTATATTATCAAATTTTATCAAAATCCACTCTTCTAATACAGAGCTGAGTAGCATAAACACAAATACAAATTTACACATATGACTCATACTTTTGTTTTTATGAGTGTGTGGAATTTATTGATTTCTTTTGTTTAAACTGTTTGTGTGACTTATCACACAGAAACCCTCAGCTCCAATGCGGCACATAACCATGGCTACATACACAAATTCATCATTTAACATCAAATGCTTTTTTTTTGATTAAATTGTGTACATAGTGCAGTGAATCCTCAGTTTTGAGGCTGTAATGAGTCGATTGGTTTTTAATATTGTAACTCATTTTGTGTAAATATTCTACTAAACTAATATTTTTCAAATTGCAGGACAGTGGACCCATATTGACGACCTGGACTCATTTTTCACACGGATGTACAGATATTACATACGGGGCGGTTTCTATCCAATGATATTGTCCGATCTGTTCTGCCTGTTGCAATTCATATTCATCATATGGTTTTCAACATTTCTAATATACTGTGTGAACTATCCAAGGCTGTTCAGAAATGATCCCGAAGCAAACAGAAGTGAGAAACTGACATTGGATGAAGTAATTTACCCCACATCAGTGTGTACCGGTTTTATTTCATGGAAATGGTGAGTTAAACTTTTTTTGGTAATTATTTTAATCTAACTGCAAGTAATATCCCATGACCTAAAGTCATATTGCCAAATTTCATCTAGGGGGATGGGGGAATAGGGGATTATCCTGATTACTATGACTTGTGATTATTCTATATCTATATTCTTTATTGTAATCATAAAGCATATATACAGAGAACTTAATAATAAATTAATGTACAAAGGCGAGCTTATTCCTATGAAGAGTTATTATATTTTAATATTCGTTGTTGGGTAGCATTTGACAACTGTATACAGGTTTTGACAGTTCTTAAGGACCGAGGCTGGAACACCTCAAAATAGTACACCGCTTGTGACTGAAAGAAAATGAAATGTTTGTATGTGTATGTAATTTCTCCATTCGAATGATTTCTTATGGATTTTTAATGTTATGCTTTTGCTTTGTTCTAGGTGGTGCCTCATCGTCTTATGTTCGATAATATGGTTAATGAGATTCACTCTATCAGCATACCATTTATATCATGCATACGATACGAAGCTGTTTTACAACAATGCTTTAAGAATAAAAGAGGTGAGTAATAGCAAAAAGTATAACTTACTAGCATATTGCGAAAGTTAACAATGAGTCGACTGGTGAAGAACAGTTTGATTTTCGTGGCGAGCATATTTTTGGGTGGGCCATACATATTTGCTCTGATTCTGGGTGTTTGTGCGACATTGGTCCCCATAGTTCCTGATTCCCTAGAGGGAATCCTAGTCAGGCTTGTGTTGTAGTGTTTGAGTGTTCAAAAAGTGTGTTAAGTAAAACCCATGGTTTGGAGCTGAATAGAGACGTGTTTGGGTGGTGAAACATGAAACATACTCATCATAGTATGTTGCTCGATACTGAAAATGGAAGGACATTCCTGATTTATAGAGTAGCAGGCCTGCCAACTTCTGCAAAAAGGCTTTGAAAAGGGCACAATTAGACCACATAAGCTGAATAGGAGCTAAACTTGCTTTGTACCCACTGGCAGTAAAGCCTTCCTGGAAAATTCGATTGAAACTAATTTCAGTCACCCTTCCCTGCTTCCACTTGTGAAATCTGACAAAGGGGCAAGTGCCCTTACTGCAGAGGAGAAAGCGAACTTGTTTGCTTCTCTATTTGCAGAATCGTCACACCTGGATACTGCGGGCAAAATACTACCTAGGTGGGATGAGATTCCGAAAATTCACCGCTGTCAGAATGAGGTTCGTCAAATGCTGTGCACTCTCGACGTGAACAAAGCAAATGGTCAAGATGCGATACAAGGATATAGTCCTAAAAACTTAGCTCCTGAGTTGATGCGCCTTTATCGTGTTTAAATGGAGACTAGTCAACTGCTCAAACCGTGGAAACTTTCCTGTTCGAAAAGGCTGCACATTTGCAGCCTACGCCTTAAAAAGTAGATGTGCTGACCCTGCCAACTACAGGCCCATATCAATCACTTCCATACTTACAAATAAGGAGTGTGTACTCAACTGTAGGCTTCAGCCTGTCAGTGGGGATATTGTCGAAACTGGTCTATGGGGGATCTTCTTGCGTTTGCTATGCACATCTGAAATGAAGCAATTGAGCAGTACAGAGAGGCGCTTGCCGTTGCGGTGAAAATCTTTCAATCCTGACTCAAGCACAAGTCTGATCTTCGAAGGAGCAAGGTGGCCTTCTCAGTTAAAAAAATATCTGCTGAAGCTGTACGAGTAAATCACCATATACAATAAGCATCATGGGCTCCTATTTGTAAAATAGTTATAAACATACACATATTATGCAGATGGTGTTAAAAGTGAAGTTTGGTCAGATTGTTTTTGTCAACTAAAGTGAAAATAGATTGTGTTTGTCTTTAATGGAAAATATGCAACTTGCTTGAATTAGAACTGGTGTTTTTTTAAGCTTGTCTGTATTTACAATAAAAGTTTTGTCAGAACTGAATTAAGTTTTAGTGTATACTTGCACTTTTGCTGATGATACACATTAATCTTGAAAAGAAATGTGATATGGCAAATCTAAACGAATGGGTAATTTAGATTTTAGACAATACTTGATGCTTAGATGAAATCTAAGGGTAGCCCTTACTATTCCTACTAAAAGGGTCCAATTTACTATCAGTTTTTCTGTTGCTACTTTTTTAGCCATAATGTTGAAATTACTGCACTGTTTGCTATGCTGTTTTCACGGTTTGTTAGATATGAATATCACCGTGGATGAAGGATAGGGTATCAGCTAGTTGGATTTAGAAGGATTCAATGCGGCTTTGGATTAATAAAATAATTATAATAATACTGAGCCACAATCAAATGTACATAGAACTTGACCAGTAACTAGGATTCCCAGTATTTAGCGAATCAGTAACTACAAGGACCATGATCATACAAACACCCAAACCAAGAGCAAATATTTGTGCTTCACACATTCTTTACCCGGTGCCGGAGTCGACCTTGCAACTTCCCGCTTCGCAGTCGACTCATCACCCAAGGAGGCTGTCACACTCACAAAATAAAAAAAAATAACTACAGATTTTGATACTACACAACACCAAAATATTTAATCTTCTATTTTCAGAGTGATTTGGCTTGGGTCAATTGGTCCACGATACAAGATAGAGTCCGGGAGGCCCAACCTGAGCATCATATGTGTGTCCACAAGCAAGAAATAAATGAGTTAGACATATATCATCGAATACTCAGGTACTTACCATGGTTCCCTGTCTAAACTTAAAAAATAATCATGTTAATGTGCAAGCTTCACTCCGGGCGCATTTCACTCAATCAGTTCAACTTACTCATGCGGAAAGCCGGTTCACCTAATTGTGAAATTTGTGGCTCCAGAGAGGATATCCAACACTTTTTGATGAAATGTGCCCGTAATGACTCAGCTGTAAGCTGAGGGATATGGGGGCCAATTATGTAGATGTGGGGCTGACGCAGTCCATACTGTTAATACAGAGAGTACCTACGGGGCTAGCATGGCCACGGCCAAGTGGCTAACAGTCCCTAACATATACAGATAAAAAAAAAACAATTATTAAAATTGTGCCACAACAGATCGAACCAATTATTATCAAAGTATCACTAAGTGTCTGTCGGTATTAGCAGCACTTTTACTCTAGTTTTCTATTGGCCTCATCCATAAAGGTAACATTTCGTTCATTATAAACTAACTAGCGGTTCCCTAAATTTAATACGAAGCTACCAGATTTATGGTTTTTCTTATTCACTTTTAACTACAAATAGTTTTGAAACTTACAAACAAAGCCCATTCATATGACATCGTACCGTATAATAATTATTACGTGAACAAAGTAAGACTTTGTATTTTTTAATAAATCGTTTATATTTCAGGATTAACAACTATATGGTGGCGATGGTGAACAAAAATCTTCTACCTCTTCAAATACGTGTGCCTTTAGTCGGGGATTTTCACTACTTGTCCAGGGGGCTGAAGTGGAACTTGGAGTTCTTGTTATTTTGTAAGTTATTTATACAAGAGTGAGACGCTAAAGGAAGCTGTATGTTCTCAACAATTATCAAATCCAAACGTACCTGTGAATTAGAATATTTGGATCAATTAAAGTCTATTTCCAGCTAGTCCATGGAGTCCGTGGGAGAACTGCTGGCAGCTACGCGAGGCTTACAAAGACCACTCCAAGAGAATGGTGCTGGCGCGTCAACTGGAACGTCAGATCTTGCTCTTGGCACTGTTCAATCTGCTATTCGCACCGTTCATTCAAGCCTGGCAGATACTGTATTTCTTCTTCAACTACGCTGAGGTTAGTGACGAAGAAGTTTTTTTTTCAAGTCCAAGGACATCATTATTTAACCAATAATAGGCTTGAATCGAGCTGTTTTAGTTGGGAGATCGTTGTGACAGGATAAGTAAATTAAACTGCGATTAACTGCTGCTGTCATGGGAAATATATTAACTTTTTTTATATGCTGTCACCAAGTAATAAAACAAGCTGGAACCACACTGATTTATTCAAGAAGTAAGACTACAAATAATAATTATAAATATACTAGTCACGCCTTTTTCCCGTTGGGATAGGCAGAGACAATACTCACTTTCACTGTTGTGTTGTTTTTCTTTGTTTACTTTCCGCATGCTACGATCCTAGCGGAAAGCAGTACACCAACTCCCTGACATCCTCTGCTTGTTTCTGGAACTCCATACCAATAGGGTGTGTAGGGTGCAGGCGTGGTGGTGTCACATCCTTTCCGCCTGTTGCGTTTCATGCACACAAAGAACATCAATCCGTCTTTTACTCATCATGTCGCATACTTCCCCATCTTATGTTTCGGAAATTCACCTACCTTAAATATACCTGAATATAATTAATCTATCTAAGATCTAATCCCTTCTGTTGTGTTTTTCAGCTGATAAAGCGATCGCCCGCATCCTTGGGGCTTCGCACGTGGTCGCTCTACGCCCGCATCACTCTTCGGCACTTCAACGAGCTGGAACACGAGCTCAGAGACCGTTTGAACCGCGCGCACAAGCCTGCGACAAAGTATCTGGCAAGCTTTACCTCCTCGATCACTACTGTTATCGCCAAGTGAGTACAGTCGGCCTCAAATGTTGCTGAGCCAATTTCCAATTTTAATTTTACTCACGTCATTTTTTTTTTCTATTTTAGAATATAATACTTACTCTACAGATATATTAGCTACTAGCTTTCGCCCGCGACTTCGTCCGCGCATTCTACAGTTTATCACGATAAAAAGTATCCCATGTCCTTCCCCGCGGCTCGAACTATTATCTATACCAAATTTCATTACGACTCGTCCAGCCATTTAGTCGTGAAAAGGTTACAAAGAAACAGGAATACTTATAATTTTTATAATTACTTATAATATTTTGTATTACTTATAATTTTTTACCTCCCTAAATATTTTTTTACATAAAAAGTGTCCCATGTGCTTCACTATAGGTACTTTTGTAAATAAATTTTATTTTCACAAAAAGCATTAAAAACTCACGGGGGGTAAAGCCGGGGGGTAAGCAGCGCCCCGCGATTTTACCCGCGTGGTTCCCGTTCCCGGGGAGTACGGGGATAAAATATCTTACTGGATGATAATGTAGCTTTACATTGGTGAAAGAAAAAAATGGTTTAGTGGTTTAGACGTGAAAGCCTAACAAAGAAACAGAATCACATCCACATTTGTAATATTAGTTACGATATTAAACGCCAAATTATTACACGCCAAAATAGTTAACATATTATGCAGAATGTCATTTTTAAATTAATTCGTATAATCCGGAAAGGTTTCAAAGTACATGGTCGCTTCATTTATTATACAGGGTAAATATATATACCGTTTTCCGAGATTATAACGTGTAATCCCAGCTTTTTTTTTAATATCCAACTAATATGTCTTGCTGCATTGGTCAAGGTTGCCCTCGTCAATTTGAATGACAGTAATGATACATGAGCAAGACTTTAAAAATAGTTCATTAAAATAAGTGGCCAAGTGCCAACACTTTGTCAATAGTTTCACAAATAAACAAACTGCGTCAGTGGCATTGGTTACTATTCGATTCGATGCTCTTTTATTTTGAAATGTTACGTATTGAGCAGCAGTGATCGACCTTTCGAAACATTATTTGGTTGGGAAACTGCCGCATCTAAGCAGTGCGCCTTTTTAAGGTTGATCCAAAGGTCCGTCTACATCTGTTTTGTACAGTTTTGTAGTGGGAGGCCTCTTCTGCAAGAGGCCGCCTGAGGAAGTACCACACCTTTGCCAGATATGCATCCGCCGAGCAGTAGAGTGCAAACATTACTGTGTTCCGGTTTGAAGGGCATTGTTTCCAGCGAAATTACTGGGCATACGAGACTTTAGCGCCGATGTCTCAGGGTGACAACCGCAGTGCAGTGCCACGCAGGATTATGCAATGTTAAGTTCTGGGTTGCACTGCAACTGTTATAGGCAGGCGTAGCGCTTGCCATCAGGTAATTTTTTTACATCAATGCACATTGTGCGTATAATCATCATCATCAACCCATAACGTCCCACTGCTGGGCACGGGTCTCTCCTCACTTTCGTGAGGAGGGTTAGGCCGTAATCCACCACGGGGGCCCAGTCCGGATTGGTGGATAACATACCTACATCCGAAATATAATAATAAAAATTATAGACAATAACATTATCACACACATCCATAAACTGCACTATCGTTTATTGTACTACAATCATACAAATCATTGATAGTTCAGTTCCAATGATAATTCATAAAACGACTGCACGTAGAACGTACGAGTCGCAATTCAAAAAGTGTTTTCTTATATGAAACTATAATTCTTACCACTCGCGCACAGCTCGCGAGTGGCTTACCTTGTCAAATCGCCACAAGCGATTTGACTCGCTATCCGCTGCGAACGAAACACCACCGCGAGGCAATTTTACCACTACCGCCATCTAGTTACATTTTAAGCACTAAACTGACTTTCTATGACATAAGGTACGCTTCGCTTATGGCGGGAAATTCAAATTTTAAGCAGTTAGGTTTTTGCCGCTAGACCGGGTAGCTAATTTAAATGATAACTGAGTTGTCAATAAACACCGCAATTATCAGTTTGACTTATTTGAGCAATCTAGTGCATTAGTGTTATAATGTATCTATAGAATATCATAAATAAGGATAATTCTTTACGATGGTCTGTTATAGGCAGGCGTGGCGCTTACCATAAGATGAGCGACTTTCTCGTCTCATCCTTCAGTCAAATAAAAAAAAAAGCTGGCCTTATTGTAAAATGTCGGAAACTTATCGCATTCTTACTTTCTTAGTTTCCTATGGGATCTCATAATGTTATTCTCAACTGTTATGTATGTGATAGTTAATAAAAAAAAAAACCGGACAAGTGCGAATCGGACTCGCGCACGAAGGGTTCCGTACTTTGTTGTATGGGGCCCCCTTAAATATTAAATTTATCTTAATTTAATAATTTATTTTTAAAGTTAATATAAAACTAAATATTCTGTGAATATTTCAAGCGTCTACCTGTTGCCATTATAAATATCGAGCAAAAATGGGCAAAAAAAAACACTTGTATGGAGCCCCCTTAAATATTTATTTATTTATTTTTGTTTATAGTATTTGTTGTTATAGTGGCCATAGAAATACATCATCTGTGAAAATTTCAACTGTCTAACTATTACGGTTCATGAGATACAGCCCGGTGACAGACGGACAGACAGACAGAGAGACAGACAGTGGAGCCATAGTAATAGGGTCCCGTTTTACCCTTTGGGTACGGAACTCTAAAAACCCAGATCGAAGAAACAACTGAACGGCCTAACACTTTAGATTGTTAATACACAGGCCATGTGTGTACGTGTACGTTATGTTTGTATGTATTTGTTGGGGTATGGTTTCCAGGAACGTGGTGTTCGTATGTGGCAGCATCCTCGGAGTCCTGGTGGTGTTGTCGGTGTACGATGAGGATGTGCTGACGGTGGAACATGTCCTCAGCATTATCACCATCCTGGGATGCTTGGTAGCCGGCGCTAGGTGAGACTGTAGCTATTCTTATTATTGTTATAAGTACACAGTGACGTAAAAACAATCATAATCAAATGGATTTACAGTCTGTGTTGTCGGCATATTGTGGAATTTGTCACTTTATAAACGGAATTACCTGTTTGTAAGCGCTAGTTCCTAAATGCATCAAACAAATACTGACGGCAAATAAAAAATCTTTCCGTCTAAATTTGACCCTGGGCTGTTCAAGTCGAGAGTGAATAGGTGCCTCCTAGGTAGGCGCGCTTCACCTTCGGCCACATCGTCACTTACCATCAGGTGAGATTGTGGACAAACGCTCGCCTAGTATGTAATAAAAAAAAAATATAATTACAAGCACATATTTTCTCACACACATACAGAAAATATAACATTTAGACTGTAATCGTTATAACATTATATAATTGCACTAAGTTACTTTAAGAACCAATTGTTTTAATACTGATTTTATTATTGTTAACTGAAATGAAAATTGTCTTGTCTTCTGGGCCACAGCTCACGCTACTCCAGGACACAGAGCTCATAATTGGCTTAATAAGAATAATTTTTCATATTATTAAATTGTAGAAAAAAAAAACAATGGAGCCTTCTAACCTATCACGTGAATGTGTGGTATAACTTAGACTCGGAGAAGTACTCGTAATGTTAATTATTAAACCCTAAACTTGTTGATTTTCTAAACTAGCGAGTGTTTGTGAATTAATGTTGAAGCCGTTTTGTAAAATTATCTTAAGACACATAGATAAGCCTAGAATGAGGAAATAACAGAGAGATAACGGCACACATGGACACTTCACACAAAGAAGCTGTTTTTACAACTCACACATATTTATGATCTATGTACACGCGTCGAATGCGTGTGTCAAACGCGTCAAATACAAACGTATTACGCGACCAAAGCAAAAGAACCCGCTAGTATAAAGGTACGTACAAACTGTGTGTCCATTACATTTAAGCGTGTAGTGTTTAACTATCCTGCCGGTGGCCCCTGCGATTGTGGTAGAGTTGCAGGGATGCGGATTGCGCGAGGTGGGAGGGTCATTTTGTACGTAGTTTCCTACATATTTTTATAGTAATGGCACAGAAGACATAATACTTAATACAGAATGGACACTACCCCCTGCAATCCGTGTCCCCTCATCTCTATCCGCAATCCGGAGGGCAATGGGAGGTCAGTCAACACTACACATCCAAATGACAATAAACAAACGTGTTTGTATGAATCTTCATACTAGCAGGTTGTCTAATGTTTTGGTCGCGTAGTATCTCTGAGTATTTACACACGCATTTGGCGCGTGTGCAAACGTCCTACTAATATTATTAAATGTGAAAGTTTTTTGAGGTTGGGTGGAAGTTTATTACTATTTCACGCAAAAACTACTGAACGGATTTTGATGAAATTTGGCACACAGATAGTTTATTACCTCGATTAACACATGTGACTTTTTATTCTGTAAATATTAACGGTGCCTGTGGAATAATAATAAAAAAATGGAAAATGCAATGGGGGGGTGGGTGAAATGCTCTTAGCGTTAAGTCCGCCATTTGTACTAGTTAGTTAATCTGTGCAATAAAGTATTAAATAATAATAATAATAATACTCAACGCGGACGCAACAAGTCATTTATACGTGTGTGCTGTTATTAGCTTTTGTATGGAATGGTCAAACGGTAGACTGAAATCTTTTTGAAAATAATTGCAGAGCACTGATAGGCGAGGAGGACCGGCTGGGCGCGGGGTGCACAGGGCCGGCGCGAGGGGAGGAGCTGTTCGTCCAGGTGCTGGGCCACGTGCACTACCTGCCGGCGGCGTGGCGCGGCCGCGCGCACACCAAAGACGTCGCCGCGCACTTCCAGCAGCTGTTCCAGTTCAGGGCAGTTAGTATAGTGCACTTGGGAATTTTGACGGCAAAACGAATGTTACATTCATTTTCCTTTCTTATGTTTAGGGTTTATATCAAATAGGCGGTTCTACATTATTTTTCAACTGTTCAAAAAAAAAAAAACATGTATGTCAATACAATCAAAAGATATGACCGTCTATAGTCGCATCTATGTAATAATAGACGAAATGCAAACTTGAAATGAACTATGTAACCTTGATACATCTGCCGTTATAGAAGTATAGTATTGGACAATAGAACCTTAACAACGTTAAAGCTTGATATTTTAAATGAATTATAGTCGAATTTCGAACTAGTTATATAAAATGTCCTTGTATTGTAACCAGGTGTACATCATATTCGAGTTGCTGAGCCCTTTGCTGTGCCCGCTAGTGCTGCTGTCTCTTAGACACCGCGCGCTGGACATCGTCGACTTCTACCGCAATTTTACAGTCAGCGTGTTGGGCATAGGCGACGTCTGCTCCTTCGCACAGGTATAGTTTTACCCTACTACCAGCTCATCATCATCATCATCAACCCATAACGTCCCACTGCTGGGCACGGGTCTCTCCTCACTTTCGTGAGGAGGGTTAGGCCATAATCCACCACGGGGGCCCAGTCCGGATTGGTGGATAACATACCTCCGAAATAATTCTCGGGTAGGTATGTGGGTCTTACTACCAGCTAATCTATCTAAATAAAAATGTTTGTACGCGCATAACTTCCAAACGACTGCACCAAATTGAATAAATCTTTCGTTTATGTGTTCGTTATTGTCAAGAGAAGGTTTGTACAAGAGAAAATTAATAAAAAAATCGTTCGGAAATATTTTAGAATAGTGCGTGAGGCAGAAGACAGTCGGTGTGACTTCATTACATGGTCACACTGTAAATGGAAGTATTTGTCAATTTTTTTGTCATTATGTACACAACCGGTGCGAAGCCGGACAGGCAGCTAGTATTATAAATTTGAGAGTTTCTGTGTGTGTTTGTTCCCTATTTAAAACTGGTTCGATTTATGTGTGTGAGTCAAGCAATCACTTTAGTATCACGCAGTGTTCTTGAACACGATCATACGCATGCGATTGTGTATTAAAAATATATTTCTGCTTATGTTTCAGCTGGACATCCGTCGTCACGGCCACCCCGCTTGGCAGACGCCCGGCAAATATAAGGAGAAGATAAAAGGTCAATTCGCTACACTCTTTTTAAACTCTACGGTCTCGTTATGACGTAACTTTTATACCTTACGGTCGTTTTATCCTTCAATTGTTTTTGGCTAATCTCTTGACCTTACTGTATTTTTACACTGTATTCTTGTTTTAACTGTACCCTTTCGTTTTTTACCCCAAAATCAAATGCCCGGGAAATATAAAGAGAAAATAAAAGGTAAGGTCCGCTATAGTCTCTTCTTTATCTAACTCGTCGACCCTTCGCTATTTTTACCCTCGCCGTTTCCGATTCCCAGATGCTGGCAACAATCAATACGATCAAGGCGAAGGTGGCAAGACCGAGTTATCGCTGGTGGCGTTCTCTTGCCGCCACCCGGGGTGGCACCCGGCTGAACCCTCGCAGCGTCAATTCCTGAAGTCGTTACGCCAGAGCATGAACCACGCGCTGCCGGGGAACAACCACCTTGTAAGATCTTTTTAACTAATTTAACTTATAAAATACATTTTTAACTAATATTTTAGCCCTGTGTGCTATGTTCTGCCGTTGGACGTCTCCCGGTTGGTAATTATAATGATGACTGTTTCAGAACAAGACGATGCTGGGCTCGTATATCCAACAGAGCCTGTTTGGCGCCATCACGCCGATGCCAGCCGTTCTCTCGTACTACCCGCAGCAGCGCCAACAGCAATATCGGCTGCCTGTGAGTCAACCAACATATTATTGTTTTTCTATAAAATACAACCGAGATTTTATTTTGTTTTGTCACGATAACATGCTACAAAATGTTCACCCTTAACTAGGATTCCCTGTAGTTAGGGAATGAGGATCTAAGATCTAACACTCAGACTCGGAGCAAATACATGTAGTTCACACAAATCTTTGCTCTGCGTGGGAATCGCACCCGCAACCTTACGCTTTGCAGTCGGCTTATCATCCATTTACCCGTATTAGGTAATTAGTATTATCTTGGGGAAACGCGAATGATGGGTGCTTTCGTTCAAAAGTCATACGGCAGAAGGGAAAACTTAATTAAAGCAGGTTAATTTTTTTTGTTTTGATTCTAGAGTAATAACAGTTTTAATTTATATAATTATAATTGTTTATAAATTACTTTGGTATGTAACGCTCGTCGAGCGAGTATAGCAGTGACGCGTTGACTATCTCTCTCTCGCTCTCTTAGTCGACTCGAGCGGACTTTACCCGAACGAGCGTTACATAGCCGAGCGCGACGGATGAGTCTCATTCAATACCCACAAAATAAATGTTCAAGGTGCCTGCTGGAGTTATCCTATCTTCAAGAACATGTCTGCATTCGGTTCCACAGGAGATGGACGAGACGAGCGACGAGGAGGAGCCGACGGCGTCTGAGCACGCACAGTCGCGCTCGCTCGCCGGAGCAGGCTCGGCGCTAAACGCGAGCGCACTGGGGCTCGCCACTCCGCCCGACACGCCGTCCGACGACGCACGGGACATGTCCGTCAGCACACTGCATCTGTACGACTTGCATCTGTCGCAGGTGTGTGTCGACCTTTATTTCTCCCATGTACTTTAATCATTTGACATTTTCATAAGTTTTTCGAAAGTATATTATAGATATCGATGTGCTCTTTCAGAATTTTCACTTTACCACCTCGTAATATTTATCGGTCGTGCCGACATATTGAAAAAAATGGGGCCATAAACCTTTTGATTTTTTTTTCAAATGTTTTGCCTCGATTGGTGAAAGTAGTACACATAGGGTATGAGAAACTTGTACAAAGAAAAAATCACAAATAATATGATACACTAAAATATCACGTTCCCGAGATATTTGGAGAGCCCGAGATCGCCATATGAGAACAATGAACGAATCCGTTAACTCCATCCATCCACCGTCATCAATACGTCAACTCCAACTCAATTGTCGATTGCGATATTCCAGGCTGGTACGAACGCGTCTGCTTGTTGCACGAACAACTGCGGGTCCCGCAGCCGCGGCGACGCGCAGTGGCCGAGCGGCGAGGACACGCCCCTGCTGCTGCGGCCCTAGCATCGACTCGCCAGCGCAGCACCCGCCGTCTGGGTGTAGCGCCGGCCGAAACCACAAGCATTCAATCGTAACACGCGAGAGCAGGACTCTATACTCGACAACTCCAAACGACATTGCTTCAGTGATAGTGATGCTTCCGTCGCGCGCGGTACTCCATTTTACTCCTTTCATATAAAGACTCCACGGGGGAAAACAATTAATGTCTTTTTTTGGGAAGATATTGATTTATAACACGTTCGTTGCGGGGCCATTTTTCATGGGCTTTCAAACAGTGCGTATGAGGTTTTTTAGAGGCAAAGTTGAACTTCTTTGCAGTGCCCATGAGACCTTTCCGGCCTCTGTACCCCGCACAGAGTGAAGAAAAGCTATTTTGACTGCCCCACCAGCGAGAAGTGACGCATGTGGCTTATTCGGCCTCATAATGCAGTGAACGTGTTGATGCCTTCTGTTTGCATTATGGTGTGCTATTTTTACACCAACAACTATGGTAGTCAGCTGCAATAGTTAAAATGAGAGCATAAAATGGAAACACCATAAAAAAACGCTTGTTTTTCCTTTCTAATATATTTTTTGACATTCACTGTTTTCCCTAGAAGTCTTCATGTTGTAACGGAGTGCGGAACTCCATTTACACGTTTTGTTACTGCAACTGAGTGTGATACTCCATTTTACTCGTTTACGTATTGCGACCGGGTGCAGTATACTATTTTACTCGTTGTCATGGAATAGTCGGGTCCGGGAATGGATACTCGACCCGGGAATGCTTTAATTTGAGGCTCACGTGAGAGCGCCGGTCGCCACGATGTGAGTCTTTATTTGAATATTGGGTTGCCACGAAATGCTGCGGAATTATGGATTTCCATACAAACGCAGTTCCCGTTTTGTTCAGAAAATACTGGCAAGGTTTTTTACTAGTCACCGTGTTGGTTTTCGAAGCTTTTCACTGTTCTTGGATACGACATGTTCCATAAAAAAATAATGGATGGATTTGTCTGCAATTTTTAATTTTCATCTGACTTGTACTTTTTTAATAGAACGGCAAATGCGTTTTTATGAAAAACCGCAATGACCGGCCGTGAGGCAACCAAAACTCTAGTCTGACCGTTACGTTTTGAAATGGTTTTCGGCTGAATAACGACTTTTGTTTAAATCTACTTACAATTCAACATGAATAATAAAACACTGATTTAATTTAATCATGTGAATTTCAAGATGGCGTGTAACTTAAAATCTACTCGAGGTTAGTTAATGCAGACATTAGATACCATTTTGAACCTGCCATCCTAGTCTACGTTACATATTATAGTCTATTATTACAAACTGCACTTTATAATGGTTCTCCGAAAACCATAACTGAACGAAACCTCACAGATTCTGTCCACAACAACGATGTCATTTTAATTCAGATAGAGGCTGTAATTCTACTTAATTAGGCTAGGATTCGTGTAAGGTTTAAATTCGCTAGAGAAAAAAACAAAAACATAGTCTAATATTAATAAATGTAAGATTAACGAAATTATTTTACTTCAACAATGGCGCTAGTGAAACTTATAAACATTATTGTAGTAACTAAGTCTCGATTTTTATAAGCATATCGTCGCAAATTTAGATATAATAAAAAAATAAATTATGGGAAATTGAAAGTATTGCAGAGAATTATAATGAACCGTAACCCTTTTGCAGGTTCGGTTTGCAGCCGTACTCAGTGATGTGGATTAATTTGTAATTAGGATAAAATCGCTCTTATTGCAAGATTTTGAGGTTAATGCTAATTAACGTTAATTTATGTAGCTGAGTGTGGCAGTTAGAGCCAATTCTGTTTACGTGAGTTCACTGAAAATCCAATTGATAACGCTAAAATACTCACTAGTCTTAAATGAACCACACGATCACTGCTGCAAACACAACAGTTGTGTTAGCGGTACGGGAAAACACTACGGTGCGCGCAGACCCGTAACCGCGACTCAGCAGTCAAAGTGTTAAACTAATTTTTGAACTAGCTTGTTAAAACAGAATTGACTCCAGTTTACTACCAACCGACCGTCCGATTTAAAAAAATGGGGAAATAATGAAAACCGCACGAATTGTTCGGAGGGTTTGTAGTAGAAAAACCGAAATTAGACACAGGTACGTTAATTGTAGTGTTCGTATTGTAGTATACAAAGAGCTAGATGTAACTAGGCTATTAGATATTGAAAAAAAGTTGTACCAGCAGTTGGTCGCTTCTGTGCTCATTTCGTAGCAATAGCGCGTTTTTGCGGTATGCCATCTTGGTTGAAAGTGAGCTAACTGTTTACGCCCTTTTTATGAAGACGTGATTGTTCCACTTTGGAAGCAGTTCCAAGAATAATATAAAAAAAAAACTATGTTCTATTAAATTAAAAAAAAAAACACAGCCAGAAATTAACGCTTTCTTGTGGATTCTAGGAGTGGAAGCCAGATATGTTTTTTTTTTGCGATTTACAGAGCAATTGGAGGTTGGTTACAGCATCGTCTATTTCCAAACCTAACATACTGCGGTTACACTACAATCGAATTGAATTATTACTATACAATTCACTTCTAAACACGTGTAAAAGTCCAGATAGGAACTCTCGGAACGCGGTTTCTGGAGCGATAGGTAACTAGACAACTGGTTTAGTGTATTGCTGTCCTTGTCATATCCTTAAGCAGATATGAAGGACAAACACGGCGATAGACTTAATCGGCTGTCACAGTTAAAAATCGCTCCAGAAACTGACGCCTTGAGGGCTACTAGCAATGTCAACGCCCATAAAAGACGTGGCCATATGGACACCGACTAGAAGTATCGAGATAAAAATATCCGAGTACTTGGTTAGTCTGAATTTCTAAGCGGAGTACCTACGAGTATACCGCTCTATTGCGATATGAACGTGTAGTCTCCTTAACAGTATATTAAGGAGATAACACGCCCTTGCCGTAAATGAGCGATGTGTTCCGCCACGAGTGTGCCTCACACGAACACTATCTTCCATTGATTGTTACATAGAAAATCGATGAAAAATTAAATGTCCGAAAAGTTTTAACGTGATGCTTAGATACAGTAACGGTTAACACCAATAGTAGCGTAAAAAAGTAATATTTTTATTAAAAAAATACGGGTAAAAATAAAAAAAAAAACTTACAATGCCTCTATGCCACAGTGTCAGTGTGCAAGCCTTCGAACTTAGCCTCCGGCTGCATCGAAATTAGTTATCGATGTTGTATAAATTCGATATAATATAATTGGTGACTAAGCTTTTTTCCCGCTGGAAATTATGCACAAATTACAATGTACCTATCTAAAAAGCAATACTGAAAATACATTTATTCTTATGACTATAATACAAAAAATCTTTTAATATGCTTGCAATAAAAACTTAATAATATTTATAGTGATACTTAGGTATAATATTTTTATATAAAAAATTTAAAACTTTTACAAAAAAATTGTAATTGAAAATTATATTTATCGTAATAAAGGACTAGGCTACACTCCATCCTCTATCCCTTTAAACTAGTTATACGTTAATTTTATTAATGTTAGTAACTAGTTAGTTCAATTTCTAGACTGGTTCAGCTACAAATGTATGAGCCGTAAGTATTTTAACATCCTTAACAATAAGACGTTTCAATATTTATTAATAACTCATTCTAAAATCATAGCCACATTACAAAATAAAAAAATGTACTTTTTTAATCGGTACTGATATATCATTGGTGATATTTGTATGTTCGTGTTGTTTTCAAGCCATAAGGTGTAATTGTAAGTATAATTCACAAGGAAATAGATGTAAAAATCCATACTTCCACAATTTTACTGTTTATTACATTAACAAAATGTGCCTTTTAAAGTCATTCAAACATGTATCTAACTGAATAACGTTAAAACAGGTCGTTAACCTGGTGGTTATCGTCATGTCTTCCCCTTAATGATTCTGTGCCACCCAAGACATTGTTATCACGAAATGTTTTGCAGCACTGCAATCCGTCTTCCAATATTCATCAATCAATATTCATCGTCATCATCATCAACCCATAACGTCCCACTGTTGAGCACGCGTCTCCCCTCACTTTCGTGTGGAGGGTTAGGCCATAATCTACCATGGGGGCCCGGTCCGGGGGCCTCAGACATAAGTCTAACTAAAATCTCATAAGTGTATCTTCTCTATTTTTTTGGAAACAGTACCTATCAAACTGAAACAGAGTTACGATTGCACACTACTGATTCCAGTAATTTGAAATTCAATTTGGCACAGCCATATTATACATCTGTAACAATGTACCTGCGGTTTTTAAATGCATCCAACGCGTTTGCATTTGCAATGCACTGTGTTGTTGCATGTCGGCACGACACGCAACAACACAGTGCAACAGTGCAACAGCATACCGCATACGCATATCATACGCTGTATCATACAGTGTTGTTGCAAAGGTGGCGTGTTAGCGTGTTGCAATAATAACTCAATTTATCTGGATTAACCCTACAAGAGATAGTGATAATTTCGAAATAATCAGTAGATAAGAATAGTAATTTTCGATATTGATAATTGAACTCATATTATTATCTTTAATAAACAACAATCATTTTGACAATGCTACGTCTTGATATTAATCCGATTAATTTTATGGATAATACACATTATTAATTAACAACATTTTTATTGTAATATGCTGGAGTTAGGTTAATTATTATGAAATAAGAACTCACAACAAACGCATTTACTTATGTGAAGCTTATGTCAAATGTTTATTATCTCCAATAGGGTAAAATCCAGTTATATTAATTATTATATCGGGCTGTTAGTGAACTCAAGGAAAATGTAATCTACGTTGGGTTAAAATACAATGTATTACAGTGCGACACACGGTTTGAATCTCGACTCAGCGTAGATTGGGGAGAAATTTCCCCAAAAATGGACACTCAAATCGCAATTTAGGATTCGAACCGAGCATCCGTCGCTCTGCAAGCGGTCTTTGTTAATTATTCGATAGCGGCTAAGTTCCGTGACAAACATGTACTTTTTTAATTTTATTTCTATTGCTATAGATAGTTCACTTGCAATAAAGTATGTTATAAGCTTGTCCATATTTATAAGATCATCTTTATTGTCAAAATGTTTGTGTAAGTGGTATGGTAGCTCTCTTAGGGACTAGCGTGCACTGCCGCCTAAAATAACTCAATTTACCAGCCCTCTTCGTTGGAATCGAAAGCTACTTCAATAGATTTCTTCCCGATATGTATTGTGACTCGTACTTTGGCATAACATAAGCGGGTCTACCATTTAAAAAAAAATTAAATCGTGATCTTCAATTAGTGAACGTAATCATCCTACATCAACGTTAATGAACGCTAGACCCTAATTTTTAGTGCAGTTTTTTAGCATAGTCAGTGATATAATATAATCTAGATTCTAAACTATATCTAATAATTATAATTATGTAGTTTTTTTTTATAATTGTGTCTTTTTGAAGCACGACTACGCGTGTTGACCCTGTGATTGTATTGCGACCGCGTTAAGGTCGGACTGCAAGAAGTCCCTACTCACGGTGAGGACTCTAAGGCTGAGATACAGAGACACAGCTAAGCGTGGACTAAAGGTAGACTTCTGTGGGTCGCGGCCGGATGCCAATTTAGTCGAGTTGGTAATTAAAAGTCGTGTGCATCTGTCGTATCAGTCGCGCCCTTGGAAATACACCTTCATAGTAGGTATGTTGTAAATCCCCCTGTTTTCACATAGAAGCGTTAGCCGTCGCCTAGCTCTGTATCTGCATCTCAACCAAAGAATCGTCGTCGATTTACGCTCCGTCGAGTCTGTATTCACTGCATGTTGTATTACAATTTCACTTGTTAAATTAAAATATTCGGTCAAATTTTGTATATCAATTTAGACACATTGTTCAATTCGAGTTAATTTCACAGCGAGCTGATCAGATGTCAACAACAACTCATTATTTAATGCCAGTAGATTGACGTGTTTTGGGTTCGTTTTGATCAGCTTGCAGTATCGAATACTTGTTTTATAAAAGTTTGACTAAATACAATGTTTATTACTGGTTTACTATTAAACTTGTTTCAATAGACATGAACGCGGTGGCGCGCTTTTGCAGGCTATTGCTTCTGCTGCCGGCTCGACGCTTGTCTATGAACTTTTTATTCCTAATTCTCTCTTTCAATTGTTATAATATACTTACTTAGTTTAGCTAAAGGCTCACTATTACGTAGTTCTCTATAAAGTGTTCGCTGTGTAACGTTCTAGTTTTTTTTGCCATTAGTTAATAGTTAGCGGTGTACTTATCTGTGAGAACCTTGTGATGTTTATTGTGATGGATTGTACGTTCAAAATGACTATATTTACTCTCAGAGCCTATGTTTATATCATCGTGAAATGATCATTGTATTACTGTGTAAAGTGTGAGGTAAAATGTTGTTACGGGCCGGGGTTCGAGATAGAGATTAGTTATCGATTTAAGCACAAATACTCGTTTCTTTCGATTCATTCGTAGGTCTGCATCATCGTAATCACAGCTGGAAGGTCGATGGTAGCTGCAGAACTTGAGTGCCCTTCCATGCAGGTTAATTTCCGGCCGGTGACGGCAATGCTGCGAACAGCGTTTGATCAATATCTTGTCGCATCTGGTCGCTCGATATTCTCCTCGCAGATTCTGAGTCTTGCATTGGTAAAACCGACACGTGTATCCCCCATTCTGACACTAAATTCTCGATAGGTTTTCATTTTTTTTTATGTCGATACAAAGATTACAGCTGTTAACAAGAATATATTGCGAAATGTATAAGCCACCTCTGAACAGACACTCGTTGTTTCTGTATTAGGTTAAACTATAATATCATTAGAAACACATTATGCTATTAACTTCTATGAATGAAGAGCGTGTAATGGGTGTCGGGGGCTCATTTGCGTTAACAGTTTCACTGCTGAACTGTTTTTACTTGCTTTTGGCTCTTTTGCAAATTCTCGCACAACGTGTGTGTTTACTGTTTACTGGCGTTGCGTCGTAACTAAACTCAATCAACAGTGCGGGAGCACACAGCTGGTGTGATAAAATTGTCAATACAGCAGTACAGGGTTCGGACGCCAGGCGTGTTTTAGGTTGCCGTAACATTATAAAAACACAGACGTGTGTGGTTTCAGCAGTGAACGTGTTAACTGGGATTGATTTGATTTCATTCAGGATGTCTCTAGAATGCTCGGAACCAATCTCGATCCCAGTTGACGTAAATGGCCGAGTTGCATATCGCCCTATCATGTTATCTCCTCGGGATAACACGATCTTGTCGGAATTGACCGATATACATAAACAATTGCAATTATCTGAGAAAAAATACGCTTTCGGCAGAAATTGCGTGATAATGTTATTTTATTAACCAAATTTTGTACATATTTAGTTCAATTTATCTATAGGTAATAAGTAATGTGATATATTTTGTCCGATCGCCTATTTAGATACTTATTTTTTTACTCTATAAATTGTCAGAAGGACAGGGGTTTGTTAATATTTCTGTACGTTTGCTAATTAAATAAATGTAAATAAATAAAGTTGAAAAAATTTATGGATTTTTATTTTATCCCAGTTCCAAATCCTAATAGTATTTAATGCAGCTAACTAACTATACTCCCACTTAAGGCGTAAGCGTCACAATCAATACTATTCCAACAAATAAACAATATCTTAATGTCACATGATAATGCTATAATAAGGGTAAATTTTCTCGCAGTGCGTTAGTGCTATTTATGGCAAAGAAAAACAAATAAAAATAATACAATTAGAATTATAAACTAAAATAAATCCTAAAAATGCAAAGTTGTGTTCAATTTGCTTAGATTTCTGTTAGGTATGTATATATTTTATACACTACTAGCTGTGCCCTGCCACGCTTCGCTGTGGCATATTCGTACATTCGCTGATATGACACTGATGAAAAAAATAGATAAAAACAATCCTTGATGCGGATTATATATCATGCTAAAATTTCAGCTCGATCGGTGCAGAACTTTTTGAGTTTTTGAAGCGTACACAAACCAACATAACATTTTTATATATATAGATATCTGTGAGACAGCCGTTATAATGTTGCAGTCTATATTCTAAAAAGCTTATCATTATATTCTGAAGGTTGCTCTAATCATCACAAATTAGTGTCACCGTAAATCGTACTTTACATAATTAGGTAGCTTTACGAGAATCTTATAAACTACCTACCTAGATATGTCAATCCACTGGCAGAACCAAATGCAATAATTGGGATTTAGGCCGTCCGTACACGGACCGCTCGACTCTCGAGCAGGCGGCAAACAACATCAAAACAAGAACTGAGAAGTCAACGTTTGTCTTTCAACTGCTGACATCGACTGCTCCAGCGGTCCGTTTGTCTATTCAAGGGAGACTAGTTCACTATACAGTCCCTGATTGAAGCAGCTGGATTTGAGTTCAAGCTCTCCGAGTATGGTTAGTGGTTACCCTGTACCGTTACCATTGAATTAAACGCTTGAAGAGCAGTGAAGATGCCACCACAGGAGAGGGGCCTCCTTTAATCACGTGATGTTTTTTTAGGATTTATTAACCCCTCCCCATTGGTGATACATGTTGAGGCTTAAGACTAACCCGAAATCACGTGTATTTTAGTACCTTTAAGAATCTTAAATTGTTTAAAATATTATCTTTTATAAGTTTAAGAATAGCCGCTTTTCGGTTTAGATATCGCGCGTTTGATGAAAAATAAATACACGTTATATCTTCCCCCTCCCCCTTGTGATTTTTGCTAGACTCCCTCCTCCCTTTCAAGCCTCACGTGATTAATGGACGGCCCCAAGGTTGCATAAAATGTGGTATCCTAAGTATCTCGTTTTAGGATTACAGTTTCGATGTTTCAACAAACGGAGTTCTTACCGATATTCGTCACAGCGTTTAAGTTGTTCTTGTGTGTCGAACGAAGTGTACCTACCTATCTATCGGCCTCTGCCTCTGTCTGGCTGCCCTAGAGCCTGAATTGATAACAGCGACAACCGAATTTTTTACTTGCAAGCATAGCAATGGAAATTCACCCACAACTTACGGGACGAATTCATTGATACGGGCTGCGGTTTCAGTGTAGTTGAATTACAAAGGGTTTCATACAGTTAAGTCCTTCTTGATTCTCCTAATGCTGGCTGCGTTTTTGTCATTGCATCCTCACGAAATAGACCTTCACCGCGCCCACGCGTTAGTTTCTACTCAATATTTACAATGAGCATCCATTGTTTATTATAATTACCTACGTATATAATGAACCATCAATTTGCCCTGTCTTATGTTTGATTGTAGGTGTTGGAGCATATGCACTTTTTTAATATGTACTTCTCATGGTTGCAAAATATTTTAGCTTGGCCGAATGTGAATTGGTAGTTGGGTAACTTTTAGCGACCAGATGGGATTTTTTATTTATTATTAGTATATTTCACTGAGTGACGAGACGAGCAAGTCGTTCACCTGATGGTAAGCTCTATGCTCATAACCGTTACAGTGCCATCCACAACTTTGCACTGCATAATATTGCGCGGTACTGCACTGCGCTCGTCACCCTGAGACATAGGCTCTAAAGTCTCATATGTCCAGTAATTTATAGAGACCTTTGCCAGATATTCATCCGCCAAGCAGTGGTATACAAGCATTACTGTGTTTCGGTTTGAAGGGCATTGTTTCCAGCTAAATTACTGGGCTTATGGGACTTAAGAGCCGTCGTCTCGGGGTGACGAGCGCAGTGCAGTGCCACGCAGGTTTATGCAATGCAGGGTTCTGGGTGGTGCTGTGACTGTTATGGGCAGGCGTAGCGCTTACCATCAGCTGAACAACTTGCTCGCCTCTTCACTCAGTATAATAAAAAAATCCTCAACACTTATAAGGGCTTAACCGTTGTTGTCTCTTGACGCTTGTATTGTAAGATGAATATAAAACAGTTAACCTATGAAAAAAGAGGATGGGACCGAAACTAGTTTGCCCCGTGGCCGATTATCCTTGACCTTTTAACACAGTGTGCCACTGCCAATGTGCGAAAATACATTTTATACATAATTTAAAATTAACAAACTTAATGGACAAGAATATAAGCTTTTCGAAAATGTATGCCTTTATTGTCACATCAGGCAAACACGATCGATTGCAATGCGGTTCTTACTGTCTGGCAACGAACCTGATATGCCATTGCATGTAGTATCTCACTAATATTATAACTGCGTAAGGTTGTTTCTGTGTTTAACTCTCTTCACGCCCCAGTGGCTCAACGGATTTTGATGAAATTTATAATACAGATAATTTAGGTCCTGGAATAGAACATAGGATACTTTTTAACCCAAAATTAACAGTTTCTGTGGAAACCACAGGGTGATGATATTACTATAACACTATATGACGTATAAACCCAACAAATGGAAACAATCATTATTAAAAACTGTTTGTAGGCAACGCACTGGTACAGCTTTGGTGGGAATATGTCTTCTAATATCGCTATGAAATAATAACAATACGCAAAGTCACGGGTGACAGTTATTTACGCATACATAACTTACCTATTGTTAAAATGAAATTGAATAAACTAACAAAATGTTGACGTTCGATAGACAGGTCGCACGTAGGTTATTAACAAAGGTCGAGCTAGCATTCGATGACAGCACCCACTTTTGTTCGAAGACGTAATGATTATGTCATTCATAAGAATTCATAAAACCTTTAGATTTTATGAATTTTACGACATCATTGTTCAATCAAGTCCGACCTCTACCGTTACCGCTGGTAATCAAACAAGGAAGTGCATGAAGACGAGCGCAGTACGTACTGTCAGCCTCAAAGCAGCTGATTATGATTGTGTTTTCTTCCGTCATAATTTCACGCACTCAAAGTCAGTAGGTTTTTTTAATTTGAGGAAAACCCTTTCAAAGCTTTGCAAGTCACAGCATGCGAATCCTCGACTTGTGTGTAACGGGGCTTATTTGTGGCACAAGGTGTTGCCAGCCTTTCGCGTCAGTATTTGTTAGGCCGCCCAAGGTTCGCTGATGTGGCTTAATGACAGCTATTAACCAATAGAATCGATGGCTCAGCATGCTCCTCAAAGCATAGAAATCCGCACAATACTTACCTACGAGAAGTCATCGATGCGGGGCCGAGGACCGAACCCGGTGTAGTTACGTTGCAGAGCGAAAATTACACAAATTACCCATCGGCCACCATCTAATGGGGAATGGGCTGAAATTATTTCAAATGAATTTTTATTTGTCTTAGCGACGAGGCGAGAAAGTCGTTCACCTGATACCTTTTTGTAATAGTACAGTAGGTATGCCTGAATCTTTAGAAAACTTTTGTCATGTGGCAATAAATTTGATCTGATTAACTCCTGGTTAATTTGTTTGATCTTTGTAGTACCTCGCCTTAAGCCTTTTGTTATTTTTTAATACCCGGAATTCTAAAAGGCTTCACCGGGCGTTGACCGTCGAACCTGTCTACACATTGCGATTTGCGTTCGGACAAAAAGGATAGTCTTTTTCCTTATTTCAGATTTGGTTTGATTATTGAACCAAAGAAAGAGAGTGAGGGAGTTACGAGTTACGAGTTACGAGTTAAAAATTACTCAAACATATTTGAGTAATTTTTTTTATTTTTCTGAGCGACGAAACGAGCAAGACGTTCAGCTGATGGTAAGTACTACGCCTACCCATAACAGCTACAGCTACCCAGAACTTTGCATTGCATAATCCTGCGCGGCACTGCACTGCGCTCGTCACCCTGAGACATCGGCTCTAAAGTGTCATATGCCTAGTAACTTCGCTGGAAATAGCGCCCGTTAAACCGGAACACACTAATGTTTGCACACTACTGCTTGGCGGATGAATAAAATACATTAAATATAAAATGCGTAATTTTGTATTTTTGTTTGTGCTCTTTTCTGTGTTCTAAACGGCTGAATAGATTTTACTGGATTTTGGTACAAATATGCTTTAGGCCCTGGAATAGAGCATAGAACAACTTTTATTCCGTAAAATTAACAGTTCCTGTGAGGTAATACTTAACGCGGATAAATCGCGGGCGCATAGTGCGAAACAACAGTGGAGTAGTCTACGTTCAATTGACTTCGGAAGCTTTTGCCGGTTGTCAACATTGTCAGTACAACTAACCGTAGCCCGCGGTAACGTCCGCGAAATTTTCGTTTTTCACATGAAATCTGCATTTTTCCGGGATAACTAAACTAAAGAACACTATAATTTTATAGCAAATAGGCAAATGGTTTATTAAAACGGCCATTTCATAGGTAAATAAATACCTATTGATTATTATAGTAATATGTATATTATCTTACTAAATCCTATAGAAACAGAGTTTAATTATGAGAAGTAGGTACCTACCAAGTTACGCTGCTTGCCTAAGAAATAATTACGCAACCTACGCCACAATACTAAGTATATATTTTTACAATTACCTATTAGGTAAGTAATAAAAAACGAATTTTTAAGAACCTACATATTATTTCAAACACCTAGATACACTTTTAAGTCAGTATATTCCAAATAAAAATTATACATGGTAAATCGCAATCAAATGCATATTGCATTAATTAGAACTGAGGAGCGCGTTGATGTCTTTCTCACTGCGCTACGCATAATAGGGCGGTCGTCTACGTGACCTTTACGTGACATAATAATATGTTTATTGTGTTTTCAAACATACCTTTGTGATTTTATTACTATATGTGGCATATATTTGCAATTAAAAATCGCTTATGTATAGAGAAAGGTCGATGGATGCTAATCTACTGCTGGATCCGCATTAGAGTTGCGTAAAGTTTTTAATTTAGCCGACGGCCTTGTTTGGTATTTGATTATAATGTTTAGTCCACCAGTGCAGTGGAGTATCCAGGAGGGCTGAGTGCGGGCGGGCGCGGCGCAGGGCTCCGGCGGGACACGCCGAGGGCGGCGCGGGCCGCGATCCTATGGCGCCTGGTGGGCGCGCGGCTATAAGTAAGAGGTGCGCTGGCCGCGGCGAGGTTAGTCGCCGTACGGCAGCGCGTCGCCAGCGGTGTATTCCCGCATTCCCCCTCCGGTGCGTTACCCCCGCTCTTGCACGCACTCGCCTTTCTCACACGATCACCGGCGATCCTCGCTTGCGCAACCGACTCCGAACCGAAAGGTCGCCGCTATTGGCATTTAAGCGCTCTCTGACATTAGCGTTGCATTTAAATGTACGATGCAGCTTCCTCGTTGAGCTTCACTGTCGCAACTGTGTTCGCTTGGGAAAGGCGCGTGTGTTGACGTGAGGTCTCTGTTGCAGTCAGCAGCCCGAGCGAGCCGGGCAGGCACGCACGCAACACGGCAACGCAACGCCACGCGCAACACTCAACATGATCGCCAGGATAGCACTGTGAGTACCCACACTTACACACTATATTCCACCCACTCGAAACTGCTCTATGAATAACTAGCCGAGAATTTTACGGCTGTTATACTATCGAGACGTGATAATTATTATTGTATTGGATGTGGTGATTGGACACAATCACTTTCTAACGGCGGCTACGCTGATAATTATTATGTATATATTACCTTGTGAGTTGGGTCTGTCAACAAATATGCTATCGTCTGTTTGCATTTGTTCTCGCGATTTACGTTTCGTAACCCCCGGGGATAGACAGACGGTTCGGACGCATAGTCTAATGTGACAAAAATTAGATTTGATTTATTGTGTGGAAATCAAGTTTTCATTGCTCAATCGCAGTTGACTGACATCACGAATGGGGGCGCTATTTCCCAATGAAGGCTGCGAAACATTAGTTTAAAAATATGCACGACTTTGTGCGCATATTGTCTCTGGCGGCGCAACTCGAATCCGCCGAGCCCTTGCACTTTCTAAACTTAAAAGCCCTCGATAAAATTAACGTTTAAAACATCAATGCCACAAAATAAATAATGAACGTTAATGACAAAGCCTCCGAGAGACCTTGAAGAAAGCTCTTTCTTACTGAGAGTTGCTCATGTATGCACGTTATATGATGTTCGAGTAAACAATAATCTTTAAAGTATCCATTGTTGAAACAGTCGTACCCGTGATTTACAGAGATTCGCTTTAAACCGCAAATGAACAGTTGTGACAACTTTCTGCGGAAAGCTTATTTTCCAGCTTGTTTTCTCCGAGACACGCGCTTCTCCGTATCTACAGGGTGATACCAATATCAAGTCATTGACTTATATTTACAAAATACGCAATTATTTTATATTTGTAACGGGTTTTGTAATAAAAAGATGCATTCACCATAATTGAAGTCATACACACTATTATATCTGTTTCTCAAGCTCCTGACAGCAAGTACCTACCTACGGCCACTTTGTCTTTTTGTTTCATGGATTCAACTAAATTCGTGTTTTTCCTGTTTGTCCGCGTCCTAAAGTATAAATTAAGAAAATGTAAATCATCATGGAACATAATAAAAAATGTGGAAAAAAATGTATACTTAGATAAGTCTATGCAAAGGTGATTCCATTGAATTTAAAAATAAACTTCTTAGCTTTAAACAAGATTAGTAATAATTCTTTATGAAATATGAGTAGGTACAACAAAAATGAAATCACGGTCTTGTGTAGTTAAAGGAAAACCACAGCTCTATTCTACGAACACTAAAATGTTAATCGCCGGTTATAACGAACAAGCAGTTAACCGTATATACAATTGCTCTAATGGTATTATCAAGTTGACAACCGTATAAATTGCTTTCGCAAGATAGACGCAGATTTCGTTGCGCCCATTCCTATTTGTGTGACACGCACTGTACGAAATTAATACGCACTGTACAAGGTGGTACAAGCGTACAAGGTTTAACTTGCGGTGAATTTCTCAACTAATCGGCAGTTAACGGCCGGTCAATTAAAAATAATGTATTTTTTTTAACAATCGGTTACGGTCAATTTCGGGGAAAAGTGAATGAGTGATCATTCAAATTCTTCGACTTAAATTAATTAATTTAACAAACGATTTGTAAATATCCGAATTTTATTTCATAATGAAGCGGGTACTAGTACTAGCGGGTATTTGAAGTAGTTTCAAATTAAATCTTGCAAAATATATAATAGTTACTGAAATTAATTTATGCTAACAAGCGTCTGTGAGATTATAATTACGGTTAAGTAGGTCCCGAATCAAAAATGTTACAGTCTAGGAAAAAGTGTTTCAGAGAAGAAAATTATTCAGAGGTTGCGTGTCGCGCGTTTATGGAACATTTAGTTTCTTTTTGTTTATACGGACCGTGTGACATCCTTTGAATTTAAAATGTGTTGAGTTTGGACAAGTAACCGAAACAGAACTTAGGCGTTGAGATTTTATTAGTTTTTTTTTTAAACTCGCGTGTCTTCCCTTGTTGATGTGTCATATGATGGTATATTAATTATCCATTGTTTCCGTTAGCGTGGCGTTTATGCAAATCACACAAACATTTGTCGTCATTTCATATCTCTCTAAAACTGTGCAGAGAGTTTCAGTAAAGCTTCCACCACTTCAGTGAATCGTGACGTAGACTGTGACTGACTAGGCGCAGTCAACATTTTGATAAAAGCTACAAATATAAGCACATTTGACACTGGCATAATGCACAGGTAAAACAAAACATTTAAAAAATAAAAATTTGTAGCTTTGTTTTAGGGTGATTATAAAATTAAAGTAAAAAGCACTCCACGCTTTTTAATCATAAAATTAATTATTTTTCTACTATTTTAATTCGGCTTGCTATTCAAGCGTGTTTTATTTTATTATTGTATTTTCATCGGTCCTTGATAAGTGTGCTAAATTTCGATTTAATCCGATGTTTTGAAGGGGGTCAAAATCATGTTCAAAGTTTCCGTTACATACCAACATACGTATGAAGCTAATAAAAGCGTGTTAAAAAAAGACGAATGTCACACGCATTATTATATCATAGTTTCCGATAAAATGTGATCTAACAATGGTGAAACTCTCTCCTTGATTGCGAGATGATGTGCTAAGTACCAAGGCGGATGCGAGCATTCGGATGGCTACTCAACTTTGGCTTTTATTTATTGAAGTGGCGACATACGTTATAGCATACCTATACTTACGTCTAGGCAACTAGGTAGAATGTCAACGCCTTAGAACCTGGAGGCATACCATGACATCTTATAGCAATTCAATTGAAGATCTAAATTGAACCGCGGCGCATAATCGTACCGTGACGTCTTTTTTTTATTTTGATGCCATTTTCAACCTAAAATGGTGACTGCCCTGACGGCCCACTGCTGAGCACGGGCCTCCCCCCACTTTCGTGAGGAGGAATAGGCCATAAACCACCACAGGGCGCCAGATTAGTGGATAACATACCTGCCTCCGAAATACTTCTCGTAGGTATATGAGTTTCCTCACGATGTTTTCCTTCACCGGAAAGCGAGTGATAATTACAAGAAACACATTGGTACGTGCCTGCACTGGGATTTGAACTCACGTACCTCTCCTTGGAAGGCGGACGTTCTCCAACTAGGCTGTCACCGCTTAGGCAGTGTACCCATAGGTATTATCGTCGTAGATACTTCATCTTTCTTTATCTAAGCTAGAAGAAAAATAGTATTATTTTTATGTAACCCTAACTCTATCATGTTATCGTTATCTTTAATAGGTGTGTTATATTTAGCTCAGTCAGGTAAAGCGATCCTTTTAGATCCTAAATATGTTTAAAAAGTTTAGCACGGTTGTAAAGCGTTTGCTTTATTGTAGGCACTTATTTAGTTAGTTTATATTTGTAGCATGGATTACATTTATTAATAAACTGGCTGCTGCACTGTGGGGCATACCATTTAAAGTAAGATGTCGTGAAGATTTAAGATTGAGATAAGCTTTTGGGTGTAAATAAATTCACATTAACTCCTTTTAAGTTAAAGCAAATAAGTATACGGATAAATGTGTCATGGTTTCTATGAACTTTGTCTCACTTATCTTGAATACGGGTAGCAGAAACGATTATAATAATAATAATAATAATAATAATAAATCATTTATTTCAGATTTAAAATCCATACAAACATAAATAAATCATACAATAAAAATCAAATAAAATTACATAAAAAAAAAAAAAAATTAAAGAAAATCACAAAAATTACAAAATTAAAATTAAAAATTTAAATTTAAAAATTATAACTAGTACCTAAATTTTACCCCCTATCAGAGTCCGCATCCATCGGCTCTGCATGGGACAGTCCTGACGCGACACAACCATCTGCAGGATGCTATTGCGGCTGCCTCGCACCCGCTGCAGTAGGGAAGCGACTTTCTTGCGAATGATCGCATGAAAGTCGTAAAAATAATTATAAAGCTAGGGTTTTTTTTTATTTTCCATTGGTATATTATTATTATTAACTTTATTTATTTTACTTCTTAAATTTAAATTTATTTTACAATCCTTTACAAAACTAATAAAAATACAGTCTACTAAAAATATTATAAAAGAAACTTAAACCTAGGATACCACCGGTAGCGGAGCAAGGCCCAGGCTACTGATGGTTAGGGCTGCAGAGAGAGGAACCTCCTGACAATACGCGCCGTGTCGAGGAGTACTGCCTTTTTTTTTTTTATTTTTTTTTTTTTTTTTCCCGGGGAAATGCATTAGGCATACCACCCGGCCCCGGGGGGGAGCGGGGTGGTTATGTGGGACTCCCCCGCCAGCTGGTCTGGCGGGGTTTACCCACTAAAACCCCGGGGTGTTCTCCTCTCCGCATTATGGAGGTGGTCACGGGTTCGCACGGCGCTTCCGCGACCACCTCTGCGGGCGCCCTCCCGGGCTCGCCACGTGAGGCTTGGGCCTCTTTCTCCGCTGGGTGCGTCCCGGAACACACGGGCCGCACCTCAGCTCGGGACTTCTAACTTGGGCGTTGGACCCCCGATCCGCGGCCCAAAAGTCCCCGTTATTGGTCCCTCGCTGTGCCCTCTGCTGATCAGAGGGACACGCGAAGGACCTCTTCTCGCCAGGTTATTTGCTACGGCCACCAATTCCCCTAGGAGAATTGCTGACCGAACCCCAGGGTGCACCGGCCCAACTGCTGCCCTTCCCTCCGGATGCAACGCATCAAGAGGGACGAACAACAGCCGGGCACTCGTGGAGGTTACCTGGCCCGCACCCCGAGGAGTACTGCCTTCTGCATCCGACCCTTAATCCAGCCGTCTAGCGAAAGCCTCTTAAGGTGTTGGTCGAGGCTCTTCGCTACAAGGCCATTTTATTATTTATTATTACTATTTCTGAGGTAGGTATGATATCCACCAATCAGGACCGGGCCCCCTTGGTGGCATATGGCCTAATCCTCCTCGCGAACGAATGGGGAGACCCGTGCTCAGCAGTGCGCCCACATGGGTCGATGATGATGAAGATGATTATTAACATTGGTTTTTATAAATCATATTTAAAAATATCCTAATGTAGCCTTAAATATGATTGTTGTAAATCAAGCTATATAATGGCATGTAATATATTGCTGTTATTAATATAGTAAAAACTTATGAAATTTAAATTTAAACCAATTTAAGACATTATTTCGAGGCAGGGAAGTGAAAGAAATCTTGTCAAGATTTCTTTCATAGCCGAAATATGTAGATAAAAGCGTAGACAATAACATAAATATGTGTTGCGGACTTTAAATGATATATATATTGAAATTTAGACCATATTTAAGTTTTTTTATATATAGTAATGTGAAAGAAATCGTGTTACTTATGGACTAAATATGTAAATGAGAGATTGAACATATGATTTTTATTCCTGATTTAAAATATTTGTATTCCTTATAAGCACATTTTTACCGATTAACCGATTAAAGATGTTTTCAAATGAAAACATCTTTAATCGGGTAGCCCTCGACTTAAAGCGTAGTATCGTTAAAACTTATGAGATTAATAAGGTTTTTGGTAATAATTACTAACTAGCCTCGTTACTAGCGTTCATAACTTCCTTTACGTTAATATTTGTTGTCTCCACTAAAATTGCTGCCTTAATTTTTAATCGATTTTGGCATTGAAACTTTTTGCTACTTTTCTATCTTTATTTTCTTATCGTTTTTTCAACTATTGTTTGTGCCTTGAGAAGGGTAAATTTGGTTGAAACATTGTGAGAGGTTTAGTTTTTCGTTTTGGCTCCGCTTGATTAGTGCATTCAGCCAGTCAAGTGGTTAAAACTTTAAGATTTTTAGATTTTCGTCCACGTGTCAACTCTCAGTCAGTAGGTAGTCTAGGCAAAGTCACGATTCAGTAAAGTGGTGGGTGCTTTACTGAAACTTTTGGAGCGAACACGTAACGACACTTTATTTGACTTTGTATTGTTTGCCCACACTCGCACACGTTAAGAAACATCTAAAATATTATATTATAACAACAATATTACACATTAATACTGGAAGAAACAAAAAACACGTTTTCGCTTTCCCGCCAAAAAGTGGTGACGTGAAGCTTGACTGAGATGAAGAGGTGAAAAGGACCGGGCATTTTTAGAATCATAGAGGTTATTTAATTAAAACGCCACGCGGAGAGGGTCTGGTCGATATCAGAATAATTATTGGAATGGTGATTATAAAGGCGTGGACGTATCACTCGTGAATAAAATATTCACGAGTGATACGTCCACGCCTTAAATAAAATAATTATATCTATCGTATGTTCACGAATTAATACAATTAGCATAAAATCTTCATGCAACAACATTGAAAAAAGAAACAATACCGCTGTCTAGAAATGCCTTCCGTCTAATATTATAAAAGGGGAAAGTTTGTGTGCGTGTTGTCCTCTCTTCATACCGCAGCGGCTAAACGGATTTAGATGAAATTTGATATATACTTCAGATCCTGGAATAACAAATAAAATTGTTTGTGTCCCGTATTAATGAAAAGTTCCCGTGGGATAACAGTTAACACAGGTCAAACACGAGATGCTGGTAGTTATTAAGATTTCAATTTGTTTTAATAGTATTTATCTTTACACGCAAATATGTGTGGATGGCCTTAACTACAGCATAGCAAGTACATTGTTTCCAAATAGTCACATGGTTTTCACTAGGCGTTGTAAAAGTACGAGTAATTAACTTTTTACAATTGTTTTAATTGACGGAATGGACATTATGCATTGTTTTTGCTCACAATGAAAGTTAATAGACTAAATATAACAAATAGGCGTTCGTTGACATTGCTGCGACGTGTTTTTTTAACAACAACACTACTTTTTTCTTTCAGTACTTCCTAATTAGGCAATTTAAGTATAGTCATGTCTAGATAAGAATTCGCTTTCGAAAAGCTAACGTAACGTTACGCAGTTAAATGCGAAATTCGGTCCGGCTTATGTTTTTGAATACAAATTAGATTGGGAATTTCTCTATGCTACAGATTTCGATGAGGTTGTGTGAAAAAGAAAGTGATTTAAACGTGTCGATTGACGCTCGAGCGGCGACCCACGCCGCCGTCGGTAATTTATACGACGTAATCTTACGTGGTTTTGGTACTACATAAAATATGCTCAAATTGTTTGTTGCAATTGCATACTATACGGACGGGAAAATTCATTTTGCATTTTGATTTGATTGCTTTCTATTAAAGCGTTGATGATTTCTATTATGTGTTTGTAAATCCTCTGAAATTACCGACGGCAATGGGGCAATACGTGCTACCTGCAATGTAACAGCCAACAGTGGTATTCTGTTACGAAAAATTGGAAAATTAAAATTCAAAGTGCAATTTTTCATAATTATTTTTGCTACCCACAGTTGTTTTTGTCGTTCGTTCGTCGCTTTACTACTAAATTCCCAAATGATACGGGCTGTTATTAAGCTGGGAAATGCACAAGGCAATGTAACTGGGTAGAGTAGGATAGGTCACTGAATCAAGACGGCCCTTCTTAGTTTGATGGATATGAAGTCTGTAGATATGGAGGTTGCATATGTTATACAGCTGCGTGAGCGTGTTTTATTGCGGACGTCCTGCGGGCAGTCGTCGTTCGGCGCGGGCGATGGCACCACCAGTTTCCCCGGAAAACCTGCGCCGGCACCTGTGAGGTTGTAATATCCGCGCGTGCAGTTTTTACTGGAATAATCATAGTGGTGTAGCGCTAATCAAAATTGAACAGCCTTTTCATTATATCTGAGCCTACTCCAGGCCAAGCTACTTATCTGAACCATACGCTGCTGTGTTCTTGCATGAATGGGGATGGCCTTGATATGCTGTAATGTGTGTCGTTGGTGTTATTTTCAATCTTGTAAGGTGCCCAGGAGCAATTTTTTAACTGGTTTAAAAAGTAGAGGAGATTTGGAATTCGGTTGTATATTTGTAACCTCTGAACTCCACTATGTATGAAAAGCTTTTGATTTTTTTTTATTTGAAGGTTAGTAATATATACTTTCAGATTGATCCCATAGAAATATCATCATAAACAGTTCAGCAGTTTGGTTCTTAGTAAATCCATTTGAATTCGATTCTTTTACGAATATTATGTAAAGGACGCGTCTATACCAGAATATATAGCTACAAGACCGTGGTCTCACTAACACACTGACTCGACGCAAATTCCCGTGGGTCACACAAGTACTTGCCCTGTGCGGGAAACGAACTCGTCACCCCACGTTTCAGAGTCGATTCAACACCAACATACTCCATGGAGGCCGTTAGAGCACACGCAGAACTGCCTGCTATAAAAACTGAAATCATGCATGAAAGCCGGACGCGAGGACTGCTTGCCTCATACCTCTCACCGGTTGATTGAAATTCAAGCCACGTCACAAAGTTCCAAAAGACGTGTATTATTTCAAGGATTCGGTTAAAAATAGGTCGTATGAGGTCCGGCGCGACGTCGGCGGTGACCGGCGGGGCGACCTTCACTTTCGCTCTTTACTGTGAATCTTCCGACACTAGATCAGTCGATTTTGCGCGAGGCCTTACTCAGTTCAACTCTTAATGTTTTACAGCCACTCAAAAACATTGCTATATCATCTATTGTACTTTGCTCCAGTGTGGTTACAATACTGATAGTGAATATAATCATGGAAAAAAGTTTGTTCTTCCGGATATTTTTTTCTCTCGTCTCTGTAGTCTAACTTCCTGCAAGACACAGAACATCTTGGTGGCCACATAAGCCTGTTAAAAATGGTTGAACTTAGATATAACTGTTTTAACGGTCGTAATAAACCGCTCAGTAGTCAGAAGGAGAAATCAATAAAACCTCATAAAAGATTGACAGATACTGTAACCGAAAAATCTCAGTAATGGACCCTAAGTTAATATGCACTTACGAACAAGCGAACACCAAGGCGTTGTTATGTCAGCAGTCGGCTACACGTAATGACGCCGCTGCAGATGTCACATCCGTCCCGCTTTCGCCTCCCGCTGCGTGGAGCCTCCGTGACCATAATCGACGAAAACTGGTCATCCAAACGCCGTTTCATCTGACCACTTTTGTCTCGGTACCTCAACAGTTGTATCAATGACAATAAAACAGGCTTTGAACCGGTAGTGCGCATAGATATCGCAATAGCGGTGTTGTTCGGATTCAAGGGAGGTTATTTTAGTCTCAAAAACAAATAGGATCTACTTTCCCGTCCAAGGACATGTTTGGGTAATCATAACCGACCCGGAATAAAGAATAGAAAGTAGCCGTGCGCCCACAAAAACCTTAACTTATACGGTTTTACTGTTCACAGATGTAGGCTGACATTTTAAAGCATGGATAAACGCAAATTCTTCGGATACACGATGGATATGAGTCGAAACGTCTAATTAAAAATCTGTCGATAGAATCGTTGGGCTAGTTTTCATACCACTTTATAGAGATACAGAGGCGGTACAATATTTTATTGATTCATGCACGTGGTCTGTTCTTTATTCAGAACCAGAATGATGAATTTCATCCGTAGATCTTTACTGATACATGCTTTTACATTGGGATGGTCGCGTGTTGTGCTCAATGCTCATGCCATTTATGTAACGCCGTATCTATTCACTCGACACGTGCTTAAATGTTAGGAGTAATTGCTTGAGTGTTGAAAAGTGGCTCAAAAGTTTACCTGTTGACAATTCTTAATTACTTTTGAGAGTTGAGCGCGATTGCTCTGAGGTAACTTCTCTCGGAAGTCTTTCATCTTCGTCGATAAGGTTAAAAACCGATCTCTTGTTGACAGCCCTTGTCTGTTTATTCACAGCAACTACGCAGTATTGCTTGGAATGTAATGTAATATCATAATAGATATGCGGAAACACAGTTTTCAAAATTACAATTCATAATGAAGATGAGCTTTTAACTTTCACATAATCTTGTGTCTGAAAGTCCGGAAAGCCGAAATTCTCCAACACGAGATCAGTGCTAACGTCTTATGTAATATAACATTAACTAGCTATCCAAGAAACTCAACAAAGCTTCTAGACTTTTAGTATCATTGTTTACCGCGTTCCTTCCGTGGCAATGGTTAAGATAAAGAGATCTAATGAATTCAAAGATTATACATGACACAATGATGTAAACGGCGAGCGCGTGGGAAATGACATTGGTACCGAGAGCACGGGTGGTTCATTGCTTTTCCTATGAATTTTAGTTCCTCAACGGTAAGGCCCTCAAGGCTATCTTGTTATTGTAAGTTCGATCGGTAACTGATACAAAAAACGTTATAAGTACCTATATAAGCAGTGAAAACGTTGGACGTGAGATGTAGATTAAGTCGTTCCGGCTCGCATTTAAAACCTTGTTATTACAATGTTAACATCAGACTCGTCCCCAAAACTGCAAAATTCAACGAACCTAACAAGTTACCGGACTTATTACGAGTATATATTGCCTATAAAGCATGTATTGTTCATGAGCGTGGCTAATTAAAAGTACAGTAATGCAATTCTTAATTGCCTCTTTTATTTTTGACGCAACACAAACCTTATCAGTTTGCGAGGTACGTTCTGACTTGGATGCTTGCACTTTCTACTACCAATGAATATGTCAAGGGCAGCCGGTCGCGGGACGGGTCACGACCCCAGGAGAAGGAGAAGTGGCGCTAATCCTCTAACCGTGTGCTAATTTACGCAATACACATACCACCTATTGTCTTAGCTGTCGATACGTAATTTCTACGTACGTTACGATACGTTATTTCTGGGTGCGCAAACCTCAGGGTTAGAGAATGCAATCCCTAGTTGACATTCCTAGTTCAAGTTCTAGAGATGCAGGGTTTGCTGAGGTGTATCATTGCTGAGGTGTGCCATTTTGCTCGATTACTAATAATGCATATTCACCCAATGCCGACCGGGTAACACAAAAGCACCCTCAGAACCGGCTCCGCAACGGCGCCGGCCGCATTATTGTCGCAACATTCACATTTCAGCACCAGTACGGTGACGCCTCATGCGGAAAATTAACGGAAAAATGTTCCAGACACGTGCCTCACTAGACCGTATTGATCAAATCGTAGAATGCTGCAAACATTACGCAGCTTTTGCGATGCCACGCGGACCGCATATAGGCACCATAGTCTATACTCCTAGTTCTGAGTTTACGCAAAATGTCATGTTTTCCTAGAACGGGCTCTCGACTGACCTTGCGCTGCAGCTCTGCATCCGTTTTACAAGCGGTTGATACTTATTCTGGTAATTTGCTTAGATTTAGTATTTTAATATCGCAATAAAAATACAGCATCTTGGGTAATAAAAATATTCTCCTCAGCAACAATCCTTGTTATCCAAATCTATTGAATAAATTCATAGCTTTTGTGACATTTTAATATCGTGCTCTTTATCCGTCCGGTTCTCTCGGTTGCTTCATATGTTATCATGCTCAAAGTGAATTTTGATGCCACAAGAATTTGAATAACTGTGTGGTATTTTGTGGCTAATAAAATATACATTTGGTTATGCAAAGCTTATTAAGCGGTGTGTGCACAGCGGCCGAATCTGTTAGCGGTGATAGAATACTGTTTGAGGCTAAATAGTTATTGGCGGCGCGAGCTAACAGTATTTGCGCAAACAGTACATACATTATATCACGGGTTTCATCATAGGCGCGCCGGCGTCGCTGGCTCATCACTCGCAGAGAAAAGGCTAAGTGAGGTGTGTCATAACAAATTGACATTGGATTAAGTTCATTGCATCAGTGGTTCTCGGGGTCCGGGTAGAGTAAGCCTGCGTCGATCGCATAATCGGATATTTATGTGGCTCTTCGCGTTTTGTAAGCGTCACTTTCGGCTTCGACCAGTTTCACTTTCCTGCCGACGACCTTTCGAGGAATGCGCTGAGATAACGGATGAATAAAACATCGTGCTTAGAGGTGGTGTGCCATTGCCTGAGGGATGTGCATGTGAGATGTACGAACTTTGCGCAACTCTGATGTTAGAGTTCGCCTAATTTGCTAATTACCAGCTAGAAAATAGGACTGTCTGTAAGAGTATCTGGGAGCTTGGAGAAAACTATAGCATCATCACTTTTGTCATCCATCGTGTGCCATGATCCGCCACGCTATTCGTAAATATATTACGGACTATCACTAACTGAGAAGGCAGGAATGCAGTTATAATATCATTAACGGTTACCTCTGTGCATTTGCTATAAAGAATTCGACCTTTACCTATTGCACAGTGGTTACGCAACTCAGGCGCCGGGTGATTCCCAATAATTACCGAGATCGGCGGACCGCTCGCCACGGGGCGTAGTCAAACTTTTCGACCTTTACTACCTTTATTGCGACACCCGGCAGCGCCGGACGTAACTACATTTGTGACTTTATGTCTTTTTTACGAAGTATCTTTGAGACGAATTGTTTAATCTTCGCATACCTACCTGCCCAACTACTCAAACTTATAAAATTTATTAAGATTAAAATTTAAAAGTAATCTTCAAAGCTCAGAGTAAGGACTTTTCGCATCTAATTTTTTTACTTTACCAGGTTTTTTTTCTAGTAAATAACAAATTAATTTCAATAAATACCAATGCTAATTAGTAACGAGAGTCAATCTCGTGCAATAAGCACTATTTATTATTTTATTGGTTTGTTTTAGTGGCGACGCGCAAGGTTTTTTTGTTGTTACGTATAAAAGACTTCAACGCGCGCATTTTAGGTACACGTACGCCGATTACCAGTAAGGAGAGTTACGTTTTTCCTATTGTTGTACGTAACCCTAAAAATAATCAAATTGAGACCCCGTCTTTGGAGTCAGTGGAAAAGAAAACGGCGTGGCGACGACGGTGAGCCGCCGGCTGCCTACGTAGGTTCCTGCTCAAAACATGTTTTATATGACTGCATTGTGGTAAAAGTTGATTTTCTGCTTGGGAAGCGTAGGTATTTGGCAAGCGCGTACCCAGCTGGACCTTGGCTTGTGGTTGGCAGCCCTTAGCCGCAATCGGCTTAGAAAAAAAAAACAATATCGTAAACACTCTACCATGCAAACCTCATTAAAATATGTAATTAACCTCAAGTAGGTTTATATGAATTGGCCATAATACTAGTCTCATGAAATATTTCTAATGAGTAGTGAGTTGAGCCATAGATAATGAAAACGCTAATGGTATAGAGTGTGCAAATACCAACGCAATGTGGTGGATGGCTAGAAATATACATTCAAAATGAGTACTTACTTACACATTGCTTTTAAGTTTTAATTATAGGATATTGTGGTAACATTTGTTTATTCCTTCTTCTTTGGGTACCTCCACCCATTTGGAGTTCAGATATATTTATACGTTTGATAAACTCTGGAGTTTTATCATATAATATGTATTGTAAGGCTTTTCCAAGATGTGTTGTTAGTAAATCTCCTCAACCAATCAACCCACTGCGTTGGTCTGCTTGATCAGCCCAAAAGCAGTAGTTAAACACCGAGCTCATAACAAAACCTTATACACTTTGAAATGTATATTTGAGAAATCTCTGATTACGAAAGAAACCATTTGCCGAATTCCAGAAAACATTGGCAAAACATTGTAAAATAAATCTGTGAGTCAAACATTAGCATGCGCCTAGCAAGAACGTGTTCGCTTCAACAACAGACGGCAGTGCGTGACTCTGATAGTATTCCAAGCATGTGTGTGAACATGTCCACAGTGTGCATCGCATCCATCCTGTGGATAAATAAAGAGATCAATAGACACGTTTATAGAATAAAATTGACGTTATGTTGATAGTAAGTCTTTTTAATACAAACTAAATACATAATTATGTCTACTGTGCTTTTGACAATTCGTTACCACAGAACACATTATAATTATGTAGAAGTACTAGATTTCCATGTATAAATGCTTTGATATTAGGAGTTTTTTTACGCGAATTCAATTTAATGTTTACAAAATAAAACTGTATCTATCCGTGCACAGATTAATATCAAAATATATTTTTACTTAATGAAATATTTTCACAGGGGAATAAATGAATTAGCAATTTACCGAGATAGTCCAAGAGAATATAGAAAAAGTACCTAAAACGTAAAATATACAGATCTGTTCTACATTCATAATTGTAAACGAGTAGTACGTCTCATTCAGTCAAATAAAAAAAAAATTGTCGATGTCCGTAAAGGTGGGAAGTCGTTCTTTAAATAAATGAGCCGGAACATGACTTCCTAACATCCATGATGTTAGTTTATTTACGTAACGTGACATAATAATCACCTAAAACCTCTTTTACCGACTGTATTCTTCAGTAATTGCCATAATAACAGGCAAATAATTGCTCTATTTATGCATTATGAATGTTTATTGTAAGCAAATTATTATTGAGCTCTCATGAACTGGTGCTATATGAAATTTGCTTTATTTCAAATGATAGTACACTTATTTAACTGTAGGTACTAACAGAAATAAAAACACTAATATAAGTGAAGCTGTGTACGTAATAAATATACAGCAAACACGCATAGTACCTGAAAGATTGCAGAAACAAATTGTCTTTTCCTACTGCACTGATATTGGCGGACACGGGACGTGCCCTTGTTCGCTTTATTCCTTTTTAATTAGAGCTAGTTAAGCTACAATGTAGCGCATTTGGTGTCCTAACGGTTATGTTAGGACGTTAATATATCGGTACAAGCCAATGAGTCCCCGGCATGCGGCATGCGGCATGGCTCATCGATAACACATCAGCGCTGGCGCACGACTCGAGTGTTAATTTTTACGTGATCGCCATTTAGTTCCTTCAGGGTTGATGAACTGCGGTACCGTTCCAAGCAATACGACTTATGTACCGGACAAGTGGCTATTTTCATCACATATTTTAGGGCAATGACTGCTCTTACAAACGACATTCTTTCCGCGAACCAAATGTAGATACCCTTGACTAAATCATATTCACAAAAATAAACATTGTTACCCGACAATTATGATAACGAAATTCCTTAATTACTGCATTTGGAACCAAGCCGCAGGCAATTATAGTGGTCTGTTTAATGATCTGTTACTCAATATCTAATTATCGTGGTATTTTATAATTGCGAGCGCTCGGAGACAATACAAATTGATCGTTTCTCAGCTCAGTTGCAAATATGTTGATATGTCTTCTCACGACGGGGCATAATAATATGTTACGATAAGTGTGTAATGTAGACAATTGCTGTTATTTTCTCTCAACGACAGCAATCATGCCGTCGACTCCGACTACTCCTAGGGTGGCTATTGCGGATCTTAGCAAGTCCGATCATACTGCGATTGCTCGATTTGAAAGTGCGAGTAAATAAACGCAATACATCTGTTTCCCTTTCGATTTCATTTCACATTGGACGCATCATCACGTTCGCTTTCATGTCTATGAGATCGTGCACGAAGCGATCTCTATCAGCCGCCGAAGCCGTAATGCTGCAAACGAGTTTACTTGCGGATGACTACGTTTCTCGTGTTACTAATGTGTTGGCACAGCCAAGGCCGCGAGAGATAATCGTGAATCAGTCGATACTTTTGGATTCGTGACATGTGTCGAAGTTTAAATGTCAAGAGTCGATATGGTCCTCGCAAGTTTGTATCTTTGTAGGGAACTTGTGGCGGTCGGCCTCCGTCGCTGGCTTTGTATGTAGGTATAGTTGGTAATAGGCGATTGATTACGCGCATACTTTGCCCCCGTACGTTCACCGGCGACCTCGAGCTGCGCTCACGACGGCGGACCTTGCCTCAGGACACTGCACAGTGCAGGCTACTTATTGTCACCTACCACCGGTCGCCTGCCTCGGTTCGCTCTCACGTGCTCGTTTAGGAAGTGTCCTATTCAATACAGCTCACATGCTCTTGAATTTGATGTGGTTTCCTGCCGCAGTTACAGAAAAACCGCCTCTACCTAAATACGCTTGACCTCCATTGGGCGTTAAATTTGTTGTTATTAATTACGTTATTCGGTTTTATGGGTTTTTTACACACATCATTGAAATTCTTTGCTTAGGAGGTTGTTGTTTAAAAGAAGAATTACAGACTAAAGAAAACTTAAAACTAGAACCTAACTTAACAAATCAGTGTCACAATGTAGAGTGTTATCGCTCTGAACGATCTCTTCGAGACGAGCAGGCACGGAGAGGAATAACAAGACGTAGGTATATTGGACAGCTTTCAGTCAATGAATAAAGAAAGTACATCTTAGGGACCTAGAAACATGAATACTTAACTACTCGTACTTCAAGTCATGTTTAATTTGCTAGTTAAGTACACGCTTATTTCCAACAGAGACTCTCGGTAGTGCACAAAGGTAAAAAAGAACGCGGAATTTCTGAATGTTTCCCAATAATATTTGGGTTTTCGTAACCCTGAACGTTTCGATCTGAGCGATCAAAACCATTTTTATTCAATAACACTTTCTAATAATGCGAGTAATCACGCCAGTTTGGCAACGTGTGCGCTTTACCGAGTTACTAGTATATTTACACTCGTCACAATACTAGTTAACTTCAGCTCCGTGACTATGGCCAGTAAAGCGCGGTGTTTAACTACTTTGATATGTAATAAATCATTTACGTACATACTTAGTTGGCAAAACTATAGAGAAACATAGATGGCGTAGAATTACAAATATTACGCCAATGTTTAATGAAGACCAGTTCATTATGTAAGCTTGGATGTCAAGCTTAAAGAAATTATTTATAATTCAGATCCGGGTTTCTCTGACTCATTATTGATTTTGTGTTTGATAAAATAACCATTATAAAATTTGTTTTTAAGGGCAAACGCGTTGACATCACCTTATAACATTATGTAAAGTTAACTTTAATGGAGATGCCACATGTTGGAAGTCACCACCGAGCTATTCGTACCCTAGAAACAAAAACGGAATATAAACTTTTGATACAACAGAAGAAATGGGAGTTCAAATTTACAGCAGCTAGAATAGATAGATAGATAGATAGATAAACTCTTTATTGAAACACCACAGAACAAAGAAAACTTAAAACTAGAACAAAACAAATTTTACAATTAGTGTCACAATGGGCGGTCTTATCGCTCAGAGCGATCTCTTCCAGACAACCAATAAAACAATAGAAAGCAATATCAATTGCTAGATTGCCTTTGCCCAAATTTGTAACAGCAACCTTATAAATTGCGAACAAACGGAAAACAATAAATATACTTTTAATTACCTATACTGGCCTAGTAAACATCAACCATAACTATTTATTATTTTTATTATGAGCCATGGTCGTCCCACTGCAGGGCAAAGGCCTCCCTAACCTTCTATTCCTCTCGGCTCACAGCCTTCTGCGGCGAGTCCTTCCAGAAGACATCCAGCTCTCACGAATCGCAATCATAAACGTTTTATCAGTATATTATAGGAACGAACTTCTATTAGCTTATAAATTACTAATTAGATGACTGAAGTGATACTACCAAGTTGGAGTTCAGTCCTTGTACGACTAATGACCAAGACTAAATACCTCTCGATTAGTAAAGAATTTTAGTTACCTAAGTTCATTAGGTCTAGGCCAGTCACAAATTGCGTTAACTACTTACTGCGTAAGAGTATGTTACTATTTCACGAGCCTTTATTCAGTAAAAAAAGAGTCAAATTATAGGCACATAAATTATTAAAATAAATTTATTTACACGTGTTGAAGTGTGCTTAGCTGCGCACTTTTGAAATAAAACATAAACGGTAAATATGTTCAAATTACCATGCTTTTGTGAAATAAGAAATCCGAAACCAGTTTCACCGTTGACAGGCCCTTATGACCTTTCCCTAGAAAGCCCTAGCACGACATAAGGTTCAACTATGCCCTTCGTATTACATTTTGAAGATTTCTCCTTTATGAGCTTTCTTCTCTGCCAAGCGCTACACCAAACACGGTTACAAAGTACAATAACACGTATTCTTGTAACAATAATTAATTAATAACCAACTAACTGTTACAACGTAAAACTAACTAACTATGACATACCTACAACACTTGGACAACAGAACACTTCTACGTAGAATTGCTTATTTTTAGCAGACTTGGAAAACGAGGGGATTCTCAATTCAACTGTAATTTTTGGGTATATTATGACCCTGACTTTTGGTTTATTAACTGAACAAATAAATGATAAAAAATCATTTAGAACGTTAACCTAAAAATAAAGCCTATTTTCCATGGTATGGATCTTATAATTACGATTAAGTATATCTCTAGGATTTAGGAACAATTTTAATTTTAATTTTTTATTTTAAATGGTAGATCTGACCGTAGGTACCGGTTTTTCATTGAAAGATTTATACACAGAGAAGACAAACAAATACATAATATTAGTACACTCGCATATCCGTGTTCAAAAAAAAAACTTTGGCATTCTAATATTTCTAATCATGCAGAAAATTTGGCCTGAATGGCGAGGGCGTTTCTTTCAGTCAAACAATTCATTTTTACTAGAGGACAGCATCGAGGTTTCAGCACATGTTTCTAACTGTCTCTTGCATAATCTGGTTGCATCTTTATCTCGGATGGCTGTTTCGAGGACTATTTGCACACTTTTGCTAACGTCGCGTAATCTCAGACCTAATGTCAGCAGTGGAAACCGAAGCTACTTTAGATTGTAACTGGTGACCTCTATTGCCTCTGCACAGGCGATTGTCAAGTTATATGTCTACAATACACAGTTCTTTGGTGCTACTTTGTAAGAAGCTGATACGGGTCAATTAATTTGTGGTTCTATTTTGAGTATTTTTTTGATCGACTAACTTAAATACGGCAGAAAAATATCTACCAACAATGACATCTCAACGGAAAAAGTGACTTCACTGACAGTAACAACTGTTGTCAGAAGTGCCGTACTAGTGAATAATTTACGGCCCTAAGTACGGCAATTAGACGATGTCCAGGGATACGAAACCAATAGAAAAATAACCGTTCGAGTGTCGGCCGACTTTTGTTGTAGGGTTCCGAAGTCGCAGTTTTTATTCTAAAACCTGAACATTTTTTCTCAGGCTGAAGTAATGTTTAATTTAGAGTTTAAAGACGATTTATTAAAATAGACTAGATGTTTCTAAGTCCGCTTATAAATTGTACAAGAAAGCCCAGAGCTTCCACATTAACTTTTGAGGATTGGTACTTTTAGGATTCATGTGTTATTTGAGAAATAGAGATTCTATGCCTAAATCAATAATATATGGGTATCGATATAAATGGGAACATTATTATTATAATGTTCATCCAATAATTCCCAGTTGTCACCACTAGGGACATGGAAGGTGGTGACAACTGGGAATTACCCTCATTTTTTCCATGTATTATGCGATTGTGATTGCAACGCAGTGTATTTATGAAACACACAGTGTATTTGTGCCACTGTGTGCTATGAACGTCTGGGAATGTACCTCGGGTCCTTGACCTACTCCATGGTTGGACTCCCACGGAGAACAATCACAGCTTCCGTCTAAAAAGCAAATTATCTGCTTATAGAATTTCGTGAGTTTTCCACCAATTTTTTTTTATATTAGGTATTCTTTGTTCGTCTCATATTGGTTCTAATATTTCATGATTGGTTTTTATCTATCTGTTGTCTCTTGCACCCACAAATACAGCAAGGCTAGGTACCACTTTTTATGTTATAATATAATGTCACATTACACATTCATTTCTTTTATGACGTTTTCTGGGTTTGTCTTTTTGTGTATACTAAGTAGACTAACTTTTGAATCTCTAAAATAGTGATATCCAATAATCGGAATTCAAGTCCCTACTGCCCCTACAGCTTTTACCCAAAACACGTGGATGTACGGGTATAATTAGGTACACATGCAACGTGTTTGTATTATTATTGTAATCATGCCTTTCGTAACATATCTGCACAACATACATCATGTCATGGATGGTCATTTATAATCTCCATACAAGCTGCAGCTCTCCAGATTTTACTTACAATCAAGTTGATTTATGGTCGTCGACCATACATAAACTTTTATTCATATATCCTCTACGCAGCGGAAATATTAAGAAACTTGTTCTACCGGAAGGCAAAGAAAACGTACTAAGAGTTGTGCTATATTAAGTAAGTACACTGTTTTGTCATGGTAAAATACGTATTTCTTTAAAATTCATAAGCAAGTTTTTCGAGGTTGGTAGTGAATTAAATACTATTTTAGCCGTCTCCTTAATGAGTGAATATGACCTTAATTGTTCAAATTATTCAAAAGTTACACGATCACCAACAGCGATGATAATATACACATAGATCTAAGGTTTTCTTATCATTACACAGGAATCCTTGTCTTTAACGGCATTAACAACAAAATAAGAAAAAAACCTAACATATTATGTTGGAACCTATGTGCTGTGCACACACGATGTTCCCCTTGTATAAAAACTACACTTCGAAGCGGATAATTGGTTTTTAGTGAGATGTTCTCCCTTTCAAGTAGGTACATGAAGGAAATACGGGTTTTTTGAACCCAGATCCTATCAAGTACCGAGAACCATACGAGATCTGATGCACGGTGCATATCCGGGCTTTGTAGTCATTCCACTCATATCGCGAAGCATCCATCTGTTTTTTTTAATTACTTTGGAGTTATAGGCTTGTCTGACAGATCTATTAGTGAATCGAGTGTATACCTGCATTCGCGAGAATTATTTCGAAAGTATGTAATTTAACTGTCCGGTGCTGCAGCCGTATAAATCCAATGAAAATTGGATTCATTTGATATTTTGCCCACACTAAAAATGTCAAATGGATCCAATTTAAATTTTCTTTGGTGTTATATAACACGGCTGAGGGCCCCGTGGTGGATTGGGCTAATCCTACCCATGAAAGTGAGGTGAGATCTGTGACCAGCAGTGGGCGAATATAGGTAGTTTAATTTATTAAAACATAGGCTGAGGTTCATTTGACTCCTATAAGAATAAGATTTACTACTTAGAAGAAAAACTCTATTTGGTACTTATGTTACATTAGCTCGTTTCTGTTTTTAGCAATTGTTTTTTTTATTTGACTGAGTGGCGAGACGTTCACCTGATGGTAAGCGGTACGCCTGCCATTAACAGTTACAGCACCACCCAGAACCCTGCATTGCATGATCCTGCGCGGTACTGCACTGCGCTCGTCACCCGGAGACATCAGCTCTAAAGTCTCATATGCCCAGTAATAATGGCATCAATGTGCAGAATAATCTGTAAATTATGGTCAAATATTACTTGCGTCATTCTAAACCAGTTTACGGGTGAATGTCGTAGTTAATAGAAAATATTTTTTGCGGCTATTGGCTAACGTTTGCTAATATTAGCCATTATAGAGCACGCGATTGTGAGAAAAACAATGTTGTTACCTAGTTTTTAAGTAAACAGCGGTAATACGATTTGTCGCGGCTAATCAAATTAAATCAATCATTGTGGAAACAAGAACCTCTAAGTTTATTTATTTTTGTTCAAAATTTTTTACATTCCTTACAAAAGATATGTTTTTTGTACAGAAATTAGTGAAAACTAACTAAGTACCTAATTATAGAAACCACGAGATTTCCTGGTTTGGGCTGAGCTATTATAACTATTGCCAAACATTTTGGATCTTTTAAATATTTAACATATTTGTCATAATTATATTCAGACGTATGACAATAAAAGTATCTTTACGGGTCTGACCACCTGGTGACCTTTATGACTTGTCCGCAAAAACGAGTTGATTGTCCCTCATGTTAATTGGGTAATGGATTCCATCTTATTTTTAACTTTGCACTTGAGTTTCTTCTTTCGTATCGACGTTTCAAGCGTTGCTTCCTGAGATTATGTTGCAAGTATTTCTTCCTGGGTGATTTATATAAAACAACGTGGTGACAGAAGCCAAACTAGAAATCCGCAATCTAGCTACTGAATGCTCTAGAAACAATCCATCAGTAAGCTAAAGAACGACGAACGTTTTTAGATTAATGCCAATTAATTTGTTAAAACGCAACTTGGGGTGGCTAATGGCTTTAACCCAACTGCGAACCCCGAATATTTCTCATTCATTCATCATTCATTTGACTGAGTGACGAGACGAGCAAGTCGTTCACCTGATAGTAAGCGTTACGAATGCCCATGACAGATGCAAGAAGAAGAACAGATGAAGATGCAAGTTCGCTTCCGGAACAGGGCAAATAATTGAATGTGCCATTAGAATTGTTACCACATTTACTTTTTTACGAGGACCAAAATTACACCCACAAACTCCCAGACTCAGAGCAAATGCCTATAGTCCACACATACCTTTGCTCTGCTTTTTCTCAGATAGAGTAGAGAATGTATAACTATTTGTCTTCTGCGGTAGAGGTCTCTATAGTCAGTAGTCAGCCTATTAGTCCCGCGTAGGACCGCTTACTAGCCTTGTGCCGGCCGACCTTAGCTAGTGAAATTGAACCGGTTACAGTGGTGCGGAATTATCGAGGCTGCATGACTTATGCAGTCACTATTTTCCATAATAAACTAGATACAAATCACAACCACAAAGAAGTGCTGGAAAGACATTCTTAATAAAGTAGTTGGAAACTAGATTAATATAATTTATTTTTTAACAGAAAAAAAAACAAGGATATCGGTTTAAAAGGACGTAGCTCGCTAGTGCCAGATTAATCGATAGATAGATAGAGAAACTCTTTATTGAAACACCACAGAACAAATAAAACTTAAAAGCTAAGACAAATGAAAAAAAAAATAACAAAGATGTACTTAGGCAAGATCGAGTAACACCCATAAACTATACAAGTAAGAAATGATGAACGATGATGACAACGTTGCTTGTCAAAGTGTTAAGGAAGATGTTGTTAATATTGAATTGGTTTGCATTTAACCTATTTGACCTCATGATCGAATTTTGTTCGTACGTTCGTACAAATGCAAAAAATCTAATGGCCGAAGTACAAGAACCACTTGTTACATTGCACAGGTAGGGCAAATTCGTGACGCCACGCCATACCATGCCATGGTACATTTATTTTCGTAAACTCCCATCAATATTCCATATTTAATTTAATAATCCATTGCATAACGTCACGTGTAGATTGAGAAACTACTCAATGATATTTGAAAGTGAAACGAAACGTTTTATTGACTCAAAGAGTCAAAAGATGTTTTTTTAACGGTCTATGAATGAATTAATTAAGTGGAGCCTTCTGAACAAGGGTTCAAAAGAAGTTCATTTCCATTGCAAGTCTGTAGGAAATAATTATTGTTAAAATAACTGTCTACCCATATACGGCTCGGGAACATTTCATTTCCTTGATTTGTCGGATGTATGAATTTTTCTCGATGCTTCCTGTTGTTCAAAGTCCACCCCCATAATAGTTATTACTTTTTCGTGCGTCTCATAATATAAATAAATTATTAGAATTATAAATAATATACATATATACCTACCTACAGTTACGCAATTTTCCTGGTGGGATAAGCAGAGACTACCTCTTTCCTCATATTACGATCCCATCGGAAAGCAGTACATCAATTCCCTGACACCCTCTACTGGTTCCTGGATTTCCAGACCAATAGGCTGTGTAGGATCCATGCGTGGTGGTATCACATCCTTTTCGCCGGGTCTCGTTCAATGACATCAATCCATACTTACAATTAAATATTATTGTCAGATCATAAAATATATATAGCTATGCCAAGATTATAAGTGCGAGTTTCAACTGATATCCGCATCAATCGTGACGTTGTCTGTTTGAATATTTATGATTTACTAGCTGTGCCCTGCCACGCTTCGCTGTGGCACATTCGCACATTCACTGATATGTCACTGGTGAAAAAAATAGATAAAAACAATCCTTGATGCGGATTATATATCATGCTAAAATTTCAGCTCGATCGATGCAGAACTTTTTGAATTTTTGAAGCGTATGTGTACGCTTCAAAAATTTAAAAAGTTCTTCATCGACATAACATTTTTATATATATAGATTATGGCTTTTACACCTAAACACCTGAATTGGTTTTGTAGATTTTCTGCATAGGAATAGTGTACTCTAATCCTGAGGTAAACGAGAAAAAGTGGACAAAGCTGTAACACCAAATATTCATTATAATCTCTACCTAGAGTGCAACACGCGGTTAGATTGAAAAGCATAACTATGATCTGACGCGCACCTTTCCGATTGCATCTTTTTAATATTACCATCATTCATTAGAAAATTTACATCTTGCCTTTCTCACAGCAGTAAGTAGAGATTATATCCTATGCGTCGTATCACCCCATCAGTTCTTCCGTGAAGACTGAAAGTGCGGAAGACCAAAGCCTTCACTTCCGACAGGTAATTGGCCACGTCAACAAAGGAGCGTGGCGCGCTGTAATCACCCCTTATAAAAGCCTGGTCTGTCTACCCAGTCACTTGTTGATTAATCAATGAACTAAACTCACTATTAATAGGTGATTATTTACTACTGGGTATATCTAATGATAGTGTAGGCCCTAAAGCTTCACAGCTTCAATCTTCAGGGCTCACATGCATAGCAATATCTGCACTCAAGTAATGGTATAAGTTAGGTATAGGCAATGGTATTGGCCAGGCCGGTCAATTGAAAGTCAAGCGGACCATTTGAATATAATAGATAACATTTTGTTGAAATGATGGTAAAATAATGTGGCACTTGCGAAATGCAAAATTAACGTGTAAACCAGAAACAGTCAATCGAATCCGCGTATGCATTAATACTTTCACACATTGGGAAACATTAACCCAGAGTGTGCAATACGGCTCTAGTTTCCATACGAGAACATTACAAGCAACGTTGTCACACGTCATATTCTACAGAGCATTATGATTATTGCTCACGTTTATTTTGATCGACTTATTTCTATTGAAGAGTTAATCTTGAACCTTAGTAGCTGCGTAAGATAGACGATCGAATAATACATAGAGGCTTTGCCGAGGTATGTGAGAGCGGGTTTAAAGGCGAAAGTGATGGGTTGCCGCATCACGCGGTACTCGGTCGGGATCTACACGCGTATTACACCCACGCTCCGATTTTCGCCAGCATTTCTCACGACCACATCAACTATTGCAACGTTTGACAATGCCAGTCTCCTGGCACTATTCTCATTTCACACTACTTCTTTGCCTCTCGACCTGCAATCGGTACGATCTATCGACAGCTATGCAAATCAATGAACGTTGCGAAAGGTATATTCGCAAAAAATCGTGCTATGCTCGAGCCTACGCGCATACGTAAATAGAAACTTCATTGAAACTGCGAACTTTAGTAACGCTCATGTAATCGGGTAGGCTGTATATAGACAATGCGCCAGGAATGCGGTGATGAAATGCGCGGATGAGTCACGACTCCTCGCCGCCGCGGAGTCGCGCTCGGTTCCGTCGCCTGTAGGCGCACGCGCAGATGTCGTCTTGCTGACTCACGGAGCACTGACACCTAATGCAACAACAAAACCACTTTCGTAACACGTAATTGTGATATCCATCTCACAAAAGGCATTTTCTTTGGTTACAGATGTTTGTTGGCCTGCACCTTGTACCGGGCCAGCGCCGAGGTAGACATTATCACGGAGCCGCGCCCCGGTGAGGAGTACGTGCTCGTCAGCTCCGGACAGCAGACTCCGCTGCGAAACTTTGAAACTGCGCACAAAATACCCGAAAAACACCCGCATCACCGACTCATCAATGACGGGGACAAAATCACCAAAAAACTGCACAGCGGAAAAATAAAGCACCCCACCGAAGGAATAGTGGCAATCGAAGAGGAAAAGAAAAGTGTTTACAAAAAAGGACAAAAAAGCAAAGGCACTGAGTCGATCGAGGTCGACGTTCCCGTATCGAAACTGGAAGACATTAGAATAAAGGAAAACTTGAAGGATGTGGAAACCAATCCCAAAATGGCTGTTGCTCTCGAAGCGATGTCGGAATCAGGCAAATTGAGCGACGCTCCGGGTACCACCACGCAGAAGCCGGTACTGACAACGGCGCCACCCGCTCCTCCTAAGGAGTTCGACTACATCCCTATTAACTTCGATACCATCGACGACATCAACAGTGGGCTCTTATCATCGAATGTAAACTTGGAAACCGCAGGATCTGAGCAGAAGCAACACTCACGCATTCAGATCAAAAAGGGCCCGAACGGTCAAGATTACGAATACGAGTACATCTATTACTACTACGATGAAGATGAGGAAGGCAAGAAAGAGGGTAAGGGTGAGAAGAAGGCATCGAGCACGGCCACGCCCGTGCATAATTCGCACGACGGTCCGCAGAGAGGAGAGCCCGACAACCACATCGCCAACGAGAGCAATACGAAGAACAAGTACAGCACCATCAACCGCTCTACATCCACAGCCGCACCCGAAGCTCAGAATGAGGTGCTGCCATCTGCTAGAGGCCGCCAGCGGGGTCGCAACATTACGCCCACTCCTATTGATGAAGATAATGACGAGGACATCAAGTAAGGCTATTTTTCATCTATTTTCCATTTTAATTTATTGTGTCAGTGACTACCAGTGTACATATCTTATTATGTTAAAGTGTTAGGTTGCCCTCAAGCACCCGGTTCCCTCCTCGTGGCCGCAACTTGACTCCGGCTAGTTCCACCACCTATGTGCCGGAAGTGTCTTCGGAGACGGCTCGCCAGCGTGGCCGCCCTCAGAGCGACAGCGTTGCCGACGAGTCCATCGGTCAGTCCAGAAGCAGGACCCGTGCGCATATTAGGTAGCCCCTTACCAAGCTTAGACCAGATTATTATAAACAAGTTGAACCTCGACTATTTTACCCAATGTATTTTCAGACGTCCCAGTTCTGAGCTGGTAGACCTCGATAGCTTCAAAACCAACTCCGGGGATATTCCGTCTCAGTACAAGGAACCGCCAACCAGGTATTCTTCCGAGAGCAAGACCACGACCGAAGAGATTCCTGCCGCCGAGCCCACCGCCAAAGAACCATCCCACAGCAAGGAATCCGCCCGTGAGGGCCACAGCCTGCTCAGTGGCATTCGGTTCCAGGAGATCCTCGACGACTCGAAGTTACCTGCTGACTACAAGCAGACCACCACATATGAGCAGGACACCACAGAATACACCACCATGACCGCCATGGAGAAGGTGGCGCTGGACCTGTACGCTTACTTGGCCGGAGAGAACCTAAACAATGAGGTCAACCCAACCGTCGATAGCATTGACTTCGATGGCACCACCACCGTGGATGACGAACTGTGGACCACGGAGTCGCTGTCCACGACGGAGGAAGCCACCACGCCGACCACAACCACCACTACTACCACCACGACGACGACAACGACAACACCAGCACCGACAACCACGACCGCTGCGACGGCAGCTACGCGTCCCTCGCGTTTCAAGAACCGCGCTGGCGCCCGCTCCCGCCTCACCACCGCTGCCGCTTCCGCCGCCGCCGCCCCCTCCGTCGCCACCGAGGCCCCTCTGGAGATCTCCACGAGAGCGCGAGGTAAGTCACTACTAACGCAATAATCGTAAACTACATACCCCAATCACGATTCAGTCACGATTATCGAACTTCCACTCCGAACCAGTTGTGCAGGGCCGATGGAATATGATGATCACAGTCATGTTGGTACATTGTGTGGCCTCCGTCGCCGTTTTACCTCCATTCCTTAATGGAGTGCAGGAGGCTGACGTAGTCCAGCGTCTAAGCTCGTGAATTGTTATATCGAAGTGATTCACGCATGACTTGGCCAAACACGATTGGCTCGCCTTGTAGAATTGGATCGGAGTGACATAGCTGTGCCGGTAGCCGTTAAGCCTTAGCCGCCGACTCGCGGCCGCTATCTCGTGAAGATCTCGTGCAGCCGCTGAGATAGCGCAGCGAAAGCGTTGTATAATTTATTTGTTGCTTTGCGATTGTTTAAGCGAACATTTTTCATGTCAGTGCTTTGCTAGCGAACGCTAATTTGTTCTATGTTTACATCATGCATTTTTCATTACATCAAGATTCCATTAAGATTCCACTATTTGGCATCACCTGAAGAGTCGACTATAGAGTTTAAGTAACTAGTAAGTAATTATGTAAAACCACTAGTTTTTGCAGGTACTGAGCTGGTTCCTTAAGTTCAGTCTGGTTAGATTTTATTATCTCGTTATTAAGCTTGCAAGACCGAGCCAGTCGACCCTGAAGACTTGCCCAATACATTTATTGAGAACGCACAAAGCCTGTACTTGTTACTATTTGTGCTTAGAAATGTGGGTGTATTTACCAGTGTAGCGGGAATATTGTACGTAACCTATATTTGGAAATCCAATGATGGTTTTAAATGGTCATGTCTTGAACTTCGAAACTATAGATTTTGAGAAGTGCCCATTATAGTACCTACTCGTTATGGAAAGTGCCTGTTATGGGAAATACACTTTAAGAGAAGCGCACTTATTGTCAAACGTACATTTTGAGACTAGTACTAATTTAGCAAAGTGCATTTTTGGAACATACCCCACTTTACGACACAGCCTTTAAATTGCCTTTCTCCTCATCAGGTTTGTCTTAACAGTGGGAAGAAAGGAAATAAAATGGCTTTTCCACCACTATGGATACAATGAAACATGGTTAGGAAATTCAATAAATTTTCCCAATATGTATACCTACCTAGGTACGCCCTTTCTAAGCTCAAATATAGACAAGTACAGACAACATCGATGTCATTAAAGCGCGCTTTGCATCAATAGCGTCCTTGGAAGCCACTCCTAACGATGAAGTGTTCTGCAGGTCGGTTCGGCAAGCCACCAGTAGGAAGGAAGACCACTGCCGCCGTCACTGCTGCTGCTGCAGAAGTTTCCACCCAGGCTTCCACAAACAACGCTGAGAAACCTACACAGCCTAAGGTAACATATGTCACAAAATACAAATATGATGTAGGTTTAACTTGACAAACATCTTGGCTGATTAAGATAGTGTGGTGCTGTAATTCCTTTTGTACTATACAAATTGCAATAGGTACATGATGAGAAAAAGAGTACACACCTAGTACCTACCTACCTACCTGCATTTAATTTAATTAAACTATACGAGTCAAAATTATGTACCGTAATTTATAGCCATTGGTTCAAATTTTAAAAAGAACACAGAGTTATGGTTTGTAACATGTGATCAACCTTACCTTTTCCTCTGATTTTTTATTGGTGATGTGATGTTTTCTTGTCTGGCACTGTAAATGCATTATGTAAAATGTTAATTTAAAGCGACTGTTAATTTGCAATGCGAATGCCAAAGACCTTTAGGGGTGCGGCGTAGGCTTCACAACTGTTAGGTAGGTACGAAATGAGATCATAATTTTAAAGATTAATAAGTGGTTTTAATAGCTTTAAAAGCTAGGTACACATAGACAGTAGGTACAGGCAGGATTGCCTTGCAGTGGACTGACATCCACTGTAACCGTCACCGCTCTGGTTGTACCTAAGCAGCCTTTAATTTGTGCATAGAATACTTTTGTGTGGAATTAAATGTGTAGGTTCGTCCTAAAATCTCCGAATATTAAATAATAATGTCGCAACGTAGGCCCTAAATCCTAATACTAGAATTCCCTTTAGGAAAGTTAAGAAATACGAGAACCGTCCACCCAGACTCAGGACCATATTCCTGTGATTCGCACGCGTGGGAATCGAATCCAGCCTGACGCTTTGCAGTCGAAAGAAAATCTAAATTGCTCATTCGTTTGTTGCAGGCGTTTGGGCGTCGCGGCCTGTTCGCGGGACGTACACGGCCGAGCTCCACACCAGCTCCCGCTGTGTCACAGGATGATACCGACGCAGTCAGCTCTGTTGCCACCAGTGACTCCACACCTGCCCCTAGGTATGTACCAGTGATGACCTCAACTGCCACACTGAATTCGACGCCACCTATCACACAGACATCAAATTATCCTGCGTTGCCGAAACGATATTCTCGCGGCCGCGAGGTATTTTATGGAACTTCCAAGGGAGAAAGATTGGACAGCTACCCCTGAGAGAATACCCAGGTATTCCCGCATTGTTGGAAGCGCTTCAAAAGTATATAATCATCATGCTCCACGGCACACCTTCGACCTTCACATGCTGTTAAAACAGTATTCCGAAAAGCGCTCGCCTGTTGATAAATGCCTGACGAAAAGGTTCTATATTACACAACTTTATCCAATTTAGAACTTACTCCTTTAACAGTAGATAAAGAAACCAGTGGCAGTCTACCTGTAGGTAGAGGGTGCTTCCAATATATTAACACCACCTAGTATGAAACTTTTCAAACACCATACACTTACTCGGTTGGCACTAAAGTATAGGTACCGTACTCATTGATATAGAACCATTGAACTATTGAGCATAATTGCACAAAAACGTTAACCTTTGAGTTACAAAACACCTGTGAGAATATACGGTAAAGGGGGCAGACTATGCGCTTCGGCAACCATCGTTTTTCCGACGTATTACCAATTGCCTAACATAATCTGATGCTGGGACTTTAGACTTTGTCGTCATTGTTTGTCATGCAACACGGGCCGAGAATAACAATTTGTACCAGTGTCTTAGCAGCAGCTCATTTGAAGATTGCCGGAATGCATAGTGAGTTTCATTGCACTGCGTGATGTGATTGATGCCTGTAAATGGACCATTCTAAAATTGATTAATGCCTCCTGGAGGCATACCATGACCTCTTATAGCGGTTCAATTGAATACCTAAACTGAACCGCGTTGCATTATTGTACCGTGACGTCTTATTTTTTATGTTGCTGCCATTTTCAACTTAAACTGGATCCAGTTAAGGTTGAAAATGGTAGCAACCTAAATTGAGTCGCTAATAAGCCATTTTCAACCTAAATTGGATATAGTTTAGGTTGAAAATGGCTTATCGCTAGACGGCAACATAAAAAATAAGACGTCACTGTACGATTATGCGACGCGGCTCAGTTTAGGTCCTCAGCTGAATCGCTATTAGACGTCATGGTAGGGCTCCAGGTCTCAAAATGGGCAGCTCTCAAAAGGACAAGTTTATAAAATAATTTTAAACATGGTTGCTAAGCCAGGCAAGCCAAATATGACGTAACAACTTATGTGTATATACTGTTCTGTCAGTTAAAATTTATGCAGCCATGAATCACCACTTGAAAGGGAAATTTTCTTTTTGAAACTCAAACCCATAAGTTTAGTTGATCATATTTGATTTATTTTTTATTTTTCTCTATGAATATGAGAGTTAAGTGTTTGACTTGTAAAAGGAAAATGTTTGTGCCCACTGGCAATAAATTATTTGAGTTGTGAATTTTGCAAAACAAACAAATTAATTCATTCATACGAACAAATAAATTGGATAATAGACTAATAAAAAAATCTTTAAAAACGCCAGTTAACTTTTTACAGAAATTAAAAATTTACTATGAAGGCAAATCCGTGAGTGCAAGCATCTCATCTAGCTAATTAAAATTACCATCGAGCCGGCCTAGTTTCATTGTGTTTTAACAATCAACGCTTATGCAATCGTCGCTGAGCACACGCGGGCACTAGGTCATTAGTTCAGTCATAGATAAACTAACAGTTCAGTTCCACATTCAGAAATTACTTGATAACTGGAACTGCATCAGGGGCATACTATTTACCATGCCCATGGTTAACGGCATCGTAAAATCCTATCCTTCCCACTATAATATTATAAATGTGAAAGTTTGTGACGATGAATGGATGTTTGTTAGTCTCTTACGCAAAAGAACGGAATTGGATTAAATTTGGCACACATAATAGTTTATGACCTGGATTATGGGATACTTTTTGTCCCGTAGAAATAACAGCTCCTGTGGGATAATACAAGTGCTTACTGCGGGTGAAACCGCGGGCCGCAGCTAGTAGGTAATACACAAAGAAAGGGAACTCGAAAATGTGACCTTTAAGTTTATTTTATGTATTCCTATTTTCTCGCCTTTTGTTTCTTTGCGTAAGTGTAAGCGAATGGCATAAATACATAATTCGTGCCATTTCGTGTTCTCTCCAAAACTGCCAGGAGCTTTCAGTAATACACCCACCGCTTTACTGAATCGTGACGTTGACTGCCACTTTTTTTAACTCTCGATCACACAATTTTAACTACTGATTATACCTGAAAATGTACTAATGAATAAAAACGTTAAGCACTTAACACGTTCACTGCTGAAAACACAACTGTCGTGTTTTTCATAACTTGCCACTAGTACGGCAAAACACAACTGTTGTGTTTGTTGTATGGGAAAACACAATGGCGCGTGCAGAGCCGCACCCGTGGCTAGACAAGCAAAACGGCTCAGCGGTCAAAGTGTTAACAAGTTGACTGTTAAAAACACACACGTTTCTGTTTTTATAATGTACGGCAAGCGAAACTGCTGTATTGACAATTTTATCACACCAGTGGTGTGCGCCCGCACTGCAGATTGAGTTTAGTTACGACACTACGCCAGTGCTAGAAAACACACGCATAGCGTGAAGATTAGCAAACGTGCCAAAAAAAAAACCGCTTCAGCAGTCAAAGTCAAATAAATAAATAATACGTGTATATGATTCTGGCTAAATGTACAAACCAAGCAAAGCTAATATTTACGACGTTATAATAAAACTGTATCAGGTTTCAATAGTGTTATTACCGGTCAGTGTCAAAGTGTCTGTGAATAGACAACAAGTAGTTACCAACCCAATGTATAAATTGGGAACAATTGTTCACAATTATTGTGATAAATTAATGATTAAACGAGTGGAATAATATCTATTCGAGCTACCTTGGAAACAAGATACTGCGAAGCTATCTACTATCTTGTCTTTATCTTTGGTGAATAAATACAAATAAATAATATTATGTCAAAATGCTTTATAGCAAGGTACAAAAAATACCTTACTGGAAAATACTGGGCATACGAGACTTTAGGCCGAAGTCTCAGGGTGACGGGCGCAGTGCAGTGCCTCGCACGGTTATGCAATGCAGGGTTCTGAGTGGTGCTGTAACTTTTATGGGTAGGCGTAGCGCTTACCATCAGGTGAACGACTTGCTCGTCTCGTCACAAAGTCAAATAAAAAAAACAAATAAACTGAGACGTGAATCCTAAAATAGGCCTCTACAGCATGAGTCCGCCTCGGGAACCTATCCGCCAAACAGTAGTGTGCAAACATTACTGTTTAGCTTACCACTAGATTAATGGCCTGCTCGTTGCATGAAAAAAATATAGTGGCCAAACTCCAACCAGTAAAAATGCCTCATCAAATATTTCAATTCTACGCAACGGTACCGTTACAGACCCCGCCTTCGCCCTGGTCTAAGGACACGAGGCACGACCTCCACTACAGCGGTGGTAAGCTCAGCGCCCGAAGACAGCACCTCACCCAACGTCGGATCCGGAGAGGTTGCTGAAACTACACCCACCTCCATCAGGTCTATTGGGTAAGACAAAGAACTTTCAAAACAGACCCTTTGATGGGAAATTGAAGAGTGATAGGTACACTTTTCCCAACGTTCGCACCGAAAAGGTTATTGTTAGATTATGGGTAAGAATTACGAAGTCACAAATTGGATTTGTTAATGGGAAACTGAAGACTATAATAGTATTGAAGAGTCATTATAATTAGTAAGGACATTCTATGACTGTTCACACCAAGATGCAACAGTGACGTGTAGGTTCATAGGTATAGATAAATGTGTACAGACGATAAGACGACAAAGAGAACCGTTTCCACCGAAATTATAGGCCATATGAGACTTGAAAAATTAATCTCAGGATGACGACCGTAATGCAATACCGCACAAGATTTTCTAGTGGAAAGTTCTTGGTGACACTGTAGCTGTTTTGGGCAAGCGTGGCGCTTACCATCAAGTGAACAGCCCGCTCGTTTCGTCACTTAGTAACACAAAAAAGACACATCCACGGCCAGACTTGGCGTGATTCCAAGCTTACGCACAATAAAACCATATGCGTGTAGTGGTAACAAATATCATAGCCAGAAGCCAAAACCAATGTAATGGATCCTGCCATCGATGGTCCAAATGTGAAGTATGTACTGAAATATCGATATACGTAAGGCGGTCCCAAAAACATTAACCTTTATTCGTCCACAGTCGCAGCCGGCCAGGAGTAAGGCCAGCATCTCTCAGACCAGGCCCTAGGCTGAACCTGCGCCCAAGCCCCCGTCTCCGACCAGGCTTGACAAGCGCAGCGCCAGTGGACACCGCCTCCGAAGCCCCTGCAGAGACTTCACCCCCTGAATCTCTATCTACAGACTCCGACGCCGAGGTGAGCTATACCAGACATAAATAAAAAAAATCGACTGATATGGGTCGATGATGATGATACCATAGATTAAGTTAATAGTTACAAAATGTTATACAGTAATGTGACTAAGCCCTTGTACGTCTACAGAGCTCATCAGCAACTCCTGCCCCGGAGACACCCGCGAGAGGTAGCCTGAAGCTCAGGCCTACCAGGCTGCAAGTGACCCCGAAGGCCCGCGCACCCGTAACACCCCCCGCGCGCCGCCCCAACCCCCTACTGAGGAGGAAACCTTCCACGGAGGTAAGACCTTCACTTCACTTTAACTCGAACCCGTGGAGTTCTTTTAGCGGTAGTTAGACTCTTCTGCATCAGTCCGCCTGAGGAAGTAGCACACTTTTGTTAGATATTCATCCGCCAGGCAGTAGTTTACAAACATTACTGTGATTTGGTTTCATGCGCGCTGTTCCAAGCGAAGTTACTGGACCAATGAGACATTAGAACCAATATCTCAGGGTGACGGAAGCAGGGTAGTGGCACGCAAGCTTTAGAAATGTAAAGATTTTGGTGGTACCATTATGAGCTAGGAGCAAGAGTGGCCCTTACCATCAGGTGAACAATTTGCTCGTCTCGTTACTCTGTATCATAATATTTTTTTTCTATAGTTACTTAAGTATATATGTTAATTTAATTGCGGTTTTTCTGGAAACTAATATTCCCCCTCAAAACTTAATAATCTCCCTAAAGTGGAGTGTCTAGGCAGTGTCAAAGCAATATCTGCTCTCTTCGGGGACATTTTATTTTACCGTTTTTGCAGTGGAAGCACAAATTGAATTTTCTTGCACTCAAGGTCCCCCGAATTCGAGTAGTCACGCCTTGAAATAAAGAATTTTGTTCCTGCCGCGACAAGCTTTGAGATATTTTGATCTAATTTAGTCTTTGTTCCGAAACCCAGGAACCTGACCTTTGAATTTCAAATGCATCACTTCAGAGCCTTAGCCTTGAGCTTAGAATCATATAAAAATATACATATAATATTTAAATTAGACTGGGTATTTCCACAATGTTAAGTAAAACCACAGCTTAACTAATGAGGTATAACTAAGGAACTTTGAAGTTTGATTAAGGTTATGTCTCTCACAGGCGACGACAGAACCTCCAAAGAAAGCGTCCAGCGAGTCTGTTGAGGAAAGCACAGCCAGCGCTGAGAGGGCTGAGACGGAGACGGAGTCCGTGCCCCTGGAGACGACGCCGGCGCCCCCGCTGAGGGGCCTCGACGCCCTCATAGCTAGAAGGCGAGCGGCTGGCGGCGTCGGCGCTCGCCCAGCACGTCCCGCTAGAAGGGCCTAACTTTACCTTTTGACCTCACCTCTTTATGCCTCCGTTTTTCTCCATCACTTGACTCAAAGGAATCTGTGAGTCTCAAATAATAAGCATCCATCAAACGTTTTTTGATAGACCCAAGCTGAGAAAGTTGTACTTGATTTCTTTTTACTTTCGTGTGCGCCATAGAAAGGCTTTGAGGCTCTTACCTACAATGCCAATAAAGAATATCACCAATAATTCAGAATCATAAGTGATTTGTAGGTACATGTTCGCTTTACTAAAGTTTCAGTACATATGGGTCAATGACAATTACAAACATTCCGTGGGAGAAATCTTTGGGTGGACGATCGAAGAGTTTGCCTATATAGCAATAGTAGAGCATAATATTCGCTTATTTCGAGGCAAAGAGTTGAGGACATCGCAGGTAAAAGCCAAATTATATATCTTGAATAAATGATATACGCTGAAATTCACTGTTGAGAAACCATCGACCCCAGAAAAGTGTGGGACATAACTTGAAGTGAGAACAAGATTAATTTGATTTATATATTCAAAAAAATTGCCTATTTGTCTACATCGTTTATATTGTATTTATAATAGTAATTTGCATTTTGAAACAGTGACGTTCAGCCTGTAACAGACGTCATTATACTTAGTCAATTTACTCCCCAAACTATTTAGATGTTAAGATAATTCATAACTACATAATCCAGAACTCCAACTGTAGTTATAAATTACCTGTAATTAGTTAAGAAATCCAGTTTGTGCAGGATTGTAGGAGCATTCCTTTTTTACTAAAATGTTATGTACATATTAGTGATAATATACGTTGTTTTAAGCAGAGATGAAGAAGGAAGATAGACCAAAATAAACACATTAAGATCTTCCTGTATTTCTCTAATGATCCAAACTCGAGGTGAATTCCATCTATTAACTTGAATCTCTTAGTTATATTAAGATAAGATGTCAGAATATGGTCCTTTGCATATGCTTAACATTTACAAAAACTTGGTTAATTTTCATAACGTTTATTGAGAGTTGTTGCCCTCATCAATACCAAAACCCTTAAAAAATCTCAATTACATATGTCATACATAAATATATACAGTTCCGCCTTTCTCTCGTTGGGATAAGCAGAGACTACATCATTCCACATGCTACGATCCCAGCGGAAAGCAGTACACCAACTCCCTGACACCCTCTACTGGTTTCTGGGACTCCAGACCAATAGGCTGTGTAGTGTCCATGCGAGGTGGTATCACATCCTTTTCTCCACAAACACACATACTATATCTAATCTTTATATATAAAGTAAAGATGCTGTCCTTTGCAGAGAACAGTAAAGTTTTCGCCTACTGCTCACTTTCGTGAGGAAGATAGTTAAAACTATGAAATATCTGAACATGTTAAAGTACAATAAAAAACACAAATTATAAATCAAACACTTATGCATACAGCCTTTTCATGTAAGAAACTCAGCTTATTCTTGTCAAACTTATAACTTTATTATGTCTGTGGATACAAACTTAGATCCTGTTGATTTATACATCGATTTACTTAAAAAAATATACTCAACTTATTTTTATTTATTATTAAGATTTGTCTAATAGCGCTAAGTAAGAAGTCTTATTCACTTCTCAACATTCACAATTGACTTGTTTGCCGAAGCACTGACTTCTAGTGCCATCGTGATATGTTTTGTATCTTTCGTAAGTGTGATAATAAAATTAAAAATAAGATTGTAAAGTTTCGATTTATTTTGTTTTATTTGTAAAATTTCAACAAACCTTTCTTTTTCCTTTGTGCCCCTTTTTTATGTTACGTGTGGTGTTGTTCTAGGACCTTAATTAATAACTATACCTAGTCTCATCAAAATCCTACTTTCAATTCCACCAAAATCCGTTCAACCGTTTCGGAGCTGCAATGAAGAAAAGTACACGAGTTTAGTTTGTAATTAAGCCGCATTAATAATATTGTCACCTAATTGGTTAGCATTAGAATATTAGAAGGATTTCTGTAGCGTCTTTTTCTGTTCCTAATAATTGAAAGAGATTTGGAAATCCACGACAGTAACATTATCAGATTAGATGACAGATAAGAGTTGTTTAAACATCGGCCGCAGACACTACTCGATGGGCGACGTAATGGTTGGTGACAGTCGAATCGTGCGCATAGCAGCACCGAGCCGTGTGACAAACAAGCTGTACGTACAAATACTAATTAAGATAATAACACAAGGCCGGGTGCAATAAACTAACCTTATTAACAAAATTAAAACTGAGTTCGAATAAATGGTCCAGTCGTCAGGGATTTTCATAAATATCCAAAGAAACAGAAACTGATGGATCAATTTCTAGACAGAGAAGCCGACCCGACTGCGTTTTAACACTTTCACTGCTGAGCCGATTTGCTTGTCTAGCCACGGGTGCGGCTCTGCACTCTCCATAGTGTTTTCCCATACAATAAACACAACAGTTTTGTTTTCTCGCGCTCGCGGCAAGTTATGAAAAACACGACAGTTGTATTCTCAGCACTGAACGTGTTAAGATAAGAACCCTTGGAATGCGGATGGATATCCTGATTTCGATTTATAGATGGAGGTTCAGCCTACCCAACCAAGCTTCCCTCATCATCAGCCTAGATTCGTTCACTGCTCCACGTAGGCCTCTCCAAGTGGACCCTTCTTTTCGAGTGGACGTATTTAGCTCTTCTCATCCAGTTCCTGCCAACTTTCTCTACAAGTTGCCTGCGATAGGTTAGATCTTCAGGAGAAGCGTTCACAATGTACAATATCATCAGCTGCTTCTATATAGTGAAACAGCCACGTCCCGCGCCCAGGGTTTCACGCGCATGATTTCCATTTATCAGCTGGAACTCTGCATTTCACCAGGATAAAATAGCCTATGAGCTATGTGTCACTGGGGAATAGCATAACTTTCTATTAGCCAATGTTTCGAGACCAGATTAGTAGGTCCGGAGATTTTCTTCAACAAACTGACAAAAAGACTTAAGTGTCACTGCGTACTGCTATATGGATACTTATAATAGGCTTTTAAAAAAAACTTTTTATTACTTGAAGACTATTTAATTTTATTTGAATTTCAAGGAATAGTATGTCCCTTGGGCAACCGCTCTGAATGAAAGATCGAAGATGACTGAAGTGTAAGTACCGAATAGAAACAGAATGGATTGTTGAGTATGCTAGATGGATTGCCAGGGTAGCACTAAGGCTAAGAAGGTTAGGGTATAACAGTACGAATGGGTACTGCTGCAGTTCCATCTTACAAAATAACGTACGGAGAAATTTTATAGAATAGGTACCTATATTAAAATAAATTAATGTCTGAAGCGATCATGACGCGTTGTTATTACAGACAATGTAATTTATAAATATACGTTAATTTTATTATAATTCACATCATCTATTTTTCATCTCGAATTATTATTGGAAGGTTATCGGCGATCACCTTTGTCTAACCGACTGACGAAAGACTGCAGACGGCACAATATTTTTCACACGATGAACACGAACACTATACCTAATAGATAGAACGTCTACATGCTATATAGAGGTGAGCCCAGTCTGTCCCGTCCATTGGCCCGCATAAAACAGCAGATCAATTGGATATCCACAGTGACACCAGTGAGAAAACTGACTCCAACGTATATATATTAAGAAATTAATTAACTCACACACAGGTAAGATTCGTGGTCAGTTATTCTGTGGTAAGATTACAGTTGAATATTAATCTGGTGTAACTAATTATACAGGTAAGTAATAACTTATTGTTTATTTCATGTCGAGTAAAAATTAACTGCAACTTTAAAACGCAACATGTATAGAACAATACCTGTAACAATTTAAAACAAGTAGATTATTCACCCAGGTAAATAAAAATATAGTAAATAAATAAGGGGTCACGATCAGATAACATAAATCCTAACCGCCAACTAGGATTCCCGATTCCCTGTATCTATAGAATGAGGAACTAAGAGGACTGTGGTCCTACAAACACCCAGACTCAGAGCAAACACCTGTAGTTCACACATTTTTTTGCCATTAGCAGATACACCACGCCTGCTTATAACATATCCGCCATATATGTCATATTATCGCCGCAAGGTTGCCAGTCTATCAGTTTTCTATAAGATACATTTCGGAGAGTGACAACTTGATTCCTCCATCACCTTTCCACCACCGGACAACAAGGCGTACGGAAACTCGGCATCCGTACATGGTTGACATTCCTCCGATCCGCACGAAGCGTTTTGCATCCACATTTATAATCCGAACAGCGAAGGAATGGAACACCTTACCAGCGTCTATGTTTCCCGAAAACTATAAGCTAAAAGTCTTCAAGTCGAGAGTGAATAGGTATCTTCTAGGCAAGCATGCTCCATCATCGACCGTGTCGTCACTTACCACCAGGTGAGACCGCGGGCAAATGCTTGACTATTATGCAATAAAAAATATATATACTTTAATTTCGAATCGCGGTCGTAGCAATTTCAATATAGTGAAAACGTTGTTCGTAAAGTTTATCTACTGCGTTCTTATCGACTGTGCCGGTGATAACATCAGCAGGCGCCGGCGCAGGCCGCATGCTCACTTAGTCTCGACCAGACCACTGCATTGGACAGACCTTAGCGAGAACAAATAAATCGTAAGTAATTAACTTAATGCCATAGATTTTCAGTAATTATGTATAAGTTAATTAACATATTGTTCATGCGTCTTCATAGTGTTACGGCAATGTATTTGAATTTGATATTGTGGCTATTTCTATGAATATCATAAAGCAACACTCAATCAAAATTTATAGAATGCGTTTACTTACTGTGCGTTGAAAATGAACCGATGTTTACTGAGGCGGGAGCTAGAATGATTATTGTTTATCACAAATAGCGGCACTTGTGTATGAGTTTATTTGTTATTTTATTAGTTTATTAGAATTCAATTTCCATCGTAAAGTTAGCATTTCGCCGATGTTGTCGTTGTTTCTTATTAATTTGATAACCTGTATTTATAATGATCAGTATTTTCTATGCGCGTTACTAAAATGTCAGATATTGGCTCTGTGTCTGGTCGACTCGACGACCATGGTCCTCGTGGTTTCTGATTCCCTAGACACAAGGAGCCGTAGTTAGGGGTCAAGATCTATTCATAATGATCGTAAGGTGTGAGTGTAATTAAATCCTAAGCGATGTTTACAATGAGTTTCATATTATTATCTATTTCGCGTGTTCATACTTCAATATAACAATGAGACATTGGTTGGAGGTATCAAGTTTCTATTTATGTAATTTCGTAGGCGTCATCAGTAATTAATGTTTTGTCTTTCATTAGTATAAATAGGTAATGCTAACCTCGATTTAGCAAAAGGAGTAGCATTGTCATTCAACGTAATTTACGTATTTTTTTTTTTTTTTTTTGTCTTTCAACATAATATTTTAATTGCAATGCGATAATTTTGAATTTTTAGTGTAATTCGCTTAGGGCGTTCTAATTAATGTCCCTAATATATATAAATAACCAAAGTTAACGAAATTTTTGGGTACTTTGTTAGAGTATTTAATTTTATGGTTATTTTAACTGTGCGTTATTATTATAAATTTAATTGGTGTAGAATTTTACAAAATAATAATACAACATGAATCTGGTGGTCGCCTACCGCAAAATAATCATATCGCTTTATAATTGTATCTATTGCATTTTATGTAATGTTAGTATATAAAGACCATAACGTTTAGTTACCACAATATAGGAATTTCGTAATCGGCTTTTTAGCGGTAAGCCACACAGAAGATACTCGGCGAGTCACTCGATACCTTATTCATAAACAAAAATGTAATTTGACTAGACGGAGCGGAGAGCGCATACTTCTGGCGCGCTGCAATAGCTGTCTTTCGCCTAAAGGACTCGCTGCTGTAACAGACTCCTTTAGACAAAGAAGCTATCTATATATTATCTTTACATTAATTATGTAGCAACAAAACTCGACTTAACAATAAGTACCTACTCGTAATTATGTTGGAGGTTATTTTTGGACGATCTTCCATGCACTTTCTTCGCTCGCAAACTTTCATAACCGTTGGGAAACCGGTTGAACTGGCTTACGAAACGGGTAATATGATCCCAGGCACTGGATAAGGATGGTGGAAAGGTTCTAAGTAACACCACAAAATAAGTACCCACTAGTTTTGTGGCACCACACTATGGTAGGATATATTGTGTGCTTGTGAATTCTACTGATGGGTCTTAAATATTCTACACTAATATTACTCGTTTATACTCGTAGAGTTATGGTTTGTGAGTTTGTTTCTTTGTATAAGGTTATCTCTGGAACTACTGATCCGATTCCGGAAGTTCTTTGACTAATAGGAAGATACATTATCCCTGATTGCTTGAGTTATGTTTGAGAAAATTCAGAGTTCTTGGTGAAAACGGACATTACTCGAGTGAAATTGTGAGATGTATTCCATAAACACAAAAGGTGAAATGTTACTTTTGAAGTTTCAGTATTTTTAAGTTATTTGATGTAATACAATTATTATTTTGATGAAAAAATTAATCTTATTAAAAATGAACGTGTGAATGTGTGAAAATAGAAACGTTATTTAATATGATTGAGTCAATAGAAAAAACCTCAAAGATTACACTATGAAATTTTATCAGCCTGCATTGGTAGAGATTCTAGCACGAAACTTTTGACCTTTTTAGACCCCCAATAGATAGGGCTTCTTAATTTTAGTAAATGCGAATACAACATCATTATTCACTTTACGTGAAATATTAGAAAAATCTATATTTATCGACATAACACATACCATCTTGCGTAACCGCCATGTTTGTGTTTCGCTAAATGTGATGCTACTCATTGCAGATACAAAATGGTGCTGCAGATCAAATCGGTGCTGGTGGCGGACGGTGTCGGGGCCAACTGCGCGGAGATCCTGACCTCCCACGGCATCAGCGTCACCACAAGGGCAAAGATCACCAAAGAAGAGCTGTTAAAGGAAATCCCTGTAAGTCTTCATATGTCATAAGTCTTCATTCAGTTGTCGTGTATTTTTTACTGATTGACGAGACGTGCAATTATTTCACTTGATGGTAAGTTACGCATGCCCATAACTGTTCCAGTGCCACCCAGAACTTTGCAGTGCATAATCCTGCGCGGCACTGCACTGCGCTCGTCACCCTGAGACATCGGCTCTAAAGTCTCATGTGCCCAGTAACGAACCAACCAGTACTGCCACAGTACTGCCAACATTTATTAAATTGCGTTAGTTAGATAGCTCCTTTGCTATAATACGTATTTATAAGAGTACTGTGCTGTGTTACTTACTGATATGCATTGTACTTAACACATTATTATATTATCTCAATGACAAGAGGTTGTTGCACTCTCGATTGTTGTTTTGAAGATTACGAATGTATCTCTACAGACAAGTGCTTTAATCGATTTTAGATATATAAATAGATAAATAACTCTTTATTGACACCAAAATGTATAAAACACAGAGAGAGACCAAAACATAACTTGATAGGGATAATGAGCGATTTTATTAAAACTTATATAATTTATTACGAGTATATAAGCAGTTAAAACGCACTTTCACAAGTCAAACATTTAATTCTCATATTTTATGTACCCGTACCTACATAAATAGGGAAAATATATCAAATATGATCAATTGAACTAATGAGTAACTATTTATGGTTAGAGTTGAAAAAAGGAAATTTCCCGTTCAAGTGTTAATTCATGGCTATCTTTTAATGTATGTATAATGAATATACAATTACATATAAGTATACTTAAACAGTCCGTGTGTATGTAAACTCCCACTTAACGGCTGGACTGATTTAATGAAATTCAGTGTGTATGTTTAAATTCACAATTGGCCCCGGTGTTTTTTTTTTTTAATTATTCATTAATTTATTTAGGTCCAGGTTTATTTGTGTTTGGTTTTGTTTGTGTTTTATTCAGTTAGTGTCAATAAGGTATTTTAACTTTTTGGTGAATATGAAACCCCTTTTCAAGACGTCTGTTGGGTCCACTAGTTTTTTTTATGAATATGACTATACCTATTTTCTTTTTAAGTTTTTTTATTTTAAATCCAATGTGGTGCTACGAGTACAGAGATGAAAAAAATGCATTTATAAAGTAGGTAACTTATTGCAACATTTTTATTTATAAGAAATTCGAAGCCATAAAAGGCAAGTCTTAGAAACTTGCAAAGCGAGTAGTCCGTCTGACGCAAAAAAAAACACAATAATAAGTTGTTTATCATGTTATTCATTTGAAAACAGTAAACAAGAAAATGTACTGAGTGATAAAGCCGTGTTCTTGCCAACTTGCATTGCATCCATTACGATGAATGTCATACAACAACCTGTTTGCGATAAGGTATGAAATCTTCGTTCGCAAGAGTCCGCCTAGTGCAGAACACACCTTCGCCGAATATCCACCCGCCAAGCAGTAGTGTGCAAAAATTACTGTGTCCCCGCTTTGAAGAGTACTGTTTCCAGCGAAATTACTAATGAGACTTTAGAACCAATGTCTCGAGGAGACGAGTGCAGTGCACATCTGATGCCGGCTGGACACACTCGCCGAGACACCCCGAGCCAGGCCGAGAGAGAGAATGTACACGGTGCTCTCGTCTTGTCTCGCTGTCTCGTGCCTCGGCTCGGTCGGTCTCGGTCGCTTGTCGATTTTTGCGCCCGAGTCAAAGCATCGCGAGGAAAACGAATGATTAAAAGAGTGTATACAGGTACACTCTCGTCGAGAGCTTCATCGCCCGAGGCTCGACGAATGTGTGCAGCTGACATGAGACTATGCAATGCAAATTTAGGCGCAGCGCTTACCATCAAGTGAACTATTAGCTGATCTAACTACTGAGTACTTAAAAAAAAGCACTATAATATTATATACATATTTTAAATTTAATTCATAATTTATTAAATAATAATAAATGTAGGACAATAAAAATAATTCAATGAAAAATGTGCATGCACTATAATAATGCACTATAATTATACGTAGCTATTTTAAATTTAATTCATATCCGTTTTTTTCTGTTTAGTTTATTATAATAAACACACCATGATAAAATATACGTATTTTAAATTTAATTAATATCTGTTTTATTTGTTTAGTTTATTAATTAAAAAATGCATGCAATGCAATCAATAGTGCATGCATTCTTATTACATTGAATTATTTAAATGGTCCAGCATTGAATTATTTATTACAAAATTTGTAGGACAATTATTAACAGAATAATAATGCATCTAAAAAAAACTTACTGTAACATTTTATCATAATATTAAAAGCCAATCAATAAGTGCATGTCGTAGAATCATGCAAAGCGGGTACTCCGTCTGACGCAATTAAAAATCAATAATCAATAAACTTTGCCCAGCAGTAAGAAAAAAAAAATTTTTTTTTATTGGAATTCAGTAAAAACATGAAAATGCATCTCATACTCTGCCCGATATCGACCAGTAAAGCTGCGTTCTGGCTAAAATTGCATCCAAACGATGCACGTGTACCAGGACTTCATATTCGTGAAGAGGGTGGTGATAAAGAGACAGCACGATGTCGAGACGGCAACTTCCCTGTTGTGCAAGCGGGAGGCTCGGACAGTCCACACCATACATCTCTGAGCCTGGCCAGTCGAAAATCTCTTTCCAATGTGCATTATACTGGCATGATACGGAACAAGTTTGTGGCGTCGACAGTACGTCAGCTATATTTATAGAAGCGAGCTATGGAGTGGAATGGGGAAGGAGGCCATGCATGTCACCCCCCTGTTTCGAAACACAGGTATCCTAGGTCTCTCTATCTCTGTCAGCTGTACCGATACTTCCTAGGTGATGCGGGACGGATATATATGGAAATATGCGTTTCGATTAAATACAATTCGCCCCCCCCGGAATGTTGGGTGATATAACACAATGCATTTCAGTTCATAAACTTTTTAGAACAGTTTTTTACTTATGGAACTGAGTCACTGACAAATATAACTTTATGCAGTTTATCTGCTGCAACCGTAATACCACTTCCGTCTAAAACAACCCTAATTTAAGGAATCAAGTATATACTTATCCTAATATACTCTTCTGTACTTGTTTGTCACCTAATTTCTCCTAAACGTTTGGACCGATTTGAATGAAATTTTGTGTGTTCTTAAGTGAATTGGATGGCTTAGATTCACAATTGGACCCGGTAGGTACCGCTTCAATCGTAAAATACCACCGTGGATAAAGTCCGTACTTTGTAGGTTTGATTATAGATTAAACGAAAGCGCCACATTGGATCGCGTTCCATTTTCAACCTTAGCCCATCTGCTTTGCGTCAGATATTTGAAAATGTGCGAATTGAGATGCTATTCTGAGGACATAGGTATAGTCTCAGTAGTGTGATATATTTTCCAGAATCACGAGGGTCTGGTGGTCCGTTCAGCGTCACAGGTGACCAAGGAGGTGCTGGATGCTGGTGTAAAGCTGAAGGTGGTTGGCAGAGCTGGCGCTGGAGTCGACAACATTGACGTTACCTCCGCCGAACAGAAGGGCATTGGAGTCATCAAGTAAGATTGGCTGGATCCTATAAGTGTCAAACAGCTGGTGGTAATTCGAAAACTAAACAAGTAGGCATTTTTTTTAATTGATTGTGTTTCTAAACGTGCAATTCGTTCATCTGATTGTAAGCGCTACGCCTGCCCGTAACAATTACATTGCCACCCAGAACTTAAGCATAGCATAATCTTGCGCGGCACTGCACTGCGCTCGTCACCCTAAGACATCAGCGCTAAAGTCTCATATGCCCAGTAATTTCGCTGGAAGATAGGTACCGTATAATAAAAAAAGGTAAAAAGTAAAATAAAAAAATATAAGATGAAAAGTTGAAGTTCGAAATCTATATTGGTCAAACATTTATTTATTTATTTATTATTTTAAACAATATCATAAAGCATTTTTTTCCTGGGGAATGCCTGACGCATACCACCCGCCCGGGGTAGGACCGGGTGGTTATGTAAGACTCCCCGCCAGATGCCTGACAGTATATCAACTAAGCCCCAGGGTGTTCCACCGGGAAGCCTTTTGTCGGGGCTACGGGAACGTAGAGCGTCTTCCGCAAGCTGTGCCAAAATTTTAACTGTGCCAAATTTCATACTGCGCCGTCTGTACCCATTTTCGTGAGAAGGGGTTACAAGTTTTGGAACGTGAAAGTTTTGAAAAAATGTATAAGATTTTTCCGTCACGACCCTTTCTTTAGTGTAGACGGATATACAAAGGGCGTAATTTTTTTTTCAAATTAAATTAATTCATATTTTTTTTTTAATAATCTACGATAGGAACTTCTTTCCAATCGAGTGTTTTACGACACGTATAAATATGTAGAAAACGTTACCCCGGGACACGAATGGTAATGCCACCTTTTGCGAAGCAAAGCTCTAGGTAACAGTGTTACTGTTACGGGCAAGCGTAGTGCTTAGCATCAGATCTCGTTACTCGGTAAAATATAAAAAAAACTATAGCCTCTGTCTTGTGCTTCTTTCAGCGCTCCGGGTGCCAACGCGATGAGCGCGTGCGAGCTGACCTGCAGCCTGGCGCTGTCGCTGTCCAGGCATGTAGTCCCGGCGGCCGCAGCGCTGCGGGCCGGCAGGTGGGACCGCGCCCTCTACACCGGCACTGAGGTCTGCGGCAAGACCCTGGCCATCCTCGGCCTGGGCAGGGTCGGCAGGGAAGTCGCCATCAGAATGCACGCTTTTGGAATGAAGGTAAATTTTGTCAACCCACATGTGTCTAAAATGGGGAATTCACTTACCCCACTGCTTACCGCTGTAACAGTCTTACACTAAATATACATAGGATATACCTATAGAAGCGAGTCTCAATGCACATGTCTGCAGCGATAAATTCGGGCAGGCTGGTCAGTGAATTTTCGCGTCCCACTTTAGGGTAACAAATTATGTTATTATTTTTTAGTTATTACCCGCCAAATGACTTGTAACATTGTCTCTTTAGGCCAAGAGAGAAACAAACCCGATTTTGTATTATTCACCAAAACGACAATTTTGAATTTTAGAACCAATTAAGGTTGTTTCCTAAAAGCTGTAGCTAAGAAGTGTGGTGTAGTCTATATGATGGAGGTTCTTGAAAATTATTTAACACGCACTGCTAATTCTACGGTTGTACAATTATTGCTTTGCCATGGTTACAATACCATTATGCTACCCGTGCGAAAATTGTCTATGTTATGGTGCTTTCCCAACTGATCATACCCGATCACCTCACAGTGTGACTCGTTGGGATTGGGAACGAGTCACAATGCTGATTGTATCACAGTAGTTGTAGGTTCCCTACAAGGTAACCTACAAGCAGACAAAATATTTTTTTAAACGTTATAAATAACGAAATGAGCAAGTCGTTCACCGGATGGTAAGCGCCACGCCTGCCCATATCTGCCACTCAAACCCTGTTGCGGCCCTGCACTGCGCTCGTCGTCGTTAGACATTGGTTCTAAAGTCTCAAATGCCCAGTTATTTCGTTGGGAACCGTGCCCTTCAAACCGGAACACAGTAATTGATTTATTAACGCAGTTATCTCCATAAAAATAACTGATATCCATTACAATAGGTACTACCACGCACTACAACATTGTAGGATTGTTGGTACCCATAAACACATAGTAGTAAGCAGTATTAGTTGGCACAATGTTGATTTACTGGGCTGTAACTTAATGCATAATGATATTAATATTTGTTACAGTCTGGCGAAATGTTTTACTTGCTATAATGAAATCAATATAATTTATATCGTAATAAAGCGTATTACGAAGTTCATGACAAAGATGTAAGGATTCAAACTGCTTAACAGCCTCCTGGCGATTTACCTGTACTTACTTAGCCTTAGTAACATTGACGTATTAGACATAAGAATACTTACCCTACATATCGAAAAAAATTGCCCACGATTTTCAGGCCGGTTCTTCTCAAACGTATGTATTCCGAATCCAGTGGTAGAGTCAGTGAACTTCCAAGAGTGGCCCCTTCAGCCCACGTGGATAAAGTAGTTTGACTTTGCTGCGATATTACTGTTGCCAGGAATACAAACATAAATAAAAAAGGTATTCTTTGCTTTTTTGTCAACAGTGCGCAAGACACTCAAGGTCAAGAGATTAGTTTTCATGAACAAGGTGGTAGGCACTTAAATGTTGCCGCTTTAAAGTTGAAACATCGTGTGCATGGCAATAAAATTATGTAGAAAATATTGTCATGTAATATTGTAAATTCAATCATGTGAAGGGAAGGAAAACGTTATACGCTTGGAAGCATATTGCACAGGCAGGATATTAACTTATCTGAATGTAAGAATCATGTGAATTTCTGCAATAAATGCGTGGAAAATATACAGCTGCAAGACAACCCACAGATCGAACTGGGAATAAAATAGGGATGAGACATAGAGAGGGAAGTACTTTCGGGATAACATAGGGAATGGATGCATTATTTGGTAGTAGTGTAGTAGTGGGAGGCCTCTTCTACAAGAGACCGCCTAGGGAAGTACCTTAGCCAGATATTCATGCACCAAGCAGTAGTGTGCAAAAATTACTGTGTCCGGTTTGAAAGGCGCTGTTTCCAGCGAAATTACTGGGCATATGAGACTTTAGAGCCGATGTGTCAGGGTGACGAGCGCAGTGCAGTGCCGCGCAGGATTGTGCAATGCAAAGTTCTGGGTGACACTGTAACTGTTACGGCCAGGCGTAGCGCTTACTATCAGGTGAACGACTTGCTCTTCTCATCACCCAGTTAAATAAAAATAATAAATTGAATTTGGATGGGGTACACGAGTTCTAGGGTAGAGTCAATGACGTGGAGTGAAGACTCGCGGAAAACGGCAACAGAGATTGGATGAAGAGAGTCGAAGATCAGGCTCAGTGGCGTTCACTAGGAGAGGCCTACGTCCAGCAGTGGACGAATATGAGCTGATGATGATGAATATTTGTAGTGTTCAAGGTGGTACCTAAGGAAATGCGTTATGTCCTAGTGGTTCCTGATTCCCTAGATACAGGGATACCTAGTTGGGAGTCAAGATCTATATATCTGATCGTGATGCGTTATTATTATCGTCACAGTTCCAAAGAAAAATAGCAAAACCACCACGTGCTTTTAAAATAGAAAGCCATAACAAGATTGGTCGGGACATCACGATTTTCAGCAGTGAGCGTACGACTAAAGAAGCTTTTAATAGCAATTTGTGTTTATAAAAGCATTATTCAGTTCTTTCAGTGGGAGAACGTCCGCCTTCCAATCAGAAGGTCGTGAGTTCAAATCCCAGTGCGGGCACGTACCAATGTGTTTCTGTAAAACATATGTACGTAATTATCACTCGCTTTTCGGTGAAGGAAAACATCGTCAGGAAACCCACATACCTACCCGAGAATTATTTCGGAGGTAGGTATGTTATCCACCAATCCGGACTGGGCCCCTGTGGTGGATTATGGCCTAACCCTCCTCGCGAAAGTGAGGAGAGACCCGTGCCCAGCAGTGGGACGTTATGGGTTGATGATGATGATGATGATTCAGTTCTTTTAGTGTAGTCGATCCTTTTTTGTTTTCCTTTCGCAAGGTTGCGTTTATCTAGTGAAAAGTTATTTCAAGTTTTTAAATTATATTACACAAATAGATATATTTTTTTAAATATCAATTCCCCAATCAGTCAGTAGTCTAATTATGTCGCAGTTGTGACGTCACGATTCAGAAAAGTGGTGGATGCTTTACTAAAACTTTCTGGAGGTTTTGAAAATAACGTGAAATTGTCTAATTTAGTTTGGCCCACACTCATGCACGTTAAAACACTAGAGTCGTCGTAGACGGGGCAGCACGAGCAGTGGACATCGATATATTCATAGCCAAGACTTTATTCTTCTAACATTCATAAACGGACAGCCCGAGCATTTGACACCAATTTTAATTGACACAGTTGTCTATGCACGGTTGCACAAGTGCTCAAAATTATTTTTTCCTACCCCTGTCATGTCAATTATGTAAAAATTAACGTAATTAAAGTCAAATAACACGAGGCAGAGGTGACGTCACAGCAGCTCGAGCGAACGTGTCTTGTGCCAACTTCTTGAAACAATCGTTTGATTTATTTATTTATTTATTTACTAGCTGTACCCTGCCACGCTTCGCTGTGGCACATTCGCACATTCGCTGATATGTCACTGATGAAAAAAATAGATAAAAACAATCCTTGATGCGGATTATATATCACGCTAAAATTTCAGCTCGATCGGTGCAGAACTTTTTGAGTTTTTGAAGCGTACTCAAACCAACATAACATTTTTACATATATAGATTTATTTATACTTTAGCACACAAATAACACGTATGTACAAGGAGGACTTAACGCTAAGTAGCATTCTCTACCAGAATATGACTAGTGTATCTCTTGTGGCTGCATTGAAAACTGTTTGGCCATGCTCCACAGCTTGAAGTTGTATCGTAGGGTGTCTATTATCGTTTAATATTCCACCAATATACGTAGAAGCGCAAAGAGTAATACAAAACTATTTATTTCCATTTTTTCTTGTTGAGTTATGCAAAGTAACCAACATCGCATTTTCCAGTTTCCCGCGCCCGGTATATTCTACCCCATTTCTATAACCCGGGCTCGTGTCCTTCCTTACATACGAGGACACTCAAGTTACGTGAAATCTAGAACTTGTTTACGAGTAAACTTGGATATTATTCAATAAAAATCGGAGAGGTAAATTTTTGATAGAATATTTAGTCACGTAATTTTCCGTTGTAGGTAACGCTTTGCTGATAGTAAAATATGTTTGTTTAACATAAATGAAGCAATTGCGATTGCATTTTATGATTAGGCATATTTCATATAACTATTTTCACTTATATGTTAGTATTTATTTTGAAATAACATTTCGAAAACGTTCACAATAACATCTCATTCACCCCCACTGATAACATATCGTTTCTCGATTCAGATCATCGGCTTCGACCCCTTTGTGAACGCAGACCAATGCAAGCAATTCCACGCAACCAAGATGGAGCTGAGTGACATCTGGCCCCTGGCGGACTACATCACCCTCCACACCCCCCTCATCGAGTCCACTAGAAGTAAGCAGTCTAGACGTATACCTCTCAAAGAGTGAGAGACTGGGATCTGCGTATGGTGAATTCATATCTCAATTCTACCTCAAGTCAAATCGTATGGAGCCTTTAAATTACAGAGAGCTTAAAATATTATAGGTCCATTTAAATTCCGCTGTAACACAGTTCACTTAATTTTTTTTTTTTTTTTTAGAGGACTTAGTTTTTTAGAATTAAGTGATTTAGAACACCCACTTGCCTTTCGTTTTATGAATAAGATCGAGTTAAATTAAAGTGGGTGGATAACAACTGACCATTAATCGCTAACCGATAATTGACTGGACGTTCCGATGTTTATTCACGGTCTAGTGGCGTCTTCAGTACCAAGAACAGTCTATTTTTAATAGATTTATTGGAAGTTAACGTTTTTTATCACAATAAATATTTCGTACACGTGTCTGTTGCCTATTGAGTAGAGATGCGAGGATCCAACCATTTCGACATCTATTCAAATTCAATCGGTGGCGACAAGGGGACCGGCTCGCAATTATTATTTCGCACAGACGCGGAATCCCGCTTCATGGAGACCTCATTTCTTAGAATCAGGCTTAAACGAAATGTTTAATTTTATTCCCATGTCTCCCAAGGCCTTTCTATATTATAAATATTTAATCATTTGATTTTCAGATTTTATTAATGCCAACGTTCTGAGCCAGTGCAAAAAAGGCGTTAAGATCATCAACGTAGGCCGTGGGGGCCTCATCGATGAACGTGCTTTGCTGGACTCTCTGAACTCTGGCAAGGTTAGTATCTAATCCACCACATAAAATAACTACCTATATACCTATCTATCCTACCTGCGCATGTACCGTTACAATATTTTTATGCACACAGAAATAAAACATTCGAATTGAACCGATATTGGTTACCTCTCGCATGAGAACACATCGCTCACGCCGCCCCACGGTGCCTACCTAGATCTATATGAATGTGGCTAAAAACTCCTTACATGAAAAATAGTTGTCTGTGATTGCTACAGGCACAGATTCAGTAATAGTTAGTATCAATTAAGACAAAATTGTCGAACATATTTTTATCCGGAAAATGAAGGAGTACGGTTGGTTATATATTCGTATCGGATGTAAAAACCAGCCGGCTCGGTTGGTAACAAGTTAACAACAGGACAGAAAATAATCAATCAGTAATGTGACTAGCTTTGACGATGGTAACTTCGAAAAAAGTGACTAGTTTTATCATGGTGATAAATATAGACTAACTGGGTAGATAACTTACACGGGAATAAAATCACCGATATAATCCGATAAAATATCAAAGAGCGACGCGCAGCCGGGTTGTTCTAATGACCATATCCGGCTGACGCTAATTGCAGAAAATGCAACGGCCTTTGATACGAAACCAGGCTGCGGCTCGACTCTGACCATAACGTTGTAACAACGTCAAAGTAAACAGGTTTACCTGTCTCCGCTTCGTTGTTTCGTAGTTCAGATTACTTCAGATAAACGAAATATATTATAAGAAATAACAATGTAAGGATACGGAGGTCTCATTAGGCTGTGCTGATAGCGTGGTACCATGAACATTTTCTTAGTGATTTGACACCTTTAAAGGTGAGAATACAAAAAATCATATCATAGCATGTAGATATTAATGTGCTACATTTTAACCCGTTGCGTATTTGGAATATTCTCGTTTTTTGCGACGTTCGAGGGGCTAAATCCATAATGCTTCGTAGGTTTGGAGATTTTGTGGTAAGCCAGACTGTTCGTTTGTATTTGGCGTCTGTGTTTCGCCAGCCGCCCGAGAGCTTTTGATGTACCATAACAGCCGCTTTTATCAATCGATAATAATAATAGTCCAAGCAAATTAGGGTTTCACCTCGGAATGAGAGATAGTCGGCTATAAACTTGTATAAACCTTTATTTAGGCACCCTAAAACTTGCTTATCGTAGGGTGGCCGCGACCTCAAATGTTTCAAGGTCAAAGGTCAAAAAATCTATTTCTTTTTTACACCCCTATTGCAAATATCTCGTTTCTTATGTACGGTGATTGGTAGATCTGGCCCTCGTGGTGGATTATGGCCTCACCCTCCTCACGAAAGTGAGAAGAGACCCATGCTCAGCAGTGGGACGATATGGGTTGATGATGATGATGATGATAACCGGGACTGATTGGCGCGACTGGAACCCACATATGACTTGTGAAATAATCTCAATATCATGGGCTGAGGTTTTTGAAATCGGTCCCATTCGGTGGTGAAACAAATAAATTACCGCTTGCCCATCATCACGCCCACTCAATTAGTGTTATATGGACAGTGGTGGTACGTCGCTATAAGTCAAATACAGACTCGCACAAAGCGACTTGCATCCTCGTATTTTGGAACCTGAATAGCGAAGGAATGCCACACCTTTCCAGTGTCTTTGCTTCCGGATAGCAATAAGATTTCAAGTCTAGAGTGAGTAGGTATTTTTCTAGGCGAGAATCTTCCATCGCCCACGTCGTTCGTTATGTATGAGCAGTATAATTATGAAAAAATTCAGTTAGTAAGCTCCTGGGCTGTTCCCTGGACTAGTATTAACTGTGTTACAGGGTACACGCCTTCCCTAACCTGGGGACCTTCCCTAATACAATACAAGGTGTGATACTAAGATTATTCCCCTAATAAATCACCCTAGAGGGGGATACCCGGATTAATTTCCTGAAATCCCCTAAATCAAATAGAGCTCCAATAACATGAATTTATTGATTTATTATCCCTACTTCCCTACTATATTATCTCTACTTATATTATAAATGCGAAAGTAACTCTGTTACGCTTTCACGCCTAAACTACTGAAACGATTTAAATGAAATTTGGTAAAGAGATAGTCGAAGGCTTGAGAAAGGACATAGGCTTCTATTAAATGCAAAAAAAGTGTTGTAGAGAGTTGAAATAAGGAAACTATCGGGGTTAAACCATGGACCACTCGAAAATGACACGCCATAACTAGAAGTATTCTGTATTAAAAAAATCAATAGTGTCATATTTACCTATGTGAATGACAATAACACTAATATAGAAATTTCAAAAGTGCAAAACAAAATAGGGGACACCCGGGGTCGAACCAGGGACCACTCGATCTGCAGTCGAATGCTCTACCACTGAGCTATATCCCCGCTGAGACAAGGGTCCAAATTCGTGAATAGTTGCCGCCTGAAATAAAGGGTGGGAGTAGCTTTAATTTCCAAAATCTACGGGCTCTTAAATTGTTTCGGGTGTCCTATCCATTGATTCTGGCAAAGCTTGAATGTACCTTTGATTATATGTAAATAAAATCAAGTTGTGCCTTTGGAGTTAAGAGTAATATAGCAAGGAATATCCATGACCAAAAAAACCGACTACAAATTAATTCATAAAACCAAATCTACTATACTAATGTTTACGAAATTTATATGGGACAATCAATTTAGTACTTTCTCTCATTGAAAAAATAATCACAGGAATCGATCGTGTAATCTCGTAGTAATTGAAGATATATAAAATAACAATGGAACTATGGAATGGAATTCTTTGCTGATGGAATGGCTCGTATTGGAAGTAGTCTAGAGCTTTTTGGTTACCAATAAATTTAGGGTTATTGGTTATGCAAGTGTATATGTATGCAGTTGTTGTTAATCGGTTTTTGTGGTAGCTAATAGCTCATGAATAAAATATTTAAGCCTTCGCGATGAAATTATATTTCAAGTTTATTGACAATGTGGGAACGTAGCAGCTTTATTCTTTATATACAGGGGGTCCCACGGATATACCACATGAAGGGAAAGTACCTTGAATATTGTAGATAGAACATTTTAATGAAAAAATACATCATTTGAATTTAAAAAACAATTTAAGCTGCATTCATATATATTTAAATAATTACATGGTTGAACCAGGAATCGAACCCGTTACACGAGAAAAATAATCAACCTGTAGCTTTATCATACTGATCAAAAGGCTTCATTATAAGGATTATTTTTTGCTGAATAACATAGTGTCAGAAATAAAAGGAAAGCCATGAATTTTAACATTAGATGTGAAATTTTGTTCAGAAAAATGAAAAGCTGACATTGCCGCAAAGACTAATTTTTGAATAATGATGAGGAATCGATTAATTTTGTATTAAAAATATTAAAATTCACGGTTTTCCATTTATTTCTGACACTAAGTTATTCAGCAAAAAATAATCCTTATGATGAAGCCTTTCGACCGATATGATGAAGCTACGGGGTGATTATTTTTCTCGTGTAACGGGTTCGATACTCGGTTCAACCATGTAATTATTGAAATATCTATGAATGAAGTTTAAATTGTTTTATAAATTCATATAATGTCTTCTTTCAGTAAAATGTTCCATTTACAATATTCAAGGTACTTTCCCTGCACGTGGCATATCCGTGGGATACCCTCTATACTTATGTGCTTTAATAAATGTAATACATAATCCATACTACTGAATCCCTACTAATATTATAAATGTGCTACCACGCCCAAACTACTGAAACGATTTAAATGAAATTTGGTAAAAATATAGTCAAAGGCTTGAGAAAAGACATAGGCTACTATTTAATCAAAAAAAAGTATTGTAAAGGGTTGAAATTGGGCACTGCCGGGGTTAAGCCATGGACCACTCGAAAATGACACGCCATAATTAGACTTATTCTGTATTAAAAAAATCAATAGTGTCATATTTACCTATGTGAATGACTATAACTCTAATATAGAAATTTCAAAAGTGCAAAACGAAATAGGGGACACCCGGGGTCGAACCAGGGACCACTCGATCTGCAGTCGAATGCTCTACCACTGAGCTATATCCCCGCTGAGATAAGGGTCCAAATTCGTGAATAGTTGCCGCCTAAAAGAAAGGGTAGGAGTTGCTTTAATTGCCAAAATTTACGGGTTCTTATATTGTTTCGGTTGTCCTATCAATTGATTCTAGCAAAGCTTGAATGTACCTTTGATTATATGTAAATAAAATCAAGCTGTGCCTTTGGAGTTAAGAGTAATTTAGCAAGGAATATCGATCACCAAAAAAACCGACCACAAATTAATTCACAAAACCAAATCTACTATACTAATGTTTACAAAATTTATATGGGACAATGAATTTAGTACTTTCTTTCATTGAAAAAATAATCACAGAAATCGATCGTGTAATCTCGTAGTAATTGAAGATATATAAAATAACAATGGAACTATGGAATGGAATTCTTTGCTAATGGAATGGCTCGTATTGGAAGTAGTCTAGAGCTTTTTGGTTACCAATAAATTTTACACGCCCACGCCTGAACTACTGAACCGATTTAAATGAAACTTGGTACAGATATAATCTAAAGCTTGAGAAAGGACATAGACTTTTTAATGCGAAAAAAGGGTTGAAATAGGGTATGAAAGTTTTTATGGAAGTTTTGTCATTTTTTAATATAAATGACTATTTAATAATATGAACTGCAGTAAAATACTTGTCTGTTCGGTAATTTACAAAATAGATACAGCATTGTATGGCGATGTGGTGATCTTGGCCTCTCCATAATATAATGTATAATAGTTCACTCACAGTTCACGTATTTTTATACGCCATTTTTGTGACAGGTCGGCGGAGCAGCTCTCGATGTTTTTGAGCAGGAGCCACCCACAGATCCTCTCACCTTGGAGGTCATCCAGCATCCAGCGGTCATTGCCACGCCACATCTTGGTAAGTACGAAGGGCCGGAAAAAAATTATTGTACTATCAATCCTATTTAATTGGCAACTATTGACACGTGCAGTTTGTATAGAGGGCTCATAAATTTCCCAATTTTCGTCTATACTCGGCAATATTCCGAATAAAACTAAACATTTTTCGCCAAATCTCGCCTTTACTCGGCAATATTCCGAAAAGTGAAGAGGTGCCCTTAACAACGGATACCTGTTGTAAAGCAACGTCGAGACAGCCACCCCTGTCCTTGACACGCGGGTAAATAGGGTGAAGGTGCATACGCAGAGAAGCGGCAATTTCTTTAAAAGCTTTTATAAAATTTCACCTGTCTGTCATGAAATGATATTTAACTGGATTTACGTGTCATGGTGAAATCACCAGATACAAACCAATATTTTGACATAGATTTGATGATGAAGCTGTACGGGGTAATTCATGACTCATTGTGGCTGTGGCCACGTGATCTGATGATCATGTGGTCTTTCGGGCTATACCATAAGCTTTTTTGCCAACTGATTCGTTCGACTGCAGAATCGGACCATCATCATCATAATCATCGACCCATATCGGCCCACTGCTGAGCACGGCTCTCCCTCACTTTCGTGAGGAGAATTTAGGCCATAGACCACCACGGGGGCCCGGTTCGGATTCGTGAATCGGACCATACTCAGACCATAATCCGTTAATCATTCGTTTTTATTCTAATTTTTTAGTTTTCTCTAAGTGAGTACATATGTGAGAATTAAGTACTTGTAAAATTGAATTAGTTATGCCTACTTGCGATAAATTATTTGAGTTTTGGACCATGCGGAGTACTAGATTCTAGGACCACGCAGTCCGAGTTCAGTCGGACTATGAGGACGACCCATAGTTCATCTGATCCGATTCAACAAAAGTAATGAAAAAGAAAAAGCTTTAAGATCCTTTGTGCGATAACAGCGTGCGAGTGTAGCTTATCAGCCCATACCTACGCACACATTAAAAATAAAGACAATACGAGTTACAAGCCTCGAATAACTATGGAAATGATAATATTTATTTGAAACAAATGACGAACATAGATATAGTATGGGATTCGGGTGCTCCGTCATTTCGTATTTGTACTTTTATAGACATTAATATTTGAATCATTTTCGTTATTATTATGACGTTAATCCGTTGTTCTGTATTATAATGATAATTAATAAATAAAGAGTAATAAAGAGTTATATATCTATTGTTTGTCCACAGGGGCATCCACCAAAGAAGCCCAGGTGCGTGTAGGGCTGGAGATAGCTGAGCAGCTGGTTAACCTGGTCAAACCTGGGACTTATGACACCCCTCTCGCTGAGGTCACGCGTGTTCTCAACAAGTAAACGAGTCTTCAAAACATTATTATTGTAAACTTACTTCGACGTGCATGGATTTACCCAGAATCACAATTCGGCTGGATCATTCGTATCGGTGTTAAAATATATTTGTCAGCAGACCACGCGACAGGAAGCAGTTTTCAATGATATTATCTGGAGCGGCGCGTCTATTGTCGATATGCGGTACTAGGTTTACCCCTCAGCTTATGCCACGTGCACCCCATGAGGGTTAACTTTGAAAGCTTCCCCCCCCCCCCCCCAAGCAGAGGTATTTTCTATTCTTTGCACAAAAAAATATTCCAACCCCATTTACAGGTACTCATATAAAATCAAAATGTTGAATAACTCTTTGTACCTAAAATTTTACTGGAAATCTAGTATGACTAAATTTCAATGAGTCGTTTTTAGAGAAGGGTTTCTTGTTTCGTTCTTTCTTTCTAAATTTAGAGAGGCACATTTCACCCTTAAATGGGAAGTTATTGAAAAATGAATATGTTGGGGCTTATTTATTCGCTTCGAATACTTTTTTGATAAAGAGGGAGGGGGTGGGCTCGTTTAGGGGTAAAAGTGCATGCTCGCAAAGCAGCGGGGTATAGCTAAGCTAAATATCGATTAGAAAACTCGATGTTTTGTGCGGACATTCACAACGGGCTTTCTTCAAAGCTCGGATCCATATTCCTTTTGTTGAAATTTTTAATCTGTTGTTTGTTCGTTTAATAAGTAATGTAAGTTTATGAATAATATCTGTTTTATAAGCTTTTCCCTCACTTGTTATTTTACAGATCTACATTATTTAGATCGTCGCTATATCTAGTTCTAATTAAATGTATGTTTCTATTTTGGTTATTTTTATTTAAACTATTAGGTAATTGGCACTCATAATTACGGCTCCGTATTATGCATAAATATAACAATTTTACTGTCGTAGTCGCGGTTGTAAGTTATTTTCACGCAGCTTGCACTTTTGGGTTAAATGCAGCCGGGCGTGGAGTTGCATTTGCTACTTTGAAATTTACTTGCTAATTATTACGAAAAATTTTTTTTTATTCTCATCTTTAGAATTAATAATACTTACAATCGAATTGAATACCTTCTCCTTTTTGAAGTTGGTTAAATTGAAACAGTAGTATAGGACAAAAATAATGGACATTGAACATAGGCACAGAGATTAAAAATTGGTCCAAGAGACTTTAAGTAACAACTACTAAACTGCCTACCGAACTAAAACATAACTTTTGTATCTTACATTAAGTTTTCCAGATATTCATCCGCCAAGCAGTAGTGTGCAAATATTACTGTGTTCCGGTTTGAAGGCCAATGTTTCCAGCGAAATTACTGGGCATATGAGACTTTAGAGCCGATGTCTCAGAGTGACGAGCGCAATGCAGTGCCGCGCAGGATTATGCAATGTTAAGTTCTGGTGGTACTGTAACTGTTACGCTTACCATCTGGTGAACGACGAGCTCGTCTCGTCACTCAGTCAAAAAAAAGTGCAATTGTAAAAAAAGTGATTGCAGTGCACGGTTTAGTCGCTTACAAAGTCCTCCCAACAAAATTTACAGACAGTTGGATCCTGAGTGAAATTTTACCAGTCTTTGTTAAAGGTGTCAACTTCATCACTCCATCTCTACCTGGGTTTTCCGCAACGTCGTCTTGGGTGGTGCCTTCTTATCTTCTAATGTCGATAAGAAAATATAATTGCCTATCTAGCCCTTGCGAGTACCTCGGTTTGGTTTCGGACGTATGCGGAGACACGCCAAAAAAAAAAATTTAAAAAAAAGAAAAAAATGTGTCACTGCTCACTAAAATTGTGCAGGAAGAATAGTAAGACTTCCGGCTGTGCAAAGGACGGCTTATCATTTCACAAGATAATTATTTTTATATAGTAATTAGATAAAACGTAGTACATGTATTTTGAAATTAAATACGAACATTATTATTATTATTATTAGCCGTGATTATCCCACTGCAGGGCAAAGGCATATCTTCCCTCTTTCCATTCCTGGCGGTAGATAATTATTTCTTTGTTTTTTTTTTAAACGAACATTAAAACACAAAAAAAAGAATTGCGAACCCGTTGATGTCTTTTGTTCCATTCTGCTCTGTTCTTTGTAATTTTGTATGACTCTGTCTCGTTTTATTCCTACTCTCAAGGAAACAGTGCTATTCCCTCAGGTCAGACTTGTAACTTATCGATGATAAATTTTAACAAGAAATATTAATATTTTATTTGTTAGTATTTTGTAACAATAACAATTTTTCGAATTGGATTTGTTTACCGTTAGGTTTCCAGAAATATCAGAAATAAAGGAAAAGTGGATAGAAGCGATTTAAAAAGAAAATTGGTTTCTTACAAAATACAGTCTTATATGTTCAAGGCACTTCACCCCTGACAACCCTTTAAATGATTCCGTAAATGTGAGTGATTAAGAATAGGCTAGGAGGTATTAAATTTTATCGATATGTTATTCGGTTCATACAATTGACCACATCACTAAATCAGCACTCTTCTCAGCCTCATACAAATGGTCGGCCAGTCATATCCCTTAGCTGTTAGCTCGCCCCCTGCCCGCGCTTGCGAGTCGCGTTTGCAGGAGAAATTATGTTCCTAAGCCATCGACAGGCTTTATAATCTTTGGAAAATATGTCCCACAGTACCTGCACAGAGTAACGCGTTAGTCAGGAATAAACAAGTGTCAAGGTGGAGCCTGGCGGCGGCGCACGAGCCTTCAGTTGCATTTTAAAAGGAACGGAAATTAGATCTCTGTCGGAGAAAGGTTGCGTATAATCGACTCGGAGGTAACATCGTTTACGATACATTTCTTGTGTTGACATAAAACCTCTGTAAAGGATTGATAGTCATCATGTCAATGTCGGAATCAGAAAATAAATTACTGTCAATAACTGTGTACCACAGAGAAAGATGCTCAAATAAGCATCGGTTTGCTCGAGAAGTCAAGGGTGGTGACAGTATGTGCTCTCAAGTCACGGGTGCATTGCGTTATGCGGATTCTTTTCGGCTGTTGCAGAGATTTATTGGCACCATATGTTTGGGCGGCCTCGTGTACGTTTGAGCTTTGAAGATTTCTCGATATGCAGTCACAGCTATAAGCCGTTATATCGTTATCATTGTTATCACACGATAACGATCATGTTTATAAAAATAAAAGTCATTGGAAAATTAAAATTTATTTATTAAAAATATACTTAAACATATAATTTACATGAGTACAAATATTCCATTTCACCTAAATCCATCTACGATGAATGGTCTATGGAGGGGGTTGTGGCATTTGACCCTTATGTAACGTGTCACCTTATAATGATTAGTTTTATGCTATTTTGGCATCTAATTCAAGTAGTGTAAGGTCTGTTTTCGAGCGACAATTTATCGCAATTGACCTAGATGCACGTGCAACTAAGGTCAGACCGAAGAATATTGATTTAAGACAGAAGTGTAGCACAAGTTCCTACGAGCAGGCTTGCTCTTGTAAACAATCCGATACGATCCTGTTCCCAAGACGTTTTTTATTGAATCTGAGTAAGTACTCAGACAAACAAACTACGATCTATGGATATTGGAATTGTACTTACAATTCCAATATCTATCGATCGGAATTTGTTTCAAGAGCATGCGGTAGCCTTGTAATTTGTCTTTGTACTTCAATAAAAGTTCTACATTGTTGAAACTTAGTGACCGTACAGCCGATGGCGAAGAGTGTAGGGGGTTTAGGGGAAGGGAAGGGTGGGGATTAGCAGTAAGGGGGGTTTTAGTTTGCCCGTCTTACGAATGTCCTGCCGTTTCTTACAGGGGCGGGGGCGGGTGCGGGGGCGGGCGCCTCTTGCTCCTCGGCTTCGGACTGGACGGAGCGCGTGGCCGCTGCAAATAGGTACAAAAACCTGTTAGCACGAAGAGATCAAAATCCAGCTGAAAATTGTGAAGACCTGTAGCGAAAATTATCAATTTGGCACAGGCTCCAGACCTTGGTTTAGCAAGCTCGTTGAGAACAGATTCCTGACAGATTGCATTAATACAAAAAGTTACTTTTCGTACAGAAAGTGGACAGAATCCGATTAAGGGTCGTTTACAAAAACTGGTGCAGCATGCATTGGTCTATTTACAAACGGGCTCGACTACTACAGTCCGGCTCAATGCAGAAATAGTGCGTAACCAAACATGAAAACAGAATGACTAAATTGCTACTCTACAATTTTATCTCAATTAGTTGCCAAAATTGCACAGCAACATTGGTAACTTGGCAGTTCCGTACACAGAAGTCGACCTTAACGGTAGGTAAATGAAAGACAAGGTCGCTCGAAATGTAGTCACCTACTATATTAGGGCTGGCATTCCAGTAGTACTATCTATTCTGTGATTCCAGTCTCGCTTACTTTGCGACTCTTGCGTAATATATTTCTGATGTTAAACCATATTTTAGCCAGTCTCGCTGTTTGTTCACCCAGTATATGCGCAACTCCACAATCTAGTTGTTCCAAATTACCTTAAGTAACCTACTTATAGACTGATAAGTTGATAACTACTAAGTATCGTCTACATTATACATTTAGTAAGTAGGTACAGTCAGCGAAATAAGACTGAAGTCACTTAACTAAAGCTACTACTTAAAACCTACTTGAAGATAGAGTTCACAGTGCTGTAGTTTCGTAGGTTTAAATATTTACACGGTTCGCTGAACCGGCCAGCCCGATGACACTCCACTTACTCCCCTATAGTTTCGTCAGGTTGTTGAGCAAAATATGCGAAGGCAAATAACAAATTACCCGGCTAGTGAAAAGCGGGCACATTACAAAAGCGTTGCTAAATATTATACGTCTTTTTGAAAACTCAGGGTATGGCGAGCGCTAGGACTCTAGGGTGCAAGTTTTCGGCCATTGATATGCGAAGATACTTATATTTTATACATGCTCTCGTACGTACCGCGTTCTCACCCTGTATGAATATTATAAGACATATCTTGTAGGGAAATATACTCAAATCCATAAAATAACAGAATATAGAATACATATAAAATAAACATAATAAAGTAAGAAAGATAACATCATATATTGTGAATTTTGATACAGCTCAAATGGCACTTTGGGAAGAAGTAAAACAATTCGTATCTTACTTGTATTTATAGTTAGTTATAAAATACCCATTTTACAGGCTTTGAAAAAGCTTCAATCCTCCGCCTAGACCGCCGAAACGTTACCTAATAGTAAACGTATTCAATTTGACATTTTGCTCATACTTGTCACAGACGTCAAATGAAGACGTTTCCATTATGATTTGTATTCGCACTCGGGGCTAAGCGGAAACCCGTTGGAAATATTGTCAGTGTAAGGCTAAAAGCACACATTATGATTCAGACATTTGACACTGAAACACCTTAAATCACTCTTCCACTTAGAATAATTGTCAGGAACATTTTTTTGTACTTTTGCATTATGTCGTGTCCCACGTGTCGCGCAAAAATTGCTTAAGGTGTAACATTGAATAAGTCATTTTGAATTTAGCTGATGCCGTGACGACTTACATGGGATAAAAGGAACATGAATTATTTATTATTTGATATCCAGTCCAAATGTTTTTACTTCATCCCAAAGTGCATTATATTGCGGTGCTGTACCTATGTGATGATGATGACGACTACTTACGCCTCTTACCAAACCGCCCCCTGGTAGTTTGTTTGGGCGCGGTCGACTCCTCGCTGTTCTCCTCTTTAGCGGGCGAATTGTTGAAGCGCTTCTTACCTATAATGACATGGATAATGATATGTGATGAAGATGCCTTGAAAACCGGATACCTTTTTCCTAATGTGACATCTATGGCTTTTTCAATCGTAGGCTGATTCTTGGTTTCGTCTGTGTAGGTTGGCACCTACTTGATAAATTGACTCGATTTAAAGCTCTAAATCAGCCTGACAGATAATGTTTAATTCAGGTGGTTACGTAGATGAAATACGTTACCAATGTATGTGACTATGGGCATACGATTTCAATGATTTATGCAAGTCACCATATATAACAAGAAGAGCGAAAATAAATAAAAAGAAGTAAAGAAGCCAATAAAATAGTACAGGTTGAAAAGTTTCAGGAAATGTTGGCAAATAAGGACGTAACGGTAGACAGTTTGTAGACAATCGTATTCGACCACTCTGAAATAAGAAGTGAGGCTATAATACGTACTGTAGCTGGATTTGGCAGGCTCCGCGGGTGATTCCGGTGCGGGAGCCGCGTCGGAGCTCGAGTGCGCGCGATGTTTGGCTGCAAACGACAAATAAATAATGACGCAACAATCACACACTCTACTGTTTGTTCATCGAGGTGGTGTCTGCGTCTCGTGTCAGAGTGTATCAGGCTGCCCTTGGGCCAGGGGGAAGTGCAGGGAAGTCATCGGTTGGAGCGGGCCGGGCATCGAACCCGGTGTCATTGGGTGAAAAGCGCACAAGTTACCGCTCGGTCACCATCGCTACTCTTGTGGACTTGTAGAGTGCTCTGGCATTTTCGAGATCTAAGGTCTAAGGATCTAAGGTTAAGGAGATCACTGTATTAGTAAAAATGAAAGGCCCAGTTGCAAAAGTCATTATGTCCCTTTGGGGTTTTTTTCGAGGGAGTTAAATGCCGTCGCACTGTCCCCTCCGTAACCCCCGTGGCGGAGGGAATAGTGCGTGCGTGGGGGGTGTGTGGGACACGATCCCACTAAAACCCTCGCCGTGAGCAGTTCTCCGCCTTCTCCTACAGTACTCCTCCGAGGTGGGGTAAGATGGGGCTAGTTTAAAGAAGTGAACATCATATGTCATTTCTTGGTTTCAAATATAAGTTACAAATTCATCTCATACTTCAAGTAAAACCACACTTAGGAAGGCTTCTGTTAGAATAACTACTAGTTTGTTTGTCTAATGAGGAAGTGCTGGTTTCTGGGGTTAAAGTTTCCCAGGCTGCCCATGGGCCTCCGACTGCTACCAATTGATACCAACCGGGACCGAGATAACTTAACATGCCCTCCAGAACACGGAGCGAGGAACAATCAAAGAACAAACAATATAGTACAACACCAACGACTCATTCGCGAGTTGAAAAAAAAACTCCAGACAAGTCATAAAATGGAAGAGTTCTACCTTCAACAAGTTATAAAGGTAATAAGTAAGGCATACCTTCAGCAGCCTGCGCTCTTCTCCTCTTGAGTGTTTCCAGCAAGTCGGTGTTGCTTCGGAACGGCCTCACGCCGCTGCCGACAAGCTTCTTGCCCTCTGTGGATGAGACGGGAGCTTCAGTTGACGGCTCCTGCTGCTCCTCTTCTGCGTATTCTGCTCCGTCTTCGTATTCTGCCTCTTCCTGTAAATAAAAATTAAATAGTAGAATTTTATGTTCGTAGGAACTGGACCTGTTTGCCTTCCTAAATGTAGCCTCATCATCATCATCGCATATCCGCTCACTGCTGAGCACGAGTCTCCCCCTCCTGAGACGAGAGACACGGGGCTCCGATCCGGATTGGTGGATCATATACCTCTGAAATAATTCTAGGGCTCTGTGGGTTTCCTCGTAGTGTTTTCTTCACTGAAAAGCGAGTGATAATTACGTACATATGTTTTTACAAGAAACAAATTTTTAGTGCCCGCCGTACACTAAAGGTAGCCTAGATAGGTTTAATAGTCCTTGGTCCCTGCATACGAAACGCAATTACTTTCAGCCCGGATATGTTAATTTTCCACTGACCTACTGGACCTCCGCTTCCATCACGTTAGTACTCTAGTCTTTACAATGTAATCTCTTTGAACTGTAGGAAAATGTAGGAAATCACATCAAAGTAACGACTTTAAACATCCTATTGAATTTTAGTATCGAAAACGTTCCATTGACATTCTATATGAACAATAACAGACCGCAATAAGTGATTCATGCCAAAACAGAACTATATATTCGTCTACTATATGTCGATTATTTGCAACAAGAATGTATTCAACACGTTGAGGATCGCCCATTAACCACGTGAGGCTTGAAGGGGGGGGGGGGGGGGGGGGGGGGGGGGGGGGGGGGGGGGCTAGCAAAAATCACGAAATATCACAAGGGAGAGGGGGTGATGTAAGATATCCCGTGTATTTAATTTTTTGTCAAAATTCTAAACCGAAAAGCGGCTATTCTAAACATTAAAAAACAGATATTATCCTAAAAATTTTAAGTTTCTTTGTAGGTACGAAAAATACACGTGATTTTGGGGGGAGTCTTACACCTCACCACGTATCACCAATGGGGATGGGGGGAATTAAAAATGGTAAAAAACATCACGTGATTAATGGACGGCCCCTTGAGGAGATTACACGATCTGGTCGCTAAAGAGCTATATTATATAAGACAAACTAGCTCTGTATATTTCCCTTCCTTAGTAAGTCTGTCTGTATATTTCCCTTTCACGGCTGAACGAATATTAACATTTGATATGAAGATAGTTCAAATTAAAACTTGGAGAAGGATATAGGATACTTTTTATTGCGATATACATATGTAGTTTTATTTGTTTCGCGCTGACAAAGTCGCTACAAGCTACTTTTCAATATAAAACTATACGTAATCTGTGCAAAGCATGTGAAAATAGCTCGTTTTCCTTAAAAGTAAGTTTTAATTCAGTCAACGAATTCCCTTGAGAACCAGTTTTTCGATCTTGTTGTGCTAGTGATCTTAGCGGGTGCTACACTGGCCGAAACGTCAGGTAAAAATTCCGTCACCGAAAGGGAGGTCTCGCAGAGGTCAGGCATGAAGGTGACCCGATCATCGCACGCTGCTCGCTGTACCCACTTGCCTTGAACCAAATGGTCCTGCCACATCGTATGCGCGAAACAGATGGATAACATCTTTTTTTAATGCATTGAGGGTGAAGTGAAGTCAGTGAAAAAGTTGCGAGCAATTGTTTACTAAGGACCAGGGGCAGATCATACTCAACTTGCCTTCCCCAACCCGAGTTTACAGTCTACCGGCTTCTTACAATATATGTTAAAATCTCGCCTTACGACATTCATGGCGTACCTTCAAAGAAACACTGATTATTCCAATAACAAAATAACCCTGGAATATACCCTGGGAACAGGGAGAACCAGTAATCTAGTGAACGTTTAATTTACCCATGTACCTCCGGCATTCACGATCGATTTCCAGTAGTAGGCGTATAGGTAAAAGACAGCCATCTAGAATTGAATAAGGAACTTTTCCATTGATTATTTATTATCATATTATAATTATAACTTGGGATTTTACAACCACCTCGCGTGCACGTCATTCGAAACTATTGATGCTGGCATTCAAATGTGCTAACAATGTAATCGGTAGAGAGATTTTATGACTTAGATATTTTACGCTTTCTAATACATTATTACGTACCTTCATATATGTAGTTAGAAGATAAGCGTTACGAGTATCATCCTACCGTGGGAACTACCAGGGATGTGTTGAGGAATTAAAATAAGAAGGCAATAGGAGGGAAAAAAACCAACTTCCATTAAGGTGAAAGTGGGATATGGTTACGCTTTACAGTACGCGCTGAGTATGATGTTAAGAATGATGAAATTGGCTTGTCGAATGATGAGACGGCTGGGCTCTGGTGTCAGAGCATATCAGGTGACCCAAAGGTCTCTCACGTGGTTGAGCAGCTGTTATGAATCGATAACAACCAGGACTGACCTCTCGACGTGCCCTCCAAAGCAGGGTGTGATGAAAACCCATAGATAACTTACGAGAATGAGGGCCCTTCCCATAGAACCACTATTTTGTACCCAGACAGATCCACAGCTTGCTTAGGCTCATTGGTCGATAGTTGAACCCGGTGTCGTGGTTGCAAACCGCACGAGTTACGATGAAACAAGTTATGTTCATGATAATGATGAAACCTATTACTGAACATAGGTAATCAAAGCAACCAGACAGGTTGGGTTTCCGTCGCATATAATGTCCCCTTCAAGTCGTTTATTTACCGAAAACTGTGTAATTTAGGAAATGGCCACTTTGTAACGAAACTATCGTTCCGTTGCGGTGAACCTGATCCGTTAGCCAACTGCAACGCAACACGTTATGAGGAGCCTACTTCTAAGACCGTAATTTATTTCCTTGCCTAATGTAGGCCTATTTATTCTACGGTCTATTACGTATTATATAAAGACTATTTACGTATATCTATTGATTTATGTTCGTGTATCTGCCCTAGCGACACAGAATCATTAATAGGTTGGGGGGTTAATTCGCCGGCAAGGCTTCGTGGTGCCTGCTAACCCACCTGTGGTGCAGGTGTGGTAGTGGTCGTGGTAAGCTTGCCCCTAGGCTGTGGGCCTCGCTTCAACAGCCCCCTGGGTACTGATCTGGGCTCCTCATCCTGTGCACACGCCGGCCACGCCACGCACGCTAGCAGTACAAACCTGGAACATTAAAATCAATGTCAACAAAAATCAATTGCCGCATGTAGGAAAGAGCATCACTGGAGAACCGGTTGACCTCTTTGGTAATTTTTTTTTTTGATGTGTTCAGAAATATTGTTTGGACAAAGTTTGTGCGAGATGAAAAATTGAATAGGTTAACTGAAAAATTTTAAAATTTGGAAAATACTGCATGTGCCTTTTTTGTGGGATTTATGTATGTACACATAATTTGACATTTGGTTTTTTTTTTGCGACCCATATTCCCAAGAGACACGTTGTTTTTGACCTTAAAAAAATTGTGTTTTTCCGGAAACACTAGTATTACGCGGGTGATACTGTGGGTAGATACACCTCGTTAAGATATAACAATCTGTACCAATTCTTGTATTAGCATTGTGATTTGACGGGGCAATGCTGCCAGCACATTATACGTAGGGCACGCTCTGCCATAGTCACATATCACCTAAAAGTTTGACATAGTGGTCGGCCAGCTGGTAATAGGTTAGTAGTTTAAGTACAACCAAGGCATTTGCCCGTAAAAATAGTACACCTTCTTACGCCAAAGATAGTCGAGATTAAGTCTTAATAATGGGTCGAATCACTGAATTTGAAAATTAAATTATTTTCATTCGTCGATTCGTCCATATGGCTGGAGGAGAATGTTTACTTATAGTAGTTAATAGAAGAGTTCTAGTACTTATCTTATATTTTTAACGATCACAAAATCTTCAGTATTAGATTTTATAGTTGCATATAATCAGTCAGGGGGGTAACCACGTACTTATTCATATTTTATGCAGTTCATTTTAAAGCCTTAAACTGAACGACCTAGATTGGCACCCCACTCATAAATGACAAACGTGACGTGACGTCACTCAAAAAAAGACGAGATTGAAGAGAATAAGATAAAAAGAGAATGAGATGGAGCTAAATAAACTCCAATAAATGCAAACAAATTGTTACGATCCCTTTGGATAAATGTCTCTGGTCGACCGACTTATGAACCCTTTGTGGTTACACTGGATGGATTTAACTGTTCGTGGTGAGGCCCCAGAACTTAGGAATCTAGGAGATCATGAGTCTACAAACGCCTAGACTGAGCAAATACCCGCGGTTCACATACATTTTGTAATATTAGCTGTGTGCGGAAATCGATCGCTTATAGTCGGCTCACACGACAGAGGCCGCCGCTAGTTTTCGGAGCGATCATGACCATAAAGCTTTTCATGCTGAGCATACTTTCAATAGAATAGAATGCAATAGACAATGCTTTAGGTACAACATATGCTCTCATATGAAAATGCTCTTAGCGTTTAGTCCGCCATTTGTACTAGTTAGTTAATCTGTGCAATAAAGTATTAAATAATAATAATAACATTAAAAAAAATACAAATGTTACATAACAGAAGTAAAAATCTATTTCTAAAGAAAATGGCGGACTTATCCTCACACACGATCACCACCAATATTAATATTGAATTTTAATATTCCATATTAATTGTTGTGAATGTCGTAGGAAATGCTTGTTTGTAGGAAATGTTCCGTAGTATGCTTGTTTGAAAGTTTATTTTTGACTACAATGGGATGTAAATCTATGGTAACAAAGTTCAATTAAAATTGCATTTTGAGTTGGTTGCCCATTCAAACGTGAGTGTAAATGCGTTATAAGTTACTTGTAAATTAAAAACATAAGGTTAATTTACTTCAGAATTCTTAGCTTACAAATCCATTAAGTTACGTAATGATTTTACCTACTTAATATTCTATAGGCATTAGGTATATATCAATTGATGTCAGTGCAGCTGGTTGCTGTTGATAGTACTGTTAATCCTAAACTGTGTTTATATGTTAATTAGAAGTAGGTATATATAAGTTAACAAAAAAGCCACGTAGTTCACAAATGTTGTTGCAGCAGCAATTACAGAATATGATTCGATGGTTGAATTGCCTTTATCCAAGGATAATCGTAATTTTGCCGTATTATGGCACACCCAATAATTTATATAAGTGTACAGTTCACTTTGCAAAATGGGTTTCAACAGCAGAAATATCGAAGCTACCATGTTGCAATATTAATGACTTTTTTAACTAACATATAGCATCCTTAATTTATATTGCCGTGACTCTGTTTAATGTTTAGTTACGAGCTCCTCCAAGACTCTTTTGAGTAGGTAACTTGGTAACTTGGTACTTAGACTTATTGGTATGTTAGATCATGTGATTTAATGTACCTATTAACTAAAAATCAAGTTTTTTTTTATGTGTCTGTATGGATCCCACTAACCTATTAACGCTTAGAAGGCCTTGACATAGTTGTCATTAGCATTAATATCACAAGATTTTTTCAAGTAGGTATACTGAAAACCTGTTGCCGGACCGGTCTCCTATTGTGAAAATAGGAAACCAGTATTTACTGTGCCATTTTAGGTTGCTACTTAGAAAAAAGTCGAAAATACCACGTTTTCCTCCTTGATTTCCACAATTGAAGAACTATCTATAATTTAACATTTAGAGCGTAAGTAATCTCTGTATTCGACGACGCGTATAGTCGTAGATATATCTAAAGGAGGTACCTACTTAGAAAGACGAGTCCATGTGAACACCTTTTGAATTTGGTATGATATAAATAGGGATTAGTGTTATCATTAAAACGGGATATTTACGATTATTATGTTTGGTTTGAGTCCTGATATATTTTAAACGCGTAAAGCGCATAGATACACAAAAACACTGCGTATCATGAAATATCAAATCATATTAATTTATTTTGTCGAGATTTTCTAAGTAGCTGTCGCGTATCCATCCTTGAAGGATTCATAATACGGTTTATTTTTCCCTTTTTTCTTTTCTTTTTCTCTTTTTTCTTCCCTACAGGGCAGGGAGGGTTATGATAATTTATAAGTTCCCAAAATGTTTGTTGCCAGGTTGACCGAAAAAAGAGGTAGCGTTTTTATCACCTGTTGCTTCGACCAGATACCTATTTCTTTAAAAGTTGTACTGGCTCTCTATCCTTACGGTTTCATCGGTTTATACCCGCTAATTAGGTTAACTTTCTAATAGATAAGGTGGTGCAGGTTTCTTACCAAGGACATGGGTAGGCCTTTTAAGATTTGAGAGTCATTCCGTCAGGTCTTTTGTCATCGCCAACGAAACTACCTTCTTGGCTCTAATTTACGGCAGTTACAGTTGCCGACGGGTGATATCATTAAGGCTGGAGTGGTGGGGAATAGGCATTGATTTGTTCAGTTTTTTTTAATGATTGCAAAACCATTTCGAGGTATAGACTCACTGGTCACAAAACAACAGCTTTTATTGATTAAATTAAGCAGCTAATTTCGAATATATTTGTATAAATAGGATCGACCTTGATTTGCCGGTGATGACGTCAGCGATGGCATTATGTTAAAATTAAAATTTATCCAAGAGGCAAGCATGCTTTACTCACTAAAAAAAAGTTAACAGATGAAATCTAGAGTTTTCTTTTTTATTTTGGCAACGACACTAAATGGTATTATTCTGATACTGACCTCATCGGGTTGAAATCTTTAAAAATTAACTATCCCACGGAAAACTAATATTCAAATTAGTTTCTTAAATAGGTCTATAATTCAAGTAAATTACAAGACTAAATTTCAGAAAATTTTAACAATGTCCATTGTTCCGACACCTCTGCTATTCGACAAACCACAGCAGTTGTTAGCTCTTATTGATATCATCAAATAAAAGTAGGTAAGTACAGGTTTCTTTTCAATATTAACATTTATATTTCAGAGGGTTTTATACTTTTAGTAATTGTAGAAGACGCAGGTCTTTCTCGAATGAAAAAAACAGGTTATTCAGGAAGTAAAATATATAGGTATAATCAGAAAAAAACTTAGTTTGGCGAAAATAAAACAACGACTAAAACTACGTGAATAAAAAGCCTTTTTTATTTTTCTTCTTTTTCTAATATCAAAAATGAAGTCTTTCAAACTAAAAAGGTTTCTCTAACCAAAAAAAGGTTTGTTATACTAAAGAGTTTTGTGTCGCTTACAGTAATCATATTTTATATACACTGGCACGCTCTATACCAAGAGTCGAAACGTTTGTCCCAGATTCACGCGTACTATCTAGGTATACTTAGTTTATTGCAAATGTCAGGATCTAGTTTAAGCTATTCGATAGCAACTTCCATAATGTTCAATCTTTAGCTATAAATAGGTAGGTGTATAAACTATTGCACGGACGTTTATGAACGTGGTAAATATTTAAATAAACTCATTTGTGAAGCAATTTTGTTAATTTGTTGAATAGCGGTAACCTGTTTTACGACAATAAAAACTGTATATACCTTTATATACTTAGTAAATGCGGACAAGATTTTTAAAACATGATTTCATTACCTACGCATTAACTTATTCTACGGACAAGACGTCTCAATTTTGGTCGTCATTGTGTCATACAGAGGTCTAGCAACAAATAGCCCTAGGGTACACTATAGAATCCGGCATTAATGTGACCTACTTCATTAAAGCACACATGCTAGTTTATTAGTGTCACAAAATACCAATATATTTACATAACAACATCAGAATAACGAGTTACGTATGCGCAACAATCGCGTAACCTAAAATGGCATTAAGGTGGCATTAGAATTGTAAAAATTGCTCTTAATATAAAACCACATTCATATGCATAGTACCTACCCACCCAATGAAAGTAATAAACCACAACGACTCTATTTTCAATGTACCTACTATGCTTGGTATAGGTTATGGACGTAGCAACTTCTCGAAATTAAATGGTTGAACCCGGTTGTGTTTACCTACGTAAATGTCACAAAGCCATGCGGTGATCAAGGTTGATCGATTGCAGAGCAGCGAGCGCTGGCCTCCGGGTCTTCCAGCGTAGGATGCGATCGTGGTAATGCGACCGCGTTCTACCACTCTGCCCGAGAAAGGTCAACCTGCCGCTCTACTGTAGATAGTTGAATAACAAGTCCACCACAGGGTCGGGTCAGGTGGACGCGGATCGATTCCGTATCCGCTTCCGACACAGCGACAACGCCTTCCCATTGCTTTCTCTGGTTTATGTAATTCTAAGCATGCGATGGCATCGAGCACCCGCGCTGCACGCCTATCTCCTTTCATATTATGTGCGATCACGATGCGGCACTCATCGAAGACTACAATTGTTTACTTTGAATAGACCGATGATATTTTATTGCACGTAACCGTGCGGTTGCATTTGTGAAATCTATTGTGAAAGAAGCTTCGCGTTCGCCGGCCGACAATGGCCATACGTCTCTCGAGTAGAAACTGTAGAAATCAAATATTGCAGTTCAAGTCACGTCGGAAAAAGTGCAGCTTTCTATGGCAGTAATAATATTAGTATGTCGCACGCGGCACGCGTGTGCCGCTCCAAATGTGTAATTGCTACCTCAAATCACGTCAAGGTCAGTCGGACAGAAACCAGAAGTGGTAAAAAGTAGGCTGACCTCGCGGCGCAATGCGGTACCGAGGGCTCGCGCTGGGCGCAGGCGAGTACACCCAATGCAATCCACAATAATTATACCCGAGTCAAAATAACCTACTTTACAATTCGGCATTGTCGTAGGTACCAGCAGAATCAGATAGGTTACAATACGAATATTTTAGACTCTCGAAATTTGACACTATTTTGACATTATTTCGTAATCCTCACTCAAACCGCGACCCCAAGAAGAAACAATGTCAAAGATTGAAACAGATAAAATACCGGTTACCTTACAAAAGTCGCGAATTCATCTCGGCGATGAGTTGGGTAACCGATGAGAGCTCACGCGTACGAATCTTCTCACAATTCAATCGAGCATAATGGTTGGGTAATGACTAATGAGCCATGAGAAAATGACTATGAAAACTGATAAAAAGATTAGGCGCAAGGAGATGGCCACTAGATACGGTCTCATGTCTTGTGTTACGCAAGACAGTGTGTGCTAAAGCAACTATGATTTGCCGAATTCTCGACGGCTCTTTATATTTCAGAAGCAAATGTCAATAAAGTCACATTTTGCAACAACATTTTGTTACCGAAATGTCTGTAAGCTCGCAGTCGAATTTCAAGATCTTGAGTACCGAGGTATGTATTTGTAGGCATATATTTATGTGAACCGGATCTTCGTTAGTCTGGTAGAATGATTGTGCTGTTGCTAACTATGTTAGGTACTGCAAGAACGCACTGTGCAACTGTGTTGGAAACGTAACTCCCTATTTGTTAACTATGAAGTATTTTTTTTTTTACGTTCGAAGACGATTTTTCAACTCTATATCCTATTTTAATATGAACGTTGAATTTCAAAAGTTATTAAAGGCCCTCGGCCGGACGCAGGAATTACACACTTCCCAGTCAGAATATTTTCAGTCCAGTAATTTTAGCGTCATACGACACCCTATATTTATATTCAACCTCGCGGCTCCGCAAACCCCTGCGTTATTTTGAAAGAAATGTATTTTATTTTCGTTGGCTTTTGCCAAACCCTACACAACTAGTTTAATAACTACAGTACTGTTCGTTAGAAAGAACTTTGTTCTTTGACAAACAACGAAATCCTAAACTCGCTTTCGTTAAGATAATTGTTAACATTCAGACGCCCAAACACTTCTTAGACCAGCAAATATTAAATTAGTACGGAATTTGAATAGGCATATTATAATCTTTATTAATTGAGGTCAGCCAGTAGCAGTAGCTGCATTTACTATCAATACTTACCTACACGAAAGATTGCAAAATGTAGTATAAACACAAATTCTTGGGCGGGTTAATACAAGTTGATAGATAAGTAATGCCTGATTTTCCATTGGAAGCTAATATTTCTGGTTTCTTATCCAGGCGGTTAGCGTCGACTTGGTAAAGAATAAAAATGTTTCGACTAGGTCGATTGCTAACCTTACGCGATATCGACAATTTGCGCCATTGCATTGGACCATTTGAAAAGATCCAATATAAAATCTAATCGTCACCATTGTTGTTGAATGTATCGCTATTAGCCGGCGGGCGGTCCCCAAAACAAATGGTTGGTGAAACGAGTTCTAGGTCACTGTTGCGTGTTGGAATTGGGAGATATTAATTGATAACTCTGATATCTTTAATGTTTAATAGGAAGTAACCTTAAAATCACGTAAAATAACTCAACTGGATCTAATCGACACGTTTATAAATAAAAAAACTTTAAATGTAAAAAATCTTTGGTCGAGGGGAAAGTGCCAAGAATACTGGTTGCATTGCCACGTTGAATTGCAAAGCAGATTTTTTTGAGAGATATTATTTTGAAGGCCGGGCTCGTAACTTGGAAGTAGAAATATTTGGCATGCCCACATTTATAATCAAAATTGTGAAAGAAAATAATGGAATCGTGTCCAAGCATAAACTTCAAACTGAAGGGCCATTGCATATCCCAGCAGGTGAAGCGATAGTAATAACTTTCCGGGTAAGAAAACATGATACGAGCATTAACAACTAAAATATTAATCCCATATCATTACACTAACAAAAATATTATAATAAATTAAACCTAGGTATCTTTATATACAATACAAAGTGTGGCCCTGCAATTGTTATGGGCAGGCGAAGCGCTTACCATCACATGAGTGTCAAAATCGTCTCGTCATTGAGTATTTTAAGTGATTAGACAACGCAGCAGTCCATAAGAAATTTGGAAGATCTAATAGGAAGGATGCTATGTCTATTAGGGTTTCGGATATTGATAATAAGGAAGCCTTTTTTTTGTTATTTTCAATATTTGGATTTTCGAGTATTTTGGTAAACATTATAAGGAAATGTGCCAACCAGTTAGTTATATTAATTTAGATCCGAGTAGTAGTTTTTTTAATTAGAGTGTAGGCCTTGTATTGTAAGTATTGGGGATCGCCGGTATTGCACTGACTGAAAAAAAAATTAAAATAATTTACAGTTCCAAGGGCGCGCGGCGCGGCGTCCCGTGCTTTTACGAAGAGTTATATTATTCCTCACCACTTACTGACACGTTCGAATTATAGAAACCATGCATTTTATTATGCGCTGGCTACATGTTTACCTTTTCCTGACAAAAATCGGATTTAATCTGAACACGTATCACAACTGCGACATTTAACTTACGAGCCTTTAATGCAGATGCTACGCTTTGGCATTCAGATCATGTATCTGATAAAACATGTGCCACAATCGTGACGATAACGAGCTTAGAACTTTCAAAAAGGATAGTGAGTGGTGAATCCACCGCACCCCGCACTCGATACCGACGACACCAACGCTAACATCAAAACTAGAATAGCGAGTACAAATGAAGAAGATGGACACGACCTTTCAAGTCTCGTAAATCATCAAGATATGACTGTTTATGTAACGACCGCTTGGTAGCAAATGTCACCGGCTCTGGGAGACCGGGCATGGAGCGACCACATCCATCCTACATAACATTATATTGCCTAATCTCAGGTCGCTAACTTTCGACATGGGACCGACTCATTCACAAAACCGGTTCTCGGTTTCGCTCAATTAATTTGAAAATGAATTGGTATGTTATACCGGGTCAGTCCGTGGTGTCGTGATAATGAGGACTTAGGTCAAAAATTACGAAATAATAGACTCTACTAACAGAGTTATCTTGTATAACATCTGCAATAAGTAAATTGTTAACGCGCTCCGCTTGATGCTAGTACGTAGCGAGTGCCTAGTAATTGTAAATAGGCCAGTGCCTTTGTCCATTGCCACAACACCCTAGATACGATTTACCATTGAGAACGATATTAGAAAGGCAAAACACTTTTTATAGAAACAGTGATTGAGATTATACATTGCAAAGCCTTGCCTCTGACACAATGTATGGTTTCATTAACTTCACAAAAGCGGATGTACCAGTTAGACTTTATAAAAGGCTAAAGCTCTGTGCACCTTTACTGAGCGTACCTTTCAAATTATGTCCCCATACACAAATACTCATCTATGGCCTCGTCGATGAACAAAGTTCAGCCTAAAGTGCCTACGCCGCACTAACATTCCTTGTTGAATTCCAGATATTTAAAATTAGTATTTCTAACAATGACAAATCGCAATTGCAGTCGCACAGCAGCCTAGAGTGTTAAATATTGAGCAAGTTCGGGACAATAGAAAGGATTAGTGAATATTTAAGAATATAATCAAGTAGGTACTTACATGGGCAGGATCTTCATTGTGAATGTGTGGTGTCTGCGGTGTCGCAAGGAGCACTAGCGGTCGGTCCTTTCTCCGCGGAACAGCTGGGTGTAGGTCCACAGCGAACGGAGCCCACGCTTGATCTGGCGTTGGAGCACCGAGTCCTCTGGTACACTCGGCGGGTGAGGGTACAGTAGATGCGGTGCCGCCCGCCGCCGCCGCCGCCTGCGCAGCGCCGCCTGCCGCCACTAGCCTGCTTTGTATTCTTCGTAACACGCACACCGACATGCCGAACATTGTCCACATTGTTGCTTCTAACAACCGAATTTTGTCGTGACGTCGACGACTGCACCGTGACTTGGTTACTGCACGCACTTCTTGAAAACTATAACGGTGCATGAGAAACTGTATCGGTGTTTATGAATCGTTTTCTTTATTTAAGAAATGCCTGCAGAATAGGCAATTATGTGGCAAAGAATCGAAATAAGTTAACTAGAAGCGCGTCTCGCAAACGTAGTCAACAAACAGATAAACTAGACTTGTGACTATGAACGTAGAAGGTTCTTGAGAAAGTACGTTGAAAAGTTAAACTATATCAAATAAACACAAATAAGTATGTTGATATAATACAACTTAATCAAAAAGATTTTACAAGAGAAGAAAAACCTAGCATTGATGCTTTTCTTTAAAAAAATATCTCGAGAAGTTCTATTCTGAACCTTGTGTATTTCTGAACTGGTGTTCAATAAAGAAGGCTCTTCTCTTTATTGAGATGAAATCCAATATTTTCAAATAAGCGCAAATGTTGGTTAAACTTGATTTTTCAGGTTATTCAATTTCTGTTAATAAATTCATAGGGTACGTAATCATAATATTATGTTGATACATAGTCGTACGTTACCTACTATTAATAATCAAATGATTAATCACGCGAGCTTATACTTATGCAATAGCTACGTAGAGAAGACATTTAACCATTTTGTTATGCTCATTCGACGGACTTGCGATCGTAAGCGCATAAAGCCTTGTGTCCACTAGGCAAGAGCTTGCGCATTATGACGCGGACGCGTAATTAGAACATATTTAAGCAACATATTTTCTTGACCAACGTTGCCTGACGCCTGTCATCAACATGTAATTTTGCCTGAAGATTTGTGTGGTTTCGGCATTTTTTTATACCTTAATTCTGTCTGTGGAACAAAGAAAGTGAAAGCGTTGATGGGCTAGAAATTATACCATAATTGCGTTCCAAATGTACAAAAAAATATATGACGAATATCGAAAAATGACATCCCCGTAGAGTTTCTTGGTGATATCTTATCTGACGGGCGTATTTCCGAAGCACTGATACAGTTAATGGAGTTACCTTTTCCTGTGCGAGATTTAGGCATGAGTCACCACTTGAAAGGGAAATGTCCGTTTTCAAACTCAACCATCATTAGTTTAGTAGATCATATTTGATTTACTTTTTTATTTTTAACCATGCCTATTTGAGACTTAAGTGTTTGAATTGTAAGCATGCATTATTTTTGGCTACTTGCAATCAATGATTTGAGTTCTGAATTCGAGTTTTATTTATACTCATTAATAAGACAGCAACGAATGCAAATAACAAGAAGCGCGTCAGGGTGTATCATTTGGCAATGTTTTGCAGTGTTGCGCAACTCTGCGGAAAGGTTGCACGGCTCAGTTGCCTAGTGGATACAAAGCTTTAATGATGGCATCTTCTTCTTCAGGTTCAAGTCAGTAAATTATGTTGACACAATTTCTAGGTACCTACTTAAGTATGATTAACGCACTTCCGAAAATATTTTTCAATTTGCTTTTTTATTATCTAGGCCAGTATTTACATCACCAACAACCCATATCGTCCCACTGCTGAGCACGAGTCTCCCGTCACTTTTGTGAGGAGGGTTAGGCCATGATCCACCACGGAGGCCTGGTCCGGATTGGAGGATAACATACCTAGCTCCGAAATAATTCTCGGGTAGATATGTGGGTTTCCTCACGATGTTTTCCTTCAACGAAAAGTGAGTGATAATTTGGCTTTTTACTTAAACACATTGGTACGTGCCCGCATTGGGATTTGAACTCACGACCTTCTCCTTGGAAGGCAGACGTTCACCCACTAGGCTACCACCGCTTACATATTTACATAATGTACGTCTAATCGCTTAAAAATTGTAGGTATACTTATCATTTGTTATTTGCGTAATTTTTGAAACGATTTGTGTGATGAAAATTAGTCCCATGGTTTTCCATTTAAATTGGGTTTTTTGTTTCAGGGAACAATTAAACCGTTTTTATACGTTAGCAATTAAAATATTTGTATGTACAGTCGGCGTCAGAAGTAGCTGAACATATCTTTACTTCTAGTTTTATTGTACACATACGAAATATTTTTTTTCTCCTAGAATAGGAAATTTTATGCGTGGACAATGGACATGTTCAGCTATTTTTGAGGCCGACTAACATACAAACGCAGCATTACTACGTCGATATCAAACAGGTTGTCAAATGACGCTAGACTTTCATAAAGGTCACAGGTGAGAATGAATCTCCGGAATTTTATTAGGTAACTTTATAGACAGACGAGGTCGAAACACGCTAATTTTCAAATAATATTTGTATGTACCTACGTAATACAACGAATGGAAGTGGTCATTTAAACATAAATCCGGCTTGAAAGTTTAAAAATTGCCTGATTATACAGGTACATACTTAATTGAAACTGGTGCTGGCAGTTAATTGATTAGTTGTTTTTTTTATATTTACTTCAATTTGAAACCCTTTTAAGTAGTATTTTTGGAGGGAACACCGCAATTTCGCCTCAATGTCATGTAGGAAGAAAAACTGGCAAACAAAGAAGAATGTACGGGGATAAAAAAAGTCAGTAGTGGATAAGTCACCAAATGGGTGTTATGTTAGGCTGTGACGTCACACCGCTCTTACAGGAGCAGGTGTAGCGCTTACCATCAGGTGAACGACTCGCTCGTTTCGTCACTCAGGCAAATAAAAAAAAACACTCTAAAAACTCTAAACTTAAATCATATATAGCCAGTAGGCAAAAATAATGCACGTTTACAAGACAATCCCTAAGTCTCATAGATATAGAGAACAATCAAAAGTGATCAAATACGATCTACTAAACTAATGCTTAAATAATTATGATTTAAGTTTGAAAAAAGACACTCATTGAAAAAGGACTCTCATCCTGAAGCCTCCAAAATCAACAGAAACAGACGAAAAAAAAACAAAGCCTACATACTTATTTATTCTGTCATAGCATTTCACTCCATAACCGTACGAATGATGAAGATTGAAGCAAAAAGCTTGAAGGGAAAGTTAGTGGGCCAATTGGGAATTTGAATTCCCATCATCCCCACTACTAAAATAGTGAGTGAAGCCGTTGGGAAAAATAATTCTCAGCGGGCCCGCTAGTGGGAACGCGAGTATAACCAGTGGAAATAGACAGATGAATCACGTGAAGCCGCGAATCTATTTTAGTTGTGTGATGAAGGAAATGCGGTGGAGGTGTAAGCTATGCATTTCCAAAGGGAGACGGAATTATATTTTTCCAGCTCTGCGACGCGAGAACCCGACGTAGCAATGTTAAACTAGCGCGAGATCGGATGACGATAGCTGTGCTGTGCGATAAACCTTAATAAATAATTCTATTAGCCTATAACCAAAACTAAAAACTGCAGTTTACCTCTAGTTTAAAAAGCAGGCGATAATAATTGGATCTAGTTATATTCAACCGCCATTTTTTTCGAATTATATTTTATATTATAAATACCTTTATTGTAAAGGAGCCTTTGAGGAGGACATTGTGAAGACCTTCTAGAAGGAACGCAGATAAACAACATAGCCCTGCTTTTGAGCACTCGGGTAAATAGAAATTTAAAATTAAAAGTACTTAATTACTTAGGGGAATATTGAACTCTCGGGATACTTAGGTTTGTTTGTGTTGAGTAACGGGATGAGTAGTAAGCCATGCCTACCCATAATACAAAGTTGCAGTGCCACGGAACTTTGCATTGCAACAGGCGCCTTTTACGTGTGCACTTCGCAATATTAATAAAATAGCGGTTGTAATTGACCTATTTGGGTGCGCTCTGTATGGTTTCACAAAGGTTTTGTGTTAAGTATATTATGACGTAATATATATCTAATGAGGTTTGCTCTTCTGATTAGGTTCTGTTTTTAGAGTTTACATGAACACACCTCATTAGATATTACAGTGTAATGATAGCTGTAAGTTAAAAAAAAATGAATTTAAAGTTAAAACTAAGATAGAAGATGGCAAATTTTTTATTTGTTTTTGAGGGTCACAAGCATTTATATAGCTGACTTAGATTTTATAAAAAAAACAATGGTTGCTTTGGAGCCACTATCTACGAGTAAAATTAGGAATAATATAGAGGAATACGTTTGTATGGAGAATCGCTCATCGCCTTGCCTCAAGTCGTTCGTAAAATATTTGTATTTCAAATGCGTGTATAAGTCTAGAGTCTAGACTGTAGCACTAGAAACTCAAGGTTGCGTTTGTTAATGTCGGTATTTTAATAATCGGTTAATGCATTTCAGCACAATATGGCACGGCTTAAGAGTTATTAAATGCTAGTGTGTTAATTTTGTTTCGTGAGGGCATTTGAGGCTTACCTATATAGAGTACCTATCTACAGTAACGGAGTAGTAATATGAGGAGTGAGGAGACCGGGGGGGGGGGGGGGGGGGTTACGCCCACCTTCCCCTACAAAATTATTTTGGAATACTATACCTACTGGGTTGCCACCTTATCACTTATCCGGAAACTATAACTGTTACGGTTCCGTTACATCTGCGTCATGATAGCATTCACTCACCCCTTAGTCGTGTGCAGTCCGACCAAGGCTATAGTGCCCCTTTTTAAACCTCACTGAAATTGATCCCTTCCTACCTACAAGTCAGTTTTTCTTTTTTTTTTTGATTGAGTGACGAGATGATGGTAGGTGTTACGCCTGCCCATGACAGTCACAGCACCACCCAGAACCCTGCATTGCATAATCCTGCGTGGCACTGCACTGCGCTCGTCACCCTGAGACATCGACTCTAAAGTCTCATATGCCCAGTAATTTCTCTTGAAACAATGTCAGTGCCGGATTAACTACGTAGCAAGAGTAACAATTGCTAAGGGTCATATTTAAACCCACGCATCTCTGCCAGAGCGTAATTTTTTGAGTGAGACTTATTAAGATGTGGTCTGTTGAATTTACTTGATGTCACAAAAATGTGAAACGTTACATCTTTTCCTACTAAGACAATTGCTTTCTTACCACTTTATACTTAAAAACCCATATAGATCAAGGGTTCTTTGAAAGAATTTGATACGGGCCCCGCGCTTGCTTAATCCGGCACTGTTACAAGGATGTATATGGATATATCAAATCTCAGAGTCACGTCGGTTTCCTCCCAACAATATCCAAGCCCTCGAAACCTCCCCATGTGACAGGATATTTGTGTTATATAACTTACTAGCTGCGCCCCGCGGTTTCGCCCGCGTATTTCTGTGGGATCACAAAGATAAAATATAGCCTGTTACTCGCTGATAATTTAACTTTTTATTAGTGAAAGAATTTTTAAAATCAGTGCAGTGGATTAGCCGAAATCTTACATATTTCTAAACAAATTATAATCCCCTTTTTTACCCTTAAGAGGGTAAATTTTTACAAACTTTCATATTTATTTATATCTAATGAAAAGCCTAAAAAATAATTATCAAGCTTGTAGCTTTCAAAACGACGAATCTTCCATACAAACTTTCATCCCCTTACAACCCTTTTTTGCATTAAAAAGTAGCCCATGTCCTTTCTTAGGCTCTAAACTATCTCTGTGCCAAATTTCATTTAAATCACTTCAGTAGTTTAGGTTTTAGTACAGACAGACAGACAGAGTTACTTTCGCATTTATAGTACAAGTAGGGACTAGACGAGCGTTACACCACAATTTTGCCTGATGGGAAGCGAAGATATCTGTCTAGAATACACACAGCTACATAGGTAGGTACACGTATGTTATCAACTTGTTGTAAACGCATTCAATAAAACCAAGGTAACTAGATCTACTTTATTGCTCCGGAAAATTCCAATTTTTCTCGATATAACACAGGGTGGTCTATACTAAGAATATCCTGCACAATATTGCTGTCAAAAAAATAGTAACATGTAGTTCTGTTGATTCAAATTAGGGTTGTAACGTAGGCCTTCTTTGCGGAAGCGGAGTGCGGATGCGGAGGCGAACGGAGGTGAAAAGACGGATTAATTCGTGATTTATTACAAAAATAGTAAGTCAAAAGTCTTCATTATCATAGTACATTAACTTTACTGATTTCTCGCGGAAGTTCCGCAATTACGGAGGCGGAGGCGAGATTCTTTTATAACCCTAAATGATTTCGGTTGTAACAGAAATGATATCCCCAAAACAAATGATTTTCACTGATGATGTTTCTGTTGTTTTGTCGAAGTCATAACGATGCTCAGCAACAAGCAAACGACTATTAGAGGGCGGGTTTTCCAATACGAGCCAAATGTCAAACGTCAATCGGACATCACTAGAGCAATCACAACAATGTTAACACCGGAACTGTATACGTTTGGTATTGTATGAAGTACTTCATAACACGGGTCTATCACCTCACTTTTCGTGTGGTGGATTTGAGGCTGTCAGCCGTGATTCACCAGGTTGTCGGGATTGGTATATCCTATACTTCCGAAATAATTCTCGGGCATGTAGGTTTTCTTTCGACGTTATCCTTCACCGAAAGGCGAGTGATAATTTTACCTACATACATTTAAACACGAAACACATTGTTACGTGCCCGATCTGGGATTCGAACTCGCAACCCTCTGCTTGGAAGGCGGACGTTCTTCCCACTCGGTACCAACTAACTACCTGCCTAGTATGTTAATAAGCTGTAATGGTGAACGGTTACAGCAGCTCTATAAACTTCATGGCCAATGAAGAAAATAAAACGCAGGTGTATTTTATTTATAAAATGCATGCTCGCTCCTCGTGCCTGGAAAATGAATTTATTGTCGAAGACATTTTCCGTTTTAAATGTCAAGTGGAAAATATCGAAATATCAATACAACGGCCTTGTTACTCAAAATGGGAACTACTTACATATTTTATTATATTATTTCTTGGGCTTTTTTACTTTGAAAGCAGATCTGTCTACTGTTGTCATCATCTGGAACTAAGCAAATGAGAAGGATGGCAACAAAGTTGATTAGCGTTCCAGCAACTAGACGTTACTGAGGCCACACTACGAACAGTTAAATCCATCCAGCCCATAGGCCAGTTAAATCCATCCATAAGGCCTTATCTTAAACTGAACTGCCCTGCTAACTGTCACCACCAATATCGCTCAGCGTTCATAAGTCGACCAGATACATTAAGTGATCGTAACAATTTGTTTGCATGTATGCGAGTTCATATACCTCCATCTCATTCTCTTTCTCTGAAGTCTACTTTTGAGTGACGTCACGTCACATTTCTCATTTATGAGTGTGTGGTGCCAATCTGGGCTGTTCAGTTTAAGGCCTTAAAATGAACTGCATAGAATATGAATAAGTACGTGGTGAACCCCCTGGTTTTAGCAAAATGGAGGTGGTCATGAGTTTTAGGGCTGTCACGCGTTCGCACGTTTGCGTACCGTGGCGTTGCTTGTATGGTTCAACGATGAACGGCAGGGCTGTACTTACTTTAACCCTTTGATTGTCGGGCGGAAACACGAAGTTTGTGTGCGATGCGCGACTGATTAACAATGAATTGGTTTGGCGACTGCCTATTTTGCTTCATTGCGAGGCCATCGGTCATTCATAGGGGTACAAATATTGTTTTTATTTGGACATATCTGTTTGAACTCTACCCGTGACCATGAACCCTTCGTTTCACTGTTGAGCACGGGTATGTTTTATATATTTATTTCACAGAATCTACAGATGGTAATTTCAAAAAGTATACGAGCTTATTCTTAGCTTTTATATCTAATGACGGATTTACTAAATATAAAATGGTGCAAAAAGTGGTGGTAGCAGTAAAAAAAGAAACAAAAATAAGCTTTGGGAAAACATTAATAATACACAAAGGAAGGTAAAAAACACAAATTAAATAATATACTTATGATTAGTAATATAATGTAAAAATAGTAATGTCTCCCCTCACTTTCGTGAGGTGGGTTACGCCATATCCACCACGGGGGCCCGGTTCGGATTGGTGGATAACATACCTCCCTCCAAAATAATAATCGGGTAGGTCCTCCTCATATGTATGGGTTTCCTAACGATGTTTTCCTTCACCGAAAAGCGAGGGCTAGCGAGTGCGAACTCCGCTAGCTGCTCCCAAATACAAAAACTATTAATATTCATGGACATTGAAAATCTCTATTGTACCTACCATGGCATAGCAGACATTGACTTTGCCTTTCAAAGAACTCCTATACCTTTGGCAGACTGTGACACAAAGGACTGAACAGACCTTTTCTGTTTTATTTTGGTACCGGAGCACTGAGAGCAACAGTAATTGTCTACACTGTTATACCATTATTTCATTATCAGGGAAAATTGTCATACCTATATGACACTAATGGAATAAAGTCGGCACGCTATTTTCAGCTGCATATCTCGACGACTAAGTGACGGAAAAGACTTAGCCGCCTAACACTTAGAACAAAAGTATTAACTCTGACAGTAGAATTCATAGCCGCGGAAAAATCCTCCAAGAGTATGATTCTGGGTTACAACAGTCCATGTGTCCAAGCAGGCACTGACAAAAAGAAAAACAAAAGGAAATGTCAGGGATGCTACTGTAGAGCTGGGAAGAGCTGGCGCTCTGTTACCCGGGGGTAGACGCCCACGCGAGCTGCAGCCAGGGCATAGAACGAACCTCGTGTCCCTTCCCTAAAAATAGTATTCAAGAATAAATGTGCAATGACGCCAAAACCTCCAAGATATTTAATTGATATACATTATAAGTAAATGTGTAAATATACATAATTGTTTGAATTTAAATGTGATAAGACTTGCTCTGTCAAAAAAAGCATGCCGTCGAATTGGAAATCTCCACCTTTTGAGAAGTGGGTAAAAAAGCACCGTAAAAATGGTTATAAATATTTTCTTTCAATTATCAATAGGTACTTGTTTACTTTGTCACGTTTTAGTTAAAAAACTGATCACATGAGAAACTATTATGTTTTTTGTTTTCAATATTTATTTAGCACGCAATAATTTGTTTCTTTATATGTATATTCCTTGATGTAAAAAACCGATCACAATCATTGTGACTTATTAACTTATTATGAGATCAAAGATAAATGTATGATTTGGATTGCAATTCGCAACTCTATTCTCAAACGAAGGTGAAGGTCGTTGTATGGTAAAACTGCGATCAGGTTTTTGTGATTGCCTTTAAATTCGTAAATGGAAAATTAATTAAGACGTACATTCTGGTATAGTTAATTTGTTACTTAGATAGTCAATTCCCTAGTTTAAACGGTGGGATGGATTTGCACAGTTATAGTAAGCTGGATTCACATTTATCACCCTGACTCCTTAACTGTAACAAATATTATATCTTTAGCGGATATACTGATACAAAGAAAAAGTCTAAAAACATTGAAATGGATATAATAAAACATATTTATGAAGTTAAATTATTAGGGGAACTGTAGGAAGTAAAATGCATGACAAGACAGTACATTTTTTGTTAAAAGCTCCTACACCAAACGTTATAGCAATTAACTTGACGTTGAGTTAGCATAAACTTATGAGAAGGCGTTACGCCTGAACACCAAATACGCGTGACAAAACACAAGTGTGGACAAATTTTGACAATTTTACGCAGCCATTGTCAAAATTTGACGCAGTTTTGACAATGTTACTCAGGGTCCTCGTGAGGAAGTCGTGGTAAAATGTGGACCCAGCTTTATCAAGTCAATTACGAGCGGGGCAGCTGGGGCGCCGGCTTCTCGTGGAACTACTAATTACAATGACAACGATGCTGATTATTGTTGAGGGATTCTTCAATGCTCGACTATGAATTCGACTGTAACAAATGTTCCACGACGCAGTCCTTATAAAAAAGAAATATAATCAGTATATTTTTTATTAATGCAAAGTGTGTACATTTTAAGAATACACTTAGCTCACTGAGCTAGTACCATATACGTGTATGGAAGATAAACAGATAAACAAGGATTGATGGACAGATTTTATTATGATGCTGTGAGTGATATTAAATATGTAGTAAGAAGATATCAAAGAGCTAGCAGGACCCTGCTGGATGAGGATAGAAAGAGATAGATCATTGTGGAGAACCCATCTTGGTGATTTGCCATCTTTGCCTGTGCCAAAGAGCAAGACAACCTCAAAATCGGTGTCCAATACAAATACTTAATAACATTTAATTACGTTGCTCTCATAAAAAACCTTGTTTGCTTTAAGATGTTATGAAGATTGTTAATAAAGGCATAAGTTAAGTTTTAAGTTTAAGGGAGTTAAATATACTTACTTAAATAAAAAGTAGCTCAAATAAAAACCGATGAACCGATGTCAAACACTTAGGTAAGTATATAATAGTTAATAAATGAAATGACTTGGTTCAGATACCCAAACGCGTTTTAAATAATATAACAGGCGCATACGGGTCAACCGATAGTTTATACTTTTTGGATATAGGTAGGTACTTACTTAACCAAATAAACTACTTTTAAATTTTTTGTCTATTTCAATAGTAGGTATGGGATGAAAAATAAAATGTACCTACCTATTCATAGTTATGGTCTAATGCACTTATTCTAAGTATGTACTTAGAAAAAAGAAGCGCCTGTAAATAAAATCTCAGCGCCTACAAAACATGAACTGCAAAATTACACCTGTGACATTGGATAGGTTGATCGTCGAGGCCCGAACGAAATAGAACTAAAAAAAAAAGTTAAAGAACGAAAATGTTATTATTATTAAGAATAATTATTCACGAATACTTCAGAATTATTTGTTAGTATATTTATTTTTGCAAAATACTTTAATACCTACCGCCACTACGTATTCGGATTACCCGCTTTTACCCTTTGGGTACGGTACCCTATTATTAAGGCTTCGCTGTTTGTCTGTCTGTCCGTCTGTCACCAGGCTATGTCATGAACCAGGATATTTAGACAGTCTAAATTTTCACAGATGATTTCTGTTGCCGCAATAACAACAAATACTAAAAAACAGAATAAAATTAATATTTAAGGAGGCTCCCATACAAAAAACGTGATTTTTTGCTCATTTTTGCTCGATATTGTTAACGGCAACTGGTAGACACTTGAAAAGTTCACTTAACATTTAGTTTTAGAGGTAAAAACTATAAAAATAAATAATTATATTAATATAAAAGTAATTATTATGGGGGCTTTGCCCATACAACAAAGTACGGAACCCTTCGTGCGCGAGTCGACTCGCACTTGGCCGGTTTTATTTTTATTTTTGACTATGGTATCTGGTTGTTGTTGTGGTTCATTTTTATTACTGTCATTGTCATTGTCGTGCCTTTAGTGCCACTCGGATGATAAAGACGAACTGATTCAATAATCAAAAATTCAAAATGGTTCGTCCGTTGGTCTCAGAGCGCCAGACAGGAACAATGATAATAAACAACTACTTTGTTGAAACCCAATCCCACCGATCAGAAATTCTAAGGCAAACAAGCTTATTTGGTAATTTTAAATTTTTAAGAATATATAAAATTTGGTTTAAGTAGTTACGTCCCAAATGGGCGAATTGTTGAAACTTTTACTTGTACTAAGAACTTATTTACGTAAGTACCTATACAATTTACACAATAAAAATAGTCTGTTTCTGATTCTGATTCTTGGAATAATTCTACTCTGGCAACATTGGATCAGGATCCCAATTTTCCCAAACCCACCACTCCGAATCAAAGTTTTTCCCTCTTTCACTCACTCACTCCCGCTACGCCGCTCACACATAACCATCAGCCAATGACCATCGTCTCCGCCTACATCCACCAATAGATATCTCAGAATGCTCCCCCCTTCACCTCACCGGAGTCTACATCACAGTTCCACCGGTCGTCGTTGCGATCGGTCGTACTCTCGCGGTCCTCTTCTTCAGACAAACTAAAGAAGTTGAAGTTAACGTAGATTGTGCGGAATACGGTTCTGAGTCTAAGTCATGAAGTTTAAATTTTTTCGAATTTTGTGCACTTTTACTTGCCTATTATATGGAACTATATTGAATGCTAACGGCCAGCTGAGATATGCCGCCGTTATATACCGACATGGGGATCGTACCCCAACAAGTAGTTATCCCCTGGATCCCTATCAAAACGAGTCTCTGTGGCCGGTTAAATTCGGCCAGCTCACGAACACAGGAAAAATGCAGCATTTCAAGTTCGGCCAATTTTTGAGACAGCGTTATTGGGTAAGTTTTTATTACCTGCCACTTTTTTCTATGTTTTTATTTACTTTTTGGTTAGTTAAGTTTACTTTAAACGCAATGAAGGTAGACGTTTATTGTAGATTTTTGGACAGTTTTACCAAATTAGTGTGAATTATGAAACAAAAGAAGTTAAAACAAAAGTTTCCTTAAAAAATAGTTAACTAAGATTCTTTTTTTAGAAAAGAAAAGGAAGTTATTATTTGTATTTATTATGGTGTTCAAAATTTCCCATAAATTTATCCGTGGACTTTGGTATGATTTCGAAAGCCTATTACGATTTAAATTCATTTCGGACAAAGAGTATGCATTGCCATACAACATGGCAATGCTGCCAGCATTTCTGGAACATTACACATTCGCAGCGGCTTGTTAGATATGGTTTACTTCTATTTTGTTTTAAGTTTGTTTAAATTTTTAATTTGTATGCCTATATTATTTATTAGTGTTTGATTACAATTTTAAATTTTCTTTTAATAAGTTATCTACCATTGCCAGTCAATGCAAAATTGATGCATATTTCCAGCGTTAAGCCTGTACCTGAGGAGACCATCACATGGTTTAATACATCATCTGCATCAGGGTTATATTATATTATGTAGGACTATAAAAATTGCAAAAACTTGCTTTAATTATATAAATGGGAGGCAGAAGGCAGAGGAATAGTAACAGTAAAATCAGACTAGGCAGAGATGCAGCAAATCATTTCATTTAATGTTTCTTCCTACACTTTTGCCGATGAACAATTATCCAGAAGGAGAGTTCAGTGACAAATAAATCATTTCATTATAATTTACATTAATAATTTTACTAACTGTTACGTATTTCACATTTTACTTTTTACAGTATAGGTTAAGTGCTGAAGTGCAGTTTTAGTAACAAAGGCTGACGTCTGACAAAAAAATTAAAAACCTTGCTAAATTAAATAAATCATTTGAGTACAGATCTATTAATTAAGGTTTTGGTATTCAAATAATGACTAAACTACAAAAAAAGATTCATTGTTCCTTTTACAATTTATTAACACGGACTAGTTATTGCAAAATTTCAATTATACCTTAAAATAATTTTAAGGTGATTTTTAGCACAAGTGTTCGTTAGGACCCTAGAAGTATCCCCTCTAAATTCTTAAGTTATAGGCCGACGGCATTCCCCCCTTCTCCTAAAAGTGTCTCTAGTAAAATGTGTCCCCGGGAAGTACCCTATAGGTTTTAATTCACCTATGAAATCGTAAAATATGCGACGTAAAAGGTCATATTTTTTGATTGTGTTGACTACAAGTCCGATTTTTTCACAGCTGAAAGAAACTGGAGGAATAAAGTCGAAATTTATATCAAATACGTGATTTGATATAAATTTCCACTATATTCCTCCATTGGATTCCTGAGATAAATGGTCTTGACAGACAGACTGACAACAAAGTGATCCAATGAGGGTTCCTTTTGTGGTACGGAACCCTAAAAAAAGAAGAAAGAAAATGTAAAAGGACTATAAACTATGCCAGAAGTAAAGGATGAAAAAAGAAAAGAATGAAAGAAAAAGAAAGAAAACTAAAGGGGCTGTTACTTTAGAAGTAATTTATAGTCCTTTTCCTCATAAGGCATGTCTTATATCTCCATCTCATCTGTCTCATCTCATATGCCTAATAATTTCGCTAGAAACAGTGCCCTTCAAACTGGAACACAGTAATGATTGCACACTACTGCTTGGCGGATAAATATCTGGTAAAGGTGTGGTACTTCCCCAGGTGGTTTCTTGCAGAAAGGACCTACCACTATTGCTGGTGAATACTCTGATCACAAAAATCTTTCTGTTTCCCCCCGCCTCAGACCATGGCAAGGGGGGCAATTGCCCTCTCCCCCGACTATCGAATGATGCAGTTTCCTTTGACTAAAATCAAATTTTATAGACATCACTATATTACAATTGTTTTTTAAATTTATTTGATAACATTAAATTTTCAACTTTATCTTTGGACTTTTCATTTTAACTTTGTACACTTGAACTTTAACTTTCAATTTTGTTTTTTAAGTTCTGTATATAAAAATGCCGTTATAATAAAAAAAAAAAAATTGGAGCCTTCACTTTAGACATTATTCTTTATAACTGTTATTTTGTAAATTTAAGCTTAGGACTTTTAACCATTCAACTTTGGCCTTCATACTTTTCACCTTGACTTTTAACATAAAACTTTATCTTTGTTCTTTGGATTTTTAACTTTGAATTTTGGTCTTTTAACTTTGTACTTCGAATGATAACTTTAAATTTGAACTGTTAACTTCAAACTTCGAATTTTCAATTTTGTACTTTAATGTTGGACTTAAATTTTAAACATTTAACTTGTAAACTTAATATTTTATTATATCTTTGGACTTATCATTTAAGCTTTGTACTTTTAAACCATAACTTTCAATTTTGGACTTTAACCTTAGAACTTTGTATTTTGTCTTGTAACTTTAAAATTTTAATTTATATCTTTATTTTTTGAATTGAACTTGGTACTTTTGGCTTCATAATTTTAACTTTGAATCTAAAATATTAACTTTGAACTTTTAAACTTTATCTTTAATCTTTGGATTTTAAATTATAACTTATAATATTGAACTTTTAACTTTGGACTTGGCACTGTGAAACTTTAACTTTTAACTTTGGATTTTGCATTTTTATATTTAACTTTAATGTTCAATTTTTAACATCTAACTTTGAATACCTATTGAAATTTTAACTTTTGTCTTTGGACCGTAGACTATTGACTTTTTAACTCAAAGATTTCATTGCTTAACTTTGAATTTTTAACTGTGGACACACAACTAAAAACTTAACTTAACTTAAAAACGTTAACGTTACGTTTTTTAACTTTAAAATTTATTTTTACATCTAAGCTTTTTTTGTCTTCTAATCTTACATCCATTCTTTTAACTAGTTGGTTTACCAATGAAGTTATTTTAAAAATAATGTTTTATGTTTCCATGATCTCTAGATCATTTCAAGTATACGAGTCCTGTACTAGAACATTTTTTATAAATAAACTATTAGCACACTGCGGTTTCACCCGCATAATTCCAGTCTGACGCAAAAACTGCATTTCCCAGATTAAAATCAGTATAATATGTTATATGGGATAGTGGACGGAAAATCGCGAAAAAAAACAGAAGTATAGAGCAATTTCAAATCATGAGTTCAAACGAACATCGCCCTAACAATAATAAACACAACATTGAAAACTCAGCAAATACAGTCGAGAAGTTCTTCAAAAATGCAGTATAACATCCAACAAAACCTTACTAATGGTATTTTTTTTACAAATTTAACTACAAAATATTTTTTTTGTATGTACCGTAACAAAATGGTCTAACGGTCTAATGGTGTTGATGAAGGTTGTCAATTTTAAAATAAATGTTATTTAAGATAAAGCCCTAATTTTTAGCCTTTTACAAAAGAAAATCCAATAAAATAATATTTCATCAACAACTCATAACGTCCCACTGCTGGGCACGGGTCTCCCCTCACTTTAGTGCGGAGGATTAGACCATAATCCACCACGGGGGCCAGATCCGGATAAAAAATATATTAAAAAAAAAAAAAATTACCAAAGCCTTATTTATTTTGTCAATTAAGTCAAGTTATTCGTGAAATTTTAACGCTACCAACCCACGTTAAGTTATAAAATCGTTCAACGAATTAAGTACTATCAAATATACTGACGCACGGTAATTATGATTATTATTTTCAGCCGTGATCGTCCCACTGCTGGGCAAAGGCCTCCCTTCCCTCATTCCACTTCTCACGGTTGAGAACTTTTGTGGTACAATCGTTGCAAAAGGAGTCAAGCTCTCCTCGCCATCTCCGCCTGGGCCTGCAGCGACGTCTTCCGACCTTCTGTGGCATCCATACGGTTGCGATTTTGGCCCAAAGACCGTCCGAAATTCGACAGACGTGACCTGTCCAGTTCTAATCAGGCTGGCGGCTTTCAGCCCAACGTTCGCGATTTTAGCTTGGGGTGCAGAACTGTGTATTAAATATAAATATATTGACACAACTTAAATAAAAACAACTTAAATAGAACAATAATTAAATAGAAAACTAACTAAAACTTAAAAATCTAACATAAGAGGGTGTCCATGAGGCATGGTGCCAAGAACACTGGCTGCATTTCCACGTTCAATAGCAATAGCTATATTGTGTATTGTGTATTTAGATGTTTTTAAATATAATTTAGCTCAAGAGCAAACCGATCTTTGTTAGCAAGTAGTGAGGTGTGGTTTGTCGACTCATCTGATTCGACAAGCTGAATTCTTTTGTCATTTACGGGATTCCGCCCGGACGCCACCTGCTCTAGAGCTTGCTTGCCCACTTATTGGCAGTGCTACCTCTAGAGTCGCCGGACTCTTAGGGCCAGCTTCCTGAAGAACTAGTCGTGAGGAAAGGGGCTCAGAAATGTATCCACCACGTTTGCCTAATGCGGTTTAGTGGAACGGTAATAAATTACATACATGTTAAGTGAAAGCAATAACATGTTACTTGTTTATTTATAATGCAGAAGTAACGTGGTATCATTATTCTGATGCGTATGAAAGAATAGAGGCGTATCGCGCTCACTATGCAGTTATTGTGCTTGCCTAGCGTCTCGTCTCGCCGCTGCTCGTGCGATCGCCCGGTGCCATGTCGGTCCGGCGCCGGCGGCCCACACAACGAACGTTCCAATGCATTAACGCACTCGGGGTCGAGTTTTGTTATCGGGCACTGTAAACAACCTAAAATCCTGCTCCGGACCGATTAGCATTTGATCGCGTCGTTCGTAACTGTCGTACCCGCCTTAGAATTGTCTAGCGCTCACCCCAGGATGTTGGGTCACCGACAATACAATTTAGGAGGGCACATAAGTTCACACAAAACATTTTGAAATACATAATTAGCATAATCTACAGATGACCAAAGAGTTTTAGCTAAAACTAAAAAGCGCTTGCTATAATTTAACTGAATTATAATTGTTTGATAACATTTGGAGTTACGTGTCCTTAACCAAATTGAGGGAAATAGCTAAAACTTTTTACGCTCGTTACGCTCACGCTGTTGAACTGAACAGCAACTCAACAGTGTGAGAGAAATTTACATTTAATTACAATTATTGTAATTAAATGTAATTTAGTACACTAATAGAAATAGTTAAAGCTTTGGGTAAGGAGACGTTTCGCACCACAGTCATAAAAGTTACCTAATTTAAAAAAATACAGTCGAATTGAGAACTTTCAACTTTTTTGAAGTCTGTTAAAAATTGGAATCTACCGATTGGCAAAAAAAAGTATTTTAAACAGAAAAAAGCGAGCACCAGGGCAGCATACAACACAAGGCGGCGTCAGCTTTTGCTTAAAGTTTGTCTTAAATGTTTTAGCTTGAAATTTGACTTGAATCTTGTTTTTCTATTTTCACCCATTCTAAATTTGGTATCGTCACGAAACTAGGCAATTCTATGTATTTCTGAACAATACAATTATATGGTACCATCGCGCTGGTCAATGGAATGGGATTGGTGGACAACGCAGCCTTTTGTGGCTACTACTGCTAATAGTAAACCCACCTGAAACTGACTGGGTGAAATCGCGTCGCGGTGCAAATCGTCAGGTGCGAAACGCCCCATTACCCTAAACTTTTAGCGCTCGCGCTATTTTCTACCTGTTCTATTGGAATTAAATGTAATTTAAAAATACGCATGTGGTAATACGCATATGGTACGCATATCCGCATCCGTACGCGTATCCGTGGTATCCGTGTGGTATATTGACGTAATGAGCGCAAAAGATTTCTTTTGCGCTCATTACGCTCGCGTCATTGATATAGCTACACTTTGCATGAAAATCAACCCGAGATAAATGCTAGTGGTCTACTTACCATTACGGCATAGATAACGTTTTAATTATTTTGATTTCAAATTCAAAGTCCAAAATCTTTATTCACATGTGCCCCGAGAGAACAGTAATCTGCTGAATTTTCACTGTATCTACACCCGATTCGGACTACTTTGTTGGTAATCAACTTATTAATAAATCTTTGTTTGTTTTCCAGCATTTGATTAAAGAATGCTTCGACCCTACTGAAGTCGACGTTAGATCTACGGACATGGATCGCACTTTAATGTCAGCGCTGTCTAATCTTGCTGGTACGTACCGACTATCTTTGTTCTACAGTTTGGCTGCAGCTTTCTTAACAGTACCACAGTACAGTGCGGCAGCAGGCAGAATTTCCTTCGTCAAGAGTGGACGAAGCGCTTATGCATGACAAACCTCGCGATTATGAAACTACTTCTACAAATTGTAATTTAAAATCATCATTAAATATTTATAACATGTTTTGAAATATTTAAAACACACAGTAAACAATTGTAAAAGATTTATTGACCGCTTTAGAATAATAATATGATATGTTTTAATGCTGACACCCGCTTACTTTGTTAATTGTTGGCTTCAATTGTTCGATAATTTGACGTGAGTCATATTATTATGTAATATTATAATAGGTAAGCTATATACAGCGAAGGCAGCCGTGGGTATCCCTGTCTCAGGTTAAGAGGTAAGTTTGAATCTTTGAAATTACAATAGGGAGATGATGACATGATATTTTTCAGTCGAAACAATAAATTTGAAGCCTCAGATTCTTGCTCAGCTCACACGAACGCCTAACTCCTTCTTTACTCCTTTACCCTTTCTTTACTTCTGAGGCTGAGCTTTTGATTCTAAGTTATCTTTACATAGATTTCACCCTAGGATCTACCAAGCCGCGACTAAGTCGGCTGCTTCGGATTGTTAACACTTTCACTGCTGAGCCGATTTGCTTGTCTAGCCACGGGTGCGGCTCTGCACACTCCATAGTGTTTTCCCATACCACCAACACAACAGTTGTGTTTTCCCGCGCTCGCGGCAAGTTATGAAAAATACGACAGTTGTGTTCTCAGCACTGAACGTGTTAAAAGTAGTTTACCCACAGGCTTATCAGAATTTAAAATACGTATACAAGATTTTAGGTAAGTATGTTATTCAATACAATATAGATTCCAGTTACGTTCTGAAAGCAATATAATGTGACAGCGATCTGTTCCAATGATAAAACTAAACGGAACTCTCAGAAACTTGCAACAAATTGATAGTTATTGAGTTTAAAAACGTCTTTGGCTTGCGTTCATCTAGAACAGTTTGCAGTACCGAATAAAAATGCGTTTTTCAGGCCTGTACCCACCTATTGGAAAGTGCGTATGGAACGAGATATTACCGTGGCAACCAGTCCCCGTACACACTGTCCCTGAAGAAGAAGACGAAATTCTAGCCATGAAGAAATTATGCCCTAACTATGACAGAGAGCTTAAGAAAGTGAAAAAGGACCCCCAATTTATAGCCAATCTAAATGAATATAAGAAAATTATGCAGTAAGTTTTTCAAAGTTGTACCATGAGTACCTATAAATTATTTAGTGCTTACGTTTCACCTTTTCTAGTTTGTGTATACCTATCTAATTAAATCTAAGTCACTTGGCGACTTTATGTTGTGTTCGGTTAGGGTACATACAGCATCCGTATTATAAAACATAAATGAAAATGAAAATCGGATTTTTGTCCGATGGTTGATTCCTATTCCTATCTACTTTAGCACATAAACCAAAATCCTCAAGGAGGATCTAATGCGTAGTAATAATGGTAAGTGGCATTCGTGACATCAAGCATCGTGATTATCTACGGGTAGGTACGAAAAAAGTAAAATGTTCAAATGTAAAATTCTGGGTGGCACTGTAACTTTTATGGGCAGGCGTAGCGCTTACCATCAGGTGAACGACTTGCTCATCTCGTCAAAGGGACAAATTAAAAAAAAACCAGACGGTCACCCAACTTATTGCAGACCTGACTTTTCTATGAATTTGATTTACAAGACACAAACGCTCCAAATTTAAAATTCAAATTTTAAAAAGGTGATTGATTTATTATGAGTATACCTAACCGATGCCATGTCCCGTTCGCGTTAGCACATTAGGCACCGATTAAAATTGTACGATTCATTTTCGTTATAACTTCAAAGACTCTCAAATAAAAGATTTATTTCAAAATGTGCGACAGCAGTTGAATTGTTTTCATATTCATTGGTAATGATGCCCTTTATACATGACAATTTTCCACCCGTGCCCGTGAACTTTCCACGGTATAAAATATTTATTAGGCGGTGCGCCCGTAGGTGTTTGCATTATCAGCGTGCCGTTAACACATATTTTTTTGTCAATAGCTCGGTTTATAATTATTTTTACATTGAAACTCGAAAATCGCATCATAATTCGTTTAGTCTAATGATGGAGCAGGAATCGAAATGAGTAAGTATTTAATATGTCGTGTGTTTTTAAATTCATTAATTATTACGAGAATATTATTCATTTTATCAGATACATTTTGACTATTACAACTATGGAGCATACAATCATTCCAAATAATTATTATTTGTAGAAATGCTAGATAACATTATTGTATAATTGAGTTTCAATCTATATTTGTAAGGTACATTTATTAATGTAAATGCGAAAGTACCTATTTGTATTTGTTATCTATCACTTATCACTCGCCTACGCTACGTAACTGCTGAACGTGTATATATGCATGGTCGGCCGCGGGGCGTAGCTAGTATAACTAGTTATTTAACTATTACTAGTTGCAGCCCGTGGTTTTCTTCTTTTGTAAATTCCAAAGGACAACGGCAGCCTCACCCGGTTAAAATGGTGATGAAAACGTTTTGCGCTAAGGCCAAAATCGAGACTTCTCCATTAATTAATATCCGATCAGCTGTTTTGGCGTGATTAAGTAACAAATACACTTTGAAACTTTCGCATTTAGTATATTAGATAAGATAAGATTGTTGCGCTCCAACACATACAAGTTAAATGTAAAAAAAATATCGTCTATGTAGCTAAAGGTACAGTGGCCTTTATTAGTATACTAGCTGCGCCCTGCGGTTTCACCCGCTTAATTCAAGGTTTCCCGCAATAACTCTGAAAAGCAATATATTTTGCCCGTTTTTGCCACATTCTTCATTGATGCTCCGCTCCTATTGGTCGTGGCGTGATGTTATATAGCCTATAAACTTCCTCGATAAACGGACTATTCAACACAAAAATAATTTTTCGATTCCAACCAGTAGTTCGTGAGATCCTAGCGTTCCAACAAACAAACAAACTCTTCAGTAAGATAATGTAGAAATATATACTTAACTTACTTTACTTTACTTTACTTTTATATATAATTTTACGTTAGGTCAATTTAAGTACGGGGTGACACGTCAGGTTTGCTTCGGTCTTCAGATAAATTAAGGGTTGCGTAGGGATTTAGATTTTTAAACGGATAGATTTGTCATAGGGGGTCATCCAACAAAGTCCTATCATACATTCATCAGACACCTTAGACGGAATTAAAACTATATATTTCTACATTATCTTATTGATTATGGATTTCCGCAAAATAACGCATGATTCTATTAACAAACTCTTCAGCTTTATATATTAGTATAGATTTACTAAGTTTGGACAATTATTAAATTTTAGGTACTTGTCTGACCATACTGGCTTGGAAATCACTGATTATTATGGAATACAAAGTATCTACAGCATTCTGAAGATTGAGGACGAGTACAATTTTACGCTCCCACACTGGACCCACGCGGTGTACCCGAACGCATTGCTGAAACCCAGTGGCTTCAGGTTAGTATAGTAGTAACAGGTTTCTAAACAGTAGGGGGTGGTTTTTTTTTGGAATAGTTTTTTTTTCAATGATTTGGTACAGAAAATATGCATGTAAAGAAATTTTAAACCAAATATTGACCCGCCGTATTAAATGTAATATAATTTTTGTTTTATTTGCCACCTTTACAGCTTTGCGGTAAACACGCTGACTGAAAAACTAGCCCGTCTGAAAATCGGTCCATTCATGAAGCAACTGATCAAAAACATGGTGAAAGTCATGCACCACCATAATTCGAAAATCCCTTATTCCCGCAAGTACGACGACTTGGATGGTGTTGATCCGCTGAAGTTGCACTTATATAGTGCTCATGACCTTAACATCGGTAGCGTTTTGAATGGACTTGGATTGTATGATGGGAAATGTCCGGTCTACACCTCGGCTATATTCTTCGAACTCCATTATGGTATGTAATTTATTTTCCTTTAGTTTCCCTATATCGGTTTTTCGAATTGTCCCGTTCTCAAATTTTCTCGTTTCTATAACAATATAGAATTTCCTATAGCCTTATTTATAGCCTTTCCCCAATTTCTACCTTTTCTAAACAAACTGTCTCCTTCCAAATAATCCCGTTTCGTTCCGTTCCCAAATAAAAGAAACAGGAAAAGTTTTGGCTGATAATTGTGATGATAAAATGTATGTATATCTATAATTACCAAACATCAAAATCCGTTGATATGAAAAAAAAAAACTTTCTAATGCAAATTTATATAATATATGTTACAGATCCAATGGCGCAAGTACACTTGGTAAAGATTTACTATCGCAACACGACCGACAATCAGCCGCCCACCCGTATGAGCATCCCTAACTGTGGCCTTCACTGCCCTCTCGAGAAATTCGCCATCGATTACCAGTTCCTCATCCCCGATAATTGGCACGACGAATGCTTCAAACCGGTAAATCAACTGTTTTAAATTTGACCCCCAGCACACCTCTGACACTCCACACAAAGCTGATTGAGCTTACATACACATTAATATATAAATGAATTTGTACACGCGCCAAATGCGTTTGTAAGTACACAAACATACTATGCGACTAAAATAAAAGACCACCCGCTAGTATGGACGTTCATACAAACGTAAATCATAGATATACTATAATAATTGGGCGTGTAGTATTGACTGTTCGTATTGTACCGACTGCGGGGAAGCGAATTGTGCGAGGTGGAGTGTCAATTCTACATGAAGTACTATTTATTCTGTGCTATAGTGACAGTAAAATGTATTGTATTTATTTTTAATGTTTCAGGCCTATAATGCGACCTGGGCGGTAGCCTTCTGCACGATCTTGGCTGCCATTCTGTTCGTTTTCATTCTGCATAGCCTGATTTATCGTCGCCTCCATCTCAAATTCGAGCGCCGATACAGGAGGTAAAGATCTCAGTAATATAATAAACCAGCTGTGCCCCACGGGTACACCCGCGTAATTCCAGTTTTTCTGCAATAATTGCGATTCCCAGGTTAAAAATCGCCCATGTCACACATGAAAGTAAACTTCGCGAAAACAAACAAAGGTAAAAACATATGTCGAACCGTGAGTTCATTCATACAGAAATCACATAGGTAATATTATAAAAAGCTACAATTATTTTTTCTCAAATTATCCAGGAAACGTTCCATTATTTTCCTAAAAACCTGATCAGAACAATTACGAACATTTTATGACGAAAATAGGAAAATCGGTGTCGTTCCCAAGTTATGGCGTGGCCTAGATAAATAGGGATAATTTATTATTCAATGGATCGCGCATCGTGTCGTGAAGAGGCTTGGCGATATTACGCCGGCGGCGTTGCTCCTGTATCGATAAACGACCATACGTGCACCACAAAACTCAAATCACTTATCACGGAATCGTGCACCGCGGACCTTGCAATCCAATTCGGAAATACCTACATTACTAGACAACGAGGCAGGGTCCAAGCTGTCGGTGGTTAGGTCTCCAGCAGAGTGAGGTACCTACTTACCTCCTATAATATTGGACTCGAAATCTCACTATTTAGTAACGTTAAAAAGGCTTGAAAATATTGGAACACCTTACTAGCGTCTTTGGTTCTCAATACCTATTATTTGAAAGTTTCAAATCGAGAGCGAATAGGTGCCTTCCAAGCAAGCTTAATGCACCGTCGACGGCGTCGTCGCTTAAATGCTTTGGGGACATCTATTAAAAACGTGAGGCCATTTCGGCGATTTTTCTATCCCCCTCTCCCCTGGTTAGATGTCGACCCCCCTGATCTCACGTGAGATTTAAAATGCATATTTTAATGCAAATAAATTAATCTGGGTTTGATATCGTTAGATTTATTTAAACGATTTTTTACTTAATTTAACCGTATTCTCAGTGTTTCACTGTTATCGCGAAAAAAATGCCAAGAAACGTGAGATTTTGTGAAGTTTGGTTGGACCCCCTCACCCCCCAAACACCTCACGTAATTAATGAACGCCCCCTTTGTTTGACTAATAAAACAAAATAAGCATCCCACAGGTTAGTCGATACGTCATCGTGGCTCTTCGATACCTATAATATTATTGACACACGGAATACAAACCCCTCTGGTAATACCACAGATTATTTAATAAATAATACCTACTTAAAGCAAAATGCTTCACGGTCGCCATTATTATAATACCATGGTAGAGGCAGAAACGACCTGCACGAACGTTGCATAGCTGATTCAAAGGGGTTTGAATAAATAATGAAATAATGTCAATGCAATTTTCTCGAACCAACTCGAAAATTTGAAATTCAAGCTATTATCCGATCGAACAAAACAAGCTTCGTCGATAACAAGCAGGACAAAGCTTCGTCGTCGGCACAGTAAATATTAACTGAACTACGACTGCCAATGGAACTTACCATCTAGATAAATTATCTTTACAATATACTAATAGCAGCTAGTTAACTATTATCCTACAGGAACTCCCTATTTTTTACGGGATAATAACAATAATTAATATAATCTAGATAAATAAAGAACGTAAGAAAAACAACGGCTAAATAGATTTTGTATGAAGCTTAGTATATAGATTATTTAGGACCTGTTAAACCTGTTAAATTGTCAATGACTGGTTTGTAACTTTTCAATTTGTTTGATATTTGTCGTTGAATTATAACGAAGAAAAGTTTGAGATTAATTGTCAGATCTGAAAAAAAATCTTCATTTGCTCTTGAACTTTCTGGAAGTACCTAACTACCTTGGAAATAAACGTACAGGATTGTCAATAACAACTAAACTATAGAAAGTACATTTTAATACATATGTTAACTACGCTCACAAACATCTAAAACGAATATAATATACCATATTAGGAGTTAAATTCGACTCAGGCATTTTAAAGGTAAGTATTTTTTACTCTAAATTTACTAAGGATTGTTACGCCGTACCAGTGTTAAGTACTAAAACCTTTCCTGATAAATATTCTTAGAGCTCTTAAACACGAATGACGTTCGGTCGACTGGAGGTGACGTTGTCGCAATGTCACATGAGTATAATTATGTTTGTTCTACAAAAAATAAATACTATTACCACTAGTAAAGATGCGTCTATCTCCTGGACTATTTACCAGTCACCGTCCCGAACAAATGTCGGTGGTAGGCCGCAGTGGTCGTCGACCACGTCACCGCAGCTGGTCGACGTTGTCGCCGCCACGGTACGACGTCGCCGTCGTCGCCGCCCGACGACGTCGCCTGCGCCGGTTGACGGCGCAGCGTCAACTCGTCGCTCGTGTGTAAGCGCCGTTACTATACCATAAATTTTTGTTTATATGATGTATCGATAAGCTTAAATTTATATTATTAGTAATATCCTATCCTCATCCCCACCTATGTGTATAATATCTCGTCGTTGTGCTCGGCAGGGTCTATAATAATAATTGTAATACTCATATTTTTGTTACGACCTAAGTTTAAATTGGCAGCACTGCACGTAACAAACTGGCAATCGCAATTGACCGTCTCTGGGACCCATTACATTGTGGAATGCAATAAACGAATATGAATGTTTTCATTCCCTTAGGAACTTCCACGAATCAGTTCGCACAACTGTACTCCTGCCCCGTGGCCCACTCCGTGAGCCGAGGGTACGTTATTCCGACGAGACGGCATTCTAAGAGCAATGGGCTACTAAGGTAATTGCGCCATTGTAATTTCATCCCACACAATAAGTTTAGTACACTTACTCACTGCGCGTCGTTATGTTGGCCAGAGAATTGTTATAAATTAACAAGAGTTCTGTAAAAGTGCCTGGGTGTTGTTGTACGCAACCACAAAGGACTATCATGTAGTACTATAATTATACAGAACTAGCTGCGCCCCGCGGTTTCACCCGCGTAGTTCCTGTTCCCGCGGGAATATGGGGATAAAATATAGCCTATGTTACTCGCTGTCAATGTTGCTTTCCATTGATGAAATAATTGTTTTAATCGGTGCAGTGGTTTAGCCGAAATCTTACATATTTCCATACACACTTTCATCCCCTATTTTTTTTACCCCCTTAAGGGTAAATTTTTTACAAACTTTGAATGGCAAATTTGTTTATATCTAATCGAAAGCCTAATAAATAAATTTCAAGCTTCTAGCTTCAATAATTACGAAACTTCCATACAAACTTTCATCCCCTATTTCAAACTCTTAGAATGCTTTTTACGCTATAATAAGTACCCTATGTCCTTTTCTAGGCTCTAGACTATCTCTGTACCAAATTTCATTTCAATCGGTTCAGTAGTTTAGGCGTGAAAGAGCAACAGACAGAGTTACTTTCGCATTTATAATATAAGTAGGGATGACCACTCTCCACCCCGCGCAAACCATTTCCCCGCACCTCGCAATATTGACGACCCGCAATCGGGTGGTCAATATTGCTCGCCCTTTAATAGACAGACGGCTTGTATGAACCTTCACAATAACCTACATACGTTGAATGTAATAAATATTATTAGTTATTTGTTGAGAAAGATGGGTCTATTCTCTAGTTTTTGTTTTTATTAAATAGGTAGGTACTAGGCGAGCCTTTGAACACAATCTCACCTGATGGAAAGTGACTATGTGGCCGAAGGTGAAGCGCGCCTACCTAGGAGGTACCTATTCACTCTCGACTTCGACAACCCAGGGGGTTCTAGTTGCTCCAAGATGGCGCTCATAAATGTTCACCAACTCTACCAGCGTTTCCAGAACACCCACAACCAGTCGAGAATAGTTGACTCGATACTGATATTAGTAATTGTTTGTTTCAGAAGTTATTCACGACCCGGCCTGTTGAGAGGGACACGATCACACCTGAAGATAAAATGAAAGAAGTTAAAGAAAGCATAAAAAAAGTTCTCAATATTATAAAATAGTACACGATGTATCTCGCGAGCTCAGCTCGTCTTACATATTTTGGTAAAAATCTAGTAGTTCAATGAGTTAAGATTAAATGTGATAGAGCTAAAATGTTTGGACCTTGTTAGTAAAAGTTAAAATATATATATATAATATTTTCTGATTACGAAAAAAATTACAAGATAAAAAAAAGATCAAGAATTGCCTATTTTATAATGTGTGACAATTGTTTTTACAAACTAACCTTACCGCAATGGGGTTACAAACAAAAGCAGAGGGGTTACGGGTACAAATTAAAAACAAATTATGTACCGTTGTACCCAGATTTTATTAATTAAACCAAAAAGTATATTAAGCTTTCAAATATCAGTTGCTGTAGGTGTTTGTAGGGTAGAATTGTAGGAAATAGTTATTAGTATGTTTGTAAGCCGGTATATATTACCTTTTACCGGTTTGATCGATCCTGCGAGAAACTTACGCAGAGACAAACAAGCTCTTCTTTGCTAATTCTAGGATAAATCGTAGCGTTTTGAGTTGTAGTGTTTTGAAATCAAGTCTTTGTGTCAAAATGTCCGAAATAGTCGGACAAGGCCAGTTTGGAGCAATGCGTCTGCTTACCTTTTAAAATCAATCTCTACTTGCACTACTATGGCACTAGAAATTTATTGCAATGGCGTTAATTACCTTCTAATAATGCGTAGAAATAGGATTATATTTATTATATCTATTTAATTCTAAAGGCTATTTTTATCATTATTTTTAGATTCGACATCCTATAAATTGTTTAGTTAATTTAAGCTATTTAAATTTTAGTTTTGTTTTTTTTTAATTGTAGTGTTATCTTATACTTAAGTAATATTTTATTTCTGTGAAAACTTTGTCGGCATTTACTTAAAATTGTACATTTTATTTAAGTTGGTAAATACCTAATAAAACCTAAATAAGTGGCTCCTTACTTAGATTTATTTAAATATAATTAACTTATAACTATTGTCAAATTACTTAAATCATTTTCTGTGTATACCTTCATAATAATATGTATTGTTATTAATTATTATTAATCTAGTACTAGATGAATGTTATTATGCTTGAATAGATGAGTAGCTTTTTTATAAATAGACTTTTATTTACAATGACCCATAGCCGCCTAGCGTCACACGAGCTCACGCGTGAGCTGGAGCATTGTGGAGCGCCGCGTGCGGAAGCTGGACTGCTCCTCCTGTGGTACAAGGTGAGGATAAGATGGTACAGTCTCCGTTACATCAGGTGTTCAAACAGCTTCGCTACGTAAGATGACAAAGTGATGTGTACGTAGCTGGCAGACTGGAGGAAATCTATTCTCGACTTAGACAAGCCGTGTCTTTCAAGTACATGGGAAAGTGGCCAGGATGCAGTATGCCATTGCAATCCTGGCTACCAGATAGACTGGACTCAACAGGGTAAATAACCCTAATAACTCTTGTGGCGCAGTTGAGTAAAAATAACACTTTTCTCCGATGCACAAGCCACGCTAAGGCAAATCAGAAAAAAAAAATTGATTGTCCGCACTCAATATTCTCAGTGTTACTGTTTTTGTTCCATCAGTGTCATAGTTGGTCTAGGTGTCATTGTCATAATGTATACTCTAACCTATCTTTACTTTGACGACATTCACTACACCAACAGAAAGAAAATAATACATAACTATTATACCTACATAACCTACCTACCTCGTAAAGTGCCTACCTATTTACCGTTTTACAAAAAAGAAAACTTACTTTACACAACTCGTGTGATGTGAATGAAAGATTGAAAAATAAATAGTTGCAAATGAATTCAATATGTTGTCCATAAAAAGATTGCCGACACTATCGGCTTCGAAAATAAACTCTAAACTTTGTTTTGATATAAGAAACCCAGTTGTTTCGACGCAAATAAATAAACATTGTCACAAAAACCTAGCGAATTTGTGCAGATCATTTTCTGTGTTACATCATTTAACCAATAAATCAAAACATCCGGTAAGTACACACCATAAAAATTATAATTAAAAATCTTTAGTAGACTTTCAAAAGTATCGGAGTTAGCTCGGCTTGATATTTTGCTTACAAAGTATTGTTTCGTGTTTCTAAATAGCACAATATTCAATTTACATATTCATGCACGTCAGGAAAACAAAATGAATTGTGTTAGGTAAGTGCACTCTACAAATTTTGCCACTTAATAAAATAGAGATTATGTCACCACATTAACAAGAGTTGCCTCAGAGTTGGTATAGAACAGAATAGTTACCGTCGCAAGCGGCATTTACCGAGACAAATTATTTTAAATTGATGTCTGGTCGGATCCTTGAATAAGCCTACAAGTTTATCCTCTGACTTGTGTTATTTTCAGCAATTAAGGCAGTTCAATGCAGAATACAAGGCAGCATGTGCCCTGTTGTCAAGATCAAATTTGCCGAGTGTAAATGCAGTTTACAATACATGTATCAGAGGCCTGCACACTTCCACACCTCGGTGTAATAATGAGCATGATGATAAAGACAAAGTAAGTATTTAATATTATCTGTATTAGTGTATGAATTGACACCCCAGGAAACTTTATAGCTCTCTGCTCATTCAATGCAAAGTTCTGGGTGGCACTAGAACTGTTATGGGAAGGCGTAGCTCTTACTTGTTTTATTATTATTTAAAATAAAATAAAAATGCTAGAAACTTGCGTGCAAATGCCATCAACAACTGTACAAAGTTTCAACTCAATCGATTGATAATGCACTAATGCATAGAAGACAAAGAAACAATTTTTTATTTTATATATTTGAGTACCTTTTGAAGCATTACATTACTTGGAATGTATCCAAGAATCAGAGAGTATCTTTTTAATGACATTTTTAGGTTAGGCAATGCATTTTGCAAGCGAAATTCATGTGCGATGCAATTGTTTAACACATTCAGTGCTGAAAAAACTACTGTGGTGTTTTTCATGTCTTGCTGCGAGTGCCGGAAAACACAACTGTGGTGTTAGCTGTATGGGAAAACACTATGGTGTGTGCAGATCCGCACCTCTGGCTAGACAAGAAAATCGGCGCAACAGTCAAAGTGTCAATGACTTGACTTCACAGATAATATATTCTATTCTTGACTACAGGACAAAAAGGACAAAGATAAAAAGAATGATGAGATACCCTCGTTGCTGATGAAAGCTGCATTCTGGATGATGACCACGTGTATCCTGATTATCATGAGCTCCTTGCTGATGCCAACAGATACCACACAGAATGAGGTTAGTTACTAATTATGCTGGAGAGTACAATGGGCTGGTGGAGGCGTAAGCCATAAGGCACTCCGAATTGTAGTTTAGTTTTTTTTATCTGTATTAGTTTATTATTATTATTTATTAATTATTCTTAGTATGTGGCCCTAACCTCTTATGACTTATTATATTTCAGCTTATTCGATATGTGTCATGGAATGAGTTTGTGTACTCTATGCTGTCTAAAGGTGAAGTCGAAGAGTTAATAGTACGACCAGACATGGAAGTTGTGACCATTATTCTTCATGAAGGTGCAGTCATTAAAGGCAAACGAGTAAGTGCATTTGATATAATTCAGGTGCTTTAATGGAATTTTTTTTTGGTCATCCATAGACAACAGTATGAATGCTATGTCTACATTATAGTCAGTTATCGAGTTTCTTTTCAAAAGTATTTACTGAGGTGACAGAAAAATAATTGTTTGGGAATAACCTATTATTTTATTGTTTTCCAGTCCAACCATAGAGTGTATCACATGAATGTCGGTGACATACACCGCTTCGAAGAGAAACTTCGAGATACAGAGAAGAATCTGGGTGTTAAAGATGGTATGTACATTTCAACATGTAAATTGTAATCTTTATCTAACATCAAGATTAATAGGCTACTTGGCTATATACATTTACACATTAACTGCTGTGTTTTTTATAACTTGCTACGAGTATGGGAAAACACAACTGTTGTGTTAGCGTTACTGGAAAACACAACGGTGTGTGCAGACCCGTAACCATGGCTAGACAAGAAAATCGGCTCAGCAGTCAAAGTGTTAAATGGTCTTGATTTTGGGTGTGCTACACTATCTCATACACACACACACACACACACACACACACACACACACACACACACACACACACAGAGAGAACCTGCATTTTTTTACACTTCATTTAAACTTTAGCAATGGTGTACCTGTTTAGAATATGTTAAAGGTGTTATTAATATAACTTCATTCTGGTTCCAGGTGTGAGAGTGATCTATGACCGCAACGGCAGCGTGGCTGGCAAGGTGGTTACCACCCTCCTCATTGCTGCTGTTATTTTGTCCTTCCTCTATTCAACCAAGAGCATGCGGATGAATATCAACCTTGGAGGATTTGTGAGTATTTCCAACTGTTTATTTTTCCATTGAATAAAACAGTGCCAAACCCTGGGGTCAGAGTTTGTCAGACTGCCCGAGAGTGATGTGAGGAGGCTTAACACCTGCAATGTCTCGGTGTGATGAGTGACCACAGTACAGTAGCACTAACTGCAATCCAAGTTCTACAGAGCAGCTAGTTACACGAGCAGGAGTGGTGCTTACCATCACGTAAAGGATTTGCAAAAGTGCATTATTTTTGCTTACTTACAATAAATGATTGGTGTTTTGACCTGGCCGGCTAGTTACCTGACTCCATGTCTGTCTGTTTTTCTCAACAGTCACAACCTTAATGTCTTCAAGTCACGAGTGAATAATAGGTTATTCCGCTAGTTACTATCTGGAATTCTTAAAGTCACGATATACCATACTCCATATATACGAAACATATACCATAGTCGATCACATAGTTGCTTCACATCAGGTGAAATAATCCAAACTCACAATGACATGCAACTTAGCAAAATTAATGTATGAGTAAGTGACTTTAATCTTTCGATTTTCTATTTTCAGAACCAGCTCGGGCGCGCCAAGTTCACGCTGGTTGACTCCATGAGCGGGCAGGGCAGAGGAGTTAAGTTTGAGGATGTGGCCGGTCTGCGTGAGGCCAAGATTGAGGTCATGGAGTTTGTGGACTACCTCAAGCGGCCCGAGCATTACAAAAGCCTTGGTGCTAAGGTACGAAAACATTGAAGTAATCTTATATATATATATATATAAGTTTATTAGAATATTATATTATATTATATATATGTAATTATAATATTCTAATAAACTTGGGTGCACGAGTCAACACTCCGCAGGCAAAGTATGTACACAAACTTGTAGATTAATTAGATAGTATATGTGACCTAATAATATTGAGTGATGCGAACAGTATACCTATGTTGGCAACACATACAGAATGTATACTGTTCACTCCCCACCATCCATTTCCCTCGCCTCACGCGGAATCCAGAGGGCAATCGGGAATTCGGTTTATATTACACGACCAAATGACAATTGACAACTGGGTTAGTATGAACCTTCAATATGCGGGTTGTATTTTGTTTTGGTCGTGTAATATCTTTGAGTACTTATACACGCACTTGGCCATAATTTTACTAAAACTAGTACTATGGTAGTAGGATAGGGGACAGATGTTAGTGGTGCTTTGCTATAATTTGTAGGAAAATTTAGTTATTTTATATGTTTTTTTATATTTGACAGGTGCCGAAAGGAGCATTGTTGCTCGGACCTCCTGGGTGTGGCAAGACGATGTTGGCTAAGGCAGTAGCCACGGAGTCCAACGTGCCCTTTCTGTCCATGAACGGGTCAGAATTCATAGAGCTCATCGGTGGCCTGGGTGCGGCTAGGGTCAGGTAACTAGTCATGACACTTTCTTAGGTATGTACTGTCGGCTTCGAACGTAACTGAACATCTCCATGATTTAAAAATGGTATAATAAAAAACTATTATAATTTGCGCGTGGACAATTATTAATTAATTTAAAATAGCTAACTTCTCTGATTGTGTAAAATTATGAGAAATTGAGCTAAATTGAGGCCGACTGTACCATGGTAGTCGCAGGGCGAGGCTAGTGATATTATAATTGCCTGCATGACACTGTTGCCATACAAATAAAAAATTGTACTTTCATCAGTGATGGACCTTCGAATTTAGAGAAATTGGGAATGTACAATGTACATGTAAATATTTATATTTATAATGATTTCAATACACGCACGTTAGCACGTATACGTGCCCGTTACGGCAGTTAGTGCAAATAAAAGCTTACACATAAAAATGTTCATGCATTATAAAAATACAACTGATAATTGTTACTAAACTTGATCCCACCAAACGGCATGTCCGATGTCCAATTCAAATATTCAAATATTTGTGGGTCCTAAAAAGCACTTATAAACTTTGCTGCTAGTGTCCGCTACCACCGGATTCGAGAAGAACCAACAACCACCTATTTTTAATTACCGCTAACATATTTCCAGAGACCTATTCAAGGAGGCTGCGTCGCGGGCCCCCTGCATCGTTTACATCGATGAGATGGACGCGGTGGGACGCGCACGGTCGTCGGGGGCGTCCTCCTGGGGGCCTGGAGGGGGCGAGGGCGAGCAGACGCTTAACCAGCTGCTAGTCGAGATGGACGGCATGAAGACGCGAGAGGGCGTCGTTGTGCTGGGATCTACCAACAGGGCTGATGTCTTGGACAAGGTATAATGGGGAAGGTATCATCATCTTCGTCATAATTAACAATTCAGTACCTGGATGACCGAGCTTTGCTCGGTATTTTATTTTTTTATGACATTTACTAAAAATTATTCCTAGCTAGATCGATTTATCGCCCCCGAAACCCCCTATATACTAAATTTCATGAAAATCGTTGGAGCCGATTCCGAGATTCCAATTAATATATATTTATATACAAGAATTGCTCATTTAAAGATATAAGATATCCACCCACTATCCTCTCACCTCGCATTCGTGAAGAGGATTAGTGCTTTCCTATACGGGGCCTGGTCCGGACTGACTTATTTTTTTTTTGGTTTAAATTTTCTTTTTCTTTCTCTTTCATCTATTTATTTCTCTAATATTATTAATGTGAAAGTTTGTGAGGATGGATGAATGGATGTTTTTATGGATATGGATGAATGGATGATACTTTTTCTCCCGTATAAATTAACGGCTCATAGTGTCGAATAACACACACACACACACACACACACACACACTATATTATTTCATTGATGGTTTTAATAGACGATGTGGTGACGATGACCTGGTTGGTTGCTTACAGGCGCTGCTGCGGCCAGGCCGGTTCGACCGCCACATCCTGATTGACCTCCCGACACTGTTGGAACGCGAAGAGATATTCCATCGCCATCTTAAGGTCATCGTGCTCGAGAAACTGCCCGACTACTATGTTAAACGGTACTATTTATTTTTAAAATTGAAATGGTTTACGCCAACTGCATTAATTATTCCAATTACATAATAATATACACTCTCACAATAATCCGAACACTCCAACAAAATAATCTGCCATCCATCCGCAAACAAATCACAGTCTGGATTGGCAGCCGGAAGAGCATTGAGTGCGGAGAGGGAGCGCAGAAAAAAATTCGTGGGATACAAAATATGATTATTATACAGTAGAAGCTTTAATTCAACTCACTGTTTTAGTTAGTATGGGCGGATGTTGAAGTTAAATATTACAACTCAATTTCAGTTTTTCAATTGAGTAAAAACCTCATATGCCTATCAAGTATTGAAGATTATACAATAGCTGATTATGTTAATAACGGAACTTCGCAGTGACCAACAGTACACTGACGGTTCACACTTTTAAACTTCCGATTTATGTGAAATTTTGGAAGACGTGAGTAGATCAGATGTTTTTTCAGTTTTTTTTTTACTATAAATTGGAATTTTGGAGCAAACTGTTCTGTGTTTTATTCATTCACATGGTTGTCACAGTCTCGCGTATCTTACGCCCGGGTTCAGCGGCGCGGACATTGCAAACGTCTGCAACGAGGCAGCCCTGCACGCGGCGCGCTTTAAGCAGACCATAGTGAAGGCGGCCGACCTCGAATACGCAGTCGAAAGAGTTGTTGGTAAGAAAAAAAACAAAGTTGTTTATATTAATTAGGCGTTAATATGGCACTTTTCCAAGTCTAACTAGGAAATGACTGGGCATATGAGACTTTAGAGCCGATGTCTCAGGGTGACGAGCGCAGTGCAGTGCCGCGCAGGATTATGCAATGCAAAGTTCTGGGTGGCACCGTAATTGTTATGGTCAGGCGTAGCGCTTACTATGAGGTGAACGATTTACACATCCCATCACTCAGTCAAATAAAAAAAAAGATGGGTATAGAATAGATACATTATACTGTCGTGTTTCCAGGCGGCACAGAGAAGCGCAGTCACGCGATGTCGCCAGGTGAGAAGCGCATAGTGGCGTACCACGAGTCTGGCCACGCGCTCGTCGGCTGGTTGCTGGAGCACACGGACGCCCTGCTCAAGGTGACCATCGTACCACGCACCAACATGGCGCTCGGCTTCGCGCAGTACACCACCTCGGATCAGAAGCTCTACTCTAAGGAAGAGGTGAGTCAATATTAGGGTGCCAACTAAGTTGCTGCCGTTGTTAGGGTTTCGTACCCCAAAAGGAAAAATAAACCCTCATTGGATCACTTTATTGTCAGCCTGTCCATCTCAGGAATGCGTAGAGGTGTCAACTTGAGTTAAATCAAATACGGGGGACTATAATTTCTTGGAGCTGTGAATAAATCAAACTTTCAAGTCAACGCGATCAAAATATATGTAAATGTACTATTACAAACTTCTTATTTGTGGTTGATGCAATAATCCAATGACAAAGTTAAGTTTGTTTATTAACCTAGCACGTCTTTTAGTTAGAGCAATAATGTTAGATGCTTTATTAAGTACCTACAAGTTTGTACGGAACCCTCCGTACGCGAGTGCGACTCGCATATGGCTGATTTTTTAAATATTTCACTTTTCGCCTGTCTTTCATATTTGCGTTAAATTATAATATAATAATATTACTGACTACCTTATGAGATTTGAGCTGAAAATAAATAATTACTGATTTTTGACTGATTTTGTTATTATTATTGTTTTTATTTTCTTTGCCCGGGATGGAGAATATACATTCTGTATGGAGTACATTCTGTAGTTTCTGTTCTGAGTACTATATTAATTCTATCCTATCATTCTCTTTCCAGTTGTTCGACCGTATGTGCATGGCACTGGGCGGACGGGCGGCTGAGGCCATTACGTTCAACTCCATCACCAGCGGCGCGCAAAACGACCTCGAGAAGGTCACCAAGATAGCGTACGCGCAGGTATGCACCACATCAATTGTATTAACTATAAAGGTCTAGAGTCTAGACAGACGGTCTGATTATAACACTTTCACCGCTGAGCTGATTTGCTTTTCTAGCCATGGGTGCGGCTCTGCACACTCCATAGTGTTTTCCCATACATTCAACAAACAACAGTTGTGTTTTCCCGTACTCGCGGCAAGTTGTGAAAAACACGACAGTTGTGTTCTCAGCACTGTACGTGTTAAACTGCATTATCTTATTATCAGCGGACGTTATACTCATTTTGAGTCATTGCGCCATCCCAGTAAGTCAGCCAGTTTGGTTACGTGTTGTTGTTTCCAGATCCGCGTATACGGCATGTCGCCTACAATCGGGCTGCTCTCCTTCCCTGACCTGAAGGAGCACGGTAGGAGCCCGTTCAGCCGCACCCTGAAGAACCTCATAGACTTGGAAGCGCGGAAGCTGATCGCCAGCGCCTACTACAGGACGGAGGAGATACTGAGGAACAACCAGGACAAACTCAAAGCGGTGAGGGTTTGTTTTTTATGTTTATAAGTAACGAGCGAGCAATCAATTGATATTTCCCCCCGTCCTGACTTCCAAACATTGCGATCTTGAGCTAAAATCTACAAAAGAATAACCTCTACCTAATAATAATCATAAATTATTTACAGCTGTCCGAGGAGTTGCTAAAGAGAGAGACGCTAAACTACAAGCAAGTGGAGGGTATCCTGGGCCCGCCGCCGTTTCCCCACAAGAAGCTCATCGACTCCGTGGAGTTCGAGAACAGCCTCAAGAACTTGGAGAAGACGCCCACGGACGAGGAGCCGGTGGGCGCACCCTCGGCGAAGACGGATCCTCAGCCCGGGCTATAGTGTTGCTTCGTGTCTTGTACGACCTAACCGAAGGGCCACGCATGCTCACGCTTACGCCTCTGCCAAGGTTATATGATCGACTGTTCGTATAACTATACTAAACTCAGAACATTTTGATCGGTCTGTTTTTTGCAATCGCTAGTGTAATGTCTTCCTCGGTCCCGCGCCCACACTGACAGTTTTTTTTGTTTGCGGTTAGATGCGTGCTAGGTCCACAGAGTATTATATAAAACGGCGTTGTTCATTATAAGATATTATGTTATTAAATGCAATTATGTTTATTGAATGCTGTTTTTTTTACTGCATCCTAAAACACTTGTCGAACATCAGTTATTTCGTGATCATGGCGAATATAGGGAATTCAAAACGAAAACAATACATGGTAATTAACACGTTACTAATGGTAATACTAATGTTATTGATCATGTTAGTTTAATTCCCTATATGACCTGTCAAGTTATGACAGCAAGCATGCTCCATTTTAGGCCGTCTTGATCGAATAACACCTGGAGAGAGCGCGTGACCAATATCTTTGCGGTTAAGGCACGCTCTGGGCCCATAGCAAATAACGGCCCAGATCAAAACGTGACTGGCTTTCGAAGAGCCGGTGTATAAGCCGGCTGTTTGCTATAAGCAAACCGGTTGTCCACCGGCTGCCGTCAACGAGACGAGAACGAGATGGCGTCGCCATAGTAGCGATTATGTATTAGATGGCGGCCGGTGGGCAACTTGTTGCGCTATGCTGATGTATCCTGTGGATATACTAACGGGCGGCGGTCGACAAGATCACTTAACTACCTACGTTTTAGTATACGCCACACTAGTGTGAGCCGGCTAAGTGAGTAGGCAGGGACAAACTACACAAAAAAGCAATTATTTTTAGACACAATTTTTATTACACACCAAATAAATAATTACATCGAGGATGAAACCACATTGAAGTAATACACATTTAGGTACATAATATGTTAAACTGTCCTATATCCTATATAAGCTAAATTAACTATTATTAATTTTATAAAGAAAAAAAAATATCAACCAAAAATAAAATTGTACAATATCGGATATTGCGTAATGATTGAATGAAAAATTTAGTTTATACTCGTATAAAATATATAATAATTATGCTGTATTGCGCAAGTTCAAGTTCGAAGGCGTTTCGCGGGTAGATACACATGAAAACACGGGATACTATACGTACAGTGCGTAAAGTAGTCTTGCTCACGCGAAAACATGACGCGGTCCGTCACCATTAACGTGTGATTATAAATTGATCGTTTGAGTTCTAGGTGGTATTCAACATTATTACACAATAAAAGCATTGTACAATTTTAATATAGGTTGGGCCGGCCTAAGACGATTCTCTGTACCCATGGTACCATTTGGACTGGCATTAACCTTGTTCCATCTAACGTGTTTTTTGTAAGAGCTTTACAAGTTTATTACGCCTACGACAAGATGTTTCCTTCACTTCATGGCCAAAAGGGATAATGAGAGAAGTAAATGAGATTATTTTCTCAAAGTTATCAATTTTAGCTGCAATAGGAATATCATCATCACGTGCGTATGAATGGAAAGTTTGACAGGTAGCACCACCTTAACGTCTCTATCAACCGGGACCGGCAGCTTATTGTGCCCTCCGTAAACTTGCGTATTTACAATACTATGAAACTCATTCATTTTATAAAAATAATAGGCGGAACAAAAAATAAAAATAAAACATAATTAGGAACGTTTATTTTTGATTTAACGCTATTCCTAAATAAAGATTCATCTTAAAAAATAAGTAAGTACCCCGAAAATAATCACTAAGTAAAGCAAAATAAAAGTTATCTTGCTTTTAAAAAGAAAAGTGAAAGTAAATAAAAAGGTACCTAAATAGGTATTAGATTGTTAATATTATACATATTTTGTAACCTAACAAATAACGCTTTTGGTTTTTTCTAAGTGGGATTTTTATTTCATCCAATAACAATGAATATGTCCTCATCAATTTCAGAACAACTATTACGAACCGTATGTCTTTTTAACCGATGAAAATACATACGGAGGAAGTTCTCAAGTCGACGCAAATCATTCGAATATATTTCGAATGTAAGGATGGTCTCACACTGGTCTGCGTTTGCAACAAAGATCCATAGCCGCCAGGTGGATCACCTGATCTGAACCGAGCAGCGACCAGAGGTTGACATCGACTGTGCGGTACACGACCTCCGTAAAGAGATAATATGGTAACGGCTCCCCTGATTCCTATACTAGACAACGTCCAACTAAGTAACTAAGCACAACAACTATTAATTCTAACTAACACACAATTGAATAAAACATTGATTATTTACGTTAATACATCGAAGGAAGCAGAAGTCATTGCGTATAATTATAATTATGTTCGGGATGATTCAAAATCCAAAGTTACAACCGTACCTACTCAATAATATATATTATATGACATTAATGACGCTAAGCAAAACAGAAACGATTTTAAATTTGAACTCTGCTCTCCATGTCGAAAGTGAACTAATAAAGAACGAGTTCAAACTGGTTCTCGTTTCTACATCTAAAATCTATAAAACAAACAGACTCATGAAAATTTTCTGTTCAAACACTCTTGATGCGATAACGGCGTCCTGTTACAATTTTTTTTAATACGTATAATATTATATAATGAATGAAACATTCGGCTACTAAAATATGCCGTTACTACTTTGAGATACTGTTATGTAAAGTTAATAATGTGACAGCCACGGAAAACCCGAAGATGGGATTATAAAAACATTTTCTACAAAAATTTCCTTATAACAACATTTACCAAGATAACTAATCTATCAACACTTCAGAGATTTAAAATCCACTAACGACATTAATTAATACTCGTACTTAGCAATAATACCAAATACGTACAAAATATATTTGGCGAAGACCGCTTAGCTACGGAATAAGTATTGTGCTCCGCCGTACTTTAGGCCGTATGTTGTATTGTCCTGACGAGCAATACAGAGTTGGTCGTCCGTAGCTATTGATATGAAAACCGTGCGGGCGGTCAGTTGCTAAATGCAGCCCTAGGTGCAGGCGCACGATCGGACGGGTACAATAACACGGATGTGTGCGTCGGCTCCGAGAGATTCCGAGCTACGCACACTCAAACCACGTGCAACCGGTCTTCGCACGACACAATACCAAGAAGAATTCTTCTGGGATATAGAATTTAACACATTCAATACTACGACTTTCACATTGAGCACAAAGTTACTACTTATAACTACATTCTACTGAACAACTACTTTACCCCGCAATAGTGACACGCATAACCATCAATGAATATCATACAACGCCAAATATTGGAAATTCAAAACAAATCCGTTAACAGAGATAATACTAATATTAGTGACCATGTTAAAACATAGACAATCTACAATGTTACTTCTATTTAATACTTTTCATAATATGGTTTTCAATGAATATGGCTAACATTACAAGAATTGATAGAATAGTGGATCGATTATACAACTTCCAATCGAAATGGTAAAAACCGTAATATCTTTCCCGCGTTTTGGGGAAAACTGCGATTTGACTAACCTGGTAACTGCTGGGAACTTGACGTTTTGACATAAACCTTATAATCTAATGTATGATTCTTGACGCTGCAGGTAGCTAAATGCACGAATGATGCAAAGACAAAACATTCAAAATATCAATACCTAATCTACAGTCAAAACGTTAGCAATGTCGATTCCAATCGCTATCAATTTGATTGCAACCAATCTGGCGTAATCGGTCCGGAGATGTTGCTTTAGTAATATACACTAAAGTGCTTTAACAAATCTCCAATAATGGTAATTCCTATTGATATTACGATTAACCCCTTTGTTCATAAAAAAATGTAACGTTAATTATAAATTGCGCATTATAATGTACTGCGCAGTTCTAAATGACGTTCGTTATTTTTTTTTATGAATAAAGCCTTAATACTATGACTAGGCTGTTTTAGATAATACAAAATGGCACGAAACCACACCAAAAACTGAGAGTTAATTGATCAAAAAGCTGTTGAGACCGATAACTTTAAACTTTCAGTGAATACATCTATTAACTTACTAATTTAAAGACAATACACAATAATACAATGACGTTTGACTGCTGAACCCGTTTATTTTTTGGTCGTGTTTACTGTTTACTGGCGTTGCGTCGTAACTAAACTCAATCAGCTGTGCGGGAGCACACAGCTGGTGTGATAAAATTGACAAATAAAATTGACAATACAGCAGTGCGGGTTCGCACGTCACACGTGTTTTTGCTTGCCGTAACATTATGAAAAACACAAAAGTGTGTGGTTTCAGCAGCCAACGTGTTAAAATTAGCGTAACCTTTAAATGCATGATATTATACACATTTAACAAATATTGTAATCTGAAAATAAATAAGGATTATGACGCTAATTGTGTGCTGACAATTAGCTGAAGTAAGATTGGAGTTATGTCTAACTGAATAGTAATTAATTACAAAATGTTAACTTATTGAATTCAATATGTTAACATTTTAAAATTAACCCAGTCAACTAATACAGGCCATGGCAATGAAATACGTAAAACGCACAATACATTACTTACATTTTAAACCTTATGTTGTTCAAAGCTGAGATTAAAATTGCATAATTTGAAAAGCGTTACCTATCTGTCATTTGAAATTAAGCCTCATAAGCTAGATTCACATTAGTCTGACGTGTCGTGTCGTGATGCATCAGAAAGGTATCGGTTTCATACATTTAACACAAGCCGTCACAACACGCTGCGTCGGAGAAATGTGAACGCTACCATATTCAATGTATGAAACCGACACCATTCTGATGCATCACGACACGACACTTCAGACTAATGTGAATCTAGCTTTACACATTATCTGTTCAGAGCAGAAAACATTTCTACATTGTTTTCACCATGCGGAAAGATGTACATAATTATTAATTTCCCGTATACATAAGATTTTAATACAATTTTCAATATTTTTTTTCACCCCACCCTAGTTGGTTGGTTCACTTCACAAGATATTACACTGCGAAGATATTATTTGATCACGGAGTCTTTGTCTCCACTGTGCGGATTTTTTTTTTTATTATTGGAGGCTCATAGGGGTATTCTAGGTATTCTAAGGTATGAGAGAGTCGCTATTTAGAGAGTCGGTATCGCAATCATCGGAATCTAGAGGAAGTTCGGATATATCTTCAAGTGTGTCATCAGGTCGGTGGAGTTCCTCGGCATCCGCGCTCATAAAGGGCCTCAGTTATTCGGGCGAGCTAGTCAGCTCAGCACGAGGATATTCCTGGAAAAAGATCCTATGTTAGGGACTGTTCACATGACAGAGACATACGCTCGGAAGGGCGCATCGTGTTTATAATTAAATAAATAAAGCTTACTTATTAATTTAGGGGAGAGAATAGATTAAGGGAAGACGTTGACGACGTATGACGTCGGAGTCGGACTAGTGGAACCGGTACAAGTAAGATTATCATAACAATAAGGAAGTTTCCAATAACACAAAAACAAATAATATTGAGCACGGTTATTGGCAGTTGGCAACGAGTTTTCTTCGCGACCTAGTTTTCGGAAAGCCTCTTTAACAGTGGGCAGTGTTATCGCGCGTTTACCTACCGAGCAGGCGATGTCACGGACTGCCGAGGCGTTATACTGTTCCACTTGTTCTGTGCCACTGAGCATACCTATTACGCTGCCGACCCGCGATCAGGGCCGGATTAACCCTAAGGCAGATAGGCAACTGTTTAGGGGCCCACGGGAGCCTAGTCGATGCGGCTGATGCGGGCCACGCACAAAGAAAGAAAAACGTTTCATCTAACAATTTTTTTTTTTTGAGATTATGTATAACATACTTCCCCAATATTATATCTTCTTCTTTTCAAAACTCGACAAGATGCTTGGTTAGTGATCGACTCTACTGTTGTAATAGAAAAAATACATTTTAAAAAGTAAGAAAAGGGTCAAGTAAAGGGGCCCCGAGAATTGCTATGCCTAGGGGCCCTGATAGAGTTAATCCGGCCCTGCCTGCGATCAGAGCGTTTCAACTTGTTGCGTCCGCTGGCCCCGTCCCGCGAATAGCCCAGTCGATTAGATGTATGTAGTACGTGGCCAGCAAAATTATAGTACAAACGTAGAAATACCTAGTGTTATTGAAAAAGTCTTCCAAGTTTATGAAAAGGTTTACGATTTAATATCTCCATTATATTATGTACATTACATTTTTTTATTACTTTAAAAAAAACGAGCAAATTATGAACGATTAAAGTTCACAGCAAAAAGTTAGTTATTGGAGATTTTGGTTCTCAACAGAATTAAGCTACAATAGAATTCTAGATATAGTGCGCAAGATTGTTAATAACATGAAAAGAAAAATGTGTCACAGGGCTGAGCGTATGAGCGTTTGTAAGGAGAGTATGGCGAGTTGCAACCTCTAAGTATGCTTTTAGAGGTAGCTTGAGATACACTGCAATAAATTTGGAAGTGGACAGTAGATATGCGATCAGCTGTGAATTGCAAACAAATATTGTTATTCTTGTTAAGCTATTTAATTACACAACTAATCGTCAGAACCTCAGTTTGAGTGGTTGAGGTTGGCGTAATCTACTTAAATACATAACATGTAGTTTAAATATATCGTGTGTAAAGAGCCAGAAAAAACACCTAAGATGCGCCAAAGGAACAGTAAAAAATGTCAATGCTACGACCTCACTATTCGCGCCATTTTCGTGTAATTTGCGCCATTCGAAAGTAATTTCTTTTACAATGTACCTAAGGAAAATAATAAGATTTGGCCATCTAAGTCGCGGCAAGCGATGGTCTGTTGGCAGTAATGGCGGCTGCACTCTCTGCGAGGCTCCGCGAGACTAGGCGAGTGCGTACAACATGGGATACACACGAGCGCTATCGCTATCTCAATAGAGCTCGCCCGCTCTGGGTCCCAGGCGAAGGGTCTCGGTGGCTCAACAATAACGTGAATGAATCAGACGAGAGTATAAATGTTAAACTAGGGTTCAGCCGTGTCACCCGAGAATCTCCACTATACTCGACGAGAGAACTCCAGAGTGTCCAGCGGCCACAATCAAGTTAGCAGTAGATATGAAAACTAATAAGAAGTTGTTCGGTAATGTAGTTATGATCACCTCTACGGGCAGTGAATAGTGGCGCTGCGCCGAGGGCAGCGCGCCGGGCGCGGCGCGGGCCGCTTGCTGCAGCGCGCGCGGCTCGCGGCCGGCGGCGCCGCGCGGCTCCGACGCGGACGCGGGCTCCGTGGCGGACGCGGACTCCGTCGCGGTCGCGGGATCCGACCCGCGGCGGCCGGACGCAGTGCGCGACTCCGATGTGGACGCGGGCGCCGACCCGCGGCGGACGGCACCGTGGCGCGATCGCCACATCAGCACGGGTAACAACTCGTGCAATTCCCAGATACGACGCTCGCGCGGTGCTGAAAGGGCCATTGCATGTTTCAGATGCCGCGATGTTCATCGAAATCATGTTCTTCATCGATATCTAGATTTTTTCTCTTCTTCTTCCGAGTTTTTGTTATTACATAAAAATCTTTAGGAATTTTGACCAACTAATTTTACCAGTACCCATACAAGGATTGCTAAGTTTATATTTAATTGATAAATTATTACCAAAAGACATACTTATCTTAATAATTTCATACCTAGCTATTTCGTAAATTAAATATCGTAAGTATAATAATCAAGTTCAAATTCACATTAAAAATGAAAAGACAATGGTGCAACTTACTCATTGCTCCCACCGGCACGGACTTCCTGCGGCGGCTCAAGTCAAACTGCCAGGCAGCCATGTTCTCACGCAGCCGGGCGCCGGCCTTGCGGTTATCCTGGGGGCGCAGTCCATGGAAGGTGCAGTGTTCACCGGCGTCCGACGTCACGGAGCGAGGACACACGCATTCGTCGTCGCTAAACGAACGCGGGATGGCCGAGTATGGCCGCGTTGGTGCCTCTAGCGGCGGGAACGTCGCCGTCCGCTTCACGTTCCTCATAGTTTCCTCCCAAAACATATTGTTGATTCGATGCATTTGCAGTGGGTTTGTGGGGGAGGGATGAGGCGCCGTCAAGCCGCGACTTTCCTGATCCACTGTAAGTGCATTGCCAGCACGGCGGCCGTCACTTTGTTTGGCGAAATCGGGCGTGCGCTGCTTCCTAGCCCGCGCATCGCGAACGAGATTTAACGGCACCGACAATCGCCGGAGTCGCTCTTGGAAAGCAGATGGACGCGCCGATGTCACGTTCAGGGACGATTTACGCTCCGGCGGCAGCAGCATCTCCATGCTTTGAGTTAAATTTTCCTTGACATCAACCATCTCCGCAGCACCAGCAACCTCGGGCACTTCCTCGGACACTTCTTCTGCTGCCTGCTCTACCCCGGAAACTCCTTTAGCTGCCTGATCTACTTCAGTAACTTCTTCAGCTGCCTGCTCTACGTCGAAAACTTCTTTAGCTGCCTGGTCTACCTTGGGAACTTCTTCAGGCGCCTGCTCTACCTCGGAAACTTCTTTAGCTGCCTGATCTACCTCGGAAATGTCTTCAGCTACCTGCTCTGCCCCGGAAATTTCTCGAGCTATCTGTTCTGTCTCAGAAACTTCTCTAGCTGCCTGATCTACCTCAGAAATGTCTTCAGCTACCTGCTCTACCTCGGTAACTGCTCTAGCGGCCTGATCTAGCTCGGAAATGTTTTCAGTTACCTGCTCTACCTCAGTACCTGCTCGAGCTACCTGATCTAGCTCGGAAATGTCTTCAGTTACCAGCTCCTCAGTAACTACTTCCGGTACCTCCTCCACCTCCAAAACGTTAGCCTCCTTGGCTTGTTGCTCTGTTACCACCGCCTCCTCTGCTTGAACGGTCTCGTTGACTGCTAATACTGCCTCCTTGTCACCCAAAGGGCCCGCCTCTGAGTTCATTCCTAATGACACTTCGTGAAGCTGGAGAGTATTCCATTTCTTATGGTTCCTATTTAGATGATGAACCATGCTCTGCGATACGACACTGTTTAGAAATGCATGCCACTCGGTGATAAGTGGCGTGACGACGTATGAGTAGAAACCTAGAATAAGACAACAAAAAGTTGAACCGCTTTCGGAGAACCTTCTTTACATACACGTAATATCTCTATCATAATATTATAAACGCGAAAGTTTGTGTTTCTCCTCTCTTCACGCCCCTTCGGCGTAACGGATATTGATTATATTTAGTATACAGATACTTTAGGTCCTGGAATAGAACATTCAACACTTTTTAACCCGTAAAACATTACGGTTCCAGTAGCGCAATAGTTAACGCGGATGAAACCGAGGGGCCCTGCTAGTAATTTTATAGAAGAGACTTACCCGCTTGGATTGTGGGCACGTTTTCTGTGTATTTATTGCACAGCTGCGTTATAGGCAGGTTGAGCTCGCGTTCCTCATCACCCTGTTCAAAGAACTCTTCGCATACTTTGTGGCTCCAAATCTTGCTGATTGGCCAGGCACGACAGGGATTTGATATGTCGGCGCACTTAATGGCGATCTGTAGCACCAGGTTCCGATGGTCAGGATTCAACATGTTCAGGGTTCTGGCTCTTACATGTAACTGGAAAGTGACAAGTATTTAGGTCAGTATGAGATGGTGCGATTCAGCCTTATAGCTAGTCTACGTATACAGGGCGCTACATAATACCCTTTAAAGAACCGGGGCAGGGTGTCCGGGTATTTTCGGCGCACGACTGTCAGACAGACATGGTTAGATATTCATACCTACCCACTTTTAGGTGTGGTGCGATAGTAGGTAAACAAACATTTAGGGTCGACGCAATTTTCTAAGACAAACATAATTATACTTTTGTATGGGAATTTTAAATACGATGTATTCAACCTTTGCATACGTAAAACAATTCACATGCTTGATCGATAAAGTATAAAGCTGAAGAGTTTGTTTGAACTTCTGGTTCGATTTGAACATTTTTTAGCATTAAGTACTCCTTGTACTCCATTTGTGTGCTAAAGAATAAATAATAATAATAATAATTCTTTATGTGTTGAAAAGTCCAATTCACACAATTTTATGCGGGACTCGAACCCGCCACCTCACGCTGCGCAGTCGGCTTATCGCTCATGGATTTTCTTGCTATTTGACCTTTAGAAATGGACCAATTTAGTTTAAGCACAGATCTTCGATCAAAAATTGATTGAAGCCATACCGTAATAATAATAATACATTATAGTGAGTCACAGCACAAATAGCATAGAGTTTACAGATTAAGTAGAGGAATAGAGTCCATGCTACAGATAAAAAATATGTCAAATAGAACAGCCACATAGATAAAAAAAAACTAAAATACACATAGTACAAATAAAACTTAAAATAAAAAAACAATAAAATAAAATATTTTTTTTTTTTCATTATAGCTATTTTAAATAATATACGAAACGTAACTATCACTATTTCTATCTTCACAAACTTATATATCCCTCTCAACTTCAGTTCGTTTCGCCCGATCACATTTTTCGTAACGCATTCACCAGCTTACTCCCCAAGTTAACAGAGAAAGCTATAGGTAATTGTAAATATGGTGTATGTAGCTAGCAGCTAGGCCTAATATTTTGTAGGCGATGACGCTGATTTAGAGCTCAATCTAGCTATTAAAACTTTATGTAAGAAAAAAAAACGAATGTTTAATATTATTAATTATACACAACGCACGTTTCTGTATATCGACGCTAGAAAGCGTAAACGCTGTAACCCTTTGACCAACCAAAAAATACTTTTTTTACATATTTGGAAACAAACCCACATTTCAACGTCCCCTAGGAACTTTAGGATATAACCAAGGTAGCAGTATTGTAGCTTTGTATGTAACACACCAAATATCCAAAATTTACGTTTTTAGGTCGAGTAGATATTGAGTTATGATTTTTTTTCAACAAAAAAAAAGTTTGGTGATCAATTTTGCGTTTCAAGGTCACAGCGTTTACGCTTTCTAGCGTCGATATTAAGATTATTATTACTACAATGTGCATAATACAACTACTTTGTAAAGACTTTGTAAAATAAAATGCAAGATTGTAACGAAATACAGATTAGAATAGAGTGAAGTGAGGTATTGGCAACCGAAAATACCTACTGACTAGGACTTGACATTTTGTCTGCTATGAAAATATATAAAACTTGAAAATTAACTTAATACTCGACATTGTCCAAATGCACAAATCGTGCCAAGCCGAAACGAACAAAAAAAAACATCAAAATAGTGTGTAGTAAACTCTAGGCAGCCTATGGAACAACCAGAAATCGGTTTCACGTGACTCAGAGAACTCCTCTGGTCAGCGGGACCGAATGAATGCATGGAATAATTGCAGAATCCTACTGCGGGGCCTAAAGTAACTGTACTTATATACAATTTCATTAAATCCGTTCAGCCGTTGAAGCGTGAAAAGAGAACAAACACGCAAACGATAAATCTTTCACATATTTTGAAATAGTAACCAATATAATTACGTCATAGTCAATTGTTACAAGTACGGTCAACTCGTATGGATCACCATCTGCTTTCCGCCAGAGGATAAATAACATAAAATCTATCCTTAGATTTATTTCAAGATTTCTCATTAAATTAAGAGGGTCATGTTTATTTTAACGAGTGCGAAAAAACATCAGCACTTGCATATTATGTGAGCATAGTTGCGGTTGTGAAGAGCGCATCCTCCTGGCACGCACGGCACGCACGTTTTTAAGTTCGCGTTTATTGGGTATAGTTTATTGCGTACATAATTATGCCTCTTTACATTCAGCGTGCTTATTTGACCTACACTATACACTACTGAATTAAGTATTAAACAAGACAGTGTGAAAATTCTATGTTTGTACATGACACTTGTTCCCTTCGTCGACTTAATTTGTTTGAATTTATTTCTGTAAGTAATTTATGAAAGAGCCGTGCTAAATACAAATTTGATCTGATAATTTTGTAGAACTTATGTTACAGGAGGCTTATAGTGAATCACTTCATTTCAGGGAAGCGGTGTCGACGAACTTTATGAAGATATTGGAAAATAATATGAAACAATAACTTCAGGTACGGAAACCACTTAGAAAGAAATATATGAAAAACCCTAATCACGAAACGTCCAACAGAAATGCAACATCGGGCCAAATCGTTGGTGGACAGCTATCAGGGATTAAAACAACAATTATGTATAGGCTATGATACACAATAATAAACAGCGTCAGTATAACATGGCGACCGACGACGCTCAAAGCAATGCAGCTATTGACATCTGATTTGAATGTGTCTATCACTATAACTAATCGGTGTGAGATCGCGGGACGAGTACGGATTAAATTGTTTTGGCGTATTGGCCCCGTGCATCGCATTGCGCCGTCAACACGTACGGCCACGCGCCTTGCATTGCGAAAAGGCGCACGTTACGACACTATCGGTTATCTTTATCAAGATACATGGGACATGTGTGAATGATCCACTCACGCCTTGACGCGGCAGCGAGCCCGCGACGCCACGAGATAGCGCTTAGACCGCGCTCATACCAATAACCTGACAATTTGACACTTTCTCAAATCAGAAAATAGCAGATATACCCTACAACAAACAGGCAAACGCATCATTTATAGACTCCGTTTTATAAAGTTTATCACACGAACCGCCAAATAATAAACATAACCTCAAGCTTTACGACTTCAATCACCAGACCGAGGATATTAGTCAGCCAATCTAGCGAATTCTTGATAAAATCAGCTCATTGATCCTGGACTAAAGTTTTATTGGAAACCTGCCGTATTTACTCGCTTATTCATATCATTTCCTGTTTGGCCCTCTTTGACTGGGTCGTTCTCGTAAAGACAGAATACTGATACGATAACTGCCAAGCCTTTTAAGATTTTAAGAGGCCTCGATTCAATTGAATCATTTCCGATTTAATTAAATTGGAAATGCCAAATTTATAAGTCTGTATTATCATACTTTTTTTATTCTAACAACGGAACGTACTTACTCATATGGCCAATTATTTTTTACTATTCTAATTATTATTAGAGCTCTATTTGCAAATCTATGTTTCGTTAGCTCATAGTATTTTGAGCCTAAACCATAGATTATGTGTCCAGAAATTTTATATAACACACGTACACGTCGGCGTAGGAAAGAAGGAATTGCTCACATACACGAGATATATAATTATATGTGTACATTATACTACATGCTTCATATTACAAACTAAGACTGAAAGGAATTTCCTTGGGTAGCTAAACAGCCCTAGGCTAGCTGACATTAAAGAGGGGTTCGGAATAAGATGAAAGTTGATGAAACAAAAAAGGATACGAGGTCGGTACATACTCGTGTTTTAAAGAGGGATGTTTTGCACAACAGGCCATTAAAATCTATCTAATTAAAAATCCACCAATTTATGAGGCTGCCAACAGCTAATTACGCATTACTGTAATATTGTTTTTAGATTAGTTCGAATAACTTATCAAAGTGGAGAATATTATTTATATATATAAAAATGTTATGTTGGTTTGTGTACGCTTCAAAAACTCAAAAAGTTCTGCACCGATCGAGCTGAAATTTTAGCATGATATATAATCCGCATCCAGGATTGTTTTATATAATTTTTTTCATCAGTGACAATCAGTAAATGTGCGAATGTGCCACAGAGAAGCGTGGCATGGTACAGCTAGTATTATTATAATTTTGGTCATATACTTACTTTATTGTGTATTTTGGTTGATATTTACTGAGACAACTTAAATAGCAATAATTAAATAGAACACTAACAAAAAACTAACATAAGGCATGAGACATGGTTCCAAGAACACTGGCTGCATTTGCACGTTCAATAGCAATAGCTATTCTCTGTGCGAGAAATGAGCCAGCCCTCCTAATTGCAAAAATAATAGGTTGATTCAGACACTTTCAAAATATTTTTTCTCGATGTATGTTACTTATAAAAATTACAAAGTAAACTTTAACAAAAGGTTTCTGCCCAAAATGCCCTATAATAATTTAGGGAAGAATGTTAGCAAACACAATTATGTCCTACAACAAATGTTTATCCACCATAATACAATGCTATTTCAAAGTAGCCGTAACCACAGCGAACAAGACTGGCTGTTGATTGCAGTTGAAGACCTTAATTTTTAGTACTCTTAGTCTGTCGGCCTGCGAAGCGTGAGGTTGTGGGTTCGATTCTCGCACAGGGCAAAAATTTGTGTGAACCACCCATATGCATTTGCTCTTATTCTGGGTGTTTTTAGATGGTCCTCGTAGTTCCCGAATCTCTTGATACAGGGAATCATAGATAGGGGTCAAGGCTATGAGTCAGGTATGGTCGTGATGCGTTAAAGTTTTTATTTTATGGAATTATAATATGGATAAAGCAACAAGATACGCGTGGCGTGACCACAGACTAGGTAGACATTACATTTTTTCTTTTCTACAGATACGTTGTAAGAGCATTGGTCCAAAACTTTGGATAAGTTGGTCGACATGTAGTAAGCGCAAGTGCCGGCTCACATGTCGGCACTATCAACGCACATTGTGGCCGTAGCCTAGGAGTCGTCGCCCACTTTCCTTTTAACACCACGCCAAATTGGCCCCCAGCCTTAGTTGCGCAAACGCTAACGTATTCGAGAACGTTTTACCAAGCAACTGTGGCTTCCAGTCGTAGCGTTCCGCTCGTGTTTAGGATTTAGGACGAGTGAGCACGTACGAACATTTTTACAATGTGTAATCAAGGTTTCGGATACCAGTCCCCGTTGTCGTATTTGGCTTTATGTCAAATCTACTATAATAAGGTCAATAATCTCAAAAAGTCTGCTCATTCAAGAAGCATAATAAATATTATTTTACGGAGTAAGGAGACGAGCAAATCGTTCACCTGATGGTAAGCGCCACGCCTGCCCATAACAGTTACAGAGCCAACCTGAGCTTTGCATCGCATAACCTTGCGGGGCATTGCACTGCGCTCGTCACCCTGAGACATCGGTTCTAAAGTCTCATATGCCCAGTTATCTCTCTGGAAACAGTGGTCTTCCAACCGGAACATAGTAAATAAGTGGTCTAGGGTATTTAGTTTGTACGGGTTGTACCAACTCATTACATCTCGAATTACCACAATGAAACTCCGCTGTTTGCACGTCGTTTAACATATTCCACAACGTCCGTTTAGCGTAGTAAATCTCATTTTAAGCAAACGTCAAGTTGAAACCGCTGGAGTGGCGTTTTAACCACATATCACTTAATAGTTGTGTAACGTGGTTATCAAAGAGGAAAATTACGAAGATTTGTTTTCAACAATACCTAGTTGTAGTGGTATGTGGGTAGGCCTCTTCTGCAAGAGACCGCCTAGGGAAACACCACACGTCTGCCAGATATTCACCCGCCATGCAATAGTGTGCAAACATTACTGCTTTTCGGTTTAAAGGGCACTGTTTCCAGCGAAATAACTGGGCAGATGAGACTTTAGAACCCATGTCTCAGGGTGACGAGCGCAGTGCAGTGCCGCGGAAGATTATGCAATGCAAAGTTCTGGGTGGCGCTCTAATTATCATGGGCAGGCGTAGCACTTGCCATCAGGTGAACGACCTGCTCGTCTCGTTACTCAGTCAAATAAAAAAATATATAGGAAGGATCCGTCTAAGTAACGAACACTTTCACTGCTGAGCCGATTTGATTGTCTAGCCACGGGTGCGGCTCTGCACACACCATAGTGTTTTCCTATACAACAAACACAACAGTTGTGTTATCCCGCGCTCGCGGCAAGTTATGAAAAACACGACAGTTGTGTTCTCAGCACTGAACGTGTTAATAGAGTAGTAGTAAAGCAGCTTCTGTTAGTTCTGGCATAATGTATATATGGACTCCTTCACCAAGTGGGCTCAGATTAAGTTTAAACACCAGTGAATATCTTTTAAATTTATTCCAAACACGTTCCTTCAGCAAGTGGTGTACATATTATATTACTCCACACGTCTCGAAATTAGGTTAAGCTTCTCTCTTCATTAAAAGCTCTCAAAAGATAGAATCCAATCCGCTTTACGAATGATTTACATTGCAGCAGCTAGAAATTGAAGTGTTTCCCATTTCGGCACACCGGGATAAATCAGCCCCGTGGCGGAGCTGGCGGCGAACCCGTGGACCGCGTACTACATGCAACCGGACAGCTCGAATTTCGGCAATCGAGAATAATACATTAGTGTTAATCTCCACTTAGTCTGAGTTGAGCCGTAGTACTATTATGTTTTCTGTGGTTGAGCTCCTGCGGGGTTTTAACACGTTCACTGCTGAAAATATAGCTGTCGTGTTTTTCATAACTTGCCGCGAGTGCGGGAAAATACAACTATGGTGTTAGCTTTATGTGAAAACACTACGGTCTGTGCAGAACCGCAACCGTGGCTAGACAAGAAAATCGGCTCAGTAGTCAAAGTTTTAAGTGATCTAAGCCGATGGACCACGCACGCTCACGCTTACCCCTTTGCTAAAGTTAAATAATGGACTGTCTTTTTTTTTTTATTTGACTGAGTGACAAGACGAGCAAGTCGTTCAACTGATGGTAAGCGCTACGCCTGCCCATAACAATCACAGACCCACCCAGAACTTTGCATTGCATAACCCTGCGCGGCACTGCACTGCGCTCGTCACCCTGAAACATCGGCCCTGAAGTCTCATATGCCTAGTAATTTCGCTGGAAACAGTGGCCTTTCAACCGGAACAAAGTAATGTTTGCACACTACTGCTTAGCGGATGAATATCTGACAAGCCTGGCTGGTTCGTATAACGATAGTAAACTCGGGATCTCCGACTATTGAATCGGTTTTTATTTTTCAGAATCACTGGCGTATTGTGTTCCTCGTCCGCCGTGACCCGTGCAGAGTTAGGTGCGTGCCGGGTCCATAGACCGTGTAGTAGAGTATGTACTAGTAAGAGCAGTATGTTCTAGTATGTATGTGTGCTGGTGTTACTGGTGACCCACAAAATACGTCGGCGTTCTTGTATCGTGTATTGGCCACAGCTTAATCCATCTTCAACATCTATCTACTCAAATTGTAATCGACAGGCCTATTTCAATTTCGTTTCAATCTATTTATCTTGTTATTTCTTTATGAGACTTATAAATTTTATCAATAACACAGCGGTAAATATGGCAGTAAAACTAATTTATTGTAAGTAGGCAGTAATAAAGCACTTTTACAAGTCAATACACGAACAAAGAGAAGAACAAAAATGTCGAATATGATAAAGTAAATAAATGAATAATTGATTTTTGTTTGAGTTTGAAACAGGAAAATACCCTTGAAAGGACTAATTCAGGGGTGATTCTCGGGCAAGAAAAGGATACTTCTTTAATTCTACCTATAGCGATTCAGATAAAAACCCGTTACAGAAAATAGCACCAAGAAGCTTTACCTAAAACGAGGATGTAATATTTTAATTTTCGTCGAGCTAATCTTTTCTATTCTACGAAAAAGGACTTTTAATCAGGACAGCCTTTAGACGTGCATAAAGTTTCATTCATTTTCGAGAGCTCGCGTCAAGTTTCTAATTAACTAAATATATCTAAATAGCAACCTGTGCATCTAAAGTTACGTTGCTGGTATTAAGTCCACATAAGCATACTGTACCTACTGTTAACTTATAACTTCTAATACTGGTGAGTTTCTGGTATTGAATGGTGAGGTATTTGAAGGTCCCTGGAGGAGAATGTGGTTTTTAGAATTTTCTTTTGTTTCTCGAATACTACTGTTTTCACCGTTTGGTAGATTTAGTGTCCACTTAGAAAACGATGTAGAATTCATTCATAATTAGTCACGCCTTGTGATATCACAGATTTGTTGTAGTGGTAGGCCTCCTCTGCAAGAGACCGCTTGGGGAAGTACCACCATCTTTGCCAGATATATATCCGCCAAGCATCATCAGCAACCCATATCGTCCCACTGCTGAAAACGGCTGTCTAAAACGAAAATAATACGGAAATCTCCTAAAAAAACTGTACCGCAACTAGTGATAGCGTAGGGTGATATCTAGAAATTAATATAATAGTTCCACAATAGAATAGGATTTGCCTTTACTACTAATTAACCTCAACCCTGTGTGCTTCAACTGGGGAGTACTAATAAATTGTTTGTACGTATAACTTACTAACCTAATAGCACAGACCGAGAGCGCACAGTCGCGTGTGTTAAGGTTCGCAAACAAACTTAGAACTCCTATCTGGCTTCTGTCTGCACGTTCTGACTTCGCGGTATTACGTATAATTAACCACTACGAAGTTATATCACATTACTCGGTGTATTAAAATGATTAAGTTCCATCAAAGCATTTCATGTGAAGGAACATGACCCAAAAAGTCGAAGAGCGTCACAAAAAGCTATAATTATGTGTTACAGCGTCTCGCTCTTTTGATATTGTTCAGGTATTTATGTGCTGTGAGCTCCTTACCTAACTAGATTCAGCGGGGATGAAAGGCAAGCCGTCCTGTGTCGAGCAATAAGAAAAACTTTGACTTAAGTTTGTGATAGTAATTATAAAAAACTGGAGTTGCGCTGGAGGAAAATCTGATATATCCTGTGTCCTATGTATCCTGTGTGTGTATCCTGTTACTTTTAGCTGTCATCCTTTGCCCTTTTAGATGGAGTCTAGCCCTTTGCCTTTTTTATTACATCACTGGTCAGATGCCTGTATAATACCATCGTATAACAAAGGTTTCAGCTGTTGTCGTGCTCTTGTCAAACGAGGTAATGCCGGCCTCCGTTACCAAAGTTTGTCGGGACCAAAAAAGCCTCTGACATTACTTAACGACTGCTCTTAATCGGTGACAACCGGGACCGACAACGAAAACTACCGGAAAAACTACATTTACAAATATACATTTGAACTATTAGTTTACCGATACGATTATCCTATGTTTAAAAAAACTCATTGACTAGCTCACAAACGAAATAGAAAAATGTTTTAAATATTACAAGCTTCTTGATTTTTATTTACTAAAGCGTGTTTTTTCGTCTATGTCACACTAGACCATAGAATGAAAGAAACATACGACTAGGTATATCTAAAAATAAATCCCCAATATACGAGGGTGAATCAAAAAATTCTTGGAATCAATATTAAAAAATGCAAAGATTTAAATAATAATATTTTATTTTTCTACATAATCTCCCTCCAATGCAATGCATTTAGAATAACGCGTTTCTAACTTCCTTATTCCTTGTGAAAAAAAATTATTTTCTTGACTCTCGAAAAAGTCCTCTACGGCAGCTATAACCGCGTCATTATCGTGAAATTTTGTTCCACGAATTTCCTCTTTTAATTTTGGAAATAAGTGAAAATCACTTGGGGCTAAGTCCGGAGAATATGGTGGGTGGTCAAGGAGATTGAAGCCAGCACAGCGGATTGCGTTGAGCGCAACTTCCGATCGATGAGCAGGAGCGTTATCTTGAAGGAACAACACGCCCAACGACAGTTTTCCACGACGTTTTTCTTTAATCGCTTCACGCACTTTCGGGATTAAATTTGCATAATAGGGTCCAGTAATCGTCTGGCCTTTTGGCATGTAATCAATAAAAAGGATTCCTTCACTATCCCAGAACACAGAGGCCATAACTTTGCCAGCGGTAGGAGCAACTCGAAATTTCTTAATGGATGGAGAGGATGGTCGTTTCCAAGACATGCTTTGTCTTTTAGTTTCAGGATCAAAATGGTGGACCCACGTTTCATCCATGGTGACAAGACGACGGCAAAAATTATCCGAATCACGCTGGAACATTTCGAGATTACGCTTGGAAATTTCCAAACGTCGCTTTTTGTTTTCGTCGGTTAACATTCGTGGCACCCATCTTGCAGACACTTTTTTGAACCCCAGTGAATCAATTAAAATGGATTGAACGCTACCAAAAGATATCTTTAGGATCTCAGCTATATTTTTTATAGTCATTCTTCTGTCTTCCAAAACCAGATTCTCAACCTTTTTGACATTTTCTTCTGTAACGGAGGTTGAAGGCCGCCCAGAACGCGGGTCATCTTTACAGCTTGATCTACCTCTTTTAAATTCAGCCACCCAGTACGCAACCGTAGAATAGGGTACAGCATCACCCCCTAATGTCTGCTGAATGTCCAAAAAAAAATCCTTCGTAGACATTTTTTTCAAACTGAGATATTTTATCACCGCACGTAACTCACTTTTATCCATAATTTTGACTTTTTAGCAACTCGTTGCACAAAAAAATTTATTACATGCGAACGAACTGACAAAAACAAGTGACAGTCTGCATAAATATAGTGTGATAGACACTCTTTAATTTGAATATCGAACTTGATCCAAAAAGGTTTCATATATATGCACTTCTAAGAACTTTTTGATTCACCCTCGTATATAGCTTTTAAAGGGAATTTAACGCAATGGAAAAAACACATTTTTCGCATTAGTCGCTCTGTTAAGCTTCCTGGGAAAGTAAAATGCACTCTCGCAGTGCAGCTGGCTCATCCAATCAGCACGTTGTTTGAACTGAAACGTCCATCTCACTCCGGGCAAAATGGGTGAACATCGATACGGGAAAAAAGGAAATTTAAATTTTAGCTGAGTTCAGAAAATTTGCTAGTTATCTTTCGCCCGATTTCGCTAAACCTAGACAGATGGACATACCAAACATAATCAGTTACTCATTAATTTAGTTGATCATAACATATTTGGGTTTTTATTTTTCTCTATGACTTAAGTGTGTGATTAGTAAAAGTATTATACTTTATTGCTATTGCCCACTCACAATAAATTGTTTGAGATTTTACATAAAAATACAAACTAAAAAAAAAACTAAAACCTATAATACAACATAATTATGACATTTTATATGAAGATTTTCAGTTTGAATGATGCTTAGGTTTAGTGAGAACGACTTTTAGTCATACATACACCCATTCATCATCCAAACAGCACCTAGATTGCATGGCAGCACACTAAATTCACTGAAAGGCGGTCAGTCGAGCAAACACCTTTTAGTCGGACATCCCCGGAGCGTGAGCGCATTATTCTCACACTTACACGTACCAGATGCGGCAAACACAAACACCCACATTTTTATCAAATTTTAAACTGGGCTCAAATAGAATAACTGGATCGGCCTAACGATCGAATCGGCGGAATTGATAGGTTTCTAGTCCAGAAATATACCTAGTGGCGCACATAAATCCAGAAAACCGATGTATGACTGTTTAATTTTATAGAAATATTCAATAACAGATTTCATACTCATTGCGTACTAAAAATGTTTTGCTATAAAAAGCAATAAGTACAACAGAATTGAAAACTTGTTGTTTTCGTCCAAATTTTGCCCCTTGAATCGGGTGTTCGATACGCAATTGACTATAATATGCAATAAATTCATATTATACTCGTACGTATAAAATATTGCTCATCTTAAAAACTGACCACGTTTATTTGTACCTACATGAGATAGCTTTATTCCCGTGCTTAAAATGTTTCAAACTCTTATATAACCGTTTCAAATCTAATCAAAAAGATATCCGTTTCATGTGTTGGCTACCTAACCTTATTCTCCCACTCGCTGACTCGAAAACCGCTAGATTTTGAAGAGGTATTTTCGTTTGAAAAGAATTTCTTTTAGAGCTTTCTAACGTTAAAAATAGATGGCCAGCGGAAATATGATTCTGCTGTGATTTTCTTGAAAGTAACTAAAGCGAAGTTGGAGTATATTGGTTTTATTGCTCTTTCCGAACTGCTGTGTTACAGTAAGGTGATAGATAGATATCAGTGTAATCTAGCAAACGAAATGGTATCCGGATTGAACACCTACACCAGGGCTGGAGTGTATTGGTGAATTTTCACGTTTAGATGGATTCTGAATCCCGTGGTATCGGTCATAATTTATGATTGTCCTCTAGGGGGATGTGAACAATGATATTTGAATATCTTAGGAGCTGTTCTACTATAACTGTTATACTAACTGAAGTTAAGTAAAGTTAAAACAATAAGTAAGTGAACATCAATCGGTAATGTGTCCTTCCCGAGAAACGGTTCAAACGCCTGGCATATTCTGGGCAGTCGCGACAATGCATAGCAGTTGGCACCAAGTCACGCCAACCACGCCCCATCGTATAGGTAATTACTGATACGGCGATCCGGGGAAATATAGAATAAAATAAGGAAATGGAACAATGCGATTGTCAAGTTGTCATACCGCCCAGGTGACATCTGAAGCCGACGGCATTCTTCCCATGCACGGAGCGATTGTAACTGTTGAAAGTAAGTCACAGGCGGAGTTTCGAACCCGGCATCGTTAGACTGATCAGGGTTGCGCATTGTTGCAAAACGCACACTTAACCCACCTAAAACTCTAAATTGTGATAGCTAAGATTTGTTTAGATCTCCTGGTTTTGTCCCTTTTCATAAAGCATCCAAGAATCGAGCGTGGCAGTGGGACGACGGACGGAGCGGTGAGGACGAAACGATACACCTAGTCCGAAAATGTAATCTCAGTAGAGGCGGAGTGTTTGTTTGTTTGTCCGCTCCAGTTCGTCAATACCGGTGGGAAATTGATAGGTGTAAACAGGTGAAGTAGATCGATGTACGTCTATTGTAGGATTTGTTGGGTACATTCTTTGGAAATCTACGTGTTAGATTGTACGTCCCTACTTCAAAAGAATAAATGTAACGCCTTAAGATCACTTCCGTTTCAGTATATCAGTGATAAAACATATCTGCTAACCCATCTATTCAATGTCACATTGAGGTCATTGGGTTACCTCCGATCGCGATGCAATATATTTTTATACCCTGTCCATTATGTTAATCGCCTTTTGACACATGTAACTAGTGATTGCTAATTATCGATATCGATTATCGATCCGTTGGTTGACCCTTTAGTCGATATGTTGGATCGATTATTATCGACACTTTCAAACAACGATGCGGGTTTTATGCCAGTGTTAACTTTTATAAAATACAAAGCAATATATAGTTTATAAATAAATTAAGCTACAACTAATGGGCACGGGCACGTTTATTCTCTGAACTAATTTAATTTTTCCGATTGATTTTCTAGCAATTAAATAATGTATCCTCTTCTCTTTAGTATGCAGTATTGAATAAAATACAAAAATGGGGTTACTACATATTAAAACTCACAATACCTAGATCGATTTTACATTTCTCGATTTACTACCTCCCTAAAACTGTTTTCGAGTTGATCTAACCTTGGAAAGAGGTAATGCTGGATCAAACGTATTTATTTGCATGAGTTATAATTTATATTCTAGACGCTTTACAAAGTCACGTAGCAACATTGTATGACAAAAAGCGAATAATATCATAGAAAAAGTATTGTTTTTCATCTGGTTGAAATTCGAAACGCCAAATGCCAAACTATTTATTCATATTGAATGTCCGTACAGTGCCATGGCGTTGTCATGGCAATCTTTATGGTGCCAAATTCCAACTTCTATATCATTTACCTTTGACAGATTTTTACACACAAAGCCGGACAGAGAGTTTCCGTTTTAAATTTCGTACCAGAGCAGAGCACTAGCATACATTGGAAGTTGGTAGCAATTCTGTTGGCACAAACTAAAGTGAAACTCAACGTGACAGGATTAAAGTTATTTACGACCCTTTATTTTTATAAGGTTGAAAAGTGACAACTAATTGTTTGACAGGACTAAATTTAGACTAGTTCATAACGAAAGAATTGGCATCAGTATCAGCAGTTTCCATACTTTTATCCAAATAACAGGGGAAATTGTGACAGCAGTATCATAAAGGGAATAAAGTCGGTACGCTTAATAGCTGCATATTTAACTCGACGTCAAAGTGACAGGAAACACTTAGCCGCCTGACAAATCTTACGGTACAATTCATATGCGACATGAAAACGCGAGACATTACCCATGCGTCCAAGCAGTAATTTTTTAAACAATGTCGCTATGTCGACTTCAAATTTCTCCATGTTATATGTATAATTAATAAAATGATCGGATGTAACTGTGTAAATACATCAGATTGCCTAAATATCATTGCGGCGTGCCATAATTGTTTAAAATCCTTTTTTTTTCTTGTTTATTTTACAATGTTTAAGGGGCTTACAGTTACTCGTACCATACAAATTTGAACACAAAACAGGGAAACGAAAAGCTAAAAAAAGCCTCCAATATTGAACAAAGGAAAATTCTAAAAATTGGAAAGTCTGAATTTTAATATGGAACCTTTTAGCCGTTCGATATTTCAAATCCGTATGTGAATTTTATTCTTTTAGGCTAACGAGGTTTTTTGTGAACTATGAAATAAACATGAAATTGGTAAAGCTGATGTTTATATTATTATTATATTTGTATTGCGTATGAACGTCATAATTACTGCGAAACAAAGAGAAGGTGAGTATTTATTGAGAAATTTAGACACATATTTCAATTTCTTTGAACAAGACACACCAGTCCGTCCTATGTACCTACTATGAAAGTTATATGTAGCTCTAGCCAGTAAACATGAAATAAAATGCCATTTCTGTTTCTAATATTTATCCGAATATTTTACACACATCTACCTAACGTCCGCCGGAAAGCAATCTGCGCATATATTTTGTACTAGACCTTGCAGGCCGTAAGAAATTTCCGTACTGATCGTTCGCTTCAAACGTTTGCGTCGGATGTATGACATCCGGACGTGATATTTGTCTCAGAGAAAGTTGAAAGCTCGGAAGGCGCGCTCTATATTTATATTTTGAACTGGATCCCGTCAGAAAATGCTATCAGCTTCAATCGGAAAGTCCCGGATTGGATGGGAATAATTTACAAAAGAAGCGATGCACTTAAAAGCGTATTTATAATTTTTCATTATAATAGAAAACCAAGTATCTTAACCAGCAAAGAGTTTGCCCCAGGCACCTATCAGAACCAGAGTTAACCTCGGAAGAAAATCAAAACTCCCCAGTAAAAATTGTAGTAATTAATACCGATGTTTTTTTTTAAATTAAAACGCAGACTGCGCATAACATAATTATGATATTATTACAGTCAGATGAGGTCAGCGGGCATTGGGGCATCTAGTTTTGCAACCCTATCGTGAAGGATGGCCGACGCGGACGGCAAGATGTTTTTTGGTTTCATTTTCCATGACAAAATATGCGACAAGGTAACGATATCATGCAAGCAAATGTTTGAGAAAAAGTGTTTTTGATATTGCTCTTGAAATCGTCTAAAGCGCAAATTTTACTGGTGTAACTAAATTAACTAGACCCGCTGTAGTGTAACTTTAGGAACCGAAGGGTCTGTAAATATTAGCATTGCTTTTCGGACTGCATGTTGGAGTTTTGGTAGACAAACTAAAATGTTACTTTGTTGATTTTGTATCTGTGTTTCCCTGTACAATGTTGGTGGAATAGTTTTCTTTGACAAGCACGAATAGGCAAATGATAAAAACTCAAAGAACGTGTAATTAGAAGTTCTTTTGAAAACTGTCCGGGAAGCTCTATATATTAATATGTAAAGCAAAAACTTTTACGCAAATTGCGCGGACGGAGAAGTATGAACTTTGGAACAGTTAAAATTTATATGGAGAAGATGTGCAGAAAGTTAATATTTTTATATAGTAATAATGCATTAGTAATTACGTTATTTTAATACACACTCTACATACGTTTGACACACACACACACAAACATATGACGGTAAGGCTCGTAAAAGTTTGGCACTTTGACATGAAGGTTTATTGAAAGAAGTTTGATATAAGAAAGAGTTTGGGAGTAAAAGGTCATCATAGAGTATACAAAGGTTTAAAAAGGTTCTCATTTCTCATCTGTGATTATTGATTGAATAAAGAGATAGGTATGATCTTTGACAATAGACTCTCACACCGTTCAAACTTCAAATATTATGGTCAAATTTCGACCACTCGGCGACCACTAGTATTATTTATTATGCTTTATGTACCTATTTAGATTTACAATGTTTACACAACAAAAATTAGCGTGACGCGACTCTCATTTCGAGTTCTCAAGCGGTGATAGGCTATGGTATCTTTTGCTTCTTCTGAATGCGGGACACTCAAGGAGTGAACATAAATCGCTCTATGCAGGATCGAATACGGAACACGCAAGGAAGGGAGGCTCCCTTCGTTGATTAACAGCCGTGTTTTGTCGTGTTGGCGTCTTTCATTTCAGACCACTGAGGCGTTCGTTTTTAATTGGTCTCAACCTAGGCTAATCGGCCCAATTGGCTTCCACGTCGCGGGATTCTCATCTGTTTCATTAAAAGCAATGAAAGAAAAGGGCGTGTATATTGCTCTCAAGTAGAGCAAGGCTGCGTGCAAAACAAAGGAAGCGTCAAGTATTGCCGAGCTTCGGTGCATTAAGACCTACCCCCGGCGAAAAACCTTTCTCCGAGGAAGGTAGAACATTAAAGTTCTAAGAACTAAGACGGTAATTCAGGGTATATTAAATACCAGACTATCTTCAATGGCAAGGACATTTAATTAAATTTATTTTGTTATTGGTTTCCATCACTTGTGCTCAAATAAAATTAAGATATATGGAATTAGATAAAGATTGAATTGAAAGAGTCAATAATACGTTCACACACACACACGTATAAGCGTTCAGGTAAAGCAGGGGAACCTTACAAAAGCGAGTTAAAAAATAGGCAGTGAGATAATGTCAAGGTAACAGTAACTAGCTAAGGTTTTTGGCTACGTTGACCGATAACGAACAACACATTGTCATTTATATTCGAACACTATTCTATTACATCGTTAATTAAAATCATATCGTGTTTATATATTCGTTTTTTTGTTGGCTTCTCTTATTTAAAATATATGGATCGTTTCTCAGAGACACAGCTGCTGTTTAAATTCATAAAAGCGTTTAAAAAAAGGCAAATAAAGGACCTATTATACTTCGGGTGGGTACATTTTGTTCTGATTTACGTAAACATTTCCAGTGAGCGTATGAATGATAAATGATATGATTCGAAAAAGTCACAGTTTTGTCAAACCTGGGTGACATGAATCCTGACAATCTACATTAAAGGAATCAGGAACTACGGGAACTACCAGACTGGTTCCAAGAACACACAGAGCAAATACCTACCCGTAAAACACAAATATTTGCCTGCGTGCGAATTGAACCATTTTTTTATTTGTCTGAGTGACGAGACGAGCTAGTCGTTCACCTGATGGTAAGCGCTACGCCCGCCCAAAACAGTCACAGAACCACCCTGAACCCTGCATTGCATAATCCTGCGCGGCACTGCACTGCGCTCGTCACCCTGAGACATCGGCTCTAAAGACTCATATGCCCAGTAATTTCGCTAGAAACAGTGCCCATCGAACCGGAACACAGTAATGTTTGCACACAACTGCTTGGCGGACGAATATCTGGCAAATGTGTGGTACTTCCCCAGGCGGTCTCTTGCAGAAGACGCCTACTACAAATACTTAATACTATAATACTTCAGTTAAATCAATTTAAATCCTCAACGTCACGCGTAGAAATAGTTAAATTTACACAAAAGATTCCAGATAGCCATGTGACGACGGGTCTATTAAATGGGCACCAACCATGGACTGTCCTGGGGCACTTACCTTGAACAAGTTCAAGAATTCCTCCTGGCGAGTGATGTCAGTCGCGAGGATCAGTAAATGTATCTTGCTTAGCAGCTCCGCCCGGACAAGCTCCGGCAGGACGTCCAAAACCTTGCACTCGATTATGCAACTTAGGGCGGCACCATAATGATGCTTCTCCAACGCGGAGACTTCCTGGACAAAGAAACAAAGAAAATTAGGCCACATAAAAACATACCTATCAATGGCATGCCGATGAAAAATGCTTTAATTTTCGTGTCCATTTCAATTAGTTAATTGTGACTCGCGCCTTCACTCAAATTAAACAATCACTTAATAATAAAACTTTAAAAAATCAACGGTATAAAGTACAAAGCAATAAATAAAGCGAGTCAATATAACGATGCCACACCGCAACTATAATATTTAGTCCAGAGTTTCGTGAAACCCCAACCATACCTACCCTAGGGAGCTAGAGCGCATTGCAACCGTGCCGAGATCATATCATTGTTTAATCTGTGAAGGCGTGACATTATCGATAGCCAAAATAGCCCGTTTTTGCTCATCTGGCATGATGGTTGGAATATGGGCACGAAAAAAAAACATTCTATAAAAAAATAATGAATCTAAGTCAAAGAAAGAATGTGAGCAAAAATACAAGAGACAGTTTCATGTGACAGTCGTTAAGACACACAAGAAACAATCAATTGCTTTCATTTATTTGAAGTTACTTAAAGCGTAATATAATGTTTGTAGATTAAGGTATAGCGAGCTTTTATTGTCATAGCTTGTAAGGCCGCCTAAAGTTCTCTAACATGGCTTAAATACAACTAACTAACATTTATGTAAAATGAACAATATAATATAATTTAACCTCAAATTTCATTTGATAAATTGGCTAAATTTACTTCAATATTCCAATCCTTTATTGCGATTCAAATATTAATAATATCATAATAATAATATATATAATTATTTTCCAACAAGCCCATATAATATCGTCTAAGTTTCGTCTTTGTTTAGTTTCTATGTCAATCATCCAATCAGTTCGTTGTCACCACAATCTTGTATTGTAATTGAGACTTGACCGCTATGCAACATTTCTACTCAATTGAATTCCGAAAACTTGGTCACAATGTGTTTGTAAGACCTACAACTAAAAAAAAGGTTCATTGAAAAATAAAAGCTAGGAGATAACGATATGAAATTATAAATTTAGCTTTGGAAAGTCTTCAATTTGACTTCAATTTACCCTATCATCAGTGCATTAGAAAATTATTTTATGATCTTTTATATAACGATATTCATATGGGGTTAGACAAAGGGGCCATTGACAATTCAAATAATTTAATGTATTAATCGTTTGACATATACAATGAAGGTAATTTAATAATGAATTTTAGTTACTTTGAACCATTTGTCATTTTGATTTAAGACATTTTGAACGTAGACATTCATTTTCATTTATTCATCCCGTTAGCCATTTTAACTTTTCAAATGTGGTACTCATAAATCGTGCAAGCTGGTCATAGCTGGCCACGGAAGCTTCAAATTGCCTTCAAGTTATCCTTTGATTTGGACACTTGGAAGTTTTCTATCATAAAACGAAATCATTCGTTAACTGAAAGCTAATGCCAGCTAACTTTGAAAGGCTTCGAAGTATTATAGCCATGGCTAGTCTTCAATTCACTCTATAATTATTGCAATTTAATTTTTCTTTCATAATATAAAATGACTGCATTTTTCGTTGGCCATGGAAAGCTTTCAATATACTTTCGATTGAGGGTTATTAGTGCAATTGGAAAATTATTTCATGGAAAATGGAACACGACCCACATAGGCTTTAAAGGCCTTGTACTTATTGTCTTCTATAATCAGCTGTATTCTAAGCTTCTATACTTATAATGAAATGGTGTTCAGCTATCGACCTACCGAATAGGGCCTTCTGTATGCAGAGTTCCTTAAAATTCGAATTAACCATTTTGCTTAGAATTTCGAAGGGTATTTTTTACCAGACGGACACCCATTTAATTTTGACCGCATCCAGTTGCTTGGCCTCAGTTATTTGTCAATACTCAGGATCTATAAACTTCTATTGACTATGGGCATTGACTATTGAAGGTACTTTACGACTTGCTTCCATCGGCCTCGGCGGCCCTACTCCGGTACCGGGGGCGGGTGACCAAACGAGCGCCATCAGCAGCTATAATCGCCACACATCGCGATAGTCCACAACTCCACACATACTAAGACGCGGGTAAACGCTCGTGAAAAGTCAAACCGTAGGTAATGTAGTTCTCCTAGTAGTGTTTAAACGGTGTTTATATCCGAAAAACCTCTCGACTCCTAAATGCAGAGAACGTGCGTTAATTAAAATGTTCTCGTATTTAACCGCATACCTAGAGTGTTAAACTCGGATTAAACTACTACACCTCATTCATCCATCATCATCATTATCATCAGCCCATGTCAGCCCACTGCGTAACTTTACGTAAGGAGGATTAATCCTTAATTTACCATGGAGCATGGTCCAGACTGGTGGATCACATACCTCCGAAATAATTCTCGGGCATGCGTTGGTACAGGAAGCTGTCACAGTCGAAATCCTCGTTAATCAGTAACAGAAATGTAAGACCTTAAGTTCAGTTGCAATTCAAGAAAGCTCCATTTCCTGTAGCAGTCAGGCTGCTTTGTGAACACGCTTGTAACCTCTGAGAAATCCTCAAAGCGAATCTAAGATACACCAATTACGAGTTTCGCATCGCAGCATTGGGTGCAGGAATTGCTGAGTTATTACATGTAGATTTGTTGAGGCATGAATTACATCCTGTGCACTCCGTTCGATAATTGGAATTATTAGTTTAAAGCTTTGTAGCATAAAACTCGAATCTTCCGACTGTTGTTACCGAATTGCTTAGTTGAACGAATTGCTCGGTTTGCAACTCGTCAAAGATCTTGTCTTGCCAATTTTGACTCTCTATCTGGCACTCCTGTTCACGGTCACAGGGGCTATCGGTTGTCGATCTGTTTATCACTTTTTACTTTACTTTTTGCTCTGCAGATATGCATTTGATCGCAATCTCACCTGAAATAAGCAATGATGCAGTGGAGGTTACAGCATGCTTGCCTAAAATATATGGATTCACTCTTGACTTGAAAAAATTTGTCAATAATAAGTACCTAATCCGTTAAAACTTAGTTAAATTTAGTAGCTTCATTCACATGAAACTTAATCTACTCTAGTGAGATAAACAGGAATACAATTTGGTTCTACCTGCACTAGCATTTTTCGAAAGCGGAACGTATTTAAAGTAAATCTAAAGAGCACCGAGCTCGGTACTAGTGAACTATTTCTGTTAGCATTTGGATTCCATTCCAGCTTGCACTCAAGTTATTTATTCGGCTGAGGTTCAAAGGAACATATCGTTTGCCGGTACATGGTTCAAAAATCCAATTTGTTCGTGGAGTAGCGGCTTTGAGGTGTCATTGTGTGTTTGATCGCAGTATACTTTATATTTGTGACGTAATTTTTAAACCAAACCCACAACAGGCGTATTATCATAGACGATACGAATAAACGATTAGCAGTTCACAAAGCAGCGCGTCTGCCAAATTTTAGTTGTTTGGAAAGTCGACTTAATAACTGTCGATGTCTAGGAAACACAATACAACGAACAACTCCCTCCTTTAATGAAAACTGGAGGGAAGACGTATTAACTCGGAGCCTTTTTAAGTTTTGAAGTTAGGCGGAAATCTTGCAGCTTTTACCACGTTCATAATAAAGTATAAGTTAAGTTGCAAAGTAGAACGTGAAATGAGGCAGATTAGATTTTCGCCAGTTATAGTATAACTTTAGGCCAAAGTTAAAAATTTATACGCTTCTCGCAACTTCTGCCTGTCAATAACTAAACGTGGCAAGGCTTAATTTTTATTAGAGTTCGGGCTAAAACCACTCTTTACTCCCCCCCCTCTCTTTCTCTCTCTCCATCTCTACCTCCCACACAAAAGAAAATCACTACGGGTACCTTTCAGTTGTGTTTCTAGTATTGTTTGATGGAAAGAAACATCATCTGTATGTTCCTAGCAAGAATTTGCAAAAGGGAAGTGGCGCTTTTCGGTGACGTAGGCCAATTTTAAACATTGGGTCAGGTAGGGCGCAAAACTAGAACTCGATCGAAGATAGAAAGACGAAAGACAGAACATGCGAAACGCAGCACGATGTCGTAAATATTCCAAGTCGACGATGACTCCACCTGAAATAAAATTTTTAAATAATTGAGGCACTGGATTCTTCTATTATGTACTACACTTGGGCGTTGGGGTGCTAAGTGCGTGCTCTCCTCCGGGCATGTCCACGAAGAAGATCCATTTGTATATCGCAGTGGCAGAGCGAAGCGTAGCAATATCCATGGGTTTTTCCTATCTCGCCACTTATCTTCCACGCACAGCTAGCTTCATTTAAAATTTCTTACCCCATGAATCCTCACGATGATGTTGTCGGTGGCCTTGAGGAAGGCCAGGTTCTTGCCGGGGTGATCGATGTCATGCGCCAACGCAGCGAGCAGACCAGCCATCACGTCTATCTTTGATATAAACGGCCTTATCTGCGAAGGAGAAATAATTATCACTTATTGTATTCAAATAAGGTTAATTTTTATTTTGTTTAATTCAGTGTAGTATTGAAAAATACGCTGAAGTTACTGCCAGCTGATGCAGACGAGCCCCGTTTTTTAATTTGGCGATGTAGTTCTACCTAAATATTAGAATTCGTTGGCTGTTGTTGATTTTTATTTCTACTTTTTCTTTTTCAGTGATAAATTCTCCTGGTTTACTTTGATTTTATCATTCCTGTAGATTAACCACTAAGTTTCAGTAGACTTTCATTGTATTCAACTCACATTTTTCATAATTATCAATAGACACTATTACAGTTTGATCGTTCCCTATTTTGATATAGAAGTTCTTTTGTATTCATAGATTTTAAGGATTTTGGCGTTATAAACCATGTATTTTATGTATCTTTTATTAAAACTCACAATTTAATAGTTATGATCATTCCCTTGTTTTTATTTAGTAATCTTAAAATTTAATTATATATAAAAAGCTGTGTTATGTACGAATCTACAATAGCTATGTACTTACTAAGTTTATGTGTATATATTTCTGAAATTCTTCTTGTTCGTAATTTATAATACTAAAAGACGGGGCGCGAGGCAGGAACGAATATATAACCTCTTCTGATTTGTATACTGATACTTAAATATTCTTACAAGAACGAAATTTCGTGTAATATAGAAACTTAGGTATTGTACAAGATAAGAGTTTAAAGCTGAACACACAAGCAAAAGGATTGACGATACAAAAGCAACTTAATGTTGGACAGTCCAGTCTGATAGACTATTCTCAGCGTGAAACCCCAGTTGCAACTACAAATGCGGGCCAAAGAAGACCGAGCCAAAAGAAAATCAAAGTCCTGAAACAGTTCATTCGGGTGCTAGTAAACAGTCGGACCGGTATATTGGAAGTCCTCGCAATAAAGTTCGTGAGGAGTGCATTTGTACGCTGAAATAGTTCATTATCGGATACAACGATTCGATGTCTTCCCGCTCCGATCTGTTCAAACACTATGCAGTTGAAAACTCGTCTAGTTTAACGTGGTTTTATGTAATGAGTTTGGAGCTAAATTTATATTAGAAAAAACTAATTAAAAACCTATTTATTTAGGAATATTAAGTTTACAAGCTACAGAATACAAAGCATATACTTGTGAAGTGAATTCTATTGTAGGTTCTTATATAGGTACGTTCTTGTTTGAATATCACAAGGATTTTCACAAAATATAGTATCTAATTAATTAAATGTGAAAAACCGAACCACCACTGATTTTCTGTGGCCCCAGAATGCTCCAATTTAAATTGTTTTGGTAGTTTTTAGTCACTTCATTAGTGAAATCCTTCATTTATTTAAAGAATAATTCACGCTAACGATTGTGCAAGTAAGTGGCATCGCTGATATGATACAGTCACCGGTAAAAATCGCGAAACAAAAAGTAGTCTGACAGTACTTTTCAATTTAGCATATGCGCGCAAAATCCTAAAGTTGTGTACAAATTTCATGTTTAGATCTTAGTATTTGTGTTCTCTTTGCTTTGGTCATGTTCAGAAACTGTTTTCGCTGATAGCTAAGATTGCATAGAATGCAAATTAGGTTGTACTAGGTCCGGTTACTGCGACAGGAAGCAGATATATAATATATTGTACAAACGATAGCACATTGCTTACTGGCTCAATCGACATGGAATGAATCAAGTTATCAATTATGCACACATGGTGAAATTAGAGATTGCGCGTTTGCGATTTCGCCCTCAGCAAAATAATTGTGTTACCTACTGTGATATATTTATTATCAAGATCGTTAGGTATGGTTCCGATAATCAGTTCGAGTGTTTGAAAGTAATACTTTCGTTTATGCTTGCAGCCGATTGGTTCATCGCTACTTTAACTAACGAATGGTAAAACGGATGACAAAAAATTAAGTAAATATTTTGACTCTTAGTTAGATTAAACTACTGGCCCTGAGATTCGCATTACTGGTGGCCCCGTGGCGACAAATTCTTAATGTTTTTTTGTTTGACATGGATCATGCAAATTACGTAGCTTTTTGGATTGCAATTCGTTTACAACAACAAGCGAACTAACGACCCAAAACCAACCAACGAATAAGCTAAAATTATTAGGGCCCATAGTACCGTAGAAATGATTGTAGATGCTCACTCTTGGAAGTTTAATGTTACGTTAAACGATTTGCTATTTGTTATATGGTTCATCATCATCGTCATCAACCCAAAATCGCCCATTGCTAAAAATGGGTGGACAGTTGCAGCTTAATACATTTTATTTGTCAAGTATCTTGTCACCGCGTTCACCAAACCTAGGCATCCTAATAGTAAAACGAAGCTTTGATAGCTGAATAATTTGAAAATTTCGTGGAATAAAACCTTAAGTAATTCAGAATTTTGACGGCAAAATAATCCAAGTTCGTGAAGTAGAACACAGCAACTGTAATACATTATTTTCATACCTTATCCTCCAGCAGGAAGCAGTTCATGGCCTGGGTGACATCAAGCGCATGGATGCTGTTATGGTAAGGATTTATTTCATGGTAGTTTTCTTCAATCACGGAGAACATCCTGCACAGATTCATGGCATCGAGGTGGAAGTGGCTGATCAGGCCGTGAATTTGAAACAGATGCATGCATAGAGCAGTCAGACCGCGACCTGGAACAGAGATTCGTATTACCTACTGATTTCTTTCGCTATATCTATCGTGTTCCGTTCGCGCAATTCCCGTTTCCCGCAAGAACCCTGCTTCTTCCCGAGATAAAACCTACCTTAAAGCACACAAGGATTTGGCTCCCAATTAGGCGGGTGATTGTAACGTACATATGCTTTTACAGAAACATATTGGACTCCTTTACCTCTTTATAATAATATAAATACGAAACTAAGTATTATTTGTGTATCCTCGCTTCCTAAAGGGCTAGTGTGACAGTAACTTAAATTGATCGAATATAACTTTTACAGAAAAATCCTTTGAACGTTCAACGATCACATAGAATTAAGCGAATGGGATGGGATACTTACTAAAACGTTACACAGAATGCCTTTTAAATAAAAGGAGCTCATTTTCTTTGTTTGAAATAGTTGCCAAGCAATTACTCAGAGAAATGGCGCAGTGTGTCATAGAAATTAGTTCCTACTTTTCCCTATTTAAAAATGCTATTAGTTAGCTAGAATGGAAGAAAACACATTAAATGTTCTTTAATCAAGTTTTAAAATAGATGTCGTTGAAATGAATTATTTACGTATATATAAATTTGAAGTTTATGTCTGTGATTTCAAAATTTAAGTGAAATTTATTTACTTATTTATAGGATGCCTAATCATAAATGGTTTTTAGAATTCGTTACTGTCTGTCTGAAAGCCTGTCTGGAATATGCCCCAAATCGGCTTAAAAGATTTTTAGTAAATTTAAGACATTAAAACAAGGTTTTAACTTTAATATTCGTCATTTCAGAAGATATAACTATAAATATTCGTAAACGCAAACGAAGTCGCGGGTACAGATAGTTTATTAAATTTACATTTAGTGGAATCAACTACCCACAAAGTGACTTTATTTTAATGATATATTCATAAAAAAGAAACCAGATGGATCGCACTCACTGAAACCTTTTCAAATGATTAAGTATGTAAAAATGATTATAATTATTGAATACAGATTAACCAAATTAATGGTAGAGTTAATGGCACCAACGACAACAATTAACGAATACCAAATAAAAGCCTTTTCAATAAGATTCAAAATATGAAATTATTCCCATGGACCTCAAAAAAGTTAGCCGACTCACACAAAAACCGAAAAGAAAATTTGCTGTAATTGTTGAATTAATACAACGATATAACTTGTGCCGCAACTATAAAATACTGTTTCATCCCATGTACTCGAAAAGAGACATTTTGCTCCTCGATAAGTGCGAGCAAAGTGGGTCTTTTCCGCGCACTTACTAACAGTGACGAAATGAGTTTTGAATTTGGAACACTGTTTAATTAAAAAGTTTGAACGCAACTCGCTTCAATAAAGTCCTGGCCGGTAATTAAAAAAAACAGCGCGTGCCGACGCGGCATTGGCTATCCAAATTTAAAAAAAATTGGTTGTCTGTAAAGTTGGTTTACGGACGATATTTTAACGTGACAACGTCGCAACATAACATTGATGAAGTGCTTGCATACTTTTATGAATAAAGATGAATCATTTTTAATAATAAAAGAATAAATACTTGAAATTATACTAGTTATCAGATTTTTAAAATGCAAGAATAATTAACCTGTCAAGAAGAGAGAGATAGATGCTGCGCAAGCGTACAATGAGCGTAACGGGACAATGAGCGTTACGGGACAATGTGTCAACTTTTTCGTGCATGCATCGATTCATTAGACGTTGTCACGTCAAAAGATTTTTTTCTCGTATGATGAACTTTTCTCATAGCTTGGGATGAAAAGTATCGTGTACCACACGGTAACAAAATTATTTAAGCTCGAGCGAAGTACTTTGACTCCCTCGCTACGCTTAGGATTCTACTCTAGAACCCCTCGCTACGCTCGGGATTCTACTATAGAATCCTTCGCTTCGCTCTGGATTCAAAAATCGCTCTCGCCGTAAATACATTATTTTGTTCCCTTGTGGTACAATCTACTAATAACATACTATGTAAGGCAGTTGTCGAGAAGCATGGTGTTTTAGTTTGTTGCTTTAAGTACATATTTGGCAATTAATTTATGCTTATTATGCAAAATTCAATGTTGTCAAGTTTTAAGGTTTAACATAAGTTTAAAGCTCATTATGACAACACACATTTTCAGCAAGAAATAATGTGGCATAGCGAATAAGGGTTTTGTGCACGGGACAGAACTTAATATAAGTTTACGCATGCCACTTTCGTATAATCTTGTCGATAAACTAACTGGAGGCATACCATGACCTCTTATAGCGATTCAATTGAAGACCTAAACTGAACCGCGTCGCATAATCGTACCGTGACGTTTTATTTTTGATATGGCTGCCATTTTCAACCTAAACTGTATCCAGATAAGGTTGAAAATGGCAGGAACCTAAATTGAGTCGCCAATAAGCCATTTTCAACCTAAAGCATATCCAATTTAGGTTGAAAATGGCAGCAACATAAAAAATAAGACGTCACGTTACGATTATGCGACGCGGCTCAGTTTGGGTCCTCAACTGAATCGCTATAAGACGTCATGGTAGACCTCCTGTTACTACTACTAGTCAGTTCAGTTATGAGAAAACGAAGAGATAGACGAACATTATTAAAAAAAAAAAAAGGTCGGTAGCTTATTTTAATTTAAGAGCAATATTTTTTTAAGCTTATGTTGAATGTATAGACTTGTATATAAGGTCCCTGGAAGCCATTCGATAATGGCGTTATATAAATAACGCAGCGTCCATTTAAAGTTTAGTATCGATTTAGCCCTCGAGCTTTGAACTGCTCTGAAAGTCTATGAAAACTATTCTAGGCTTCCTCAACGGTGATGCATCATAACGCAAAACTTTGCGGCGCATCCTTGGAAGTTTTCAGACAGGTATATCCTAATATAATACATCAAGATATATCCGCAATAAACACCATTGATCAGGTAGTTACTAGCTATCCGGCATGAGTTTGAAAAATATTCTAAACTTCTTCGAAACTTATCCATCGAAGAAGTATACATAAATCTTTAACAAACTTTAAAACCTAGTATCTTCCTGATACGCGTTCCCAAAACAGAAGCGACTTCAAGCCACGAATGCGAAACGTAAACCTTCTAACAACAGATGAAAGTTAATTGACTTCTCTGACTGCAGCAGTTAGATCTTCAGAGTTATCTTCGTATCGTTCACTCATTTCTTTGTTTAATACGCACTTAACCATATTCTATAACGCTATATTTCAACCACTGTGCTCTGAAATAGATAGTTTCGTGGTGAAAGAATTAACCAGTTAGGCTGTAATGGCCCTATCTAGCTCCCCAGGGTGCACCTGACGTTTTAAGAATGTAAAAATAGGCGAAACGCCACTAGAAGGGTCTTGCCCCGTCATTAAGATTGAGATCTAATCTGGGCACAATCATGAACCTCTTCAGTCACGGCATGACTATTAACGAAGAATCTAGGTACTTTGACTGGAGCAGCTGGTCCTAGGTATTATTTAAGTGGCCATCAATGGTTGGATTACAAATAGGTGCCGGGTTTAGAGTGAGGCGAATTGTTACCACAGATAACTTCTAGACTAGTCGAGCGAGGCAGACGGGCGATAGGAATCGGGTATGTTTTTGTTTAAACGTTCCTGAGTAATGAGCCGTGCGGCTACTCGCCTGATGATAGGCGGAACCATTATTTATAACAGTTGCAGTTCCACCCAGAACTTTGCATTACAATATCTCGAAATAGTGCCGTACAAACTGAAACCCAGTAATGTTTGTATCGTTTTGTACTTGGCGGATGAATATCTGACCAAGACTATGAGTAATCTATCTAGATTACGCAAACTCATAGAGTAGGTACTACTAATGAAAGTCTGCCACATTTTTTTGATAGAAATTACCTACCTGACAATTCTTCCCGGGTTTGTTTAAAAAAGGTTTTCTAAACTAAGAATCAAAACTATCGAAGCTCATCTCTTCGAAAACAATCATTCCTACACGAGAACAAATCCACTTATATACAAAAAAAGGCTCTATTGCTCTTATTATTTCACTTCACTTCAAACAATGAGGGCGTGTCGTATCGCCTCGCGTTATAAAAATCGCGGCAATTAATTAGAAGAACCTTTTTGACCCCGAAAGTATACACCGACAAGAAGTGCGCGCGTACCGCATGTCATGGATAAATATCATTGTTATTCGAGCAATGGGCGTCAAGTGAAACGAAGCGCTTACATCACTCCCAACTACACTCGTAGATGGGTTCTAGACACTGGTCAAAGCAGACGGGCGATAGCATTTATTTTAATATAATACTATCGCTGATAATAGCCGATTTAGCTACCGGCTTAATCCGCACGGAAAATAAAACTACATTCTTTCGCAATAAAACTTATCTTTTGAGACAGGGAGTTACTTTCGTTTTTATAACATGAATTAGAAAGTATAGGATGATTAGCATCGTATTTTTTTTGAGTTGGTTTCAAACTGTTTATCTGGTCTATGGTTTCAAACCACACGTGTTGCGAAAAACGAAAACATATCGAAAAGTGACAGAAAGCCAGTTAAGTAGTAAGCAAATACCTGTCCAAACGATGCTAAGGACATAACTCGCTAGTTTCACAAATTGACTCGCTAATTAATTAATGTGTAAATCAGCCTAAACGCGACGAAAGTAGCACGTTTAACGTTCACGAAAAAATTGTTCGTCTGTACCCCCCTTTTGTTTCTCCACACATAATCGTCAAGGCTGTCAATGAAAACGTACCAAGCCGTGATTTACTAAGGTCTGACATAACGCCAGAGGCTGGGGCATAGTGTAAAGAGAAAAGTAAGTCATAGTGCGGATCCCAGTGCGGCTTCTATGTGAGGGCACCCTGTACGGCCATACACTGTATGCACACAGCATACAGCATGCACAAGCTAATTATGCCTACTGGCAGAGCCACAGGGCGCCGGAATAATTTTCAATGTGTGCGTGTAGTAGGCGTGCACACATACAAGCCACGATTGGTATCATTGTGTGAAGACAGCTTACTTTTCTGTTTCGACTACGGCTGAGGCGAGCCGTGCACATTGTCGCTCGTCTTTGTGTGGTTTGTTCCCTAATGTTTTCATTTGTCACAGCCGTTCAAACGATTGTGATGCAAAGTGCGGGGAATTATGAAATTGGTCCGAGAACTAATTGGGGCTTTTGCCTTGTTTACTAATTGGTGCTTGTAGCTTTGAAGACACGTAGTTCGATGTCAATTGGCGTTATGTGCATGCAATTTATAAAAATAATAATTGGGATCCTGCGCTCCAAATCGTTAGGGCCTACGTCACTATAATAAGAGGCAGTTAATTAACTGCTTGATCAGTCAAATAGATTCCTCATAATCATATTTAGGCATGAATTCAGATTTCAGTGAAAATAACGGAGATGAAATAGGAATTTGAACTGAAAAATAAACTGAATGCTCGCTGTCTCTTGAACATGTGGTATAAGCACTGAATGCCTAATGCCTAAATGGCATGAGTCTCAAAAGGATCAATTGTGAAAATTAAATAAAAAATTAAATTCGGCACGTATGGTAGCTTATCGTGGGATATATAGGAGCTCTTATGAGCTTAAGTTTTTGTAACAAAATTAATTCAACCATAGGATTTCCTTTACATACTGCGATGCGCAAACTAGATAATAACTTTGAAAGTGCAGTCCATTAAATTTTGATTGAACCAAAAGCGGTAGTACACAAGGACGGGTTTGTTTGTGGTCCTACGTTTGCTCGTTATTAGTTAGCGAGTACTCAAGCTGTCGCGGAAATTGGACAGTGGCAGATTTGAAGATAATAGTCATCTATTCATATGTATCTATTCATATGTATTCATATGTATAACAAAATCTTAAGAGCTTAGGAGATGTGATCGTTGTTCGTTTATTTGGTTTATTTTACGGAAAGCGTACCCCTTTAGGAAACCATACATCAAAGATACGTTAATAACATAAGTAGGATTCCCAGACTCAGAGCAAATACTTGTTACACAAATCTTTGCCCTGTGCGGGAATCGAACCAGCGACCCCTCGCTTCGCAGTCGGCTCCTCGCCCACTTGCGCAACGGAGGCCGTTAAATTAAAATGGTAGGTATATTACCGTTGGCGGCATAATCCATGGTGAAGGCGTTGAAACGCCAGGTCCCGCTGTTGTCCAGCATTAGCTGAGAAAAAAAAACAGACATTAATTATCTGTCACAATACACTATTTAGATCGCTTCAAGTACCACGTACCTTTTTGCCATTTGCCCGTCAACGCGTTCATTAAATGCATATGGCGTAAGTACCCTTAGTGTACCAGCGCAGTGTACTTTCAAAAGCAAAACCAAAATGTATATTTTGAAAGTATACTCGATCTATGCGCAATAGTCGAGTAAGGTTTCAACCTCTACGGGTGACAAAGAGGTTCGGGAACTAAACTAGGGGGCCGTCACTTTAATCACGTGATACTTTAAATTACTTGTAATTTGTTTTGTTCTAGTTTTAAGTTTTCTTTGTTCTGTGGTGTTTCAATAAAGAGTTTATCTATCTATCTACTTTTAGCATTTTTTAACCCACCCCTGGTGATACGTGGTGAGGTTTAAGACCTACCCCCCCCCCCCTCCCCCTCCCCCATTCACGCGTATTTTTAGTAGATACAAAGAATGTTAAAATGTTTAGAAATATATCTTTTTTTTTTAGTTTAGAATAACCGCTTTTCGGTTTAGAAATCGCGCGTTTGACGAATAAACAAATACATGTGATATCTTACTACCCTCCCTACCCCTTGTGATATTTCGTAGATTTAGCTAGGTTTTAGTTCCCCCCCCCCCCCCTATCCTCACGTGATTAATGGACGGTCCCCAGGCTAGTAATAATATACCATAATAATTAAATACCATAATGCGCAGATAGTAATATATGTGTATGCAATTAGCAAAATCAGTTTGGATACTAATTGTTGACTTTTTAATGGACAATTGTACAAGATGTTTGTATCATCTTTTATCTACACTGTCTTTGTTAATTACATATTATATTAAAATATTAATATCTGAACATTTCTAACGAAAGAGTGAGTACTGTGTGTGGATAGTGTGTTCATTACTATTTATTATTGAAATTATTTATCTTGAATTATTTTGACTCAATGCTAAATTGTATATCAGTATTCCTTCCTTTTCCACAATTTTGCATTCCTCTTGATAATATTATAACATTTTGAATGTAATAAACTTCTATGTATTTTTTTAACTTTACTGGATTATCTTGACAAACTTCAACCAATAGAAGAACTGGGTGATTTTAATTTGCTTTGTTCTGTGTCGTTAAAAAAAAAAACTTTATCTATCTAATAAAGATGCCATATAAAAAAGGGATAGATAATTACTTTTCTGTAGAAATGTAATTGTCTTTTCCTTTTTTTATATTAATCGAGTATAGTTTCCGGTAGTGTGGGTTTAAAGTTTATATACCTTTTAGGAATTATTTGTGACTGAGGTGTTAGAAAAAGCAAAGTATACTTTCCACAACAGACGCGTGATATTTGGATTGGAAACTATACTCGAACATTACGCTGCTCTGCGTACTGGCATAGTTAAAATTAAACGAAACACAATAATACAACAGCAACGAGTAATATAGCGCTGCACAGGACCCAATCCAACGAAAGTTACCGTTTACATTTTGCAAAATAATATCGATTTACATTGCTACATATTACAGTTCAATAAAGGTTATCACTTGACAGGCATTAATTTACAAAGAATAATAGACGTCGTTGGCCGAAAACCCATACACACGCTCAAATTTTTAGTAGTACACTAGTATTCTTTTATTTATTTGACTGTGCAACGAGACGAGCAAGCCGTTGCCAGATGACAATGTTAAGAGACGCGGCTTTAAATTAGTGTAGGATTCATCATTGAAGCTGAAGGGATAAGTTTTTATTTGATATTCACGTGATGTGTATTGGTTTTCGGTCAGGGTACATAAACTTTTGCCCATCATTCTTTGTCAAAAAAACTGGTAATTAAACCCATAATTGTAGTTACAACTTTACGTTACTATAGCATTGTAATATTTGTAACAAGATACTGTCAGATGACTTCGACTTGTGAAATCGATTGACAAATATGTATAATTGTTAAAAATTAACTTTACGACTGATATTGTGCTCAGATCGTCTTGTATTATAGTAGTGAAGAAACTTGCCATTGTGCATGTCTTGATAAATTATAGTTCGTATCAAAACGCCAGGCTCTTTTAACAATTTTAAAGTTTTATTGTTATAAAGGCAGATCAATTGTGTCACTACAAAAAAAAATACAGATTGTAACTTTTATTGGAAAGGGCCCTGGAAATAGTATTGTAAGACACTCGAGTTTTAAGGCTTGAGTTCTATATGAGTGCTAGAGTTGTTGCTAAAGAATCTAGTTCGAGTCATGCTCGAGTCCTTTTGAATTCTGAGTCGTTATAGGAAGACTCGACTCTTACAAAAAAGAAGTCGAGATTAACCCCCGTATTGTTAGCCGTAACTCCAGATTTTACCTCCACTCCAACCGCACAATAGTGTTTTGTTACTTTTGGTCGTTAAAATTTGCTCTGCTTGGGTTTTTCTTCGAGAAAATCATCATACGTAGGAAACAAACTATCTGTCTGCGTGTACAATAACGCATCTCGGAGGGACGGTCGACGGGCCCTCAATAGAGGTCAAGTGGACGGGATATGAACACAACGGCTAACGATACCGGTATAAGTCTTTTCAAAAGAACTTGGGACTTAGTCTGAGTCCTTAGCTGGAATACATTTAGGTATGAAAGTGAAAATACAAAAATAGTAAGAAATTGCAAATAATCCATTACAACATTTTTAATTAATTTTATTTCAGGCGTTGGTTGGGTTTTGCTCTCCGAAGGAACAATTTTTTTATCGTTATTATTTCACATTAATTTCATTGATGTTCTGAATATAGAGCATATTTTTATATTCCTTTAACTTTGGTAAAATACCTTAAGTAAATACAAACCTCATGACTTGAGTTCAGGTGAAAGAACTCTTATGACTGAAATGACTCAAAGAACTCAAGGGACTCGGAAGACTCGAAAGGGCTCAGGAGACTCAGAGGACTCGTGACTCGCGAGTTTATAATTTTTTTTCAGGAGAAAAGATTCCATCCTCGAAATTGGAACTAAAAGTCTCGAGTTTCTTACAATACTACTTGATAAACAGATGTCAAGTCAACGACCCCACTGTGGAAGTCTCGGGAGTGTAGCCCAGACAAAGAAATCTGTTTACCAGAAACTTGGCTAACCGTCAATGATCTGCACCACGAATGAATGTTCTTTATACATTACGTGTCACTCGAGCGTGTGTGTGCACACACGTAACACTACTTTTGCCTACCACGGTGTAGAAAACGAACCCAAAAATGTATAGACTTAAATAGATTGTTTACATAACCATCTAATGATTAGTGATTGAATGTAAGTTATGACATGTCACTCCATAAAATTGTGAGGTTGCGATAAATTCATCAATAGTAAATCCCTACGCGACGTATTGTCGTGTCGTAATGGCGAGATAGCGGTTAGGGTTACAAGATCTAAAAATAAAATTTCCTGTCAAAATGCCTGATTAATAAGCAAAATGTTAGTTAAATGCCAGATGGAGGGTTACGTTTTTCAAGTGTCTGTGCGTATGTATGTATTTATATTTCTGAGGCGCGCTAGGCCAAACGGCTTGATGGATTTTAGCTTGAAAGGTGTCGCCACAATCGTCTTTATTTTAGAGTGACACTCTATATAATAATTAAAAAATATATAAAACAATGCAAAAAAACCCGACTACATTATGCAATATATGAGATTTGATTAGTATAAGTTAGTTAATTTAAGTTTTTTACCTTTCGCCTTAAAACAATTCTGTTAGTCTTCTATTTTCCTTGGACATTGGGCCTTAATTCTTGACGTTCAGGAATTATAGGTAAAAAAGCTTGTTAAAAATAAAAATAACTTAAAGTAAAAATATCTAAAACATTTTCGCGCTCGCTTCGCTCACATTGTACTCGCTTAACGAGTTCATGGCAATGCCTTGTATAACAGACTAACTTCTATGGCGAACAAATTATTCTATTTTATTCGTACTTTTCGATCAGTATTAAATTTTCATATTATGTTTAATATTACATAGTGAGAATTAGCTAAAATACTTCACGCTCACTTAGGTCGTACTATTCAACCTATATTGACTTTTGGAATAACGTTTTATATATCACACTGATTGAAATAGCAATTTTTAGGGTTCCGTACCTCAAAAGGAAAAACGGAACCCTTATAGGATCACTTTGTTGTCCGTCTGTCTGTCTGTCAAGACCTTTTTTCTCAGGAACGCGTGGAGGTATCAAGCTGAAATTCATATCAAATACCCAGGTTTACTATCACTTGGAGCTGTGAAAAAATCAAACTTGTAGTAGATGTGATCAAAAGATGTGACCTTTATGTGACATATTTTCGCATATTTCGCGATTTCAAGTGAATCAAAACCTATAAGGTACTTCCAGTGGACCTAGAATCATGAAATTTGGCAAGAAACAATTTCTTACAGCACATGTAAAGGAAAAATCTGAAAACCATAAATAGGTATGTAGATTAATCTTAAATAAAGCGAATTTACTATTACAAATTTATTATTTGCTGTTGGTTCAATAACCGTGTCTAGAGATTGAACGGCAAAATTAAGTTTGCACATTAACCGAGATTTTCTTTTAGTTAGAGAAAATAATGTTAGATGCTTTTTTAAGATCTACAAGTTTGTACGGAACCCTAGGTACGCGAGTCCAACTCGCAAATGGCCGTTTTTTTTGCGCACGCGCTATTTAATTTATATTAACTTTTGAAATTACCACACTTAAAGTAATATTATAACTTAAATATTTTTGCGCTCGCTTCGCTCACATTGTACTTGCTTAACGAGTTCATGACAATGCGTCTGACAAAATCATCGTTTTTGTATGAGGACTGATAAAATGAGAAATAGTAGCTCAGTTAACAATTTGTATGAGTAAAGTACCTTATTACCCACTCAATGTTGCTTTTAATTTTTATTACTATTGAACAGCTAAATTAAAATCGACTTATCGAAATTGTGAATAATATGTAATAATTTGAATTTGAATTATAAATTAGTTATAACATTATTACTTTTACCTAGGTAAAGTCAATGATTTAGATTTTTGAGAATTATTGTTACATGTAACGATTTGTCTTGTATTACGAACTAACTTCTATGGCCACTAAATTATTCTATTTCATTCGCACTTTTCAATCAGTCATAAAATTTTAAAGTAGGTAAATAATTTACGACCTCACTACGCTCGCGCTATTTAACTTTTGGAATTATATTTTGTGTAGCACACTGATTGAAATAACTAGAAGGCCCCAGCTAAGGAAGCTCGCATCGGGCATTAAAGAGTAGTTACGGCACTGCCCGTGACACTTAAACATTACTCGACGCTAACAATCCAAAGACAATTATTTTGTTGATTCGCATCAATCGGTATCACGGCGTCCTTGCTAGAACTACTTGAAAGGCAATGCGATATCCAACAATATGTCACAAGAACATACCTACGAATAGTGCGTGAGGACGGTTCATGAATACAAACAAATGACATTAAAATTTGTGGCGGAGCGAGGAACAATGCCCGACGATGTGAGCGAAGGACTGCGGAATGACCATGGTGGGGAAACAATGAGTTACGCCCAGTTAAGACGGTAAACGGCAAATAGACGCAACTAAATAGCGCGTTGCGCATTACATGTATCTGTTACAGCTAGTCAACACGGGGCTCGAGACGGACCTTGTTTCCCTTTTCGTGCCACCTGCGGTTTTATTCTAGTTGCACACGTATTTTTATAGGATCATTAGCATTTCTCTTGTGTATTACGATGCCCAAATCGACGCGACTCAGTACAAATATCGCGCGAAATATAATACTATTGAAATAAATCCCAAGCCTGTGCGCACTTCAACGTGGCTGCCGTATCAAAAATATTCCGTTGAATTAACACGAAAAAAGTGAAAATAATACGTTTCACATGGACACGATTGTTCGATGGAAAATTCGTTAGTACAGTTTATAGATATCAAGTTTACCTATCAATTGAAATAGATATAAGTTAAAACACCGAAGCCGTTTGGTAGAAGATGCAGAAGATTAATAAAAATATAGTATCCTGTCAAAAAGTTTTTTAAAACAATAAATTTTTAATAGATTTGAAAAAAAAAGTATAAGTCTAAACGTACTTGAATTGATACATTCAAACACATATGTTATTTATCTGATTTTTACAACTCCCCGTGATAAAGGATTTTGCTTTAGTAAATACCCCTTTGACGAGACTAAGGGCCTTAAGATATAAGTAGTCTTATGTAGGTATATCAAAGAGCTTATGTTGCGGTGTGTCCACTTACATTTTATTTCTGTTTGGTCTCACGTGTGTGTGAGGTGCCACCAGTTCAGCTGCCCTAAATACCAGGATGATGAGTATGTCGTGTGAAAACATAATGTCGTGGTTATCGCCTCGCAGAGGCTTAATAATACTCAGAGGAGATTCAATATAGATACGTAAAGGAATTACGATCTTGCGTTAATATAAAATATGAATTTAAGATAACCAATGCATTATGATGCGCATGACCTAAAGCTAGTTTCAAAGTGTTCAGTTTCTAATGGGTGAGTTTACTATTTATAAGGAAAATAAAAATACTAAACTAGGAAAAAAACTGTACTGCTCGTAAAATATTTATTAAATACAACATGGATAGACATAGACGATAAATTAGTTTCTATTAGATTGAAGACTGCAAGCCATATGAAGATTAGTTCAACATAGTATCAATGCAGATAAAAGCTTTTAATAAACCAGCTAACAATGATTTACTAGTACTATATAATGAGTCTTAATAGGTGGCATGATGTGGAATTAATTAAGTAATTCGCTTCCCTTTAAGTATGACTTGCTTTGAATTAAACAGTTTTCATAATTTCTTAACCATATATGCACTGCAAACGAATTATATTAAGGGCCAGTGGTTGATTCTTACTTAAACCACCGAGTTAATAATATTACGAACACTTTAAAATATTTTATAATAGTTTTAAATGAAGAAAATAACCACAGGAGGCCTGATGCAATCACCCTGGTATAGTTTAGGCGAAAGTTTTAGTACACAGTTAGTTGACAGCTGAACTGAGGGCGTACTCCACTTACCTTAAGAGAGCACGGCATTATGTCCTCCAGAAGTGCTCGATCCATCTTAAGCCCTTGCGTGATCGGAACCATCCTAGGGCGGCGGTTGAACGTGTTGAACCGCCCCGGAATCAAAGCCCCGACCATGTTCCTGGACTGGGTGCCTGCGCGGTTATCCAACAAGGCGTCAGCGATGGATTGCGAAATGGGCAGGCCGACGACTATCGGGCCCACTGCTTCATCTAATGTTGGGGCGTCCTTGCGGGCAGGCTCCACGAGCACATCGATCATGACCGACTCTGGTTCGTGGGAGACGGTAGCAGAAGACGACTGAGGGTCGCGGTTGTTACCGGTGCACTCTCTGCAAATAGGTTCATGTTCTGTGGAAGAAATGTTTACAGTTAGTAGGTAAAGAGACACGGCATCTTATGTAACCGAGGGGGAAAACTGCTCATTAGAGACAGATGGAGGAGTCCGTACATACGGATGAGATATTCTGTTGTACTCGTACGTATATGAAACAAGAGGAAATCATTATTCTAAAACTGAAAGCATCACCGCAGCTTTGATCTGTGTCCTGTGACTTACAAAGCGACAATCCTTCCGCGGCGGCCCCGGGAGTGTATAAATAGCTCTACTGATCTTATCCCGATAAAACCACAAACAAAACAGATAATATTATTGTATAACGATCGTAAGCGACCCGATAATGCCCGCATTGAGAGACCGCGACGGTGTGCGACTAAAATAATCTTCACTTTCTAAAAGAAAGGACTTAGATCCCTTTAACAAATAGAGCAAGATAGTATGGAAATGGTAGATTGAAAGACGTTATTCAATGCCAAGTTTGGCTTGAATGTTCGCAAGAGAGAAAAATATATAGAATGCACTACATTAACATTATAATTTTTGGATGTTCCCTCGTTCCCTAGATCCAGGTCATTTTACTTAGGGGACAGGATCTATGTATGTGATTGTGACACGTTATATATAAATAATAAATTAATTATGCTCATTTACAAAGGACGCCGACGACGGCGACGCGTCGACGGTAACGACGCGGTTACTACAACGGCACTGTAACGAGAACGGCGCCGTAAACTTTTCCGTAAGTACAACGTCAGAGCGCGGGCGCCGTGAAACAAAGCGCGGGCGCCGTGATACGAAGCGCGGCCGCCATGACGACGGAGTAAAGGCGCCCGGAACTCGACAGCCCGGTCATTGGCGTGCCGTCAAACATAAAATCAATCAAAATTGTGAAAGTGCGCTTTCAGCGTCGACTGTGGTGACACTGCGTAGGACGAATAAAACCTGAAAACTATCACGTCATCAAACTCAGCGACCTTTTAGGGCTCACACATACATTTCCAAAGTGTGCAAACAGTTTCGCATACATTTAGAAGCAGGTACCGTTAATCAGCTTTTTGAATCTAAAGTCTCCGTCGCGTAATTTAATCTAAGCTGTACAAACGGTTTAACAATCTGATATTGCACTAACATACGCTTGTATATCAGAGACGTGGTCGTTTTATCGAGCACATTGTTGACAAAAGCGTTGATAAAAAGCCAGTGAAGTCGTGTCCGAAGGGCGCTAAATAACGCTACGATTCCTGGTATTGGACGGGACGATTATCCTGGTACACCCTTTATATAATTACGCTTAGAACGAAATGAGCCCTGACACGCAGCCATTTATTTTTTACAACCTTTTATTTAACTTGCAATGTTCACATTTATATGTATGTTCGGGTAAAATCTTGCATGTCAATTATGACCCAGTTCTCGCTGTTAAATTGAGTTAACATTTTGCATGCCTGCCAAGTTCCGATGACATTACAATATCATGGTGACAGGGAGCTGATCTGATGATAGAGACGGAAGGTGGACACGGAACTCGTCAGTGACTAACAGTAGATTAATGGTGTTTGGAGTCATTCTGATCAGCTTGCAGTGTTGGGTACGTAATTTATTAAATAAATATAATTTACCGACATCATAAACTTATATTTCTCACACATCACTTAGGTTGCAGCAAATCTTGTAAAAAACGTAGTAAATAAGCCTATTAAGATGGGCAGCCGGAATTACTTAAGCCCGACAAATAAACGTATTTTTAATAATAATATAAAGTTTTTTTTGTCACATATTATTTAAAAACAAACATGAGAATTTTTATTATTGGCTTTCATTCCGGAAATTCTCAATTATAATGTCACGTAGGTGTAGGAGCCTATAGTATTACCTATCACCACTGGTGGTTTATAGGATAGAGATATCAATGACAAAAGAGAGACGCGGGCCGCACTGCTGTGCCCCAATTACATACGAGTTTTGGTTACTACAGTCGCTAGCGAGTATAGTAAAACATTAGTATGAAATCCAGTGCAGCGCCCGAGCGGTCACTTCGTGTAAAAGTCTGAATTTTTTTTTCATGTCGACATTGGTTCAACGTTGGGCCGACGACATTATAAAATTTTTAGACAACACCTGGACCAGATCGGCTCAATGCCGAGATGAATAGCGTAAGAGGGAGGAGGCTTATGCCCTGCAGTAGGTTGAATGAGCTGTCTATGATGATGATGATGATAATTAGTAGACAGTTTGCTACCAAAACATGTTTTTATCATATCATTTATGTAGTATTCCATTACATAGTATACCAATGTACGGTCACAATTCAGGACTCTATGCTACCATAAAGCGCAGCATTGCAATCCGTTCCATATTTTTTACGTACGGTGAAAACAAACAGACAGACATCATTTTCAAAAAGGTTTTGAATGCTTCGATTGGGTTATTTTTAGTTTCCGGAGTTTAGTTTTTATATTTTTCTTGTACCTATTCTATGTATTTATATGTAAGATTGGTTAATGCATATTTAGATGCACTTTAATATCTACGGCGCTGAGGATTGGGTTTATAAACGTGAATCTATTGTTAACTGGCGTTTAACTAGATATTAAGGCAATTATCCAGAGATTGTGTGTTTGCATATAAACGTTTAATATAAGTGGCGAGTTGATAAGCCGCGTGTCGCCACTATCATAGCAGATAATGCCATATAATAATCGCCGTTTAATAAAGCAGTTAAGTATATACACAGAATAAAACACTGTGAAAATGCATATTCCCATAATAAGCATGTTTGTTTAGTTATTATTGTACTAGCTGTTGCCTGCGACTATGTTTAGATTTTTTTAATTGATTTTAGAAGTTCGAGGCATTTTTTTTAATCGATTTTAGAAATTCTGTTTTAAACAAAAGCCTGGTGGCCTATTCTAAGTAACTAAACAATGAAAACTGCATTGCAATCTGTATTGTAGTTGCAAAAATCCACAGACAAACATACACTTACACATAAAATAAAAACAATGTACTTACATTGTTGTGCAGTTCAAAAAAAAATTTTTTTTGTCGTAGAAACTTTTTCCTTAACCTTTTTACACACGCATACATCTATATGTATGTATGATGACATAGATGAGTTAAATGCAATACCGACATTATGAAAAGGACGTCGCCATGCACGTTATTCAAAGTAAAATAATGAACCAATCATTTCATATTTAACTACGTGAGCCGTATCTACATTTACTCGCGCCGTGCGTTGTTGGTTGTTGGAAAGACATTTTCGGTCAGGTAAGTGTAAATTTTGAGAGTAAAATCCTTACTGGCAGTTGCTATGCATGGCAATCTAGTCCACAGCTGTGTGGGGAGCACTGACTGGCGAGCTTTAGACATTAAATCTCTGAGCTAAGCGTAAGCTTAAGTACTGTTATTTATTCTGCGGTAAAGCGTTTAAGAACAACTGCGTGTTGAGTTTAACACGTTCACTGCTGAACCGTTTTACTTTTTTTGGCTCTTTAGCGAATCTTCACACAACGTGTGTGTTTACTGGCGTTGTGTCGTAACTAAACTCAATCAGCAGTGCGGGCACACAGCTGGCGTGATAAAATTGTCAATACAGCAGTGCGGGTTCGCACGCCAGGCGTGTTTTCGCTTGCGGTAAAAATATAAAAACACAGACGTGTGTGTTTTCGACAGTAACAGCAGTGATTGCAATTTTTCCAATAGTAATTTAAGTAGCCATTTCCAATCTCAACCCAAAGTGCTGTAGGTATAACACTTTGGGTTTAGATTGGAAATGGCAATCTGAATCAGATTCAGATTGGCGTTAGATTGTGATTGGACTGATTGGAATAAATTTCATTAAACATTTTGCTGTCGGCCGGTGAACCCCACGGGGCCAACCCCACGTGCCGTTAGGTCTGAGGCTGGTGACCTAACGCGGTCAACCTTTAATAATAACAATAACGGCTGGCTCGATAGCGTTCAACCAGCCTACACACTATCCCATATAGTTGGACGGGAAGCCAAATCGGTGATTGGGTCCAGCCAAGCTGAAGCGTCTGTTAATACTTTGCTAATTAAACTGATGCTATCCGAACTGCAGCCTAGATTTAACATATTCGATACCATTTACCAAGCAGAGCCGGGCCCGTGGCTCTTTAGTTAAACTCGGGCCAGCTCTAATCTGAAGTAGGCAATCAAAAGAGCAATTGTAGCTTTTCTACAGAATACTTTTACAAGTATCATGCCAGTGCCGAAAACAAGATTACACGTACTTCATACGATAAAATAGTTAAGAGGTCTTAAGGGAAAAAATATACATATGAACACTAATTTCGCCTAAGTACTTAGTATGCGTAGTACTTAAGCGAAGTATATTATATTACCTACTAGAAGGTTTTCTTGTAATAATTATTATTTTTATGTTCGTAATCCTGGGAAATAATTTATGAAAGTTCTTTTTATTTTGGAAACAACGGGCTATATAGATTTTATTAAATTCATTTCTATTATAGGTCGTTCAAAGTCAAAATGTATTATTAGTCAATAGTAAGTAAGAATATAAACAGTATAAGGGCTGAAAGTTTTTTGAGCCGTATTTTATTTTAAATTTCTGTCGTTCTGATTCGTAGCAATCCGGATAAAGCGATTGTCGTAACTGCCACGGATGCCACGGTGCAGCGCGCACTGCTATGGAATAGACGTTTGAATTAAAATGCATTCAATATCCGTTCGGTCGATGCTGACCCGCATCGAGCTATTAATTTGAAACTAACTTCGCCTTAATAACCGGTCCAGCTATTTCAGATTTCAGGGTAGGATGAGGTCAGGTCTCAAGTCCCGAACATTTGTTGTAAAGTAAATTGATCTTGTCGAGGGCACGATTCAACTCAACTCCGGAGAGATGAATTCTATGGTATTTCAGTGATCAAACGTTCCCATTCAACGTGGAAATGCATCCAGCAATTCGGAAGGGTACCCACCCACTGGTTGGGTAGCGAATCGATGGATAAGTTGTAGTAAGTTGGTTTTAATAATTGCAGTTGGAAAATTTGTATGTTAATTCTTTAATAAAATCAAAACGAATATTTAGGTAAGGTTAATAATTAATGATTCAAGTATAATATAGCAAAATAGCCGGTACAAAGTATTGGATGATAAACTCGAAATCGTCTTATTTAGGCTGTATCCACGTCACATCAATGAATCGTAAATTTTTATCATCCACAAGCACATCGTGTTATATTTTTTGACGTGACCACGTCTAATAAATCACGAAATTCACGAAAAAGATGACACATTGTCCCGTTACGCTCATTGTACGCTTGCGCCGCGTCTGTCTCTCTTCCACTCGATTGGCCTATGCGTCCGAGAAGAAAGACAGCGGCAGCACACAACTTCCATCTACACGTCAACTGTTTCGTCGACTGTTTATAAAGCGAAGTGAAAAGTTAATGTGGCTTTCATTGCTTATTACAACAACAATTTCGGAAATAAAGGCTAATTTTTCTTGCATTTTAAAAATCTGATTACTAGTATAATTTCAAGTATTTATTCTTTTATTATTAAAAAATGATTCAATTTTATTCATAAAAGTATGCAATCATTTCATCAATGTTTTGTTATGACGTTGTCACGTTAAACTATTGTCCGTAAACCAAATTTACAGACAACCAATTTTAATTATTTGGTCAAAAGCCCAGGATTTAAAAAATAAAAAAAACATATATTCTTACACAACTGCACACAACAGCGAACAACGTACTTATTTAGAGACAAGACAAGAAAATGAAAACACACGATGAACATAATAGTGTACGCAGATAGCCGGCGCGGATTTTCTGTTAGGTAAAATGGAGATTGATGCCAGCATTGATCTAACCTCTCTCTATTGATCTCTCTATTGGTACCTAACGGAAAGCTCCCTATCTAACCCCCCGCCTCTTCCATACCCCTATACCTTTTAGAAGATATCCCTACCTGTTTACTCTCACATTGAAGAGTTGGGAATTGTAGTTATCGGTGTATACAAACCGATCAATTTCTTGTCCGTTCGAATGCTGCTGAATTTCTTTTACTACTGAAGCAAAGCGCTTTGTGAAAGAAATGGTCGCTTGAAGCCATAGCGTATACGGTAGTAAAGGTGAAATGTCAACAATATAAGGAAGCGGCTGCGCCGGACTTCTGGGTCTCGACTCTCTCGAAAAAGGTCAGTCTCGAGCTCGACAATACGTTACACACAATCATAGACGTCGATAGTTGTCAAATAAATACGAATATGAAGGAGCGACATTAGAACTTATCGAACAATATCGTTTTGCAATGTCCAGATTCTGTACCCCGGTTGTCCGATGATGGAATAGGAGGGTCGTGAGTTCAAATCACAGTGTGGGCACGTACTAATGTGTTTCTTGTAAAAACATCTCCGTACTTCATTATAACTAAGTTTCTGATTCAGGAAAAGATCGTGAAGAAACCCGATAATTATGTCAGAGGCATGTGATCCACCAATCTGAACCGGGCTCCCGTGGTGGATTATGCCCTAATCCTCCAATGTACACCCTTCAAAATCAATTCGATAATAGATAATTCGACCAGCCGAAATAATTGCAAATCTGCCTCTGCGCCCATAATCTTGATTTTGTAAACGAGATTCGGTTTCGGCAAAAACGGAATGTCACACGCACATACCAATACACAAGAATTCGTGCAAGAGGGCACAGAAGTTCCAAAAACTTAGACTAGATTGCATGCATTCTAGCCTAAGTTTAGTTCCTAAGTTAGCCTTATTAAAGCTCTGATGGAGTTCTAGCATGTAGAACTCCATCCGAGCTTTAATAAGACTTTACAGACTCGAAACTGACAAACGCGAAATATTCTATGAAATCTTATCTCACTATCAGATTCAAAAACTGTTAAAATTGTAATCTTTAAAATCTAAGATCAAAATCTTTTCTGTAATCGAGAGATAACACAGAATGAAAACAAGTTCTTGAATCAACATAATATAGTTAATTACGAAATTAATTCACGAAAAACCAAAGAAAATCTAAAGACATTCGAAATTCTTTCGATTCTCTACCTAAATTATATTCATCACAATTTTGCCCAAAAATAACATTCATTTCAACAAATATTCGTCTCGACAATAAACACCACCGTTTCCGATAAGTACTAACTAACCATAAATCAAATCTGATAAAGTTATTCAAAGTGCATAAATTGCACTTAACTCGTAAATCCATTTGCATTCTACAAGATAGCGTGTTTAAAGTTAAAATCGTTTAGTTTCCTACACGTATATTAACCACTCTCGGCAGATTTCAGCATTGAAACTCAATTTATTAAGTCGCGTGGAAAATTTTCTTCTTTGTAGCAGCGACATCGACGTTGCTCACGAGAATTGCATTTTATAACACCAATTTGTGCTGACCTACATACAGTGTAGCGTGCCTCGGGTGGCGTATTTGACAAACTACGTTTAAAATATTTACCTTAAAGACTTTTTATTACTTATTTTTTCCCTTACTCATTTTATAACCAACCTAGAAAGCAACTTAAAGCTCCAACTCACTATGACATGCCCCGGGATAGTCTCTAGGAGCCAGGGTACCACCGGCAGCAAAGCTGGGCCTGAGCTTCCGGTGGTTAAGAGTTAGGGCGGTAGAGAGAGGAACCGACAATCAAGTTCCGGTGACAAGACAATATCAAAGGTGACTGAGCTGATCTGATGATGGAGTCGGAATTCTTCAATGACTAACAAGGTAACAGTAGATTGATGGTGTTGGATTTATTTCGATCAGCTTGCAGTACCGAATTTATTTTTTTTATAAAACCTTGTAATTCTAGAAAAATATATTTTAAGGATAATATAAATCTAATCTCATCACGAAAGTGAGGGGAGACCCGTGCCCAGCAGTGGGACGTTATGGGTTGTTGATGATGATGAATATAAATCTTATATATATAAAAATGTTATGTTGGTTTGTGTACGCTTTAAAAACTCAAAAAGTTCTGCACCGATCGAGCTCAAATTTTAGCATGATATATAATCCGCATCAAGGATTGTTTTTATCTATTTTTTTCATCAGTGACATATCAGCGACTGTGCGAATGTGCCACAGCGAAGCGTGGCAGGGCACAGCTAGTTAAATATAAAATGTGTTAGCTTAAGAAAGCTAGATATACTCGATACAATTATTACACTCTAGAAATTCCCATTAGTTCACTGACTCAACAAATTCAATAACTCCAATAAAATTGCAGGAATCAAGAAGCGTTTATTACTTCCTAGCGATCTATTCTAGAGCGGAAACCTTAGAGATTGAATTTGTTCCGAATGGCCGAAGGTACGGACCAAATAGAGTAATAATTAAATTTTAAAAGAGCAATATAGCTGCCACATATCTACCCGAGATTTATTTCGGAGGTAGGTATGTTATCCACCAATTCGGACCGGGCCGCGTGGATTAGGGCCTAACCTTCCTCACGAAAGTGAGGGGAGACCCGTGCCCAGCAGTGGGACGATATGGGTTGATGATGATGATGATGATGATTATCGTTGCCTACTTGCAATATAAATGATTTGAATTTTTAAGTGCATACGTACACAAGGGCGGGCGATAATTCGATAATGTGTGCCGCGTCCCTCGTTCATCATCATGGGGCGACGAAATTATCGCAATAGTGTGTGAGTTCACGTCGGAATAAAAAACGTACTAAAACAGATATAGCAAACACGTGTGCGATGTTATCGACTGATAATGGCGCGTCAGTGGGGGTAGGGTTTAAGATTAGAGACGGTAACGATGTAGCGCCGCCGACTTGGGACGAGGTACGCCCCGCGGCTTCACGGCTGTTTAACACTTTCGTCCTGATAATTTATTGTCGGACTATAGGCACTTTGCTGTTTCACCCGTATAATTCCCGTTTTGCCGCAAGAATTTCCCAAAATTGCATTTGCCCGGCATTATACAGGATATAGTCAGCTATAGTACAGCTTCAGGGAAACAATTTCCGTAAACGGTTCAGTGATTCTACGGATTACTTACCTTATCACACGCGGAATTCTCGTTTTCCCGTTTGTCATGTTACTTGGTAATAGTTAGTTTCCTGTTTCTGCTGTAGTTTTCAGAATCAAGTCAGTACTTAACATAGTTCTAAATATTAACTTGAGTTCGTTGCCAAAGTCGATTCATCATCATCTTCCTTATCATTAACCCATAACGTCCCACTGCTGAGTACGGATCTCCCCTCACATTCGTGAGGAAGGTTAGGCCCTGTTCGCGCCACTTACATTGGCACTCATAATACCTTCCTACCTTCCTATTCCTATCATTTCTTGGCGACTATCTCTGTCGCTCATATCGTGGTATCCACGAGAAAACTGCTTGCCGCCGCAAGTAGTCTGCGATCGACCCTCGTCCTTCGCGGCTGCCGCTCTCGCCGAATCCAAAGTACTGGATCTGCTGCTCCTCTGTGGTGGTCCACGTGAATTCGACGCGCAAATATAAACAAAACCCGCTATAAACCCGCCGCGTAAACGCTCCTTGCCGACACGCACCAACCGCCTAAAATACAGTCCACTACATCGAACGTCATAACATCCTGAAGGAACAAGCAGCTTGGAGACGGACCCGAACCGAGGTGATTGCAGTTGCATGGAGACCAGGTTAGTCGCCAAGTTCCTTTGTACTACTCTTCTACCAGCTATCCTTCCCCCGCCATTGGAGGCGCGCTCAGCCTATACAGCTTAGCTGCCGCGCTAACATATTGTTGGTCCTCCGCCGCCGGATCTTCTCTGGTCCTCCCGCTATTCTCTGGCCCCTCTTAGGCCTCATATAGTCCTCTTTATAACCGCCCGCAATTTTATATTGGTATTTTTACCAACGATAATTTCCTATAATTATCGTGTTCCCGCCCGCAATTACAGTTCAGATAGTACCCTGTACTATCCTATTACGCTCTTATATACTTATTTCGTGTATTCCGCATTCCTAAATAGTAAAAATAACGATTTTTCCGTAATTCTTAATTTTTATTAAAAAGTGACGGTATTCCTAACGACCGCCCGTGCGTCTCCGCGTGGGTATTCAATACGCCGCGCGCGCGGCAGGTAAATGCTGTAGGCAGTTGCAGTAAATTAGGAATTTCATACTTTATCTAGTTTTTTATACTTTGTTAAGATGGCTATGGCTACTCGTTCAAAAGGCAAAGATAGTGAAGTATACGAGGACGCAAAAGCGCTCGATACGTTACAGATCGAACGTTTGACCTTGATAGGTAAACGTGACATTATATTTTCTCGCTTACAACATATTTTTAACCGATCTTTAAAGGCTTTCACTGATGATACTGAGAAAGATTTATTTCTATGTGGAATGATCTCGTTAGACCGCTTACGCTCCGATTTCAATGAAATTGTGAACAAATTAAATGTCACCGAGTTGACTCTCAACGCTTCGTACACGGTAAACTACCAATCTATAAACGTCTTCGAAGATATGTTTTGCCGTTGTCAGTTTGTTTATAATAAACTTAACCCGCCTTTAAAAACCGCTGATTTCAATGTTGCCCCGCAACGTAAATCCATCAGAATTCCTGAACTCGATTTGATGGTCTTCAATGGAGATCCGATGACCTGGAGGATATTTTATGAGTCATTCAAACGCACGATTCACGAAAATCCCGATCTCACTGATCACGAACGCGTCCAATATTTAATTAATAAATTGTCAGGCCGGGCCCTTGCAGTTTGTTCTGGTATCGTACCTAACGGTGATAATTATCCGATCATATGGCAGACGCTCGTCGATAAGTATAACGACAAACGTAACCTAGCCTCCGCTTATCTTGATCAAATGCTTGATTTTAAATCTTTTAACACCGCGACGAATAAAAACTTAGAATTATTTCTAGATAAATTCTGCACGGCTGTGTCAAGTTTGAAGTCTCTCAAGCTCGATAACGTGTCTGATTTTATTTTACTATCGCTCGCTTTGAAGAAAATAGATTCAAGTACTGCACGGTCGTTTGAAATGCACATGCGAGGTAAATCTATGCCTACATACAATGAACTTTTAAAATTCATCCGCGAACAAAGCAAAATATTGGAACGCACTACGACCGATTCTCTTAGCCGCAGTGATAACAGGCCGCGTACTGCAAGGTCTACGCAGTCTTTTGCAGCATCATGCGTCACTCACTGTCCGCTTTGCAAACAAGCCGATCACGCTAACTTATATAGATGCCCTGTATTTGATAAGCTTTCTATCGACGACAGGTACACTTTTGTAAAACAAAGCAAAGGTTGCACTAATTGTCTAAGCACTACGCATATAAATACTGCTTGCAATTCTAAATTTAATTGCCGTTATTGTGGATGTAAACATCATTCTATGTTATGCCGCAAAGTATCATCTTCCCGTGAAGACAATCGCCCGTACCCTAGCGCTCCGTCACAGGCGCACGCGCCGCCTCCGCGCGCGCGAACTGGCAACTTCTCCGCCGCCGGGGATCACATGCCGCCTTCGGCATCGCCGCCGCCCGTCGCGGGCTCCGCTAGCGCTCAGCTGACGAACTTACCTACAACTGCTTATCAGTCATCACAACAACAGGTGTCGCTGTGTAATATACGCCCCGCTTCGCAGCCTAATGACACTACTTGTTTACTGGGAACCGTACAAGTTTATGCTACGGATTTAAATGGTCGCCGCCATGTAGTACGCGCCTTAATTGATTCGGCTTCCCAAAGTAACTTTTTAACTTCAAAATGTTGCGCTAAATTAAATTTAAAATGCAATAAGGTGACGAACACCGTTGTTAAAGGGATAGGTTCCGCATCTAACCCAATCAAGGGAGCAGTTTCTGCTACTTTATCTTCCCGCCTAAATGATAATTTTATTGCAATTGACGCCTATGTTATCGACCGCATAACAGACAATTTACCGGCAGTGAAAATTGACGTATCCTGCCTTTCATACCTGAACTGCCTGCCTCTGGCAGACGACAGTTTCGCTTCGCCTTCCGAGATCGACATACTTATAGGCGCGCCGCTCTTTTCTGAAATATTGCTATCAGGCCGCGCCGCTGGTCCGCCTGGTACTCCAACCGCTTTTGAAACCATTTTTGGTTTTATCGTAATCGGGACCGCTCCCGTTACTCCCGCTCATGTTACTCCCGCTCATGTTACTCCCGCTCATGTTACGCCCGGTCATATTGAAACCGTTGTTTCTATCACTGACCCCTTGGTTGAAGATAGATGCCGCTCTCATATTTCCCTTTGTACCTTTACGGAAGGACCACGTTTAGATAATCTTGTCCAACGCTTCTGGCAGCTTGAAGAGGTGCAATGCACGCCGACTTTGAGCCCAGACGCTATAGAATGTGAACGCATTTTTACAAATAACGTTTCCCGCGATCCTACGGGACGCTATTCTGTAGCGTCACCTTTCTCCCGCGATCCCGCGACCTCTCTGGGTAATTCTTACCCTATCGCTAAAAAACGCTTCATGTATCTCGAACGTAAGCTCGCCGCGACACCTGCTCTGCGCTTAGAGTACGATGCTATAATCAAAGAGTACATTCAGAAGGGTTACATTTCACTGATCGACAATGATAGTCCTTTTACTGGATATTACGTGCCACACCACGCCATTGCGAGACTACAAAAAACAACAACTCGATGGCGTATGGTGATGGACGCCAGTGCTGAAACTGACTCAGGCCTCTCCTTGAATCAAGTTTTATATACCGGGGATAATTTACAAAACGATCTTTTTACAATCCTCTTGGATTTCCGCCACTACCCAATCGCTTTTACATCCGATATTAAACAGATGTACCTACAAATTTTGATAAATAAGGACCAACGCAAATATCAAAAATTCCTGTATCGATTCGATCCCGTTTTTCCGCTTGATACCTACCAATTCAACCGCGTTTGTTTTGGTCTACGTAGCAGTCCGTTCCTTGCGATGCGAGTGTTGCGACAGCTGTGCGCCGCCGACGGTGCCCGCTTCCCACTCGCAGCATCTCTTATCAGCGACAACACATACATGGACGACGTGTGCCAATCCATGCCTACTCTGTCTGCTTGTTTACAACTCAGAGACGATCTCCGCGAGTTGCTCAAGGCCGGGGGCTTCGATCTCGTCAAATGGGCTATTAACTCACCCGCGCTCCTTGACTCCCTTCCCGTCTCTGCGTTAACGGAATGCGTTAAAAATGCGAAAAATGCGTTAACGGATATTTTAAATTCCGACGAATATAATAAGTCTATCTCAGATGAGTTATCAGCTAATCGCATACACTGGAAATTCAATCCACCGCGAAGTCCTCACTTCGGGGGGAATTATGGAATATATGTGAAAGCGTTTAAAAGTCATCTTCATAAGACGATCGGTTCACAGTTACTCACCTATGAGGAAATGTTAACCGTACTCACACAGATAGAATGCGTTATCAATTCTCGTCCTATAACGTTATTGAGCGAAGATTCGTCTGAGCCGACCGCGCTGAGTGCTTCACATTTCTTAATGACCGCACCGCTGAAGCATTTACCCGCTTTCACGGTTCCCGATGAACCTGGACACTTATTGAAACGGTACGCTTTATTGGATCGAATGGTACAATCATTTTCCAAACGGTGGAAGTTGGAATATCTTCACTTACTTCAATCTAGAGGAAAATGGAATACACCTTCGAATCCCATTACAATAGGTTCTATTGTTCTTATTATCACTGATAATATTCCCCCGCTATCCTGGCCTCTCGGCGTCGTCGTGGCCACTCATGTCGGCGGCGATGGCATCTGTCGAGTAGCGTCAGTAAAAACGGCGACCGGCGTCTACCAGAGACCCGTCGTCCGTTTATGTATCTTACCTACCCAATAATTTAACCCCTTGCTCCCCGGTCAACCGCTATGTTATATTTAACCCGTTGACCGCTTAAGAGTTTAACTCTTATTTTTATATTTTTTTATTTCCCGCTTTCTTTTAAAAACCAATGGTTTTTAGGCCGGGGGCAAATGTTCGCGCCACTTACATTGGCACTCATAATACCTTCCTACCTTCCTATTCCTATCATTTCTTGGCGACTATCTCTGTCGCTCATATCGTGGTATCCACGAGAAAACTGCTTGCCGCCGCAAGTAGTCTGCGATCGACCCTCGTCCTTCGCGGCTGCCGCTCTCGCCGAATCCAAAGTACTGGATCTGCTGCTCCTCTGTGGTGGTCCACGTGAATTCGACGCGCAAATATAAACAAAACCCGCTATAAACCCGCCGCGTAAACGCTCCTTGCCGACACGCACCAACCGCCTAAAATACAGTCCACTACATCGAACGTCATAACATCCTGAAGGAACAAGCAGCTTGGAGACGGACCCGAACCGAGGTGATTGCAGTTGCATGGAGACCAGGTTAGTCGCCAAGTTCCTTTGTACTACTCTTCTACCAGCTATCCTTCCCCCGCCATTGGAGGCGCGCTCAGCCTATACAGCTTAGCTGCCGCGCTAACAGGCCCTAATCCACGGGCCCGGTCCGCATTGGTGGATAACATACCTACCTCCGAAATAATTATCGGGTAGGTGTGGGTTTCCTCATTAGTCGATCGTTAGACTAATTAAGTACTGTATCATATTGTTGTTAGGGTCGCATTTTTCTGAGCAAAATATATGGAACGCTTAATGACGCGCGTGTCAAACTTAGTTTTATGAAGCTTTTCTTTCTAGACCATTTTTAAAAATATCTTCATTGTAGACTTTTTGTTCTTTAATTATAAATATACCAATAGATGATAGATAGATATAGTTATATTTATTGAAAACAGCTCATTACATTGGCTTCGATAATGGCGCTTGATATATAGGTCAGGGTCCGATTGCAGTTTCCATGTCTATTGGTCCCTCGAGGTTTCACTTGCTTATGAAAATTCTTGAAAAATATTGGAATCTTCCAACGAGGCATCGATGTTGCAAAACTTTGCGGAACATTCTAGATAGTTTTCTAATGGCCGAGCAAGTAAATACAATTTTTAATTCCATCCAAAAATCGATTGAGACATTGGTCAGTTACCGAGCAGTCTTCCTGATATGATTTCTCTTATATTCAGCGACATTAATGATTATCGCTGTAAACACGTTGACTGCTGACCCGTATTTTTTTGGTTGTATATGAATATTTTCGTAACGTGAGTGTTTACTGTTTACTGGCGTTGTGTCGTAACCAAACTCAATCAGCACTGCGGGCGCACACAACTGTTGTGATAAAATTGTCAATACATCAGTGCGGGTTCGAACGCCAGGCGTGTTTTCGCTTGCCGTAACGTTACAAAAACACAAACGTGTGTGTTAACAGCAGTCAACGTGTTTAACTGTCGCAGGTCACATAATGTGAAACCATAAACCAAGTAAAGGTAGTAAAGAAGTAATATATGAAGCTAGATAAAAGTTAATAGACTTCTCTGAGTAGGTACAGTAACCTAGCTCGAGTACCTTCCTATTTATTTCTTGAATCTTCCACCGTCGTCTCCTCTTTATTTCAAATACTGTGCCATGAAATGCCTTATATTCCTGATCGAACGGTTAGAAAGGTAAGAAACGTAACCTGATTCTGTCTTAGGATTTATTAATAAGAAAAAGCTTTGACTATTGGAATAACTTGCAAATGGTTCTACGGTGGGATATCTTAACAGTACACGTTTAAAACATTTGAAGTGTTTTAATTATTTTATGTTATTCTATTCAGCCCAATCATGTTTATATTCTTACGAATTTCCTGAGCGATTCAAAATACCTATAATAGTTCTGTCCCATCTACATCTGAAGAAATGGAAAAATCAATACTGTGGTGTGAACGTAGCCTAAAAATAAATAAAACGTAAAAATTATTCTCATTTCTGTAGAAACATTTTAATAGCAGTTTTCTTCTTCCATTTACTGTTTGTCTAATTCGTAATTCCTCGGCGAGAAACAAAAGAGCGAGAATAAATAACCCGTAAAATTATAAAACTGTTCCACTGATTGGTTCACAAAGGGCTGATATTAGCGTTACCTTTCAAAATCTACCGTCAGTTTAGAAACTGACAGCTTTTGTAATAAACAGTAAAGTGGCTGCTTTTATAATTAGCCGGTAACAATATACCCTACCTATTGGACTCTGCAATTTTTTTTTAAAACGGGTAAATTATTTAGCCTTTATTAGCTAATAACACAGTGAAGTATCGCACTGGGGGCAGCAGGGGCAGCCCGCCCCGTTCCAAATCTATATCTATATCTATATATATAGAAATGTTATGTTGGTTTGTATACGCTTCAAAAACTCAAAAAGTTGTGCACCGATCGAGCTGAAATTTTAGCATGATATATAATCCGCATCAAGGATTGTTTTTATATATTTTTTTCATCAGTGGCATATCAGCGAATGTGCGAATGTGCCACTTCGAAGCGTGGCAGGGTACAGCTAGTTTCAGAATAAATATTTTCACAACTTTTAGAAGACATTAATTTTGTTTTTAGTTTTATCAATTACGTTATTTAAAAAATATAGAAGTCTGAACAGTTAGTAGTTCTAGTTCATATTGGTTGTCGATTTGTGTTTTGTACTTCTTATAATAAATTAGCTCGATCGTCAAAGCATAATCATAAGTGTTCTATGCCTGTCAATTATATTAAGATAAGGGACATACATACGTGTAAGAATAACGGTAATAAATTTTAATGTGATCATTAGGTTGTAAATCATCACTTGGTTTTTCTAACCTGTTCTATACACAATAATGATGATTGTTCTTGACAAAAAGTTCTTTTGAATTACTGTATATTTAGTCTTTTAAATTGATATCCGATGGTATACTGTAAGTACGTCATCCATCCTACTATCGAAAAATGTTTTTTACTGCCCATCCAAAGGTTGTCTGGAAGAAATCGCTTTCAGTGATAAGACCGCCCATTGTACTACCCTTGTTTACCTATTGTAAGTCTTCTGTACTGTGTTTATTTTTGTTTCTGTTGTACAATAAAGAGTTTTCTATTCAATTCTATCTCACTAATCTGACTAATATTATAAATGTTTTTGAGTGTGTGTTCCCTTTTACGCCAATACGCTCTTCACGTCAAAACGGCTGAATAGATTTTGATTAAATTTAGTTTACAGATGTTAAGTATGATGCTATGTAGTTGTAGGTTAGTGTTCCTGGAATATAACATAGGATACTCTTAATCGCGTTAAAATTAACGGTAGCTGTGGGATAATAGCTAACGCAATTTCACCGCGAGGTGCACTAGTAATATTAAACAAGGGGGCAGCGAAATTTTCTCCCGCCCCGGGCGGCTGACACCTCGATACGCCACTGTAATAACTACTACAACAACGTAAAACTAACTTACTACCACATACACAAGTTGGACAATTCGCAAACCGTTACCGTCTTGTAGTTAATCCAAGTGTTTTAATCCACTATTTGATAATCTTTTTAATTATCTGACCAAGTGGCTGCCCTACAGTTAGGTAGCTAACTAACTCTTTCGAGTGTCAATAAATCGACGACTCCGATGTGAAGTGTTGACGTCACTAGGTTTAGCTTATTTAGTTCCTGAAACTTGACTCACAGTTTCCAGAGATGCAACTCACTCTACGTCAGTTAGAGTGAGTTGCGTTACTGACGTTGTGTGACCAACTGTGACTATAATGACAAGGGGTGGGCTGTTTGAAACATGTCCGTATAAAATCACGCGGTTGGAGGACGCCCTTGAAGAGGGTAAAGCTAGACGATCGCTCTTGAACACAGCGATGCGTTTTGTTAAGTCAAACAAAACGAACTGTTTGCAGCATTCATTCATGCTGAAAATTGGTCTTGTTATTTCCATACAAGTGCAACAGGTGTTCTGTTGAACGTAATACAATTTTACGAGGGTGGGGGCTTGAGCCGGGGACGGGTAAGGTGTTCGAGGCCGTTTCGCATTCATTCATACTACGGCCTAATCCTTGTTTCGTATTCATGAATGAGCTTGACTGTTGTTGTCGGTGTTGTTATCAATAAAATCAAATCATTTATGCGGCAGAATGTAGCCGCATAGTGGTGGGTCGTGGTGTTCTAATGGAAAACGCTCGTACTTGTACTAAACGAGAATTATAAAAAAACCGGACAGGTGCGAGTAGAACTCGCGCCTTGAGGGTTCTGTACAAACTTATAATCACATAAAGTAAGTAAGGTAATCACCGGACATTGCTATCGAAAATGTGGTTTGTATTCCCAAACGATTGTTCTCAAAAGTGTAACTGTCCATACTAATATTCGTTCCACTGGGCTCCTTAAAAAGCCGAATTTAAAGACAAAACTCAACGTTGAGTTTGCGGGTATCAAAATATTTGTGATATAAGTGGCCGTATCCTTTTATTGTGTTGGCTGAAAATAATAATACTATGTGGTTCCGTTTTTTCGCTTGAGGTAGGGAACTCTAAAACGAATCACGTACATTTAAAGAGACTACAATTGTAAATTAGCATAAACAGGTGGGCTGGGATCGTAGCATACGGAGAGATGTAGTCTCCGCCTATCCAAACGGGAAAAAGGCGTGCCTATGTATGTTCCATGTTTTGTTTCCAGCTAAATTACTGGGCACATCAGACTTTAGAGCCGATGTTTCAGGGCGACGAGCGCAGTGCAGTGCCGCGCAGGATTATGCAATGCAAAGTTCTGGATGGCGCTCTAACTGTTATGGGCAGGCGTAGCGCTTACCATCATGTGGACTACCAGCTCGTCTCGTCTTACAGTCAAATAAAAAAATGTATGTAACAGGACGAAGCTCTTTTTGAAATAAAATAGTTATTCTACTACTATACTAATAAAGCGGTAAAGCTTATTAGTTTGTGACTTCGTTGGAGCCAATCTCCGGAACTCGTGATCCGATTCTGCACATTCTTGCACCAATGGATTACTCCCGAGTGACATAAATTGTTTTATCCCGGGAAACTAAAAATTCTTGCATGAAAACGGGAATTCTGCGGATGAAAAGGCAATCTCTAGAACTACTGATCCGATTCTGAAAATTCTTTCACTAATAGGATGCTATACTAGGTACTCCCGAGTGACATATTATAATATATTCCGAGAAAATGTAGAGTTCCTACGAACTACGCTAGTGAAGCAGCGGGGCATAGCAAGTAAATATATTATGATAAGTAGGTACACGGCTAGTGTCATAATTGATTGATAAAATGTGGACCGCCTTTAATCTATATTTCATTTGGACAAGAACGTGTTATCTTACGTTTTTTATTTTATTTGACTGACGAGCACGTCGGTCGCCTGATGGTAAGCGGTACGCCTGCCCATAGCAATCACAGCACCACCCAGAACACGGCATTGCATAATCCTACGCGGCACTGCACTGCGCTCGTCACCCCGAGACATCGGCTCTTAAGTTTCATAGGCCCAGTAATTACAGTTAATACGTTCAGCATGTTGAAGGGATAATACTGTCTTGTAGCAATTGAGCGATTTGTAAAAATCGATATGTGTATGTACGTTCTCTATGGACTCCAAAACGATGACCGATTATGATAAACTTTTCAGGTAATCTTCAGATGAACTCAGCGGGTGACGCATTGATTTTTTTTTTTAGCTTTGCAACGCATGCCGGGCATTGCTTGTAGTTACATAATCATGAACTGAACTTTGAGCATATATATTCGAAAATTCTGGTGGTAAGTAACATTGACAACATAGCTCTTGACTACAAAACACTACTAAAGTTTCATCACCCAAAGATTTGGCTGATCAGTAAAGTTCCGATACGATCGTCATTGGGATACATGCCAGCGAGAACTCTAAGACAAGTACTACTCCACCCCACACTGTCATCAGTATCTGCAGTATGCTGTAGTCTCACGTAACATAACACTTATTGACATGTCTGTCGTATATCGGTGGAATTTTAATTTTTTTTTTTTAATTTTTTTTTTTTTTTTTTTTTTAATTTTATATTATAGTTTCTTCACCATGCGTGGTCACTGTTCGGTCATAGAATACGATACTTAAACAATCTAACCAAAAGACCACGCACCTTCACGCTTACCCCGCTATCAAAATTATATGAACGGCTGCTCGTATAGCGGCAGCAAACTCGCGATCTCTGATCATTTCAATCGGTCTTTATTTTTGTTTGCATAGTAAGATGTGTGCCGGGTCCATAGAGGGTATAGTTATGTAATACGTCATTGTTATACGGTGAGCGACATGTCCGAATATCGATTATTGTATTTATCGGTTTTGATAATTAAGCTTTTATTGTTAATTTATCTTCATCGTGTGTGGTGGCGTTAACTCTAACCGGTGTGGAATAGAGATGCAGAGAATCAGTTTAGCAAGCGCATTCTCGTGTCGCTGTAGCGCCCTAGGGGCACCTAAGTATAATCAAAATTAAGCGGTGGTCCCGCGGCGTGCCTAATGTATTTCACTTTGAACTAAGCAATTACTTAGTTTGTGCAATTGCAGAGGCATTCATCGTTATTTATTTAAAAAAGGGAATAGCTTAGTGGAAAAGTAGACCATTATACATTAACAGTTATTGCCAGACAATTTCCACTCACTCAAGTTATTAACATTTTTAAAGTAGCCGTCATGGTTTTAAACTGTCATGTGCAGTTGACAGTTAGAACGCCAGGAATCTTCCCAAGGATGTATTATTAGAGTAAACTTATTCTGAGGACCTGTCTGTCCCTATAAAAGAGTAGACAGCCAGAAAATAGTCTGTATGTACGTGACAGATATTGAGAAATGAAATTACATACTTTGAATAGAAATTACATTTTGTATATTTATCGTTTTATAACGTGTCACGATCACTTACATAGGTGAGCCTGAGCGGGAATCGAACCCACAACCTCATGCTTCGTAGTCGCCACAACACCCACCACTGCCATGGAGGCCGTCAGATTAGTATTATAATTGCAAATAAGAAAACCGCTCACCGATCACGTGTCGAGACATGGTGAAGTCCTCTGAAACAAACAAATAGACGGTTATTTTATTTGTAAAACTAAAGTAATAATATTATATTGGAAAAGTGCATGTAAATAGCGAATTTATCAAAACTTTTAAACGTATCTGTAGCTTACGAAGCTGTTCAATAGGCTACATGTTCTATTTTAGCACGCTGATATAACGAGCAAGATATTTTATTTTTTCCCTCAATTTTATGTATGTAATACCACCCTGCAGATTTAGTTTTTACGTAATTTGACTATACGATTACGGCATTTACACAACACAAAACGTGCCAGTTTTGAAATATGTAGTTCTCATAGTCTCCAAATAAATAGCTGCCTGTGACAAACAGGCGCACGGACGTGAATCAGGAATTTATAAGGGTTCTATTTTTATCTACTGTGTTTTCCAAAACAGAAAATATACAATACATTAAGGCCCTTACTCCCGACAAAAGAGTACTTTCTAAAGCTAAGCCCTCCCTCACAGCTTGTTTTAAAATTTACATAACTTTAAAATCGAATTTATTAATTTAAGAACAATATTTGAATAAATGAAAACTTTTTTTCAATGAACCTTCATGTCAAATGTGTCAATTCTTACACGACGGTCGAGCGTAACAGAAAAGTCTAACGACTGCTATAAAATTTCTACCGTACGTCGATAAAAAGTTTCACTTCAAAAACGGAAGCTAAAATAGCAGTACAATTTAAAAACGCAGGCATGTCCATTGTCCGTCAGAATTGACGTTTGAATAAAAAAATGTAAAAGAAAACAGAAAATTGTGTGATAAACGTAAAGATAAAGTATGTGTTAGTATTGACATTTAAAAGAATATTTAAACGAATACCGAATATTACAATGCATGCAATATATGACCGAATATATGCAAATACAAGTACGCAAATTAGGCGCTATTAGTCTTGGCATTTGAACGAAAATGTAAAAGAAACCCGGAAATTTTAAAATCACAAATGCAAAGACAAGTGTGCACTGGTGATATTAGTCTTGGCATTTGAATAGAAAAGTAGGATAAAACACAAGAAATGATAGCACAAATAGAGCCAATTTTAACTCAAATGCCAGTGGGTCAGCGCAGGGAACGACGGCCAATTATGCGATGCATTCAGAAATAGTTCGCTGATAAACTTATTTCCGGATAAGGCTACGTATTTCAAAAGAGAATATACTAATTTTTAATAGCACGCGACCGCGACCCATTTTCACCATTTGTATTTATAATGCATGGCTTAGCACTATGCTGCGATTTCGAAATAAAGCTAAGCGAGATAGAAAGGTTTACATCTGAGTTTGGAAGCACCGTGCGGTTAAGCGGTCGTTTTCCACGTACCTACGTTCTCAGCTAACTTTACACTTAGTATTTTCTAAGTAGTGCAAATTTTGGTTGTTTAATAGAGTTGTTAGTTAATTGTAGCGCGTAATAAATAGGATTTAGCTTCAACTTTGTATATTTAAAGCAACTCCGCTGCATGCGGGGAGCACACTGCCAAGTAGTATATTGAAAACACTTAGGGTACCGACAAAACGGGCTATTATTGTTTGCGTTTAAAACTGATGGCGTTTGTAATTATCTGGTGACATTTTACGTCTCAATGCACTGGAATAATACTGCGCATCTAAATAATATTTCATTGAGGGCTAAGGAAAACTTGTTTGCTTTTATAAGAGAGAGCGAGAGAGCCAATTTGCGTTACAATAATATTTGAATCAGTAAATGACAAAATTAAATTTTTGTTACATTTTGAAGTTTTACTTTTAGTTAGTTTTCTATTTTATTTAATTATATTGTTAGTTAAGTTGTGTCAATAAATGACAAAAAGTACAATAAGATATAATTAAAAAAAGGTCTTAACATATGTTACTGTGCACATAAAAAGGGTCACGTGTCATCGCCTAATAAAACTGAACCGATAGCAATCCGGTTATCAACGACATGATAGACGTTACATCAAAATCCAACGAGATGAAGCCGCGTAATTGATAAAAAACTGTATATCCGCGCCAGTATTGGCTTGGAGGATTGTTTTTTTAATATCGAAGTAAATACTCTCGTGAACGTCGTGAAAGTCGCAGTAACTGGTAGTAATAAAGAAGTAAGGAGATACTAATCCTCAACAAATACCGGAACGTGCGAAGTCACCATGCATAGGGATCGTAACTAAATAAGCAGTGCTCGTGAGTGTAATCAATTGAAGAAAATATTTTATGGACAAGCATGATTCTATACGTTTCAACGAAACTATCGTATCGTCGCCGATGTGTGTCACGGTCACGAGTTCTATAAAATTATCGCGTAGCGTCCTAACGATTTTTTATCGGTTATTCCTACACAGCACCTAGCGATTTTATTTTTTAGCCGCTAATACAGTGTATTTTTATTTCGTCATTTCGCTGATCTATCAGCGCAGGTATTGCTTTCACATTTTAATTAAAATTTCTAATCAATCAATTTGTACCGGAACCATGAAAAAAGCCGGTCACTATTGCGAATTGAAATGTGGGCATTAGTCGCCAACATATTTACGCTGAACAAGAACAAGAACACAACGCATTTTTAATGAGCTTTACTAAAAATATGTACGTGATTATCACCTACTTTTCGGTGAAGGAAAATATCGTGAGGAAACCAACATACCTACCCGAGTATTATTTCCGAGGTAAGTATGTTATCTACAAATCCGTACCGGCCCCCGTGATGTAATAAGGCCTAATCCTCCTCACGAAACCGAGGGGAGACTCGTGCTCAGCAGTGAGCCGCTATGGGTTGATGACGATGATGATATAGCAAAATGCAAAACACAAAATTTACTTCTAAACTTTCGTAAATAATACTAGGACTACTATGTATACTCACTGTAGATTATAATGAGACTGAAGTTCATTTACAGTTACGTAAGAACAATGCCATTTACAAGTAAACTAAAACCAATACGACGCAAAATTATAGTAAACAGTCCGTCAGGAAAACCTACGCATCTGTTATAGAATGAACGGTTCCCCGAAGAAACCTATTTATTATTTGTTAACTAACTCGATACCCCGGACTTAATACGAGGCGTGGAATTACCACCCACTAGTCAGTAGTACGTACTCTTACTCGCAGGAGCTTGAATACTGTTACAGCAATGTCAGAAAAGTAACGTGGATTAATGATTAATGATAACTCGTCATAATGACGAACACCGCAATGCTATCATACTGCGCGACGCTTGTTCGGTGCGCTTTTCATTGCGAACGATCTGACAAAGAGCCTCATTGTACCTAATTAACTATTTGGAAAAGTTTAATTAAAGGCTTCTGATGCCCCTTTTGTCAGTCACAGTGACGAATAATTTAATTGTAATGATTTCGACTGACGATCCTACGCATTTACTACGAATGTGCTGACAAAGAGCCGGATTTGTGTACCTAATTAATTACTTATAGAAAAGCTTTCAGTAGTGCAATTCAATTGTTCCTATTCTCAGGTCAGTAGGTACGGCGAAACCCGATAAGTTGAAATATTCCGGTTTGAACTGGACACTGTTTTCAGTGAAATTCACTGGCCATATTATGATAACCATGAGTACAAAACTTGTAAGAACAAATGCCTCAGAGAGCAAAGCGCGAGCGCATTTTCCGCGCAAGATATTGAATTGCAAAGTTTTGGGTGGCATTGCAACTGGACAGGTGTGGTTACTACCATCGGGTCAGAATTACTTAACCTAGCTAATAAATAAATGCAGATAAAGTTAGATAGATAGATAAGTCTTTGTTGATACTAACAAGTACAAAATAAAGCAAAAACAGAAACATAGCTAGGCATAGGTACAACGTGTGGTCTTAAAGTTCTTAATAATTACATTTTATATTATAATATTATGGATCGAAAAATACACAAAATACGAAGAGGAAATCTAAAATGGGATCAATTAAATTTAATCCTTTAGAATCGCGCAGTCCACTGAAATCAAAGAAAACAAAATAATTCACACATGTGGCTCACGCGAGCGTTAACCCAAATATACCAATTACGAAGACGTAGCTTCGTATTTAGAAAGTCTTGAACCTTTATTGTACACAAATCGGCGTTTCATGCAAGCGAACGTTAACAACCGAAATGCCAAACGTAACCATTTTCCAATTTTTATTCAAATTTTTCCAAAAATGATAATGCTCGTCAGAGATAATTCCAGTTCTGTGATTGAAACTGGGCCGACATGAATGAAGTTTCCATGTCGAATTCACTCATGAATAGGCAGAATACAGTTACCAAAGAATATTTCAGTTTTACATACAATAGACATCCGATATGTTCTCTCCTAGCATGCTTTATAAATGTATGAAAAACGGGATTAATATTTCATATCCAACATTTCATACATGTCAAACGGAAAAAAGTATAATTATTACCTATCCAATGCATACTAAAGTTCATTTACAACGATAAACCTTTTCCAACCCAAACTCTCGCGGACAAAATCTTAAAGTATATTTTGCTTACCAATTACTTTACTTCGAATCTTTTTCTGTTAAATTACTAAGTTAGTCTTCTGCCTCTACCATTCCGCTAACAGAAAATGTAGTAAATAAAGAAAATAACACATAAACCCAATAAGTGAAGCGCAAGTGAGATTATTTAGCGGCGGCGACGTAGCGGTGAATTAAGTCTAGGTTGGCAGGACGGGTCGCCCATACATATGTTCGTGTATGTATGTATCCAAGTAGGGCGGATATTGCCGGTTTCGTTGCGGCTCGGACGAATCTATGTCGGGCGGGCGTCGTAGAACCTCTACGTCGCCGTAGACCACAATCAAGTGCTACATCAAAGTGAAGGGCGGTTTAATATTAAATTGTAAATTCGAAGCTCGATTGTAAATCCATTTGTCGAATGAAAAAGTGCTCAATAATTTATATTACTCTGTAATAGGTTCATTACTACCTTTGTAGATGATTATAATGTATGTGTATCAGACATTTATGATGTAATGTGGTTAAACATTTTGACAATAAAGAGGGTACTTCCTATGGTGAAGTTTTACAAAAAAATCTGGTTAATTTAAACGAAAACGTTAATTTAAAGTGGAAATATTTGTATTTTTGTATGTTTGTAACGAATAAACTCAAAACTAATCATCCGATTTCAAAAACTCTTTCATCATTAGAATGCTACATTATCTCAGAGTAACAACATAGGCTATATTTGTTACTGGCAGCGCCCTGCAGTTTTACCAAAACAATTGAACGGATTTTGATGAAATTTAGTATGCAGAAATTAAGTCTTGTTATACAAATAAAATTGAAGTGTCTGTTTGTAACATTAAATTTTTTACTAAATGCATAATGAATCTAAACATATCTAAATAACATTTTTTACAATATTTGTCTGTCTGTCTGTCCGTTTGTTCCGGCTAATCTCTGGAACGGCTGGACCGATTTTGACGGGACCTTTACTGGCAGATAGTTGATGTAATAAGGAGTAACTTAGGCTACTTATATTTAAGAAATTTATTAAATTCCACGCGGACCAAGTCGCGGCCACAGCTGGTAGTAAATAAATTGAGTTCGGGCCTTGGAAATTAGTTATGTAAATGAAAGCACAAACGTCCGCGCGTCTATCGGAGAACGTCAATCTGTCAGCCGTATCCGGGCCGACATGTGGGAAAATAACAACCGGTCCCGGTCCTTACCAGTTTTAACTTTATTATTTTTTCGCTAGATTTAGGGCGATCTCGACCACAACAAGCTATCTTCGGAGTGTTTCTTCTGTGGGCAGTTGGGCAAAAGATAATTATTTCATCCCTGTCTTTATCTAATCAATACAAAGAAGCAAAATGGTTTGTAGGTTTTCCAATAGTTGTAAGCAGTAGTTAGACGTTGTAGGAGTTAATTATATTTCACTTCTTATACTGAAGCAGTAACTGACGAAGAGTACTTTTATTGAAGATACAGTATGATAGAGTAAGATACAGTATTTCATGGTAGTGGTAGGCCTCTTCTGCAAGATACTAACTTCACAAGGACGTCTAACTAACGGGCTGGTGGCTTTTGTCCATCTGCCGACATTCCTTCTGGCCAGGTTCCTGCCCATCTCCACTTAAGCCTCGCTATCCGCTTACGCACATCTTCAACGTTTGTACGACAAATAATTTCTATGTTGGGAATGCGGTCTGCAAGAGATATGCCTAGCATAGCCCGCTCCATAGCCTTGAGAGACTTAATAAATGAATTCATATTCGACAAGTAGAAACAGAACTATTGATAAATTACAACAAGATCTAGCTCAAGTTCGAACTGATAATTGCACTATACTAGCCTTCAAAATTTCATAAATATATAATCAACGACATGAAAGTTACACAATACACAAAAATATGACACATACAAACATACAACGTCTAAGGCGGCCAAAACCTAGATTCTTGATTCAGAATACATGAGAAATGCAATCGAAAGACTGGAATAGTAAATAGAAATACACGATGCCTCCGGCACCATTAAGCGATGCTAAATGAAGCGAGCCTAAATTTTCCATTATAATATTTAACGTTTTTAAATAGGACAGTTACGTAGTAAGTTGAGACGCGGGGTGTTGAAATGGGGGGTGAATAAAAGCAAAGGTTACAAACGTTTTCTTTGAACGATTGGTAGGCTCGAGTTTGACCACTATCTCGCCTAATGTTAAGTGACGGTGTAAGTAAATGTTAAGGACTGGCATAGTCGCTGAGCGACTAAAGTCCCTAAACAAAAATTAGATTTAAAAAAAAGTGACGATGCGATGGTACACGCTTACCGACTGCATTTCAAAATTTAATTTTTATCGCAGTCGGGTATTTTATCTTCTTTTTTACATACATTATATACCTTGCCTTTTTCCCGATGGGGTAGTTAGAGACTACACCTTTCCACATGCTACGATTCTAACACACCTCTTTCGCTTCTTCCACTTTCATGAGTCCTATCATGCATGCTCGCCGGTTATAGGTATTTTCATTCCAAATTATATTTAACAATATAGGTATATACTCGTACGTTGTGTATATGTTATACTAGCTGCGCCCCGCGGTTTCACCCGCGTAGTTCATGTTCCCGCGGGAATATGGGGATAAAATATAGCCTATGTTACTCGCTGTCAATGTAGCTTTCCATTAGTGAAATAATCTTTTAAATCGGTGCAGTGGTTCAGCCGAAACCTTACATATTTCCGTACAAACTTTCATCCCCTATTTTGACTTTACCCTATCAAGGGTAAAATTTTTACAAACTTTGAATGCCTAAATTATTTATATCTTATCAAAAGCCTAAAACATAAATTTCAAGCTTCTAGCTTCAAAAATGACGAAACTTCCATACAAACTTTCATCCCCTATTTCAAACCCTTAGAATGCTTTTTTAGCGATAATAAGTACCCTATGTCGTTTTCTAGGCTCTAGACTATCTCTGTACCAAATTTCATTTTAATCGGATCAGTAGTTTAGGCGTGATAGAGCAACAGACAAACAGACAGACAGAGATACTTTCGCATTTATAATATAAAGTAGGGATTACTACACTCGACACTTCTGGCGCAGTCCGGTAAAAACCACGTGCCTACTAGTAGTGTCTACCGTACCTACGTACTAATTTCAGATTTACCTCCAATGTTGTGTTGTAAGTCTGAAGCTCTCACACGTGCAACGCACGAGACTCGCGAGTACGCATATCTTATCTACGAATATATCTATGCCATAGCGAAATTGTAACTGAGTCATGTCTGTACATTCAAGATTTGTTTGCATAACTATTATAACTGGGTGGGATCGACTTTTTAACGGTCTCTGAACCCGAACTATGGTTCATAATTTTTGTTTGTTTATTTGTTTCTGCCACGAGGCGTAAATTTTACTTGTATGACGATTCGACGTTTAAAAAGTTTAATTGGTGGGGTATATTTACATGATCGAGAACAAATTTAGATTTGAAATAAAACTATACGATTGCAAAATTAGGATATAGACTAAAAAATTAACAGCATCCAGCAATCACTAATCCGAGTATTGACCGCACCCAACTTTGCTTCACTTCAGTCATCGAGCGAGAACCGAATAAAAGACTAATACTAACTAAACTGCACCTTAAGTCAAGCGCATAACACAGTCACGCGAACGAAGCCGTGGGCTAGAGCTTATGCTGAATATCACTGGAAGTCTGGAACGATAATTTCTGATAGCAGACCGGCCGCGATAAATTCATACGCCTGTTTTCCGCAAACACTATATAAATAGATTCCGCGAGATATTATAACGACCACGATATTTTTGTGACTCAATGACATTCACCGGCAGATACAAACATAATAAAAACTGAGATTTGTCACAGATTATAGAAAATTCACTAAAAACGAGAAAGGTATTGGCCGAACGGTGACTTTAGAGCTTGACCCTAAAAAAAATGGCATCAGCCAGTTAAAACAACAGCTCCGCACCAAGGCCTTCGAAATAATCGCGAAGAAACTGACATATCCATAAGAACGACAAAATGCAAGGATTAGATAAGGTAGATTACATATGTTAAATGGCTCTTGCAAGGCTTGTGTCCCAGCATCATTATGTAATTTCTTAAGTTGCAACAACTTAAGAACCTTAAAACCTATTACAGCTTCAATAAAGATAGTGAAAAAATAAAAATGATAAAAGAAAAAGATTTAAAGATAGTGATAGTGATAGCAAAGACTGTATGGACTACATCAAGAAAACAAGAACGCATTTCTCTATAATTCTAATGGAGTGTAGAATGAGATTATAATCGAAATGAGTCGATAATATCGGAACATTTCACTAAGGCATTATTGTGGCTACAATGGGAATCCGTTGCAAATACAATTATAAAATGGATACTGACTACCGTGGTGGTTGGAATTGGTTTACAGTACGTGAGCAGACACGCGCAAGCGGGCGCACTGCAGCGTAATCTCGCGGAGTGTTATATTTATATCAGTAAAATATTTCATTATAAATGTTGGTTATAATTACCATCGGTGTCGCTGTAGTATTTTTCGTGGCTGACGCACGGATAGCTATATTGAGAAACCGCCTCGCACGGTCGGGAAGAATTTGTACTCCTCAATGTGTTCTGGGTTCAAAATTGTGAGGAAAATTACGCAAGCTTTACCATGGCGTCCACTGCTGGAGCGAGAAGGCAACTTAGCAGGAACTCATCGAAACAAACAGCTATTTTAAAGGGTTTCGGTGAAAAACTTTGCTACTTGTGTTCACGGAATTCTTACGAAATCACCGTGAAGCCTTCCAATGCAAGTGGGTTTATATAAAATAATTCCCGGTACTAAGAGGTAACATGCAAAAACATGAAAGCCCGTTGGAAACCTCTGAATGATAATGAATAAACGGTATGTTGCAATAAATTATATGAATAATGATAATTTTAGTAATGGGAGGTCTTGTCTGCAAGAGACCGCATGGGGAAATTCAGAAATTCATCCGCCAAGCAGTAGTGTGCAAACATTACTGTGTTCGGGTTTGAAGGGCATTGTTTTCAGCGAAATTACTGGGCATGCCTATAAGACTTTAGAGCTGATGTCACAGGGTGACGAGCGCAGTGCAGTGCCGTGCATTATTATTCAATGCAAAGTTCTGGGTGGCACCGTATGTGGGCATGCGTAGCGCACACCATCAGGTGAACAACTCGCTCGTCTCGTCACACAGTCAAATTAAAAAGTATATATATTATTTTTTTCAGACATGTTTTTCAATATTATGTATTCGTTACTGCCACAAATATACTATTCGTCTCCTTTGTCAACCTGGCGTCCATGTCAACATCTCCGCTAGTTCTCATCATGGTGTTACATTGTCATAGGAAGTTGGCATGATTCGGAAACTGGGTCAAAATATACTAGCAAGATTTTACCTAAACGCACTCGTACTAACTAAAAAGCGAAGCTAAAAATATAAAAGTTTGAAAAGGTTTATAAACCCTCTTTATGTAGGTGCTTAACTACTTACCAATTTTTTTTTTATTGGTTTTTATGTAATCTGTTGAGATCCAAGAAAGTAACTTTGTTTAGGCCTACGTAAGTAGGTATTGAGTGACTGCGAAATCCTTTAATTATGTTGTTTTTGTTGAAATTATGGCGAATTAAATTGTACACTCAAATAAAAGCCGTCGATCTGGTGGTCATAAAATTATAGATCTTTCATCATCATCAATCCACATCGAGCCACTGCTGAGCACGGGTCTCCCCTCACTTTCGTGAAAACTATTAGGCCTTAAACCGTCACGGGGGCCCAGTCCGGATTGGTGTATAGTGTATAACATACCTTTTTCCGAAATATTTCTCAGGTAGGTATGTCGGTTTCTTCACGATGTTTTCCTTCACCGGAAAGCGAGTGATAATTACGTACATAATGTTTTACACGAAACATTGGTACGTGCCCGCACTGAAATCACTACACTCTCCATCGAAGGCGGACGTTCTTCCACTAGACTACCACCGCTTTTTTGGACTATAAGGACCAACTAGAATATCTAAATAGTTCAAAGTGTATCTTTCTGAGAATTAAACGCTTTCGTCGTTGTTTTCGTTAATGGCACAATTACTGCAGATATAAATTTGCGCTATCACGTTTTTTTCTTTTATTGCATAAAGTTTGATCAGGTCTAGACTGGTGGAAATTTTGTTTGGAAGGAAATGAGCACATCAGTGGAATCGCGAATACATGAATAACTCAATTCGGTTTCCAGGTAAAAAAGTCTGTTGTTCAAAATATAAGTGCTTATGCCATTGCAGGCCATCGATCACTTCGTTAGTGAGTATGGCCTCGTGAGTAAGCGTACAATGAGCGTAACGGGACAATGTGTCAACTTTTTCGTGTATGCAGCCGGCTTTCAACGATTTATTAGACGTTGTCACGTCAAAAAATCTAGTCATAATATAAACTCTCGCCATTTTATTAACCTCTATTATTTTACTTGTTTTAGCCAGTTTAATTAAGAATTAAAAATTTGGCCCAGTATCGCGTACACAGTTTACACAAAACAAAACATTCCATGTAATTGATTCATTTAACATAACATTTCACTAATTTTACATACAGTGTAGTCTTTATAACGAAACTTAATGCATCGAGCATTATTTTTCGTTATAGAGAGAATCCGTTATGAATGACTAAATACTAATCATTAATCATAATACTTTTTAATATTTGTTAGTTGGTTTCGAAAGATGCCTAGTGTGTTTAGTAACTGGGACCAATATTCCTCAAGACAATGCAATCTTAACAATAATAAAAACAAGGCGACTGTTTACGACCGCAGGTGTCTAGTGTGAGCTTTTTTTAAACTGGTAACGTAAAACAGTAATGCTGACAAATTATTACAGACGTGTAAATTTCTTCGTAATAGCGAATTCTTGTTGCGCTATGAAGAATGTAGCTACGTATGTTAAGGTAAACCGACCAAATTGAACTAATTAATACGTTATATTAAAATTCGTTATAAGGAGTTTATACAATATATTAAACTTATATAATAAATCAGAGAAGGGAAACAAACTAGCAAACATAGAGGAGAACATTAAATATATATTTATGAAGAAGAGAGGTGGGTTTAACTTGTAACTTTCCGGTTTGATTTGCAATACAAATTGCCTTTAAAATTGGATTAACGTTTTATTTTTCAAGATTGTATTAAGTAATCAGTTTATAAGCACCTTGTGCCCCATTTTCTTTCCGAGAATAGGGGCGGTATTAAGCAAGAAAAGGTAAAAAGATTACGAAAACCGCAGAAAGTTAATCAAATACATGTCAAACATGAAAAGGCTGTGTGCGAGAAAATCTCAATTTTAAATCCGAGCTGCCGTCTCCAGTCAGCTCTTCGAAGCGCACTCGATTATTCAGATTCAGGGTTTAAGTGAAGTGAAGGGAAGGTCGCTATTTGCTGCTAACAAACGTGAGGCACATAATACAAGGAAGCTTAGGACTTAGGGGAGACATTTTCAGAGCGCTTGTCATCGGCGCCGACGCCCGCGTCGCCGCGTCTAGAGTGCTTAGATTCTTCAAAATGGATAAAGACAGCTTACCGTTACCGCCCCTGCGCTGCGGTGTGGCTGCGGCTGGAGGCTTAGGTACGGTCTGTTTCTACTAAGGTATGGTGGAGGGTTAAGTATGTTGAACAGTCTTTGTGATGTTTGATGGTTTACATTTGCAATTCAACCATGTAATACGTTTTTCTTTCAAAATATATTTTCCATACAAGCTTTCACAAAATATGTACGCATTCAGTACTGAAATTTGACCAACGCTCCGTCAATCTACTGTTAGTCACCGAGGAGTTTTTCTGTATACCTTCCGTGTTTCCATTTCTAATGCTGTCACAATATTTAAAATTATATTTTCACCGCAATTTGGCAGAGATGCAAAATTTCAATTCAATATTGAGCAAGCGGTAACTAATGCAAAATGGAATTGCTAAATCTAGACAACCACCTGTTCATACAACAAAAACGGTGAGTTAAATAGAATTTTGTAGGTACACTTTCGGCTGGCCGTTGCAAGGCAAGCACAAACTATCCGCAACTAACTAGCAACCGTACGGCTAACCACATAGTGCCGTGGTTTCTAAACACTAGCTTACACTTTTGAGAGCTAAATGATCGAAGGGCCATCTGCGATTTATTGTCCAAGTAAATCTTGCTACTATCCTCCTGATTCCCGCATCACTATCCGGAAGCCAATTCTATTTGAGATCGATAATGAAATGTAAATCAAGCTGTATCAGTGATCGCAGTCTATTGTTTGCGTCACCTGCGACTGTAATGTCTCGTCAACAGATGTCAACTCGTGTCGACGCGCTGACACCATCAGCTGATTAATTGCGTTGATGTAATATGATTAATTCTAGTTGACCGATGATACGATGTTACTTAATCGGTTTTAATCAACAGTGGAGTCCATTAATTAACTTTTTGATGACAATGGACAGATTTTTGTAGAACTAACCCGACTGACCTCTTGTACGACTGTGATAGTATCCGGAACAATAGCTGGTCAGAGTCACTTTAAGGCTTATACTACTTCGTTCCAAGAAATCGTATCACTTGGGCTCCGAGAGCTTGTTTAAAAAGGAATGGATATATAGATCTGAAGTACTACCTACTAAAGGCTTCTGATTTTAAAAGGTTTTAAAGTGACAGTAAATTTTAGAGCAACTGTAAAATGGTATTTATAGTGAGATTAATGCAGCCAGAGAGCCTGAATCGAGATCATCAAATTTTTTTTATCTTTCTATAGTATGCACTAGATACTGCGGAGCACAGTTTGTATGTTATAAATGCAAAAGTGTGTTGTTTGTTTGTTTGTTCTTCTTTCACACAGCAACGCAGATAGATAGTTAAAGGGTGGCGTAGTTTTTATGCAACTTTTTATCTCGGATAGGTGCATATACAATTCCTATGGAATACTAGTCGACGCGGTAGAAACTGCATGGCGCAGCTATTGTGCAGAACATACAAACATGTATGATTTTCAAGTTGGTTTCAAGTAATGCCGGCCAATAAATTTGTAACAGATTGGAATAAAATTGAGTACCTACCATAATGCCCGATATGTCTACATTTTTATATTTTAAGTTTATTTATGCATCAACAACCACATACCTATTATATAAATGTTACAGGATTAATTGTTGACGCCACACTAATCGTAAATCAAACATCTCTCGAGAAGCTTTCTGACCAATTTACCAAAGCAGTTATTGATTATATCATTCGAAGACAGAAATTATAAGGCAAATGGAAAAGCAAAAAGAAGACCTCAGTGATTTACCTTTTTCATAAATCTAAATATAATTTTAAGCTTACAGAAGCAAACTATGTCATAACGTACTACTTACATACTTAGGCTGGTATATTCAATAAGTTATCAGTGTCGGCATAAGACTTTGACTGGAGCCTTTTTGTTACCTAGCGCTTAGCTTGGTTCCATGAGCACTTTTTCACTTTGAAGTGTTTCGTGACAATATTATAAATGTATGGAAACATAAATTGTGGTAGTCGCTGGGCAACTTTATAATAGTTTGAACAATGTGACCAGGAGGTCCGAAAGCGCGGTTTTCTAAGAGAGAAAGTGCGGCTTTCTTACTTTTATTTAATTGGTTAAGAAAACAAACCTTCGAAAGGTTAAAGTTATCAGAAGTTATATAACCTTTCCCTTAAGTGCCTACATATGTACCTAATCATATAAAGTGACTGTGCTTTTTTTACATTAATGTGAAAGCCATACCTGTAATTTAATTGAGTTGAATAAACCTTGTCACGTTGAAAACGGTAACATTTCTGGTGGACCAAAACAATACAAACCAATTAATTCGAAGAACTGATTGATCGAATTGTTTTTTATGTGATTTACTGTTTGGACTACCCTCGAAATCAACGTTTTCAGTTGAAGTATTGAAATGCCGACATCAGTTAACACAAAAATACGGTAGAATCGAGAACCTTTTAATTTTGTAATTAAAAGTACGAGGTACTTGTGCGGGATACCATAAAAAAGTAGAAACTTAGGCGACGGTTTTCGTAGTAAATTAAATAAACCCAAGAAGGGTTTATTTAATTTTCCCAACCAGGGGCACGTTTCAAAGGGTGGCACGCGGCACCCACGGGGTCAGAACTTTTGAGAGGACACTTCTAGAGCTTTAAGGAACACTTGTGGCAAAAATCAGCTTACAGTGAATTATTTTCAGGTTTGGCCTAAAATTTGCATTAAGTAGTCTGGGCGAGCTGAGGCGGTTTTCACCTTGATTGATTCGCACCGCGGTGCGAATTTTCGATGAGCATGTCCTAAATTCTATCCCGCTTCAAGCTCTTCCTGCCCTTTGAGAAAAGATCAAGTTGGTCAAGTGAACAAGGGGTTATATTTCAAGGACTTTATGAGTGATCCTGATTCGTATCGAGTCGTTAGCTCCAAGCTTATTCGCCAGATTATCAACTTGATTTGTCTCGACTCGACTTTCGAGTTCTCGATACAAATGTCGAACATAGCACCATTAAAATAACGTTCGTAAGAATATTAGTAGCTGTAACGTGGCTGATACGACGTCATTTCTATAGAAATCGGCGAGATCCATTTGATAAACGAAAAATATTCACAATATCGGTATTAGGTGCTTCGGATTGTTTTAATCTAAAAAATTACAACTTATTTTGTATTGAATCATTTAAATAACGAAATAAACACTGTTTCTATGCCATGATGACTTTTCAGTTTTTTAAATCCACGTTATTTTCTTTCACTAACCAATGTTAATATTTTTTTAGATATACTTCAGCTAAGCAGATATTATGGCGAGGCGTTTAGAAATACACCACAAAATATACGTAGTTTGGCGATACTAATACAGCCTTACCAATTACAACTATTTGCTTAGCTTAGGTTTGATAACGACTAGTCTACACTCCACACACTCCACAAGGAAATGCGATGCAATAAAAGGCAGCGACGATGGGAGTTGTTTCTTCTAAAGCCAACAGCACACCGGACACATTTTACTACAGCAATTGTGGCGCCATAATTAGGACCCTATGCCCCAGTCCATATATATAAATACAAGCACGCACACCGAGGATGCATTTGTAGCGGTGCAGAATCCTTGGTGTTGCTTGCGCGCAGACAAATGGGAGCGTTAATTGTTGTGCCAAAATAATTGCTCTGATACAAATGTATGTCCAGTGTGCGGCCGGGCTAAGTAGAACCACAGAATAACTAATAGTACAGAATAACTCACGTTGTTGCGTCTAATAATAGAAATATCTGGCCTTAGTTGTTCTAAGGATCTGGTCGCTTTTGTTCAAGTTTTACTTTTTAACTAAGCCTAATGATAAAGTTATCTTCATCACTGGCCAGGTTCTGGTTTCTTTTGAACACTGACCCAATTTTAACCATGGTACGACAGCGTTACGCGTACGATAGACTTCGGATATGATTGTTCAACAATTATCTTCCTAGGTGGAAAGACATTGACATGAATGCTGATCGAAGTGGGCCAAGCGCGCGGAAGTATGTGCGATGCACCTATACCGGGATCGAATTAGGGCTCTACACCAATAATTGATACTTGAATAAGTTATATTTGCGGATTTCCATCGCTCCGTACTTGGGAGTCCTGGTGGGCACTGACTGATGACAATCGTTAAGTAACGTCAGAGGGTGTTGGGTGGCCAGACAATCCTCACACCAGAGCCGGCCCTCATGATTGCAATTATCACCACGTAAAATTTCCAGTTTTCATGCTAAACTATATAATAACTAATTCGTGTTTTCTACGGTCTCCCGCGAGACTGGCATGCCCTAGCGCGGGGCCTTATATCTATTTGTGGAATTATATTATACTGGTTTCTATATTTCGTAAAATAAATTATTTCCTTTAATGATGTATTCGTCATTCGTCGTATTTATTTCAAAATATCGTATTTTCATGAACACTTAAATTAATACATTATAATGAAATCATTATGAATCTCAGAATTGATATTAACTGCTAAGCGAAGAATATAGATTGTTGAAATTTTGCCATCGAGTGTCTTGCCAGGTTGTCCGTTCTTCTAGATTGGATGTATACCGTAACACACGCACCACGCAAACCAACTAGACTAGACTGTTCATAGACTGACTGGGACTCGACATTCTCGACATTTTTCGAACTCATAAAACGTACAAAGATTTATTAAAGCACCACTTTACTCAATCGTGCCTTTGCCTGCGACTTGACGAGACTTACTAACTGATTGACATTTGGAATGTTTAACATATTTTTTATTCAAAAAGTCAAAATACCTAACTAACACTGGCTGAATGCAAAAACAGCAAAATAACGTAGCGTGCGTAGCTCAGCCAGCAGCGCAGTGTGTGGCTGAATCGCCGTATCGAGCTATGCAGCCATCATGCTTATCGTAATCATGTATTACTCGCGCAATTATTTGTGCACAGCCAAAACTACAAAAGTATACAGTTGTCTGCTCAGCGGCTGAAATCTAAAATCAGACACCCACCATAAAGATAATTTTGTTGGACATAAAACAAGGTTGTTTTCTCACCGATAAGACTATTATCGATTATTATCTTTCGACCTACATCAATCGCAATTTCTAAATCAGTATTTATTGATAAACGCACCTGCCATTTAAACGTACGGTTTTTTTAGGATACTGATCTTCCGCTGAACGCTGGAGAGCCACTTCCTGGTCCTCAAGTGTGTTATCTCAATAGCTTGCCGGCTAGAGACCCTTTTTCCTCAAAATTCATTGTTCTCGCAAAATCAAAACATCAGAGGTAAGTCAGCATAAAAAATTCACCATTTTTTTTCAATTTTCTTCCGTTGGTTAAATAAAAGACAAAGATATTTATATGATATTTATATTTATATTCTGTTTTGTCAATAACTAGTGAGCCGCCGAGTTCGAGTTGGTTTAAGTTACATTTTTACACTGATAGAAATAGCTTAAAATGTTTAAGTTCCGTAAACTTGCGCTATTGAATTACCGACTTGTACAATAATATATAGAATTATGCTTCGTTTGCCAATTTCATAGAAATAGGTAAGAAATTTCGTGCTCAGTACGCTCGCGCTATTGAAGTAACTGGCTTTTCCAATAACATTTGGAATTTTTTTGCCACTCTTATAGAAAGATCTAAAAATATTTTGCGCTCGCTACGTGGTGACATTTTGGAGATTTATATTACACTAGGAGCGCCCCGCGGTTTTAGCCGCGTTAGCTATTATCCCACGGGAACCTAAGTAAGAATAAGTGAGAATATAATTGAGATGAGATTTGCCACACAGATAAAAATATCTAAAAGGAAATGTACTCGCTACGCTCATGACAAACAGAGCATTAATCAACTGCAGGCATTACATGGACAACAAACCTAAATAATAACTATGTTTTCTTTAACCCGAAGTATATTTTGACAAAAGTTTTATAGAAATTTTGATTAATATAACGTGTTATAGTTTAGTCTAAGATTATTTAAAAATAACCGTATTTTTTCTAATAATGAGTAATTTAAGGTATTTTCGCGTAATTTTTGATTCGGTTACAGACTTTTCTGTTCACTGGGCTGTTGAGATGCTGTGAATTTTCTCCCGATCCTAAAATGTCGTATCGAACTCTTGCAATAGAACAAAAAACAGTACAAGCCCTTGCCTTCCGACCTCCGGAGGACGGAGCATAACAAACTATATCACAACCTGCCTCAATAAAGAAACGACAACAACTGGTATTAGCGAACATTTCGACCTCTTAAAGTGCAGCAAGTGGTATTGTGACTATTCAATACCTCTCTTTGCATTCGACGATTATCCGAGGCGATGTCGCTCGGGCCGCCGCAAAATGTCGCCATCGCAATACTTTACTTTGTGTCGAGTTGTTATTGAGGCTTCACAGTAAGCGACGGCCGTACTCGTGGCTGCTGGCTTTCTATGCCGGAATTGTATTGTATTCCTATTCCTTGCATAACTTTGTTCCTTTTTTTTTCTAAGGATGTATTCACGATGGGTCACGATGGTCCGCATGGACAATTGTAAACAATACCAGTGTCTAGACTTGTAGATATATGTTGATGTTAAAGAGTTTATGTAACACCTAAACCATATTATTTGAAGATGACGTAGCGTGAACTTCAAATTCCTTTGTGTTCATTCACTCGTAATATGACGTGCCAAAACCTATTTGTCATACATCGGTAAGCGTAAGATGTATCTAAAAATAGCGATTAGGTAATTCGGGATCAGTCTGGATAAAGGAGCTTCGTTACGGAGATTTGGAATTTCGAAGTGCTAGTGAATTTCACTAGTCACGTAGGCCTACACCCTAATATCTCCGTGTGGGGGTCTAAGAACCTGAATGTCCTCTTTCGGAACACCATCGGCCACCACCACTATTGCATTGATAGAATTAGTTTTTTTATTGAATGCGTATGTAACAATTGTTTTATCTATTAGTGGAATCGAAATTAGAAATTAAATTGGTATCTCAGAGAGGCCATGGTCGAGCGTTTAAATTTGTCCTTGAAGGCTGTCTCCGACAGCCGGCTGTCTTGTCTCGAATTGGGGTGATGCTAACTAGGTCAAGTTCAATGCCTCCAAGACCCAAGCGTGTCTCTTCTTCGCTAAGCGGAATCAATTCCAGTTGTCTCAACTTTCCGTGATGTATTCCTACAGATAAACGACCACCTCGAGCTTCTTGGAGTTAAGACACTTTAAGCTAACGTCAAGCAATTTTTGCATATACATTGAGTCAAAAGCCCAAAATGCTGCCAAGAAATTGGGCGTCCTCTCGAAGGTGAGAAGATTCTTCACATCGGAACAGCTGCTCAATTTGTATCAATCGCAAGTATGGAGTAGTGCTCTTACCTTTGGGACTGTTCAGCCGAATATTAGATTGAGGCACTGGGGTCGATTAAGATGCGAGCCAAGAGGCTCATTGACAACGATGCATTAGTTGAGGCAAGGTTGCCGAGCCTTGAGCATCAATGCAGGGTTGGCAGCCTATAGGTTTTTAATCGGATACATTTTGAAGAGTGTGCGTTGAAATTGAACAAATTAATTCCACAAATGGTGGAAATTCCACCTGTACGCACGAAGCGGTTTGCCTTCACATTCGTTATGCGTGCCGCAAAGGAGTGGAACTGAGTCTGTGTTTCTTGGTAGTTACAACCTAAGAGTCTTCAAGTCACAGTGGATAGGCTACTTCTAAGTAAGCGTGCACCGTCGTAGGCCGTATTTTCACTTAACATCAAGTGAGATAGTGGACAAACGCGAACCTATTTATTAATAAAAAAAAATTAAAAGTTTCAACGACAGTACCTGAGATTAGAACGAACACTCACGGGGACTCTATTTTCTAACTCTATGCATTCATAATATGTAGTGTATAGTGATCGTAGAGGATTTATTATTAGAGTGTGGTGATAGTGTGGCATGACGACCTTGTCCATTCTGGACCCAGACCCTAACTTTTCATAACATTGTCTCGATTTTTTTGCTTCTGAAATTGTTTTGTTATTTATAGAAGTATTTCAAATATGAAAAGAAATAATATATGTACATAATAAATATACATACATTTAAATTGTTAATATCACAACGTCTCCTGTCTATTTCGTACATTGTTTTAAGGAATACTATATTGGAGGAATATGGAGGTGTCAGATCGATGCCGCTGATTATTTGGGCTTAGATATTTGCAAACTACCTATGCTATATTTATCAGCTTACGTAATCTGTTTACTTAAAGAAACCACGACTTGACGATTCGAGAACTTGCAAAATCTAGAATTTGACCAAAAACTAATTTGACATGTCTTGTCTACCTAGCTGTCACTTTTGTAAAGATACTGTGACTCGGCGGCTTGATCTCTCTGACGAGGCTCGTAAGTTAATATAAAATATGGAGTCGTTTAGGTGAAATTTCTTATTTCATTTTGACCCATATCTCGTACTGTCCATTTGAGTTGAATTTTTCCTTATCAATCAAGTTCCCATGACAATACAGTATTAGGATGTATTAGGCCGTGATATTTTGGTGGTAGCAAACTGATAAAGACGAAAGGTAGGGAGCGGTCTTGTCAGGGTCTAAAAGTAGATGTATTGTGTTTCTGCTTATTTTAATCAGTTTGCAGCACCAAATACATGTTTTCTAAAAGCTTTTCAGGAAAAATATGTTTTTGACCAAAATCTTATTTGTAATAATCAGTGAGCACCATGAAACATGAGGTAAACACCCATTCAATATTATTCCGATTCGATATAAAGGCGAAATTAGCCAATCGGAAATATTTTCATCAATCGTAATACCCGAGGTTTTTTCCTTACCTGAACCATATAATTTATTCTGTGGATGTAGGTACTATTAAGTATTCTGTGCTTTTACCAGACGCCTTTAAAGCGAGCGTAGAAAATACTTAAGTCTTGAACACCTAGAGATTAATAAACTTCAAACACTAGCTGTTACACGCGACTTCGTTCGCAGCGTTTTTTATTTATATAACAATACTAGCTGTCACGGCGAACTTCGTACCGCCTAACAGTCAATGAATGTGCATGCTTAGGATTTTAAAAGTAATAAAAAATAAAAATCGGGGATAACAGATCAAATGATTTTAATATGGCTATAAATTAATAAAGGTCGGTGATAGAAGGGTGAACATCTTGGGTTGTATGTATTTTTAACGCCACATATTTAAAACTAAAAAAATTAAATCCAAAAAACTTAAATAAATGTTTGGGGTGGGCCACCCTTATCACTTAGGGGTATGAAAAATAGCTAAAAACCTATTATCAGACCTACAGAATATACCTGCATATGAAATTTCATAAAAATCGGATAAACCGTTTCGGAGGAATATGGCAACTAACATTGTGACACGAGATTTTATACATATATATATAGAAAGATTAAACAGGATTATCATATTACTTGGCTTTGGCTGTTCCATTTAAATTTACAAGAAATAAATAAGAAAGGAAACAAAAACCGGTCATGTGCGAGTCGGACTGGCGCACCGAGGGTTCCGTACAAATCCCCGAAATAATTGGGTAAGATAACTGAATCTCATAACTATTATACAAGTGAACATGGATCTCACGAAAATATAAACTGGATTGACCTAACTTTGCCTACGTAACCTAACTCTGCCGCTGGACAACTGTTGTCCCCATACATCGACAAATGTCGTAGACAGCAAACATTTACGAACATTTATTTTAAGGTACGAAACCCTACAAATGAAACGATGTTGCGGGTTCGATTCTCGCTGGGTGTTTGTAGGACCATGGTCCTCGTAGTTTCTGATGCCCTAGATACAAGGAAGCCTATTTTGGGGTCAGGTCATCAATGTATGAAATTTTGACGCGATATAATTAAAAAAAAAATAGAATAATAATACGCCACGATCAAAAATCAACAACGATCCTGACCTGACCCCTAATTAGCCCCTTTACCTAGAGAGAAGCAACTAAGAGTTTCAGTTCTCTCTAACAAGCAGATTCAGAGCAAATACTTGATCTTCCCACAAATATTTGCCGTACGCGGAAATAGAATCCACAAACTCACGCTTCGCAATCTGCTCATCCAACTTACGCCTGCTATATTGTCAATCACACTACAATTGTGTAACCAGCACCATAAAGTATCCTAGATTTAACAAAAACCATAGATAAGGAATTATTTTTATAGACGTTTGCCACTATGAAACATCTCGTCAGCAGGAAACTAGGTCAGATAAGTATCCGAGTATATCAGGTCTTGCAGTGGCAACTAAACTGCGACATGATGGGGGGGAGGCTTGGGGGGGGGGGGGGGATAAGTCACAAGGAATTATGAGGGCTACAAAATACACAGTGTTTATTAGAACGTCTGCAATAGGGTAAAGTTAAGGGGCATCCACACCGCAGTTAACTTTTGTGGAGCAACACTGTGCAACAAAGTAAAGGTAACTGCCTGTTACTTTTGTGGCTGCTTGTTACTATTTCTTGTATGTTACTCTTCGCGTCCATACCGCTAATAAAATAAATTAACAAAATATAACGAAGAGTAACTTTCAGCAACAAGCGAGTTCTCAAACTTCTGCAGGCTACAGACGTGTCTCATTTGTCGACATGGAAGATAAAGAACTGATCATAGCGACAACATGTTTTCTCATTATAAATAAAAAGAAAAAAACTTCGTTCGATTTGGGTCCGCAAAGATACATTCTCAAAAAATGTTATCGATAATTACCACAATGTTACTAACACGGCAACATATACTTTTTTGTCATCGCAAGTCGCTCAGAAACTTAAGACATAGAGGCTTACGTAATTTTTGTCTGTGTATCTATAATTTTTGTCTGTACTACTCAATTTAATATTTGAGTAAAATAATGAACGAACAACCGCTATGAGCTATCGAAATGACCCCGAGCGAAAATAAAACTTCAATAGCTCAACTTTAAATTGAATTTAAAAATAAACTATGGGCGGCTATCTCTTCCAATCACCAAAAGAAGTTATCCTTTTCGTGCGCATTCTAACAGTACGCAACATGTAAAAAATACTCCATAAAATTCATTACAAAATGAGCGATAATTCAATAAACAGACATTATCAAGAATTTGAAAATAACTTAATTTTGTTTAATAATATTCGTATTCTAAGCTTGATTTAATCTTTGGGGTGGCATCTTGAAGCGGTTTGTAAATGTCTTTTCATTTTACGTTTCACTTAGAATTCATTCTGACTAAAATAAGAAGAAAAAGTTTATTTCAAAGTTATTTATTATTACGCTTTTATTATCTGAACCTATAGTACCTACCTATTTATGTAGTTTACACTTTCAACGTAACTATCAATTCACCACCTTCAAGACGTCCAATTTACTTGAACACACGTATTGAAGACCGATGGATGACAATACAATACCTAATAATAATAAAAAAGATAATATTTAAAAAAAAAATATTAGCTCGTTATAATAAAAAGTAAGAAAATAAATAGTCAATAGGTATAGATTTACAGACAATGATATTGCCTACAAAAAACCAGTAGCCTATAAGAGTTATTATATTTCAGAGCAATGGGCACGTTTTTTCCCTTTTTCAACTCATCGTGAAGTCATTGACATTGACCTCGGTGTCGAAATTTCTTTTGTGAAAGTCTTCAGGAAAGATTTCAATGGCCTCAAGGCGGCTATACTCAGCTGTACAGCTAACAATGTTATTTTACGACAGGAAGGGATATTGCCATGGGTGCCAAAATGGAAAAGTGCCGAGTTGGGAATAAATCAAATAATGATTATTGTAAGTACTTGAGTAGTTGGCGTATATTTTAAAGGTCCATAGCCATGTCAATACCGTCCACTTGATTAAAGATTTTATTAAAAGCTCTATTGTCATATGTTACTTTACTGTTCTCTGTAAAGTAACATATTACAATAGGGGTCTTTAATGAAATCTACTCCGACCCAATATCCCTTATTTTTTGGAAAACCGTCTTTAATAGAAATCAAGACCAAGGTTAGGGCCGGAAGAGATATATGTACATAGTACAGTGGTGGTTTACCATCCATCTCAAAGCGTAATTAGAGATTTAAACCACTACCACAGAAGACATTTAATTTTAGTACTGGGTACATACAGAATGGACAATGTCCACCCCTCGCGATGCGCTTCCCTGCGGCTCATCATCGTCATCATCAACACATAACGTCCCACTGCTGAGCACGGGTCTCCCCTCACTTTCGTGAGGAGGATTAGGCCATAATCCACCACGGGGGCCCCGTCCGGATTGGTAAGAAACATACCTACCTCCGAAATAATTCTCGGGTATCTATCATTAAAATTTACCAAAGAGAAGTATATCTGCATAAGAGTGTAAGAGCGGGGCCATTTCAAACAACGTTTTCCATTAAGGGAAAATGAATGCTACTCACTGCTGAAATTTAATTAGACAGTGAGTGCAGCATAATCTCACTATCATATCTAGACGCACGCCCCGTGCCCGTTTCATGAAGGTTGATATATGAATGAACGAATGCATTATTATAATTCACCAGTATTACCTAAAACTCACCACTTGTCTAACCACTTAGAAATGGCTATATTGTACGTCTGATTCGACAAAAGGTGTATACAAATCAATAAAAACGTTACACGTTCATAATTCATGGAATATCAAAATGCTAACGGCGCATAAACTTACCATGACATAGATGTAAACATTTAAATTATTAACGCGAATCCACAAGGAAAACAGAATAAAAATAAAATCTATATACGTAAATCGTATGTTCAGTCCACTACAGCGACAAGGCAAAGCAACTACGCCGCCGGTACGCCGCTGCTAAATCAGAAATAACTCGTACTTGTCTGTACTTGGCCTATGTTTCAATCAAAACCCGCGTCTCAGACCACAACAGTCAAAACTTCAATATGAAAGAGTAAAACTTATATCTACCTACATATCATCTTGCCGTGGCATGGAGAACATGCCAACCCTGCCGCTAAACCGCTTATACGCATCGAATAGTAAACGATTACAATTTTATATTTTATTTACCATTACGTCAAATGAACATATTGACCATTACGCTTTGCTTTCCCGGCCGCCGGCCGTCCCGCTCGGTTGCTGCTGTACACCGGATAATTTAAGACGAATATTCTATCACCAATATTGTGCATCATTAAAAAAACACTCGAAAAGAATACACTGCGGGTTCATTACTGCAATTAAATACAACCGGGCACCTTGCCAGCTGACGCACTTATATTGACATTGAGGCGTCACCAGATGAGATCTCAATTTAGGGTTGCCTCAACTTTCACATTCCTTGAGGGCGGACGAAACGGAAAAAAAATTACAATCTTTATTTAACTCACTCTGTTAGTTACGGATATTATAGATTAAAGGCAAATGATCTCGATCATGAACCTATTGTTGATGAGGGATTGAGAGGGTGACCTAGTTTCCGTTAATCACTTTATTTAAAATTGTCCATACCTGTGCGATGACAATTTAACATTTTATTAAGATAATGTAGAAATATATAGTTTTAATTCCCTTAATAATAATTAACTTTAACATTTCATAGTAATTTATAAACACAGCGAGTTGATCCCATGGCAGAGACGATAGTCTGACAACGGTACTCCTCCGTGATGTTCTCATTTTTATCAGCTTGCTGTACCGAAGGCGTATTTTATAAAAGCCTTTTATTGCGCCGATACGCGATTCAATACAATGAAAAGCGATGAATGCAATCGTTTTTAACAAGCTTGTTATGATGCACCAAGTAGTTAGTAAAAAGATCTGAAGTCTCCAAGAAAGATCCCTCACTATTATTTATTTTTCTCTGGAATCGGAGTTATTCAAGTTATAAGGAACATCTAATTATTTATAATGATGATCCCTTGTATGAGAAGTACTCGTAAGTTTGTTTACATATTGTTTTGTAGACTGGAAGTAAGCACACGGTCCGTTCCTTTTACGGGTTAAAGCAAAGAAGTTGCTATTATATTTGTGTAATGTAATAGGTACTTGGAAGCCATTCAGTAATATCGGTTAGTTAGTCGCAACAAAAGGGCACCATCTTCAAACTGTTTCCATTATACGAATTATACCAATGCCAAATCTGACAATGTAGACAGACAGCTGAAGATATAAGAGTTAAGAGTGGTTACATAAACCTATTATATTGATTGTGTGGTTATAACATTTTAATGGTGAATTTAAAATGGCAGTTGAGCAACGGAAACTAGGTCAAATTCAAAATAGACTCCCAAGATTTGACCTTAACGGACACCCATACTTACAGTGAGTTAAATAAAAGCTTGGAAAGGTATCGCTTTCCACGAGGACTGTTCCTCACGGGTCCAATCGTAGCCTTAAAACGATAAAAGGTTTTTAAAAGGATACGATTGCTGACACCATTAGCGCGTATGAAAGGCGTTAGGTATTGCTAAAGGCTTACATTTTATTCGATGGTGTTAGAAAAGGTTTTTCGGCGAAAATTTAATTAGAAGTTTTTTCAGCTTTGTTTTTTATGGTGCACGTATGTCCGCATGTCGTACTGCAAAGAAGTTGAAGGCTTTTTGCAATGTACTTGCCACCATATTGCCCCGAGATGGGATCGGGTTAAAATGCAGTAACAGGATTAACCCGCTAGTGGACAGTCTAGGGTTGCCAGTCGTTTTTTACTATTACTCTTGTGAAAACATATGTACGAAATGATCACTCGCTTTTCGATGTAGAAAAACCTAATAGTAATAATAGTAAAGAGTAAAGAATAAGAGTAATAATAAAGGACATCTGCGTACACTATTATCTTCGTTGTGTGTCATTTTCTTGTCTTGTCTTTCGACGTGGACGTGTTCGTTGTTCTGTGCAAATGTGTCAGAATAAATGTTATCTTTCATTTTTTTCTTCAATAATTGTGAACATTATTTCGGAGGCATCTAATCACTGACCCGGATCGGATCGGACTGATCAAGGCCACGTGGTGGATTATGGCCCAAACTTCCTCACGAAAATGAGATGAGACGCGTCCGTACTCAGCTGTGGACAGATATGGGTTGTGATTATGATGATGATTATCCTCCCTGAGGTTGGTTATATTTCTGGGATGTATAATTGTGTTTCTATAGCTTATTCTATAGAATAATTATTACCTCGATAGGAAAATAAAAACAAAAATTACTCATCACAAGAGCTTATAATCAGCACCGCGATTAAGAGATCATGACAAATTGGGTTTCGTTTCTTGTGTGTTGTGAAACTTGTGAAATAGTTGAAAATCTAAGTTTCACACGTCCAACCATGCATAACCGCCATAATTTTGCTCCGATAAATGCGAGCGTATCTAATACGGCACATGTTAGCCTAATGAATCCAATGATCGACAGCGGTAACCTAACTAACAACGTGCCCGTATCGCACTGCACACTGGCCTTGATCTCCATAGTTGCATAGGTAGGATATAATATGAATGACAAAAAAACAAACAATAATTATATAGTAAGTCTAAGCGATTTAGCGATGGATCAAAATTACCAAAATCCCTACAGTGGTAATTCCACAGATCTCCTAAATCTATGGGTCATACAGTCTAATCGAGGATTTAACACGTTCAGTCCTGCAAACACATCTGTCGTGTTTTTCACAACTTGCCGCGAGTGCGGGAAAACACAACTGTTGTGTTTGTTGTATGGGAAAACACTATGGAGAGCGCAGAGCCGCACCCGTGGCTAGACAAGAAAACCGGCTTAGCAGTCAAAGTGTTAACCTTTTCAAAAATCTATAATATATACCTTAACAGAAGGCTATAAAGTACTTTGATCCCTTAATCGAATCGAATCGATCCCGATCCCAAAAAAAAGTTGACCGGCTCGAAACTAAAACTTATAAAATAAAAATACACTGACGATCCCAGTTCCTTTTTTAAATAGCTTTTATTTAACTACACTCGCATGTCCTGGCACGCATGTCAATTTTGACCCGTGACAGCGAGCTGGTCTAATGATAGAGACGGACATGGAACTCCTCGGTGACTAACCGTAGTTTGATGGCGTTTGGACTTATTCTGATCAACTTGCAGTACCGAATACGTATTTTATAAAAACTTGGCTGGAAAAAAAAATATTTTAAGGTATCCGTTTACCCGCGTTTTAAGCAATGATATTCTTATTTCGATATTGGAAAAGTTTTATACCAAAGCCGGATGACCTACATAATATGAATATGAATTCACAGAATAAATAAATAGTACTCTACGGCGCACCGCAAACGAACAGACGGATTTAAAATTATTTTTGAAAAAAATAAATACTAAAATGATATTGGAAAAGTTTTTTCACCGAAGCTTGAACACATCCACAAAATGAAATAAAATATAGTACCTACTCTAAGCCGCAGACGAACAGATTTAAATGACGATATTTTTTTTATCTAAATTCACACATCTGTATTTATTACATTCAATGTTATCATTATCCATTTGTAGTAAAACCCAAAATCTAATAATGAATAAAAAAGATGTTAAATTTAAATTAGTTTTGTGCGTCATGGGTTTTGGTTCTGTGGGTATCAACCCTCAAATGCAATTCCTGATGTTGTTTCTTGTAATCACAGTCGTGATTTGCTTTGCCCGCAATCCAGTTACCTGATATAGGTACGGGTACGGATCAGGAAACCTACCCGCTCTTGTGAAATAGGTCAATTTCAGTTCCCATCTACTTTGGTATTTCTAGTAATTGTTGGTGCTGTATTATACCTATGTGCGGTGAAAGGAACTATGTGCCTCTGAACGAATTTACAGTGGACTAGGCAAGTATTTCGATAGGTATTTCTGTAGAGTAGGGGTACAACAGGACTACGATTTTAATAAATTGCTTGCCGTTACCCGAGATTGCGTTCGCATTGAACGTTTTGTTTCAATTCTTTTTTTTCACTTTAGTGCCACCTATTATCCGTTATTGGCAGGTAGGTACTATGCCAGAAATGGTGACGTTAATGCCAACAACTACTGTACAAAGTTTCGTTCGACTCAGCCGGATAAACGACGCCGAAAGTATCATCAGCGACATCGGCCCATGTCGTCTTACTGCTGAGCACGGGTCTCTCCCCACTTTCGTGAGGAGCATAGAAGACGAAGTAACAAAAAACTTCGATTTAATAGTATCTAACGTTCATTTGAAGCCTGATGGAACTTACGAGTATGTATGGACAGTTGTACTTTTGACAATAATGGTTTTCGAGCGCAGTGGTATACCCCATTTTGGATATACAGATAAAAAAATTATGCGTAAAAACTATTTAAAAAATAAGTTCAGTTTAGAATTCTGTTAAGTTATACTGAATAACTACACCACTGACACAGTTTTATAATATTTTTTTTTTATACTCACATAAAACAATTCAGAACAGAACGACTCACAGTCCGCCCTTTGGGAAGATTTGAGTGGTAAAATTTTGATGGGTGGGCGACCAACAGTCGGGTTGTTGGTCGCCCGCGTGGTCAGGTAAAAAAGGCAAACAATTTTTACATTTATAACAGTAGCGATATAAACTTCATAAATATAGTAAGTAGTAAACTGAAATTGTAACTTACATTGATCGTATTTGATGAGACTTTGCGGCATCGACAATGCATTTACCCCCTAGATGGCTTTGCGGCCAACGACGTCTGTCGAAACGATATTTGCGGTAGAGGAGATGGGAATTTGTCGTAGGCCCATACTTGTTAGTACCGAATTGCGATAATGGCGATTTGTGATTATACCCGGAACGTCAGATTTTAACTAACGTGTTTCCCATCAACGCATAAGCTTTGTCTGGATCGTTTTGATGCACGTAAGTTAGTTAAATTTACCAAACCATACTTTTACACTACAAAAAAAGTTTGTTACGGGAGAATGAATTATATTATTTTATCTCTCTTCCACTATATATGGTTATTTAATGTACCTAATAAAAATATGAATATAGAGAATTTTAAATCACGATATAACTCAAACAAAATTACGGTATTCTTTTATGGAACCCGCCCGAGGCTACGACGCGCAACATAATACATAGGTACCTTAGTAATTAAAAAAAAGCACGAACGATAGTGCTCGTACTGATACATGTGCCTAGTGTTCAAGTTTGCACGAAAATAGAAAATTCTCGCAGTACGGTAAGGTATACCTTATTATGAAAATGATTAAATTGCATTATGAGCTAAAAGCTTATGCTACACAGGAATACACACTATCGCAGGCGTTCCTTTGATATACTGGTATTAGGAGCCGTGCGATCTTATTCGCTGATGCGATAATATTATCGCCTTGATAGAAGTGGGACGATGCGTTCTCGCGATGATATATCAACCTATAATATCGTGTATGTGGTAGTAGGTTCCACGCTACAACAAAACGTGTTTTTCGACGTGTGTGCGCCGCTGTCTGCCCGTCTGTCACCAGGCTGTATCTCATGACCCTCATGACCGACAGTTCAAATTTTCACTAATCAGGTATTTCTGTTGCCGCTATAACAAATACTAAAAAATAGAATAAAATAAATACCCTATTTAAGGGGGCTCCCATACAACAAAGTGATTATATTGATAATCGATCTTGATAGTGGGAACAGGTAGACGCTTGAAATATTCACATAGTATTTAGTTATATATTCACTCTAAAAATAAATAAATAAATTTAAATTATTTTGCCGTTTTTATAGATAATGGTACGGAACCCTTCGTGCGCGAGTCCGGCTCGCACTTGGCCGGTTTTTATATTCAGATACCCCTACCGACCTGCTAGGGTTATTCGTCGTACCTACCTAACATAAAATGTATTTATGACAAATGTACGACTACATTGCACAAAGGCGATAATATCGCACCTATGTGGGGGAGGCCTAAAACCGCGGAATGCGGCAGGTTGCTTAAACTGTTACATTGTTGGTAAGTATACTTGTTCAATTATATAAACACAGTAAACGGTACAAAAATATCATTTGGTACAGCCAATTTCCTTAAGCATTGTACACAATGCATGCAGCTGACGTCACGACGGCGGCTGGTGCGAAATACAAACAGCAGCGGGCCTATCACGTGACCACGCTGGGGCAATGCCTTTTTCCGTCAATCCGTTAGTGTATCGGCTCTTATCACAGAACAAATAATGTTACTAACTGCCCATCGCAGTCTCGCTAACTAATGTTGCCACCAACTTTAATTTCGATCCAAACACCTATCGCTGAAAATTTGTTTGAAACATTGACAAAAGAGAAAAAGAAGACGGCTCGTTTCTACAGTGCCTAAACCAGAATAAACCTTAACATATCACGTTGAAATGTCAAAACTAACATTTTAAAAAGGGTGTGAAAAAAGTAATTTACATTTTATTTATTATTATTATTTTTATTTATTTTTTTACCACATAATTCCGCGACGCCGGGGGCATAGCCCCAGGTATGTTGACAGGTATTAAATGTTTCCGTCAAAGGCGGTGCATTATTAATTCAGTCGCGGCGGTAATGATCCTGAAGGAACCCCTTTAAATACTGTTAGTGGAAACTTGTAATTAACTTTCGATATTCAGTAGGGCTTCAGATAATTAACTGGTACGACTTTAGTACAGTTTACATTTACGTGCACGGAAATAATCAACAATTGTGACCTGAAAGTTTTAGCGTGTCGTGTGTGCCTGTCCCCTATAATTTAGACATAAGTATTGACTGTCTCTCTACCGCCACCAACTGTCGAGATAACTGTGATTACTTATTGGATTAAGTGGGTGGTCGAATTATCGACGCCGTATACTCTATTTAGTACACATACAAGTGACATAAAATAAACTTGAATCTGGCTGGATGTACAATCCGTGCGAAGCCAAAACATAATTAAATTAATTGATTAATTATCTCTGATTTTCCTTGTAAAACTAAAATAATGCCAGAATGGATTTACGGTAAAACTGTTATTTTGTGGTAAAATGTATATTGTGTATCGTATCAAGGCCATCTTATCCCTGGATTTTTCATTTGGTCATCTTACAGTAGGGGAGAGAGGGGAGAGAAAGAGAGAGAGAAAGGAGAGGAGGGCATTGCCACTTTTGTACGACTATTTATTCAATAAAACTATTTAAAAAAAAAAACGTTATAATTTTGTGTTGAAAATTACAATGAAAAACGATTTGTTTTTTTTTAAAGGCGCGTTTCAGTTTTTTTTCTATTGAGCAAATTACAATGTGTCGTGTTTTGAACCATTAATACTTCCAACATAAAGATACGTATCTTTGACATATATTTTCCTCTGGTCTTAAGTACTGTAATTTCACTATATTTAAAATACTGGCTCTACCAACCTCACTCGACAAGCAATCAAGCAACTATATTTGGAATTGATCGGAAGAGATAATCTCGGAATAAGGGCCCGTTAGTTTAAAGATATCTAATTTTCTTTTAATGTCTTTTTTATCAGAAACACATAATATGCGACGAGGATAATATAACTATCCAACATCTGAAATTATATCAGAAAAACGTGTAAAAATAAATTATTGGACAAAAATTACATTTAAACGGTTGGTAGGTACCTATATACTATACAAGAAAGCATTAGTAAAACGGAACCATTTGTTGCATGTTAATAACAAACAGTGAATTTTTGGCAAGAACCGCGAAAACAATGACTTTTGGCAATGCCCATTGATCGGAGCCAGTTCCAGAAATTTCCGCAATAAATAAACAAACGACAAACGCATTACATTGGAAATAACTTTGGAGAGTAGGTACAATACAATGTTTTTGATAAGTATGCACACAATTTCTTCAAATAGGTGAGGACAGTATACAGACAAATCAATATTATTTAGAAAAGCATGCGGTCAGCCGTCTATGGTATCTGGTCCTTCATAATACATAGTACGTTACGTACGTACTTTCATACATCTTAGTGATGTCCTATTATAGGACACGACATCGATGGGCTAGTCCAAAAACAAGTTTAACAATAACAATTATCAATTACAGAACCTATTCCCGATATAAACTGAATTAAATACTTTTTGCCTGACTGCCCAAACGGATAGTTGTGTTTTTACCAGATAGCTTCCCAATGACCTCCGAAGATCTTATCTCTATTATTGGGTACATTTTTTTAACTAGACATGGACGGTCAACGATGCGATGGCAGACGACTCACGATAAACTGCATAATTAGATTTTTGAAATAGCAATTTCCTTAATCGGAATTCGCATTCCGAGCCCGTCGATTTAGAAAAACACTGTATTTCCATCAACCCGATAGTGTTACTAATAAGGGTCAAGTTCTGGACAGCCTAATAATTACGGAACGAAGCTCGCGTATCTAATACCGAATAGAATGGATATCGTAACCGAACCGTGCTCGAGAATTAGTGTTCTGTAGTCTAATAATTACACGCAATAAGATCGGCGCAGGACCGGAAAGAGTGGCGTGCTCAGAAAATCTATGGCCATTGTCCAGCAGTGGATCGATACGGACATTATATGATAACGATGATGATAAGTAAGACTCATATGCTATTTGGAGAATTGAGTCTTACAAGGAAGAGGTACACGTGTACCGTTTGTACAGCAGCAGCAACCTTTAACGGAGCATGTTCTGTTGCAGTTAATTGGTTTTGGCCGTTAATTGGTATAATACTCGCTCCTAACTCTTCAATCGGACGGGGCGGCCGCGGCGGCGTGGAAATAAATCAGTTTGTCCAGACGTTTCAAATGAAAGATTCATAATTGGGTATGATTACGATAAGCAGACGCAGGTGAGCACAGCGACCGGCTGTTGTGATTCCACATCTTTGCCAATAAAAATATGTTTAGTCAAGGTCGGTTAGCTTTGATTTTGTGGAGAAAAGGCGGTCACACGTTCAAACGATCCGCATCCGTTGGCGGAATTAGACGAAGGAAAAAGAGAGGTGTGGAAAAGTAGAAGAAGCCGAAGCAGAGGATACAAAGAAGAATAGAAGCAGATGCCAAAGAAGAGAGAGAATAAGAAAAGAGAGAAAAGTGCGGAAGAGGAGAAGTTTGTTTCATATCATCTATCTAAGCATCTACGCTACGCGATCGAACGCATAACACCGGGATTAACTATTTGTGTAAATGAGCCCAGATTCTTTGGACCACACAATCGAAACAAGACAGCCATGCAAAAAAAAAACTGTCACTAAAAAACCAATCACTTTGAATTATTTCTAAAAGTTGGCTGCGAGTTCCATAAAAAAGATCCCAATCATGTACGACTGCAAATAATTGATGTACCCATTGGGAAACGGTATAGGTATATAATAATCAACAATGATGTTGTCGCCATCGTAAATATTATAATGTTGGTATTCAAATTCAACTAGATGCAAACTGGATGCCTTCGACAGTATCCCGAGGGCAGATGCCGAGCTGTGAAACAAGAACTGCATAAAAGCACTAAACAATTTACCAGCGATCTCATTGTCGCAAATTGGACTTAAAACTTTAGAGATTAAATTCAATCCAAGCGTCTTCCATACGCCCCACTTTAAGTTTCAGAATCTGAAATATCTCATTTTTTCAACATGTTTGCTTTTATTTTTTGTTGTAACACATTTTGTATGCAACTTGACATGATCGAGTTATTGGGGCCGTGGTTCTTCGGAAAACAGTGATTTTAAATGTGGCTTACATGGAAATTATTAGAATATAAAATCAGCAAAAAACACGTTATTATTCAGTCTTCCAACTACATGTTTTGGCTATTACATATACATGACTTTTTTACTTCCCTGCGTCGAAAAATTACGTATACATTGGTCTAAATTTCAGTTTATATAATTGTAATACATGTAAGTATTAACTATAAAACCATACTAAAATAATATCATTATTAGTATTACTTTACAAATTTCGGCAATCATATTTAGGGTAACAATTTAATGTAACTTAAAGAACTATGACAATCGTAAATATTGTGTTTTTTATTATTTGACTGAGTGAGGAGATGAGCACGTCGTTCACCTGATGGTAAGCGCTACGCCTGTCCATAACAGTTACAGTGCCACCCAGAACTTTGCATTGCATAATCTTGTGGGGCACTGCACTGCGCTCGTCCCCGTCGTACTGCAGAGCGCCGCTGTCGCTGTGTCCCCGTCTGTATAACCTTTCCCGTTCGTAAGCCTTTTAAATATTAGATTGCACGAATCCGTTTAAACATTTGACGTTTCTTTTCAAGTTACAGAGCTTTCTACAAATTATGAGCATTCGAAACTTTCAGTCTAGTTCGGCGTCTCAAAGTCATTTTCAGAGGCCGCATTGAAAATAGAGTTTGTGCACTTTGCTTATAGTATGTCACCCGGTACGGCTTGCCGTAGTATGCGGTATGCCGCCGCTCGGGTGCGGTGTGCACCCGACCGGGGTATTACTTCAAAGCACCCGCTCTCCCGTAACTGAGCGGGCGTTTTTCAATGAAACATCGCCGTAGGAGGTAGGTACCTGGCTTAAACGGTCTAATCAAAGAACCATGCACGCCCACTTACCCCTCTGTTTGTAGTACTATATCGCTCATTGACGATAAAAACGTGTTATCTCCTCAATATTATAAAGAGAAGATAGCACGCTTTTGTTGTAAATTAGCGTATATCTTCTGTGCTGTAAGATACGTGTTGGATCCATGGAGTATTTAGAAGATGCCCTTGGTACCTTAGAATATATATACGTAAAGTAAATGGTGTACTTACTCAGATCAATAGACTCATCAGATCCCAGAGAACCATCAACTTTCTGCAAAGAAAAGAAACATGTTTTAGTAGAGGGAATAGTATAAAACAAAACTTTTTTTTTTATACGAATGTAAGCAAACACGTGTGCAGAATCTTAGTACAGTGAGTATGTAACGATATGACATAATTATAATTAGACGGTGCAAATTCTGTCATTTACAATGGGGATGAGAATGACTTTATAGCTTTAAGGAGCCCAATGGAAGAAAAGCATCGATTAAACCCCAAGAGAAGAGAATAAAATTAAAAATAGAGAAAGAGAGAGAGAGAAAGACTGAAGAATAAGAATTTAGCATATTTAAAGAAACTAGGAAAAACGAGACCTGACTCTGGCAAATGCACTAGAAGTGCGACGCCAAAATCCACGAAAAAGGAAAAAAAAATTCCAGCTGTTAAATTAAGTTTTGGTTTAGTTTGTGCAAACAGAATTGGCAATGGAGGGCCGGAAAACCCCTCAATATAATATTTACAGGCGGGCGAAGTTCCGTGGCGAAGCCAGTAATCATAATTAACAATACATGCATTTTCATAAAAACAAAATTAAGTTATGCAATGGACGCACTAAATGATGGATGTTTCTAATCTACAAGCAAGCAACATGGCAACATCGATGCAAGCAACCTATGGCCACAATTAAATGAGCAAAGTTTAAAAAAGGAGTTAGTAAAAAACATAACACTCCTGGCGCATTCGGGTAAAAAGTAAAAATAAAGAAAATAATAACAGTGATGATATTTAAAAATCTATATTAAAAAAAATAGGATATGTGTGCTCCGTATCAAAAGTATGTTCTGTAACATCACCATAGTAAACGCTTATGCTCGGACTGAATTAGCCGATAAAGAGACCAAATATAGTTTCTGAAAGGCTCCTTCTAGAGACCTGTTTAAGCGGTTAGTCCGTGATTTTTACGTCCAAAAGGTGCATTCTACAACTGCATAGTTACTTTATTAATTTTTTTTTCTACGCCTACCGATTATATCCTTATCTATGTTTATCTATTTTATATTGTATTTATTAGTCTATTATCACGTTATATATTTATTTGTATTATAATAAAATATTCTAACACTAAATATCTTTAATATAAACTTTTCTCTGCTCTCTCGTTTTGCCACACCACCACCATTTCAGTTACACCTCTAGGATGACTGATAGAAAATGATACTTAGCATTAAGTACTCCTTGTACTCCATTTGTGTGCTAAAGAATAAATAAATAAATAAATAATGGAAACTGTCTACGACAACATCGCAGAGTGTGATGTAAATATTTTACTAGAAGATTTAAACGCTAAAGTAGGTAGAGAGGGGATAATTGTGCCCACCATCGGAAGAGACAGTAAGAAGCACGAAAAATCTAATGATAACGGAGTGAAAGTAATCAGTACCCCATCGTCAAAATCCATTGTTGTGCGTAACACAATGTTCCTTTGACATTGCAGGACGTCCTTAGCTTATTCGAGATCGATCGCTCGCTAATTTAGTTACCTACGAGTCCTACGACCAGACATTATCCAACGTTATTCCATCAGGATCAGGGCATTAGGCGACGTAATCCACACAATAAAGAGGGGTCGCTGGCCCTATCAGTCTATTCTCAGATGGAGGCCAGTGAATTCTTTAATCAGTCTTTTATCACTCAGTCGACTGGAGATAACAAGGCCGACGGATATATTTAAATAGCGGCAGCACCACTTGCATCTCACAATGACAACACGGTACATCTGGCGACTGGTGCCTATATTCTTTGACGCTTTATTATTGGAATAAGTGTAAGTATATTTCAAAATATTACATTTACATTAAACAACCCCCCAATCCATCATCATCCGTCATTCTATTTATTATAGAAATACAGATGACTGATATTAATGCGGTCACCACAAAACGATGTTAGTAAACTAATTGGGTAACAACTTATGACAAAGTTGTTCGATGGATGCTCCTACAGATAGGTACTGAATAAATTAATCGACTTGGTTTTACATCACATACACCTCACAACTTTTTACGGCAGATGGAATGCGTGGCGAGACTTGCATTTTATTCCATGTTTTGTTGGGTTTATCTTATTATATCTTTAAATGAGCAATTCTTGTATGTATATTATACATATAATAATTGGAATCTCGGAATCGGCTCCAACGATTTTCATGAAATTTAGTATATAGGGGGTTTCGGGGGCGATAAATCGATCTAGCTAGGAATCATTTTTAGAAAATGTCATAAAAAAAAATAAAAAAATACCGAGCAAAGCTCGGTCATCCAGGTACTTATTCATTACAATATTACAATTTAAACTTCGCTAGAAATTTCCGGCAGTTGTTCTCGGAGCAGTTTTCGTAAATTTTTGTTAGCATTGAATCTTTTCGATTGAAGCTTATCGGTTCCTTAGAAACTTTACGAACTCGAAAAAATTCACTTTCCACGGCACTTTAAGGCAGCAGAATCTATGAGATCCATTGGTTGTTCTATTGGTTTTTTAATACTCTATTACAGGTAAGTGCCCGCTAATTTCATGCGCTGAAATCAAACCCGTAGCACAGTCCTACTATTCCTACTAATATTATAAATGCGAAAGTTTGTGAAAATGGATGGATGGATGTTTGTTCCTCTTTCACGCAAAAACTACTGAACGGATTCGAATGAAATTTGGAACACATATAGTATATAACTAGGATTCAAGAATAGTTTACTTTTTAATCCGATAGTATGTTCCCGTGGGACAAAACGGGAACTACGCGAGTGAAACCGCGGGGCGCAGCTAGTATATATTATAATAATAGGTACAAGCCCGTAGTTATACAGTGATCGTAACCTCAAGGTAAATGGAAAATGTATCTTTTCAGATTTTTAAATGACTTGTGGTTTTACCATAAAATAAATTTTAAATAAGGTAGAGAGGACAAATTTAAATTTTAAAAATCTGTTTTGGAATCATATTTAAATGAGCTTCAATACACAGACACAGTGGACGGCACAATAGCTGAGACCTCTTTGTGTTCTACGCTACTCTAGTGCCTCTGATCTTATTACAAAGGGAATGTTTTAAACTGCTGCTGACTGCACTTTTTACAAATATCTTGGAGCTCGGTGGAATGCTTTAGCAATTTAATATTATTGTTAAAAATGTTCATGCCCCAAGTGGAACGATTTCTTAGAGCGGAGTGGGATAAGCCCTGACGAAAAAGTAATAAAAAGTTCTGAGCTTTAATTTTTTACTGAAGATTTTTGCCAAACCCGTATTTTAATACCCATATTCAAAGCCAGCCAGTATTAAAATTATTTGTATTCAGAAACATCCTTCAATTGTAATTATGGATAACATCATCAGATCGGATATGTATGTATGTATGTATGTATGTATGTATGTATGTATACAAATGTACTCTTCGGAACTCAGATCTCCTTCTCTATCGACGTCACTTCGACGACGTAAAATGCAATGTTGCGTTCAATCAAGTAGTAGGTACCTACAGTAACTTCATCATCATTGACCCATAACGTCCCACTGCTGAGCACGGGTCTTCCCTCACTTTCGTGAGGAGGGTTAGGCTATAATCCACAACCGGGGCCCGGTCCGGATTGGTGGATAACACACCTACCTCCGAAATAATTCTCGGGTAGGTATGTGGGTTTCCTCACGATGTTTTCCTTCACCGAAAAGCGAGTGATAAATAATACGTACACATGTTTTTACAGAAACACTTACTTAGTAACTTATAATAGTATTAATAAATAGTATTAGTATAATATGTAAATATTAAAGTACATTATCAGGAATTCTGGATTTAAAATAAGATTCTATATATTTAATTGATGTGTTTAATGATATGTCAAATCCAGCTATCCCGCTAATCCAACTTATACGAAAGTTGGGTCGATATAGGTATCTGATTGAAGACAAAAGTTATTTGTTACTTTATGACGCCAAAATGGCGATAGGTACTCATTTTAATAAAACGTGCTACAGAAACCTAGTGCGTTTGAGGTTAGGGGCTTTATGTTACAAATCTACCCGTAAAAGGGTGATCCCTTTTACGGGTAGATTTGTAACATAAAGCCCCTAACCTCAAATGCACTAGGATGCTTTATACCAATATCGATATCAAAGTTTCCATGGAAACCAACAAAACCGCCAGCGCAGCTAATGGGAAACTAGGTTAGCCAATGCTTTAACGTAAAATATTGGTGAGATCCAGCCTTGAAAAGTTTACACTTTAATTTATTTTTGTACAAACTAAAATACGCAGTCAAATAATAGCGCGTGACGTTGTCAATTAGCGTTATAAATAACCCCTGCTCTCTAAAAATACTCCGCTTCCAGACATATGTTCCAAGGTTGCTGTCCGACTTGTATTATTGATGCAAGCAACACAAATGCAAGCATAGTAGTACCTATAAGAAAAAATGTTAACGAACAGTACATCTTAATCTAACTAATCTTGAAATTTGATACGGAGGTCACATTGAAAGTTATGCCCTCCTGGCTGCTAATAAATATTGGACTTTGGTATAAATGTTATATTATATTTCGACAGGTCTCTTTTCAGACGACACGAAACAAAGAAGCTTTTAGACGCACCAAAGATGTATGGGGAGGATGTATGAAGGGCTTAATAAAGGGCAGCGCGCCCTATGGCTGAAATGTCAACTCATGCATTCTCCCCATCCACACATACGACGGTCAGACTTGGTCGTTGACATCTCAGTAAAGGTGCACTCTCGAGATGTGCCAGCGAGCGAAGGAGCGAGGTATTTTAGGAGTCAAATTAACAGACCGCATCTGGAACTCGATACTGCTCTCCAACAAAAATCGTCGATGTGACTGAAAACTGCTATGCTAAAGTGAAACTGGGCAGGGCCCATCTGCCGCATAAAAGCTGAGCATGTTTTGCTGGCATTTATTTTTCATGCATTAGGTTAGGTATCAGGTTTCCGATTCGCCCACCCAGACTCTTTTAACTTGCCGCAGCGACGAATTCTAATGTCAGTAGTCACTGAATGTAGGCATCGTCTTAATTGTAATTTTTCAGAGTCCATTTAGAGGATGCCTAGTTTAAGTGAAAACTGGCATTAGAGTCGAACTTATCAGACTGTTTAATATGATTAGTCGCGAAATTGAAGTTTGTTTCACTGACGGAAATTTATTGTACATTCTTCTGTTAGACTTACTACCTTTCATCCATTTAATTTCAGTCCGAAGAGCCTTCACCTCTATTTCTAAAGTGTTCATCGTCTCCAGTCGTGTAGCACTGAGATTCTCTTACCATAAAGTAACAATCTGATATTAGAGCAAGTATTATTACGTATTCCCTCCTGTAATGTTTCCACAGCAGACTGGAACTAGCGGAGGATATAATGGTTCATGTGTTGAACAATTGCCTAGGGAGAACAACAAGCCGAAAGCTAACACCAACTAGCAGCCTGATTACGTAAAACATTTCAGTAGCGATAGTAGTAACAAAGCGACAGCGTTCAAAACGCGATCGGCAGCAAAATTTCACTAGCTAGAATTCAATTTACGGTAACAAATCACCGGTCTATTGCTCCGGTGCTCGCTTGTCACGGAATGCACTTTGGCCATAGATCAGGACTGCAATAGATGGAAACAAACTCGATTGCTATCTAATCTGCAGTCCCCGACACAACACCAAAGTGACGATTGACAGCAATGATCGCAAGATTTCCGTCGGACGCAACCCTGTCGTGATATTCGTAATAAGGCAATGGATCTCTTAGGGAGTTAAACAGCAGCGAGAACGGCAACATGTTCTTAGTAGAAAACAACACTCTCAGGCTCTTTGAAAAATTTATCGATCGAAAGGTTGTTTATATTATAAAGGAGAGTATTTTCAAAAATAACATAATATAATACTAGGGTTTTAATTTCGCCAAGTATAATGAGTTTTGTGGCCAGCCGTACGATTTGAACTCCTTTGAAGTTGATTGGCGAGACTGCTCCCGGAAGGGAAGCGTGGAAAGAGAGGGAGAGAGAGGGATGTGAGAGTGTCAGTCTGGGATATCGAAATTAATGTAAAAATTTAAGTGGAAACTGCTTTAAACAATTGTTAATAATAAATTACCGTTTTTAAAAAAAATCTGTTTGCTTGGAAGTTATTACTGTTTGACACGAATAGGCTCCGCAACAGTTAAACCGATTTCAACCATATTTGATTATTACATAGATACTTAGGGTCCTCGAATAGAACATAATTATTTTTATACGATAAAAATTTACTGTTCCGTACGGTACGATTTTAATAATACTCAATGCGGGTAATACCGCGGAGACGAACTAGTAGGTAAATATAAAAAAAAAAAACATTTTTGGGGACTTTGTAACAAGATTCAGGGTGAAATTTGGTCATGCGTGAAAACGTTCCGAAACCAGCTCGGAGCATAACTTTAAATACGACATCAACAGGTGGAAGCACAAACTATTAGGTTATTCTGTGGTAGAAGTTTAAAAAGTCTGGCTAAGAAGAATGTCAACTTTCGCATCCAATACAACCACTTGTTACTTTCAACTCTCACAAAAAGCAATTTTCATGTAAATAAGTGAAACATTTTGCTCAATGAGCATCACTTCAAATCTGAGCAGTTTTGTTGTAGTGGGTTTCTATTGTTGAATTATATCTTCTTTACGCACGCTTGACTTCGGGAGTAAACTGGTGAATGCGTTACGAAAAATTGAGAGAAAAACGAAGAAAATAATAAATAAAAAAAAGATAAATAAAACTAAGTTAGTGAAGATAAAAAGAGAGAGAGAGTTAGAGAGAGTTTCGTATATTTTTTTAAATATCTTTTACGAAACATTTTTTTTTTTACTAATTTATTTGTTCAAGTTTTACATCTATTATGTGTCCCAGCACATATTTGATATTATTTTTATTACTAAAGTTTCTGGGTTTGTAACGAAAAATTTAGGTACGTGCCTGCACTGATATTTTAACTCACAACCCTCTCCTTGGAAGGCGGACGTTCTCCCACTAGGCTATCACTAAGACACCTGACAACCTGTAATATCTAACAGTGTCAGATAATTTCAATAATCGTTTTTAGAATTATTTCGGAGGTAGGTATGTTATCCACCAATCCGGACTGGGCCCCTGTGGTGGATTATGGCCTTACACTCCTCACGAAAGTGAGGAGAGACCCGTGACCAGCAGTGGGACGTTATGGGTTGATGATGATGATGATGAGTCGTTTTTTATTTTACCTACATTGGAAATTATTTAAGTAGCTTGACGAGTGTCTTTTGTTGCGTGGTGTAAATACTTTAACTGGCTGGGACAGCAGGCGCGATGTCCACGAATCGAGTCGATCACAGAAAGTCTCATAGATTACAAATTGAATTATTAATACTAACAGACACGAAAATACCTGTAATCTTAATTTAGACACGAAAAGACCTCTAATCAGACACACAAATAGGATAAATAGGTAAACAATAGAAATGCGCCCAGTCCATTATTACCTTTATATGCCAGTTACCTACACAATATTTATTTTCAGCTATGAATCCGTCAAATGTCACGCACGTAATATCTGTTACAGGATAATAGGATTTATTAATAGACTGTGTTAATACCTAATTTATTTGCCTTAGGATATAACCTTTTTAAATTTATATTTCAATTTGCGACGTTAATTAATTTAATATCATTGAATGTGTTTATTCAGGGTTTTAATAATAAATCTATTTGTCAAACGGTGATTTCAAAATAAATGTGAAAATTTAATTTAAAACTGTTATTTTATACGAAGCCTAGTCATTACTAATCAAAGATCGTGAATGGCCGTTTTTAGAATATTTGTTTGTCTGTCTGTCTGAAAATGTATCTCGAATGGACTCCTAAACAGCTCCACGGATTCCAATAAAAATATAAGAGATTAAAAGAAGAATTTAGAAGTTTACCTTACATATTCTATGTTCCATTTTGATTTCTTGTAGAGTTCAGAACATATTAATAATAAATTAGGTAAGTTATAATCACGCGGACGAAGTTGCGGGCACAAATACAGATGAGTGAAATTAGAAAAAATAAACTTTTAAGACGTGCAACATGGGATGGATCAAAACGTCAGTCGTCAAACATCACTACACTCGTGCATAGCACTTAATCCATTTTTCTGTGTCATGGCGCCTGATGCTCAATTATCGGGAACGACATCAGGAACTAACAATTGTAATGTAAATCTCGCATTAACATTACAATGAAAAAATGAATTTTACATTCAACTGCACTGCAGTGTATATACCTACTCGGGTTATCACGTAATCAATGATATCTTCAAACTGATTCACAGATCATCAGTTAACACGTTCACTGCTGAAAACACAACTGTTGTGCTTTTCATAACTTGCCACGAGTACGGCAAAACACAACTGTTGTGTTTGTTGTATGCGAAAACAATATGGCGCGTGCAGAGCCGCACCCGTGGCTAGACAAGCAAAACGGCACAGCAGTTAAAGTGTTAACTAATGAATGTGTAAATCAGCCTTTTAATCAAGCTTGTAGAATAAAACAGAACAGAAAAAGGTTGATTGTACACCAGTTGCAAAATGCACAAGGTATTTCACAAATAAAGTTAGTAGCTACCTCTGTTATCTTGTATCTTGTAGTTATGCTTGTAACACTGTTTATAATGATGTGCTTGTGACGTTGAAACAAGATACCTAGCTTCGCAATTTAAAGTTAAGTCAGTTTGGAAATAAAGTTAGCAGATCGATGCGGGTTCGTACAAAAACGAACAACTTCCGAGCAAATTAAAATTGATATACCGCCCATATCAGCGCGCTTCCAACATTGCCTAACTAATTATTCTTTAGACTAATTACTAATTAGTTTACTCTGTGGCTTCTGCAACACTTGCACCGTCTCCAAATAACCACTAGTACGAAAATTAAAGAATTAAATTACGTACGGTAATTAAATATGTATGGAAACAATCTCTAGCTGCTATACTATGCTGTTCCTGTCGAGGACTTACTCAGTGTCACGAATATAATGACCTTTCACGTATTCTTACCTAGTCTAAAAGCCACGGTATTGGAGACAACAAATGTCAGATGCTTATGACTGGCAGCCCGCGTCTTATTTTTTCCGCGTCACGATATCTTACTTAGATCCTGACCCCTAAGATTCCATGTATATAAGGAATCAGGAACCACAAGAATCATGGTCCCACAAACATCCAGACACGGAGCAAATAGGTACATGTGGTTCACACAATTCGTTGCCCTGCGTCAGCTTATTAAAGTACTTCTCTCTAATCTTCCCTCTCTTTCTTATAATGTCTGTATAATTCCTTTCTCTTGCTCCCTTAAGATTCAGGTTCATCATTGACTCTAATCTTTCATAGTCGGTTCACATAAAAAGAATTTCTCGCATGTTTTATTTTCCTTTCACTCCATTATTCGATTAAAGAACTTCCTTCCTATTAAACATACATAGGTACATTCTTCCGTTGGGATAGGCGGAGAATACATCTTCCCACATGCTACGATCCCAGCGGAAAGCAGTACACAAACTCCCTGACACCGTGTACTAGGTAAAACTAAAATTTATATCGTTATCGAGAGTTAAGAGAACAGTCTCTTGCCGATCGTAGATTACACGGGCGTCTGTTTTCTAGACGGGGGGTGGGGGGGGGGGGGGGGGGGATAACGTGACGTAACTCAAAAATAGACCGAAGAGAAAGAGAGAAAAAGGCAAAGAGATGGAGCTATATAAACTTCCATACGCCTTAAACTGGATGGATGTAACTGTTCGTGGTGAGGCCCCTGAACGCTGAACCCCTCAACAAGCTGGATGGTCTTGTAATTAAAATGATAATTTAAATTATCTTCTCCACTGACTTATTAATTAGTTTAGACAGAATTACTTTAACTAGAAAAGCTTCCGATAGTATTTATACAAACTACTTAATCTCTGTCTATCGGATTAGGAGCCAACTGCTTTTTAACTTTTTTCAAGTAGAATTTGAGTCTCCTAAAGTACTTCTCTGAGATAATCTAAGGTTACATATTTTTAGCCTTAATCTATTTACATTAATCACCATTAAGCTCTTCAGAATATAAATAAAGTGTAAAGTGACAAGGTGGTGAGGTAACACAATTATCTATGTCTGAGAATATAACCTTCTGAATTGCTGATGAGCCTGGCTCCAGCCAGGTATATGCCTGATGGAAAGTGACATGTGTTTAGTGCTTTTCCACGTTTCACACCTAGGTTCTGACACGTATTAACACGATTGAATGGGCAAAGGAAATTATTCATTTATTCGTAACACGCATTATGTAAAAGTGATTTATATTTTCAAAGATCTAATGCTAGGATATGTAAATACGTATGCACCCTGCAAGTGGTAACACGTGGTTTACAATAAATAAATTTGCATTGATGTTACAAAGATTTGACATTTGTACTCACACGTTTAAGCGACAAGCAAAATATATAAGCATCGATCTATACATACCAATAATAAAATAGAAGTCCCTGCCAGTAATATCAAACTTTAAATTTAAACTGCTATTTAAATACAAAGTCTACTCATAAATTACCGTTTTCAAATTTCTCGAATAAATCGTATTCGTTGATATTTGGTACTGTAGGTATCAGGGATACTTTTATCCCGCAAAATCAACAGTTTCTGTGGGATATTTGTCGACGCGGGTAAAATCGCGGGGCTAAACTAGTGTGTAACAATTATAAATTGAAATTAATCTACGCTTTTAAATTCATACGTTTCTAAATCTTAGTTTATAAATTCATTTAAGGGATGACAAGTTTATTTTGGTTTCGTCTATTGTAATGAATGGTCGCATATTTCGCTGATAGATTTTTTAGAAAAGCTATTTCCTAACAAACTTAAACATTTTTTTAAGTATCAACGTCATCTTTAAATCATAGGTTTACAAAGTTGCATTCTTTGATATCTCATAAGATAAGCATCCACAAGTCTATAATAGACACTGGCATTGTTTAATATATCTATCTATCATTGTTTTTGTCTTCCATAAATTCCTATTTCTTTATTATTATTTTTTTAATGTTACGAAATTTGAGCTATTTAGTGATGTAACTTTTTATTTCCAAGAGGCTTACATTTTATTTAAATTTGCATGTGTTTTTTTTTGTGAGTAGGAAAGTACGTACTTAATATTTGAGCGAAATAATGAGAAAAAAATCAGCTATGAGCTATCTAAATATCAACAAACTTAAATAAAAATCCAATAACTCAAATTGAATTGAATTTAAAAAACTAATAGTGACTTCTCTTCCAAACTACTAAGAAATTATTAGATTCATGCGCATTCTAAAGGTATGCAACATCAAAGAATCTCCATACAATACCTCAAAAAACGGACATTTCCAAAAATTTAAAAACCTAATGCTTGTCCGGCAGTCGTATCCTAAGTATGTTTTAAACTTTTGGGTTGGATCTCGAAGAGGTTTATAAATGTCCTTTCAAATTATAATCCACTTTTCAGTCTTCATCAGTCTTTTCAGTCTTTTCAGGATTCATCATCATCATCTTCATCGTCAACCCATATCGGCCACTGCTGAGCACAGGTCTCCCCTCACTTTCATGGGGAGGATCAGGTTATTAACCACCACGGGGGCCCGGACCGGATTGGTGAATTATTATTATACCCACCTCCGAAATAATTCTCGAGTGTTACTAAGGCTTAAATAACAGAAAATAAGTAGATAAATTAAACGTTAATTTGTTACCTGGACCTGTAGTACGTACGTAACGGAATCTTTCCACGTAATTTTCACCAATTTCAGGATTTACCGAAAGTAATAAAATACGCTTTAACCATCACTAAGAAATTGTATTTCTAAATATTGTGCCAATTATCACATTTTCCGTAAAAACATTTGAGATAAAATATTTTCTAGGTAAAATAATTTACGCGGAAAACGGGATTTCAGTGGAGCCCGGGGACGGCAGGCATCGAATGAATAAGCTAATTATCCTCATTGAAATTGTTTTATTTGTTTTATAAAAGCTGATTACCTACCCTTGTTAAATTTGTTTATTAATAAAATCTGTTTTCTCGGAACACCACAATACCTTATTCGCGTGAAACGATTCAGACTGTGTAGGTAGGAAGCAGCTCCTCGAGACTTACTAATTTTAATACGTGGGCGATTCTATGAAACTGGGCAACTAATCCTGAGCATAATTTTCGTATAAATTGAAAAAAAAACCTTAGGTTTGTTAATAATGAAGAGCGAACCCAAATTTTTTTCATTACTTCAGGAGATCCTTATAGGCCGGCGGCGCGGCGGTCAGGTGTTATTGTGAGGATTAAAATCCGAAATGAAACATTGCAGCTGGAATCGGTTCATCTTCTGCCTCTTTAGAGCATACCACATTTTCCCCTCCTGTGACACCCCCCATTTTGCCAAAATGTCTCCCAAAAATGGGTTTTCACTAATATGTGCGCTTTGAGCGGATCTTAGGCAAAATTGCAGATACAAAAAGCACCTATAAAGTTATCCAAGGATTCGGATGTCAGCTACTTTAGAGGCTGGCCGTACAAGATGATCAAATTATAAATGTTTTCCTACCGGAAAAGGGGTTATTTTTTTCGCGTTTCTGACATATCTAGTACCATATCATAACCTCAGTTGATGGCGTAGTCGGTTGATCCTTTCAGGGAACTTGATCGATTGGTATCAAAAACTATTTGTGTAAATTGGCCATTATGTTTTCGCTAACCGAACATTTTTATTCAAAAAATTTCTCCAAAAGCCGAGGACAGTCTCCTAAGAAAACGTGATCCTGTAGCTACCAAGCTATTTTAACTGCCCGATCCCAAAGTTCTATCCTCTAGACTCCTGTGACTATATCTAGAAAGCGAGACATGGGGTCCCGCGAGTGCTAATTGAGTAGGTGTTATAATTACGTTCATGGCGCGACGGCGCGGCGGCCTGGCGGCGGCGCCTGTATAGATAGGTTCGGTATTAAGTATCAGGTAACAAATGGAGCTAAGGTGCTACCTACCTGTGGTAATAGCATAGACGTCCTAGACTAAGTAGAATGCTTGTATAAAAGATACGATACTTAATACTCATTGATACTCTATTAATAGATAGGTGGGCAGACGAGGGAGAGCGACAATGTCAATAGAGGGTAGACATGGGTATTTTTAAACTGATAATAGTCCGCTATCTTTTTCGGTTTTTTTGGTTACCACTTTTATTTAATATTACTGAGTAAAGAGACGAATTTCTCTGAATATTTATGATTAATAAATTGATGATTCGATGGGCTCAGTGGCGTTCAGTGGGAGAGAGCTACGTCGAGAAGTGAACGAATATAGCCTGATGATTATGATAATGATGATGATTAACAATTTATAAATCTATTTAACCGACCTTAGAAGGAGGAGGTTCTTATGTCCTCTGTACTTGCTAGTATGTCCCCTGTTGTTACTGAATACCTTACCCATATTTACTGACAAAATAGCTCTCAAGCCGTGGTTAACTTCAGTCATCTTTATCAAGAAACGTTTAACTAAATTCCTTCAGCATTTCATATATCATTTAAACAACTCAAGTAAGAGATGACAATCTTCAACTTAAAATGTGCTTATTAATTAGAACGTAATCTCAAGAGCGCACCCAAGTAGACTCTTAGCGTAGAGATCGATTTATTAATTACAGGCTTATGAAAACAAATTTAATAATAATAAAATAGAATAAAATTAAATTTTATCGCTCCGTGACACACTGAGTTCTCGGCCTTACACACACACACACATGTTGGTTTTATACCCAGTTAATAAGTGCAATGGTATGGTAAAACAATACGAAAATGTTGATGACTTCTAAGTATCACGAAATTGCTGATACCAATGGATACTAATCTGTTGTTGAAGCGGTAACAGACGTAACAGTAGAGGTAGGTAAATTTCTGTCTATGCAAACGATTTATACGAGTAAATTTTATACATGGTTCCAATTTATTATTCTCTTTATTACCTACCAGCTTTTATTTACGTCAGTGTTACTAAATACTAGCAGGTGTGCGTGGATGTTCGTTTGCGTTTGCGTCAAGCCTTTGAGGTCAATTTTGACCCAGTTTCGGTTGCTGAAAGAGTTGAAATCCTGCATGCATGTCAAGTTTCCATGAAAATTTCGCGGGAAACGGAAAACATCGCGCAGTGCGGACAGTGTGGGAATTCCACGGATTCATTTATTTCAGTGAGCTTTAAACGAAATTTCGAGAGCATTGGTCAAGTACTGTAGTATAATTTCAATAGTGGAAAGAGCTTTTTCGGAAAACTCCCCAATTATATTTTATAGAAGACATAGTGCACCGAAGTCTTGGCATTGACTACGTGGCTCTAGCTTTTTGGCGAGCTCGGGATCGTCGGTTATTCTAATAGGTATTTTAGAATTTGTGCTGTATCAGCCACGAGTCGTTATCTTGACGTAAAGAACCGCTGCGCTCTATTAAGTACACACCTAGCTTTTTTAACACTTTTACTGCTGAGCCGATTTTCTTGGCTAGCCACGGGTGCGACTCTCCACACTCCATAGTGTTTTCCCATACAACAAACAAAACAGTTGTGTTTTCCCGCACTCGCGACAAGATATGAAAAACACGACAGTTGTGTTTTCAGCATTGAAGGTATTAAACTAAACTGGACCTCATTAGAGGCCTAACACCTAGTCGGAGTTGGCGAGGACTTATTTATTGGGTTTGGGGTCATTTTGAATATTGATCTTCTTGTGACTGATAAGACTTTACCAATTTATAATTTGTTACTTTTGCATTTGCTTGAGTTACATTAGTTATTTTTTTAGGTTTTGATTTTGCACGATTTTCATTTAGCCAGTGTGAAGTATAAGGATATTTTAAGTTGAAATAATGATAAACCGCATTTTTAGCACCGTTCGATGGAATCACTTATTATATATAAATAAAAATCCATCGTGTAACATGTTCTTCTTCTAAGGTCAAAAGCACTGTTTCACTGAAAAATTTAAAATTATAAAGTAACATATCTTTTTTCATCTACTGTACCTACTTCTTTCCTACCTAAAGCTAATTAAATACAGTTGTGTATTTAAAAGTTCCTACTGTTTCCAATCCACGCGGCATGGATGAAATTCATAAAATGTTGAATCGAAATAGAAAATTATAGTTCTGTAAAGAAAAGAAGCCACTTCAAAATGAAACGTTATAAATAGAAGCAATCATAGCGAATCTGTGGTTGCAATTTCCTCTACTAAGAAAAGGTAATAGCTGAAATGTAGACGTATTGTTGTCGGGAATACTTATTGATGTTATATTTCGACTCAAAGGATCCTGGAACGTTCAATATTGTGTTTATTATTGAGATTCTATATCAAATTAAGTTCGGAAGACTTTTCAAGGCGACGTCTTCAGCCTAACAAAGAGTTAGCTACCAGCTAAAGTTTCGGGTAAAACTGGCTTGTAATATACTTTACGAAAGAAAAGACTTTTCATCCTGGCAGTTTAGGCAGTAGTAGGCAGTAACTAAACAAATCAAGAAAATTATATCCGGCCTAAATGAGAGTAAAGAAAATGAAACTAGTGCGTCCGCGACTATTTTCTGGTAGTAGTCGGAAAACTAGCTATATTGAGACTGATTTCTCATGGAAGTCGGAAAACTAGCGATTCCGAGACTAATTTCTCATGGAAGTCGAAAAACTAGCGATTTTGAGACTAATTTCTCATGGAAGTCAAAAACTAGCGATGTCGAGACTAATTTCTCATGGAAGTAGAAAAACTAGCGATTTCGAGACTAATCTCATGGAAATTGGAAAACTAGCGATGTTGCGACTAATTTCTCATGGAAGTCGGAAAACTAGCGATGTCGCGACTAATTTCTCATGGAAGTCGGAAAACTAGCGATGTTGCGACTAATTTCTCATGGAAGTCGGAAAACTAGCAGTGTCGAGATAATTTCTCATGGAAATTGGAAAACTAGCGATGTCGAGACTAATTTCTCATGGAAGTCTGATAACTAGCGATGTCACGACTAATTTCTCATGGAAGGCGGAAAACTAGCTGCGTCTGATTGTTTGGTAGCTTAAATAGTTTCATTTTAAACCAACGAGTAGAAAGCGAACTATTGATCAACACTTTGACATCTGAGCCGATTTTTTTGCCTAGCCACGGTTACGGATCTGCACACACACTTGTTTTCCAGTACACAGCAGTTGTGTTTTCCCGTACTCGCGGCAAGTTATATAAAAAAAATACAGTTGTGTTTTCAGCACTGCGCGTGTTAAAATCTAATTGTAGGCAGCACTTCAAAATAGACAAGAAAGCTTTTGAGAAAAACATTTTTTTCTTACAATGACTTTTCCTTATGAGAAAGCCCTATAAAGAATGTGTTGAAACAAAATGTAAAAGGGTAACGAAGTTACACATACAAAGGCTTCTTTTTAAACTTCCAAACGCAAAAGGAGGGGGACTAAGTTTCCTTAATTAGAAATGTTATTGTAATATAATTAATGGAAAACAAGCTTGCGGCCCACCTGATGAGGTGAGGTTTGTGAGAACAAAAGTGAGGGGAGAACCGAGCTCAGCAGTGGCCCGATATGTGTTGATGATGCGGCCCACCCGATGGTAAGTGGTCACCACCGCTTATGGCCATCCGCAACACCATGTATTTTGCCGATGCGTCGCCTACCTTTATAAGATTACTTTTGATACTTACTTTTAGTTTTTTACTTTTGATTTAAAGATCTGTGTTCTGTGTTCTGTGTGGGTTCTAGTAAAAAACTAGTTGTTGAGTAGATCATTCCTCCTGTTGCAGGCACGCGGAAGATACCTAAGCGTGAGTCGAGATGTAGTACGGGTGCGAATTCAACCTATCTACAATATTATGTCGATGAGCTCTCCTCTCGATGTCAAGACGTCCGTCGAGAAGACTGACAAGGCAGTATAAAATTAAAAATTTCTCCAAAGCATTCCCCTTCGTTGTAATACCTGTAGAAAAGGCTAAGTGAGGCTATATCACGGCGCGAACTGAAGGGTCCTAGCTTGTCGGTGAGTTTGGGGTCGCTAACAAGTCTGACGGCTCTTCGTTGTAGGGAGTCAAATGGTAGGGTACTTCGGTGCACCACTCGAGGTGAGAACGGTACTTCATACGGGGTCGAACCTGGGCTTTATAATGTAAAAGCCTTTGACTCGGCGTGAAGTACCACTTAGCACACCCAATTTTTTCGACGTAAGCTTTGCTTTGCTCTCGAAACGGGTAACAGCTAGTAAGTAATAAAACTTAAATATATTTCTAGATTTTACAGCTCTGAAAAAATTAAATGGAAAATTTATTTCATAATAATGAAATACGGGTGAATGTATGAATCAAGTCTGAAATCCGTGTTCCTTGTCGATAAATTAAAGCCATTGACAGGCTCGTTGAAAAACTAAAGAGGCTATCCTATGCTACCGGCTATCGATAAGATTGATAGAAAAGTTTATATATTCTTCAATTTTCCCGATCAGTATCGATACATTAATCCGGATACGCCATCTCAAGATAAAGGCTTGTTCAATCATATATTATGTGCGGTACCATCCTCGTCATCTTAACCCACATCCGCCCTCTTCTGATCGTGATCAGCACGAGCGAGACCCGCGGGTCTCGCCTCACTTTCATGGGGAAGATTAGCCTATAACCCAACACGGGGGCCCGGTCTGGATTGGTGGATCAAACACCTCAGAAATAATTCTAAAGCAGGTGGGTTTCCTCACGATATTTTCTTTCATAGAAAAGTGAGTAATTATTACCTATACCATGTTTCTAGATGAGACACATTGGTACGTGCCCGCACTGCAGTTTGTAATCGTAACCCTCTGCTTAAAAAGCGGGCGTTCTCCGCTTCAGGCAATCACCGCTTATACCAATATCCCAATGGGCGGGCACACCAATATCGCGCAGTTCAAACCGCAGCGGTATTCGCTACCACAACCAGTAGCGGTATCCCAATGTTATCTATTTTGTAGAGTTTTTGATCAGTCTCGTTTACTGCAATTCCCGTAGTCCGCTTGCGTAAATGATCTAATAAGAAGATGGACAGTGGCGAAAAACTTCACCAATAACGTTGGCTACCGCATACAAAAGCGCGACCCGGTTTAATGGTAGCTGCGGTAATAGGTGCCGTACAAGATATCCGGTGGAATATCGGCTAGGTCGATACCTACTACCACTACCGATATTGGTAGCGTATACGTGTACACATCAATGTAAAATTCAATAAATATGTCGATTGGAATCGATAAACTTGTCGATAAAGATCTGTACTAGTACCTACCTACCGCAGTATCTACATCTAATTGGAAAAACTTCTAGATAGGGAAATGTGACGATGTTGATTTTGTGTTTCTTCTCAAACTTCGTGCTATTGTATAATATTGTTGGAATATTAACCATAAAAGACAGAGCCGACGCAAAATTTTGTACCATCTTTAAAAACATATTATTTCAGAAACTAGGAATCTTAGAGCCTTGAAAACATCATATGCCATAGAATGGACTTTACTTTAGTGAACTTGCTAGTAAAAAAAAGTATTTTGCTCTTTGAGCCTGAATAGGGTTAAAAAATGTTTACTGCACGGTTCTTAGTAACCGTACAGTACTTTTTTTTTTATTGATAGATCTTTTTTTATTTTTGTCTCGTAAATTTCCTAATATCTTCACGTTAATATAATATCGTCACGTTCACGTTAATAGGCTTCGAACAGTCAAAAATGTCTTTTTCAGCGCGTCTAGGAGCGGGGCCCACAGACTACGCAATAGTTCTGAAGAGCGGAGAAGCGCTCGGCGATAACTAATTCAGCACGAGCTAATTTAAACGTTATTACAAGGACATTTCAATCGATTTTTGCACCGACACTTATCCAGCAGCTTCATTTTGCTTCGGTATCCTTAAGTTTTCGTTAAAGTGTAATGTAACAGTGTCAGCAAATAATACAAGTACAAAATACGTGAAGTTTCCTGTGCTATCCATAGCTGCCCAGGAAGATTCTGTACAGATCCGACCACCTTACTGAATTGTGATTTTGACTGTCTGTAACTTGACTAATTGACTAAGTAGGTAGGTAGACTACTTTATGACTTTTCGGAAGAAAGATATTAATTAATAAAACTACTTTTTACTGATTAAAGACACAAAACATGCGAAATCAAATCATAAAAAGAAGACTTCCATAACCCATGCCCGCAGCACCTCGTTGACCAAGCCAAGAAAACTGAAAATAGTTTGCAGACCACCCTTATTAAATTCAGATAAAGGTCACAATGCTGCTTGTGTGTTATGAATAGTGAAGAATTTAAACACAACTGTGTAGTACCCATGCACATATGTCAATGTCATACAAATGTTAAGGACTTAGCGGTTTACTTAACTGGGTCACTCAATTATACTACCACCCTAACATTCTTCTATTAGTTTGAAATTGCTCTTTAATCTGCGATTCCACAGCTCTATATCTCATACCCTTTTGTTTTAGATTTAAATCTATGGTTTAAAGAAATTAACAAAGGCATGACAATTTTTTGGTCAATAATGTTTTCCAATGGAAAAAATATATATAAAAAAACCTATCAAGTGGGGTATCAAAATAGAGGGGCAATTATAAGACTTTTCCAAACATATATTAACACTTAATTAAACAGCTAGCTATTAATTGGTTTGACCCTAATAACAGTTTTAGACCCGCAGCCTCACAACAAAGACTACGAGTGAATTAAATTTATGGAGAAGCTAAAAAAATTTAATGAGAAACAATTATAACTTACAAAAAACAAATAAGCTTACCTACTGCCAACAAGACTGAAATGATGCAAACAAGCTAAGGTATTGATCAGACAATGAGGAATGCAGTCGAGGGAATCAGGACTTTCATTTAATTCATGCAACACCTACGACTCCATTGTACCTACATTGCTAAAAAGGCATCTAAGACTTATTTGGTTCTTACAATTTTAATCCGTTTTAGTTCTTAAAATACATTTTTGTAGGTACCTAGGCATTTAGTGTTAATTTGTTATGACCACTCAATCATAAATCCATCACATTTAAAGGCTTGGTAGGTACCCAAATATCTACTTTAAAGGTTATGTTGTAGTTACTTTGGTTATATTTATGTAAAAATAATTGAGTTCTATTAAAGACAGTTAAAGTGTAAGTTAAAGTAAGTTTTAACTTTTTTATAGTGGCTACATTGTAAAAACAATTTATAAAAATTCGTTAAATGTAATTTTTTGTAGGTACCTACCTATGTAGGTACTTATAAAGTTTGAAAAGTAGTTGAATAAATCATTTTCATTAATGGAGTAGGTTGATAGAAACCCACAAACTGTTTAGGGAAAAGCCTAAACAGTTTCTTTTTTCCACCTGTAATTTGTAACTGTGTAGGAACTAAATACAATCACACTGCTAAACTCTAGCACAGGAAAAATATGAAACTTTTCTGGCTCTGGCAAAGCATAAATAGTTAAAGCCTATAGCAAACAAAACCAAGGAGAAACTCTACTTTTACTTTCACGAAGCCTATCGACACTATAATTTGCTACTTCAATAAATTAAAATTGCTACAAACACTAAATAAACTTACTTTAAATTATAAAATGATAAAGAAATTACAGCGGTGATATTATGAGGACTTAAATGTACTTTAATAGGTAGATAATAAGTGTCGTTTTAATTAAAGATGTAGGTATAAACTGCATGTAAACATGATGGCAAGAAACGTCACGAAGCGGCGAGAAAATAAACAACTATGAATGGACAGAGCGTGGTTGGCGCTAAGGCGAAATAAGCGTGCAGGCGTGCTATCAACTACAGGATATGAATTCATAAATCTTTACCAGAGTGTCTTGGTCTCCAAGCTCCTGATAGTACGCATCGCTGGTCTCTCGGGAACCAAAACACATAAATTTTTTCATGGTACCACAGATTTTGTAGCACCTGCAGCAATCTTTAAATTTAGACATTTTGGCTACTACTAGTCCCAACTACACAAAAAGAAACACTTGTGTAGTTACAAGTTAAGGTCCTCTTTAAAACTACGAGATCTGGGACGAGTGTTAACTCAGTTCAAACTAGAAAACTAACTTGGAAATCGAGTCGGAAATACTTTTGAAACTTTACTTTTGTAAGTTTTAAGAACAATCCTAAGGACTGATGAACAGCCTTAGAAGATGTTATGTTTACGTATTCTGCAAGGTTTTCATTGTAACATTATGTGTGTAAACCGTGACGACGCACGATAAGGGAAACGAGTCGCGGCGACGAGCGCATATATCTGACAGACAGATGTACACCAGAGAGGCCGAGCGGACGACTGACTGCCGAGTGCCGTAACTGCCGTACCGTCTCGTAGAACTCGGCTCTCGCTCGGAGCGAAGAGCGCTTAGCATGCCAGTGTTGCCATTTACTTTTTTTAGAAAGGAGCAGTTTGTGAACCTAGAAAGTGCTAGCTAAATTTATAAGACTAAGAATATACGAATACATTTTATTGTATACAAATGTTACTATTACTGTTTGTGTAATAAGATCGTGTTAGCAGTTGCATTTGCGTAAATTTGTAAATTTCGCGTCACAAAAGAAAAATGTAATAAAGTTTTCAAATGTAATTGCATAGTCATAAATGTAGTAACCTACATAAGTAATTTCAGAAAATGCAACAAACTATTAAAATTGAGTTGTTAAATTATTACAAATTGGAGTCTTCATCGGAATCGAACAAAAACATCTGATGTTGCGATCAATCTACTGAAAAAAAAAACAATTATAGGTGATTGACATCTGCGTTTTTTGCCAATTTGAATGAGTACATATATATTTCAAATAATATTTCGCATCCTTTTTGAAGTAAAACTTCTTCACGCACCCTTGACTTGGAGAGTAAGCTGGTGAAAGCGTTACGAAAAATGTAACCGGGCGAAGCGAAGCGAAGTTGAGAGGGAGATATAAGTTAGTGAATATAGAAAGAGAGAGAGAGAGTTACGCCTTGGATATTTTTTTAGATATCTTTTATGATTTTTTTTAATATATATATTTTTATTATTTTTTAGTTGAAGTTTTAGGTTTTTTTTTATTATTTTTGATGGAACCTTGCGTAAGAGTAAAGCCGCCGACACATTTGTCTGACGTGTCGTGTCGTGATGCATCAGAAAGGGTATCGGTTTCATACATTTAATAGCGTAGCGTGGCAGCGTGGTAGCGTTCACATTTCTCTGATGCAGTGTGTTGTGACGGCTTGTGTAAATGTATGAAACCAATACCTATCTGATGCATTACAACAAGACACGTCAGACAAATGTGAACCTAGTTTAACACTATGCTACATGGCGTGCAATGTTTCTTAGCTTGGTAAGTGCGTTAGGAATAACGAGTTCACTTTCAGTAAAAAGTGCTAAAATGCCTAAACTGGCAACACTAACAGCTAGCGTCGTAGTGTACGCATGTCACGTATTCAGCCGAATATCGTATGCAGGCCTACACACACACTATCACACAAGCGGACCGATACACATAGAAAGAGCTCGACCATTGCACGAAGAAAGTAGCGCCAACCAAAACTTGAAAAGCTACCTGGCTTGGTTTACTCTACATCCACTAAGTTCGTACATAAATCAATAGATGGCGCTCTTCTTACTAGCAGTGTCAGATGGATTCTGTGTACAGTACACTAGTTAGCATGGAATTTTATAGCTATAATAAGTACCATATCTACCTACATTGTTATTGTTACTTGATTTACATTTCACGAAAATTGATAAATGGAATTGAAGTGAATCCCTCGAGTTTGGTCATATGATTCGTTTTGACGAATCCTAAAGCTTAGGCTAGAGGGTCTGGTGATGGAAGTCAGGAGATGTGGTTAACGGAACTCTTTAGTGGCTACTAGTAAATTCCTCAAGTTGGGGCTCACATGATTCCTTTGATGAGTCCAATAGTTAGATTGGACGATAACAGGGTCTGGTGATGAAGCTAGAAGATTTACCTCTAGTGGAACTTTTCAGTGGCTTCAATTCAACTCCTCGCTTTTGTGCTCATAATATGATTTGTTTTAGCGGGTACAATAAATTAGACTTTGTATGGCAACGAGGGTCTGATGATGGGGTAATAGTGGAACTCTTCTACTGGCGCGGTTGGTGACTATTAGTAAACCGCTCGAGTTTGAGTTTGTTTTACAGATTTTAGTGCGTTGGAACTTGAAATATCCCACCCAAGCGAAGGAGAGAAACGCGTCGAAGGCTCAATTATGTTTATGAGAGTGGTTAAAAATTTAGATCCCTAGTGTTACCTCGGCACCGGGCGAAGCCCTGTTCTAGTCTTCTAGTTACTCTTGCCTTCCTGCGCGGACCACTGCGAGATCGACTGTTGAGCCGTTGAAACGGGGGACAATACAAACATGACCAATAAAAAAGACGATTGTGTGCTGGGACACATTAGAAAAAAATGTTCATAGGTACATAAAAGATATTTTTATAAATATACGAAACGTAACTCTCTCTCTCTCTCGCTCTTTCATATTCACTAACTTATATCTCCCTCTCAACTTTCGTTCGCCACGCCCGGTGACATTCTTCGTAACGCATTCACCAGTTTACTTCCCAAGTCAAGCGTGCGTAAAGAAGTTTTACTTCAATAATAAAAAATTGAAAAATACAGTCGAATTGAGAACCTCCCACTTTTTTGAAGTCGGTTAAAAAGCGAGTGTGCTCTAGACCACACGTCATTATTTTTTGTTTTATTTTATTGGTAAATACCTACTAAGTGGAAGCGGTGGTAGCCTAGTGGGAGAACGTCCGCCTTCCAATCAGAAGGTCGTGAGTTCAAATCCCAATGCGGGCACGTACCAATGTGTTTCTGTAAAACATATGTACGAAATTATCACTCACTTTTCGGTGAAGAAAAACATCGTGTGGAAATCCACATACCTACCTGAGAATTATTTCGGAGGTAGGTAGGTTATCCACCAATCCGGACTGGGCCCCCGTGGTGGATTATGGCCTAACCCTCCTCACGAAAGTGAAGAGAGACCCGTGCCCAGCAGTGGGACGTTATGGGTTGATGATGAAGACCTACTAAGTAGTTACATAATTTCATATCAAAAAAAAATAATAAAAAAATTTAAATAAAATAATAATAATAATAGCACCTTAAGAGGCTTTCGCTAGACGGCTGGATTAAGGGTCGGATGCAGAAGGCAGTACTCCTCGACACGGCGGCGCGTATTGTCAGGAGGTTCCTCTCTCTGCAGCCCTAACCATCGGTAGCCTGGGCCTTGCTTCGCTACCGGTGATATCCTAGGTTTAAGTTTCTTTTATAATATTTTTAGTTGACTGTATTTTTATTAGTTTTGTAAATGATTGTAAAAGAAATTTAAATTTAAGAAGTTAAATAAATATAGTGAATAATAATATTAATTATTCAATTTTTTTTTGTTCTAGTTTTAAGTTTTCTTTGTTCTGTGGTGTTTCAATAAAGAGGTTATCTATCTATCACTTTTAAACATTTTTATTGTTGTATTATTCAAGTAAAACTTTTATAAGCACGCTTGACTTGGGGGGTAAGCTACGAAAATTAGGAAAAAAGTGACCGGGCGACGCGAATGGAACTTGAGAGGTAAATCATAATGAAATAAATAATAATCACTTGGGGCTTGACAGGGGGGCAGGGGGGGGTCTGGCAAGAATCACGAATTATGAAAAGGGGGAGGGGGTGTAGTAAGATATCGACGCTAGAAAGCGTAAACGCTGTAACCTTGAAACGCAAAATTGATCACCAAAGTATTTTTTTGTTGAAAAAATATCATAACTCAATATCTACTCGACCTAAAAACGTAAATTTTGGATATTTGTTGTGTTACATACAAAGCTACAATACTGCTACCTTGGTTATATCCTAAAGTTCCTAGGGGACGTTGAAATGTGGGTTTGTTTCCAAATATGTAAAAAAAGTATTTTCGGGTCGGTCAAAGGGTTACAGCGTTTACGCTTTCTAGCGTCGATATCACGTGTATTTATTTTTTCGTAAAACGCGCGATTACTAAGCCGAGAAGCTACGAAGACTATGTTAATGACTATGTTAAAGACAAAAACGCATGGCCTCAATGTCCCAATCTCCATGATAATGATAAGTAACGTAATTTATACAATTTCAATAATGTAATTTAATAGTTTGGTAATGATGGTATATCATAATATTGTCAATAGAATAATTTATTTTTATATTGTATATTATGGCTTTAAAAAAAAAAAAAAGAATTACTAAAATTTAAAAAATGATATCGCCGTAGAGTTTCATGGTGCTATCTTCTCTAACGGGCGTATTTCCGAAGCACTGGTAGAGTCAATGGAGTTTTCCTTTTCCTGTGCGAGACTCAGGCATGAGTCACCACTTGAAAGGGAAATATCCTTTTTCTAACAAACCATAATTAGATAATAATCATTAGTTTCGTAGATCATAAAATTTGACTTTTTTTTTTGTATTTCTATACTTATGTATAAGATATTATTTTTTTTGACGTGTAAAAGTGCAATATTTTGCCTATTTACAATAAATGATTTGAGTTTGAGTTTAAGCGACTATTCTAAAAATTAAAAAAAACATAATTAAAAGATACATAATTTAAAATTTTTAAAATTCTTTTAGGTACCTACCTAGTAAAAAATCACGAGGGGAGGGGGGGTAGTCTTAAATCTCACCTCATATCACCAGTGGGGAGGGGAGGGGGGGGGGGGGGTGTCAAAATGCTAAAAAAACACGTGATTAATGGACGGCCTCTTACCAGCCTACCTACGTCTTATTTTCAGATGAAGTGTCGCATCAGCTTGTGAGCTTGTGTTTGTCGAGCATGTGTAATAGATTTACATATACGAGGGTGAATCAAAAAATTCTTGGAATCAATATTAAAAAATGCAAAGATTTAAATAATAATATTTTATTTTTCTACATAATCTCCCTCCAATGCAATGCATTTAGAATAACGCGTTTCTAACTTCCTTATTCCTTGTGAAAAAAAATTATTTTCTTGACTCTCGAAAAAGTCCTCTACGGCAGCTATAACCGCGTCATTATCGTGAAATTTTGTTCCACGAATTTCCTCTTTTAATTTTGGAAATAAGTGAAAATCACTTGGGGCTAAGTCCGGAGAATATGGTGGGTGGTCAAGGAGATTGAAGCCAGCACAGCGGATTGCGTTGAGCGCAACTTCCGATCGATGAGCAGGAGCGTTATCTTGAAGGAACAACACGCCCAACGACAGTTTTCCACGACGTTTTTCTTTAATCGCTTCACGCACTTTCGGGATTAAATTTGCATAATAGGGTCCAGTAATCGTCTGGCCTTTTGGCATGTAATCAATAAAAAGGATTCCTTCACTATCCCAGAACACAGAGGCCATAACTTTGCCAGCGGTAGGAGCAACTCGAAATTTCTTAATGGATGGAGAGGATGGTCGTTTCCAAGACATGCTTTGTCTTTTAGTTTCAGGATCAAAATGGTGGACCCACGTTTCATCCATGGTGACAAGACGACGGCAAAAATTATCCGAATCACGCTGGAACATTTCGAGATTACGCTTGGAAATTTCCAAACGTCGCTTTTTGTTTTCGTCGGTTAACATTCGTGGCACCCATCTTGCAGACACTTTTTTGAACCCCAGTGAATCAATTAAAATGGATTGAACGCTACCAAAAGATATCTTTAGGATCTCAGCTATATGTTTTATAGTCATTCTTCTGTCTTCCAAAACCAGATTCTCAACCTTTTTGACATTTTCTTCTGTAACGGAGGTTGAAGGCCGCCCAGAACGCGGGTCATCTTTACAGCTTGATCTACCTCTTTTAAATTCAGCCACCCAGTACGCAACCGTAGAATAGGGTACAGCATCACCCCCTAATGTCTGCTGAATGTCCAAAAAAATTTCCTTCGTAGACATTTTTTTCAAACTGAGATATTTTATCACCGCACGTAACTCACTTTTATCCATAATTTTGACTTTTTAGCAACTCGTTGCACAAAAAAATTTATTACATGCGAACGAACTGACAAAAACAAGTGACAGTCTGCATAAATATAGTGTGATAGACACTCTTTAATTTGAATATCGAACTTGATCCAAAAAGGTTTCATATATATGCACTTCTAAGAACTTTTTGATTCACCCTCGTAACATTAAAATTTAGTTTACCGTACTTGGAGTAAAATTCATAACTTCTGCCTAATCGGATTAATTACGTAGGTACTTATATAATAAAAACCAACATTTATTATGGTGAGGCGTTAACACGTGACAGGGCAATAAACGATAATAACAATAATGCAGCTAGAATGCACCAAATATCCGAGAATTATTTCGGAGGTAAGTAGGTATGCTATCCACCAATCCGGACCGGGCCGCCGTGGTGGATATGGCATAACCTCTTCACGAAAGTGAGTGGAGACCCGTGCTCAGCAGTGGGACGTTATGGGTTGTTGATGATGACGATGAATAAGAATAATAACTTTTCCTTGTTGAATAATAATTGTCCATGTCCGTGTCATGTCCAAGAAAAACTTATGAACAAAGTCGTCGTCGAGTTACTAACTTGGACACTGTAATCACACTACCAGACTTTCGAAGCGAGTGGTTTCTTGTGGTGTGGTGCGAGTGGTGGAGAATCTTTGTGTTTTGGTGCAAAATGTGGAGTATTAGTAACATAAGACAATAAATTGGTTTCAAGAAAGGACTACGGACACCACCTACTAATGAGCAAGTTAATACAATAAATGCTTTTTTCTTTTTAAGGTGCCTCATCCATCAGCTCAAGTAAAATATTTTACTACTCAGTTGGCACAGCCGTGGGAGGAGGCAGAAGATTATCCAACTGAATATTTGAATTACTTGACGTCTCCCGGAATTCCACCGCTCAAATTAATATTAACAGTAACAGTTATTAAAAGTAGATACTCCTATTATATTACTTAGAAATTTAAACCCACCTAAATGGTTTTATACCAAGAATTGCGATGATACCCTCAGAATTGCCTTTTCACTTCAAACCGCTCCATTTTCCAAAAAAGCCAGCGTTTGTAATCAAATGATAATGTCAGACTTTAACCACTAATACACATAAATACACATTTTTTGGCTGTCCTATGAGTTTGTAGGTGAATAACTTTTGTGTAATATCCGAGGGGAATTCAAACTATTCTCGGCATGGATGTGAAAGAAAAAAAAACAACTCTAAAACCACAAAAAGGCACTCAAAAGTAAAAATTAAATTAGTATAATTATTAAAAGCGCTACCCAATGATCTACTCGAAGTCGGTGCCAGCCAAGTAGGTAGAAAATATTATATACTATCTACAAGTATCTATCTACTACACCACATACTTGGCTTCACTGGCACCGACTTCAAATAGATCATTGGGTAGCGCTTTTAATAATTACTTATATTAATTTATTTTTCACTTTTGAGTACCCATTTCTGGTTTTGAAGTCCTTTTTTTTTTGTTTAACAATTTTTTCATTTTACTCTTTTTAGTGCAAAACAAGTTTTAATTAAACAAGGTAGCTGTAAAACGTTGAGGAGTTCCCTTGACTGTCCTTCGTCTTTATCATCAGACCCCTAATGACGGTCACAACTCATCTAGGTGTAAAGTTTTCATCAATACAAATTAGTCAAGCCCAAATAGCAGGTAATTGCTGTAAATCATTGAGGAGTCCCTCGACTGTCTTACGGCTTCATCATCAGATCGACTCCAGACCCTCATTAAATAGTAGTGCTTTAAAATACTTAACGATGAATAAAAGAATCATCGAAATCGGTTCGCGTGATATTGAGTTATTCGTTCATTTGTCGAGCACATAGCTAATGAAAATGTAAGACTTATATAGTTTTCTCATGGATACCATGGTCAGAAATGGACCAAATTAAAATGGGACCACATGGGAAGCACCAGCTTCCAATTGAAAAAGAATCATCAAAATCAGTTCACCCAGTCGAAAGTTCTGAAGTAATAAATACAGACGAATTGATAACCTCCTCCTTTTTTGAAGTCGTAATAATCACTAAACAAAACACTTCTTACAACGCAAAATCATCTTTTCAATAACCTCCAAAAATAACGTTCATCCTTCTCTGAAAAATAATTGTTTATGGCCGCCTTGAGCTCTTCTTTGTCGGATAATCGCTTTCTACGAATCTCTTTGTTCAGCTTCGGAAAGAAATATAGTTACTAGGTGCCAGCTCTGGGCTGTAAGGTAGATGATTAATCTCTTGGAAACCACGCTCCTGCCTGTATAGTAACCTTGGTAACGCTGTCGCGGAGGAGCAAGAGACCCGCGTTCAGTTTACCTCGCCTTTTTCTTGAATTTTTTCCTTCGTAATTTGAAGGAAGTAATTCAAGAAAAAGGCGTGTGGATGGGTGGTCTACTGCGGTTATACTTAGGCCTTTTTTGGTAAGTATAATTAATCAATCAAAATCCCGTTAGAGTCCTAGAATACTAAGCCCCGAGCTTTACATCCGATGCATGGGGTGTCTTTAATACATTTTCGGAAGTGCTGCACCCTTTATGAACCACTGCATTGACTCCTGTTTACTCTCAGGGTCGTAGCGACGAACCCAGGTTTCATCTCCAGTAACGATGCGATCGAAAACACTGGTAGGATTTTCATCACAAATCTCCAAGACCTCTTTACAACATTCAATTCGCGTTTGTTCCTGCGGTGATGTGAGCATTCGTGGCAATCATCTTGCACCACTGAATTTATAGTCGTAGGTGGAGCCCATGATGCTATATGTGGATTTACTTGAGCGTCGCGGAGATCTCTTAGATTTGCTACATTAGATGATAGGAAGAATAAAATTATCCTATAATTTTATACGTTCAGCGGTGGTTCAGCGCCTACCCTACAGATTTCCAAAATTGTTAAAAAATTTACAATGACATGGAAATACACAAGTGTGTCAGATATAGATAGGTAATAGGTATTCATGCTTCAACATGTCTCTGATATGAAATAATATTTAATAATCTGACGCTTTGCGTGATATGGTGGCCATGCAAGAAGGGTATAGAAAAAATTAAAACAAGCGAGCCTTGCAGTAAGTAGTCGTATTTTAGTAGGTATATCTAAAAAGGATTAAGCCGTAATATCTAATCTGTGATTAGGCAGCGTCTTCGATGAAAGCTCCCAGTCGCCTAGTCGGCTTGATTTTAGCCGACCACTTCAACGATCATCATCATATTTCAACCAATTTACGTAAAATATTAATGAATGATGTATCTTAAATAAGGTACCTGGTCTACAGACCTACTCCATCCATTGGTCAAAATCGCATCAAAACCGGCTGCGTGGTTTAGGAGTTAGCGGATATACAGACAGACACAAAGAGAAAACGATTTTTTTATGTTATGGTAAATTCAAAATTTTATGATGTGTTTATACAATCTAAATTTATAGAACATAGTCATGTTAATAATAATTAAGCTAAAATACATTGTAAAAAGCGCCATCTATGCTGCGTTTCCGTAAGTTCCATACAAGGAACTCTAGAAATTATACACTTTTCACCACGCATCTTATTTATTTATTTATTAATATAGCACAGCCACATCGTACACATTAATACATAATTAGATGAGTAAGGACAAGGTACAATTCTGATGTGTACGACAAGTACGGCGTACATAACATTCACCGTGGGTGAATTATTATCATTATTATTATTATTATCATTTCAACGGCAAAATGAGAGATGGCAGCACTGACGGATGAATATTTATTAAAAGGTGGTCTGCCAATATGCTATGGGCCAGCCAGGCGACTTTTTATTTCTTACTGATCTTGAAAAAACAAATTTCAATTCGTGAGTTCATGCAATAATCTCAATTCTCATAGAAAAATCTGTTTTTCCCAAATTTTCAGGGCATCTTTTCCAATTATAGTCTTCGAGCCTTCCTAGGACTTCAAGGTATATTTGAATTAATAAAAGCCCGTATCAAGATATGGCTTGACAAGGGAAACAGGGACTGATTTTCATATGGTGCTTATTAATAGATAATTATAGGTACCTATACCTACTTAGGTAGATATATTTGCTTGGTTTGACGCGTTTGAAACGTTTGAACGTTTTAACTATAATAAGCGAGTTACATCTAAAGAAAGCAGGACATAATTAAAAGAAACTGAAATATTAAGTAAGTAAGAACTTAATTTTCCATATACGTACTCGCAGTTCTATAGTATATTATTGTTATTAAAAATATTTATTCACATACTGTTTTTTCAGCAGATTTAAGATTTTGTTTAATATAATTTTTCTACATAATATTTACTTAGTTAACGAACCGTGCACATGATAACACTAATGAGAATTGAATGATTTTACTTGCATAAATCCAGTGAACATTTTTGTTCCTTGAATTTACAACCGAACCCACATCGTAGATAATTCAAGCGTAAAAAGAATGACCGTGCGACGGGTCCTGTAGGTAGGTATATGCAATTAATCTCAGGCTGAAAATCGAGACGTCCGCATCCGTTGGATCGCTTCATCGTCTTTTTGGCGAGACGGACGACCTAACAGCTCAGGAGGCCTACCATGACGTCTTATAGCGATTCAGTTGAGGACCTAAACTGAGCCGCGTCGCATAATCGTACCGTGACGTCTTATTTTTTATATTGCTGCCATTTTCAACTTAAACTGGATCAAGTTACGTTCCATTTTTTTTCCCTTAAGTAAGTACCTGATAATAACAGGGAGGTCACCACGTACTTATTCTTATTCCATGGAGTTCATTTTAAGGCCTTAAAAAACTGAACGGCCTAGGTTGGCACCACACATTCATAAATTATGACAAACGTGACGTGACGTCACTCAAAAATAGACTGCAGAGATGGAGCTATATAAACACCCTTAAATGCAATAAATAGTTCCGATCTCTTTGGATAAATGTCTCTAGTCGACTTATGAACGCTGAGTTACAGGTGCGTTAATACGTTAGGTATTTTTTTCTGTTGTTGGTAAGCAATGAGACCAGGAGTAATCTTGAATAATATTTCTATATAAGTATATTCATCTTTCTCCAAATATACACCATTCCTATTTAAAATAAGGAAATAATAAAAAGCAAAAAACTGGTTTCAACAAACTTTATTGTCCTTTATACATCAAAAAATGAAATTACTATATAAAATGCATAACACCAGCCGACGCGCTACGTTCACAACAATATGGTTAGTAACATTACAACTAGATAACAAAATAATATAATATAGGCAGACATGTTTAATTGTAGCGACCAGTAATAATAATTAGGTACCTGATTATTCATTTCCGCAATACTGTTAGGACTTTGTAAGTTTACAGAACTTTTTATAATGTAAATTGGACTTGACTCAGCTTTCCTTGGTTCGAAATATGCTAAGAGTTTCCTCAGAACAATCTTAGATAGATAGAGATATAGATAGAGATATATATATATGTTATGTTGGCTTGTGTACGCTTCAAATCTCAAAAAGTTCTGCACTGATCGAGCTGAAATTTTAGCATGATATATAATCCGCATCAAGGATTGTTTTATCTATTTTTTTCATCAGTGACATATCAGCAAATGTGCGGATGTGTCACAGCGAAGCGTGGCAGGGTACAGCTAGTATCTTATAAAAATGTATGAAGATTTTTTTTAACTAAATGAAGACTTCGATGTACCATTAGAATTCTATCGTCACACATAATTTAAAGTAAAGTTTTGAGCATCGTTAACCGTGTTTCTTATAATGTTATCATTGTCAATGCATTTGTATCGATGCAATTTAATTGTAAGTTCTAATAATTAGGTACATTTGATTAACAATTTCTCCTTTCACTTCCGCAGTTACTTACATTCTACAAACAAGAAAATATTAATCACATCATGTGGGTACTTATGACTACAAGTTTAACAACATCTACGTGTTAACATAAACTGTAGTGGAAAGTTTGTTTTTCGCAAAATGCTTAATTTTTTGTTAGTATCATAATTTGTATCATACAGTTGATAACGTAAGTATATTGGCTGCTGTCCAGGATACTGAGATAAAAATCTACATTCATGACTAGAAATGTACTCAACCGCATCATAACCGAATTACATTATTAATATAAATAGAGTAGCTGCCGCCTGCGGTTTTACTGTTTCAGGTTACAGAGTACCTGCATACCACAAGTAAAATCCGTTCAGCTGTTTAGTTGTAATTCAGTAACAAACAAATATCCATACTTTCGCATTTATTATACTTAAAGTAGCATAATAAGTATCTAGCTATATAGCAAATTACTGGTAAATAATTAGAATAAAAGTCACATGTGACATGACGCAACGACAACAAAATCAGAACTTGCTTACAAAATTCTTAACTAAATAATTAATCTCAGATCCTTTCGGAGAGCCTATCATACTCTTTAGTAAACAATGTTAAAATGTAAAAGTTGTGGTAACGTGGCGAACGATACGGCAGTCTACTGCTTGCCGTCGGGAGGGTTGAAGAACTCCCAGTGGTGGTGGTGTATGGCGCGGCTGTCGCTCAGCCCGAACATGATGAGCCCTGCGACCAGCACCAGGAAAATGACAAGCGCCACCTGTACGTCGCGTTTGTCCTCTGTGCCGCTGATGTAAGCTGTGAACGCGTTGAAAATATTTCGGAGGGTGCGCGAGATTGACGAGTGGCACACGCGCAGAAACTGCGTACCCGCTTCTACGATGGTCGGTTCATGCGCGCGCACCGGCGGCGGCATCCTACGAGGAGACGGTCGTAGTCTAGCCTCGTCCGAGCTCGACTCAGACTGGTGCGGTGCAGCCGGCTTCCTCTTAGCGCGCCGCGGAGGCGGCGGTGTCTGGTGCTCGTGGAACTCGGTAATCCGCTGTTCCCTGAACTGCCGCGGGGGATAAAATTGCGCAGGAGGTAACGTTAGGTCTTGAAGGTAGGAGTACAGCAGGGGAGTTAGGTCGGGCGGTGGAGGACGCTGAGGAACCGCACCGTCGTCGGCGGGGGGCAGCGGGGGATCTGTTCTGGGTGGTGTGGAAATTGGCTTGGACGCTTGTTCCTCGAGAACCGACTTAGACTCTATTTTGGCATCGGGTAGCTCCGTTTTTTCCATAGGTTTTTTTTCCTCTATATTCCCCGGCTTAGGTACTTCTGGAGGGGCAGAGCTATTGATATTCGGAGCAAGCGAAGGCGCCGCTGCACTTGTCGATATCTCGGCAAACTTTTTAACAATCTCATCGATTACATTTTGAGAGAAATCTATGCCACTGATAGAAATGTGTCCTGATTTCGAGTCTAATTCTGAAACTTGCAAAGTCATACCTTCGATGTCAGAGACGAGTATTTTATTCGCTTGTAGCTCGTTGACATTGAGACGACCCACATCTAAATCTCTCACCTGAAGTCGTTGTGTTATTAAATTGTCCAGATGTACGTCTCTACTTGCGTCAGTCATCCTTTCGAGAGCTCGTTCCTCGCTCGATGGTGCAATATTTTTAGAATTTTGAGCGGTGCTTGAGATGCCTCGCGGCCTTGGCAACGGCGGAACGTCTGGAATCTGAGATTCGTCGACGTCGATATGTTGCACCGTAAGCGACGCTTCGGTCAACATTTCTTGACGCTCATTTATTCTCGTTGGACTAGATACACGTCTTTCGACTAATATTACTGTCGGTGACGAGCGCCCTATATTCGGTTTGGACAATTCAGTTATTTTTGGGTCTGAACGCTTTACAGATTTCTCAGATCTAGACGTAGGACGTGACACGAGAGGACTTTCGTCAACTCTGCTGTAACTTCTAGCTAGCATGGATTCTTCATCCACAATATCCCTTAAAGAACTGGACATTGAAACATCTAGATTTTCGTCTAAGCCCAATTCGAACTCAACGTCGTCCGGTAAAGGATCCGTTTGGGTGGAGACTTCGATCTCAATAACATCTTCTGCCTTAGTAGGCTCTTGAGGACAAGCTTGAGAGATCTCCGTAGAATAATCAGTTAGAGGACAGATTGAGTCATCCAGGCTATTGTCCTTTTTTTTTTTCCTGGAATCTCTAGGTGGCCTCGGCGGAGGAGGCAACGGCCTATCCTTCATTTTGCTTACTACATCTCCCGACTGTAAGTCCTTATGCACCTCTCCTAAAGGTTCATCGTCAATCTCGACGTACTGTGTGATTTCGGACTGCTTGGTAAAACTATCGAGAGTCATGAGACTGGTGGAAGACTTTTTGCGCGGTGGTCTATCTGGCAAACTGTTCTTGGATGCACCAACCGTGTAGTATTTGCGCTCGGAGCTGTTGCTCTTGCGTCGGCGGACGGGTGGAGTTTTGCTGATGGAGCGCCGCACGGCTTTGGTAGGAGCATAGGAACCTTTGTCCACCGTAGCGTATCCAGGGCTCTCGTGGCGGATGTCTCTGTGGCAGTCGATGTCATCGACGGGTGGCATGTGAGAGTCGAGCGTGAGCGAGTCAGCACCGTGGGAGGTGCGGTCGTCGTCGCACAGGGAGGTGGCACGGGAGCTGCGTGACCGGGTGCGTCTTGGTGCCACAGGGCTGGCTGCCGTCTCAAGCGCCACATCGCCGTGCGGCACGATGTACTCATGCTCAGTACGATATACAATTATCTGAAAATTGATAAAGAAAACGTGTTATTTGTACTCAACGATCTATAAATAGATTCCATTACTTTGTAAGATTACTGGACCGATGAAGGTCGTTGAACCTACGTGGAACCGAGGCTGAATTTATTAACGTTATTGACAATGAATAGTTTACGGTAGCACATGCTAAATGTCTAAAATACAGACATTTTATTTTGAACTAACATTAAAACAATAAATCTCGTGTTGACAATAAAATTATTATGTAAAAATAAATAATAAGATTGACTGTAACTTCGATTGATAAAATAAATTAGTAAATAATTCATGATCTTATAAATTCATTGAAAGCATAGCAAGGGCGTTCTAGGAGCCACAGTTTTAATTTTTGTTTAAATAACGTTACGGAAGCTGCACTAACAGTAAGTGAACGACCGAAGCTTTGTTTTCGGCTATTTTCGGCTTAAAATCATAATTTGGCCATAAACCAGCCGAAGCTTCGAACAAGCTGATTTCATGAATTGTTGCGCGTCATTAGGCCTCTACTTCCTAAAGCTCGACAATAATTGTCAGGTGACTTTCGGCTAATTTTGGGATGAATCGGGTCAGCTTGTGGTTTCACTCTGCTGACATTATACAGACACGATTTTGTTTTGAAGTTGTAAAATGAAGTTATGTTGTATTTCTTCTTCATTGGTTATTAAGTATAATTACTTTTATTTGTTTTGGATTTTTATATTTGTTTCCGACATGCATGCATATTATAAAGGCATTAGATTTCGTACTTAGGAACGTTTTCATTCAAATTGACAGAGATTTGAGAAATCTATATGTCGATCAAGAAATATTAGTTCTTTTCCTACACTCGTTTATAGCGACTTGAGTTTTGTTTATATATTATTATGTTGTGTTGGATTTTGAATCAAAGATGTTAGTGTACTTATGGATTCTTTCCGAAGAAGATTCCGAATGCTCAGTAGTTTGTAATTGTTCACGTTTAGTTAATAGTAAAACGTTTTAACTAGTCAAATTAAATTAGATACCTAGCGATTATCAGGCGTGATGATTTCATATTGAATTCAACAATTGAAATATATCAAAATAACATACTAAATGTGAACATGTGCGTGAGGCTGGTATGTAATTGGATTGGAGTGGAGCGGTGTGTCTCCGGTGCGTCAGTTTCTAATTTTAGCATCGCGGCGTTGTGATCTATGACATTTTAAAATAACGATAATATTAAAATTCATCATCATCATCATCTCAGCCCGTATCAACCCACTGTTGGGTATAAGCCTCCTCTCCTTCACGCCACTTATTCCGGTCCTGTGCGAAACGTATCCACTGCTTTCCCACTAACTTGACAAGGTCGTTCGACCAGCGGGCTGGTGGTCTGCCTACCGGTCTGCACCCTATATGACCCTATGTATATTGAAATTATTTTAATATTATCATTAACATTAATGATTCAAAAAAATACAACCAATTATTATCTATATATATATATAAAAATGTTATGTTGGTTTGAGTACGCTTCAAAAACTCAAAAAGTTCTGCACCGATCGAGCTGAAATTTTAGCATGATATATAATCCGCATCAAGGATTGTTTTTATCTATTTTTTTAATCAGTGACATATCAGCGAATGTGCGAATGTGCCACAGCGAAGCGTGGCAGGGTACAGCTAGTCAATGTATATATTTTTTGGTCTAATTTCTAACTATGGTAGTTTTTTAAACTATTATAATAATATGAAAATTGCGCAATGCAAAGTTCTGGGTGGCACTGTAACTGTTATGGGCAGGCGTAGCGCTTACCATCAGGTGAACGATTTGCTAGTCTCGTCGTTCAGTCAAATAAAAAAAATTGTTTACTGTTATTGCTTGCAACCAATACAGTAGGTAGGTACTATATCTTGTAATGTTTATGATGTGTTTTTTATACGAACTTTCATTGTTTCACTATAAATTTAACACAAACGGTACAAAAATAATTAATGTCAAACAACGTTTTGCTTTTTTGGCGGATAACCAAAAATGTTGGTGGTAGCCTAGTGGGAGAACGTCCGCTTTCCAAGAAGAGGGTCGTGAGTTCAAATGCCAGTGCGGGCACATACCAATGTGTTTCTTTTAAAACATATGTACGTAATTATTATCACTCTGTCAAGAAAAACATCGCGAGGAAATCCTCTCCTCCGAATCGTTTCATCATGACAATGACTTCATGCAAAATAAATTTATTGACACAGGCTGATTAAAAAAAAAACCGCTAATCGCCACTCTAGCCACAACAACAGCCGTACTGATCTAACCATAATGTTTCGCATAAAAAAGCAGCAGTTTATAATCTCCTAAAAGTATTATTACGGTAACTGGGTCAACAAACGCATCAGAAACTTGGGACGGCCTTCCCAAAATATAATTTTAAGAATCGTTCAAATGTGGATAGGTACCGATTACTAATCCGTTGGCAGGACGCCAGCAACGGTAATTATTTGTATCGAAACGTTTTTAAGCTTTTTCTTACCTTTCTTAACATTTGTTTTGTACTTTCGCCCACGCTCTTATTCCTCCGGTAAACGGTCGTAAACTCGGACGCCATATCCGAGTCGATTAAATAAAATAAGAGATCCTAAGTCAGTATGTCGGACGCCATGCCCAGTCGTCGACATCAATAATTAATAATATTTCTTGTCAACCTATTCCAGTAAGTTCCACTTTATGTTCTATGAGTACAAAATTTAACTTCAAAAAATCAAAAGCCGGATACTGTAACTGTTGTTTTCTTAAAAAAATCTACAATCAAGGCAGCGTTGGCGGCTGTATTCAATTATATTATGCTTTAATCATGATTTCATGTAGTATAATAAGTAATCAGAATAAGTTAAAATTTTAATCAGTATGTTGATCAATATAATCAGATGTTATTATATTTATAGTAATTTTTTTTTTATATTTTGGTGTTGCACGTTTAGTTAATTTACCCAGTGTCAAATATTAAAAATATTTTTTGTTAGGATTTTGTTATTTTTTTTATTTGTCTTAGTTACGAGATGAACAAGTCGTTCACCTGATGGTAAGTGCTACGCCTGCCCATAACAGTTACAGTGCCACCGAGAACTTAATTTTTGAACGTTTTTTTTGGGTTTGTATCATTTGTCCACACTCATAAACGGTAATAAACACTCCATGAATCACACGAAGCAACACTAGTTTGGGAATAAAATACAAAACAAAAGCCACCAACCCAATTGCCACCACCAAAAATTATTGTAAACCACCACCCCACCCCGTCTTTGTTAGTTGCTCCTCTCCATGCATGGTTGTCTGGAAGAGATCGCTCTCAGCGATAAGACCGCCAATTGTGACACTAATTGTTAAATTTGATATGTTTTAGTTTTTAAGTTTCCTTTGTTCTGTGGTGTTTCAATAAAGAGTTTATCAATCTATCTAAAAATAATTACGTCTCATATTAGGTTTCCCGACCAAATCCCTATTGTGATATTCGTCAGCTGGAAATTAACATGGGAACACTGTTGTCACACGATGCAGCGGCCGTCTGTGAGTGGCCCATTGAATTGAATCGTGTGTAGCCTGCCTTAATTTATAATAAGAACTAAATATCTACTTTGGACAGACAAATTAATTACAAGGTATCAACAGCTATTATTGAAGATTCCTAAAATATAACAAAATCTTTTCACTTAATGCATCATAAACCAAACTGTAATAACGAATCTTTTATAAATTGTGCTATTATGTCAGATCGTAAGTGATGATTGACACTAAGCCACCCACCCTACTATCGAAAAATGTTTTTTACTGTCCATCCAAAGGTTGTCTGGAAGAAATCGCTTTCAGCGATAAGACCGCCCATTGTACTACCCTTGTTTACCTATTGTAATTCTTCTGTACTGTGTTTATTAATGTTTCTGGTGTACAATAAAGAGTTTTTATATTCTATTCTATTCTATTCTATTCTATTCTATTCTATTCTAAACTGTCAAAAAGATGGCAGGAGAAGGATGTATGAAACAAAGATGGCAAGACATATGTATGAAACAATATTCCACATTGATTTTCACCCGACACCGCCAGAATTCATAGTCACGTATCGACACTGATGTGAGTGGATAGTCCTTTTCAATGTAGACTATGTTGGTCTGTCCGTGTCTTGCTGAAATTTCCACGTTCCCGTTCCCTATTTTCAATATAATGTAATATTCGTGCCGGAAACCGTTCACTTAACACGGTACCTAGCACGGTATTTCAGCATTTTCGTAGGCACGCACGACCTATGAGGACATTGTCACTTAAAACCTTCGCAGTATTTAGGTACCTATCATCTCATGCATAATCAGTGTCACATATTATTTGGCATAAAAAAAATACGATAAATGAAAATAAGAAATCCCCGTAGAGTTTCTTAGTGCTATCTTCCCTGATGGGCGTATTTCCGAAGCACTGGTAGAGTTAATGGAGTTTCCTTTACCTGTGCGAGATTCAACCATGAATCACCACATAAAAGGGAAATTTCCTTTTTCAAACTCAAACCATAATCAGTTGCTCATTAATTTAGTTGATCTTATTTGATTGACATACTTGCAATAAATGATTTGATTTTTCAATTCTGAAAGCAATGGGTAAATCGCGCTGATTCATATTTTTTAGCCATTATAAATTATAATATTTGCTCACTACTGGCAGGGGTTTTGCCTTTTCTGAGGAGAATTAGGCCATAATCCACCAGGGTGTCCGAATTAGTGGGTCACATACCTCTGAAATAATTCTCGGGCATATGGATTTGCTCACTGTGTATTCCTTAAAATTAAAGATTCACACATTATCGTCACATCCATATCGGTCCTCTATTTAATTTAGTGGCAATTAATCTTAAAGTTTTGTTCTTATCCTTTAAATAATAGAGATCTGTGTATCCGGCTCACCGGTAGGTATATGCCACCGTATTTATGTGGGAAACTGTGTTCTGTTAATGACATTGAAAATGAAGTCGCAAGCTAACATCCAATAGTAGCTACATAAATATATCAAAAGAAACTGCGACTCATTTCAATCAAAATATGCCTGTAATTTCACAGCAGACTCAAATACTAAATGCCATGGGACGTCGCGTCACCAATTAAAATTGCACGCTTTATTATTATCGCTACAAAAGAGCCTCCTCTTTTGTAGCGATAATGTACCGTTTATTTTCAATATACGGCACAACACTAATTATTGTTGGAAGCTTTTACTAAATGTTTAGTAAATCAATTTGATTTTGTGATATTTCGTTGAATGAAGAGAGACCGGCACTCAGCAGCGGCGTTTGTAGCAACTAACGGACACTTAATTATTGTGATTTGCGATTGTAACGTGATATAGTTTGATATTGATATTATTTCTTTCTAAAGACTCGTCCTCGTGTTTTTGTCTCAAAAATCTAATGAGAAATTAACCGCGGTAACTTTTTCCGTTACTGGTTTATTTTTTGTGTATATTTATTTGTTTACAGTATTATGTATTTATGTTATAGATTTTTGGCTATACCTAGTTAAAGTTAATCTTAAAACTGGCAGGATATTTCGTGACACGACCGGTCTTTCAAGCGCGTGGCTTATTTTTAATCTGTGGTGAGCTGCCGAGTCTCCCTTTCGCATCGTTTTTGCATTCAACCAGTGTCAATAGGATATTTCAAATAATTGAGGCTTTAAAAAAATCTGTAACTGTTTGAACGAATTGAGATATTTCAATTTGAAGATTTCTTTATAAACAATTTTGGCACTGAATGAATAGATATAAAGACACAAATTTTATCATTTTGTGTTACATAGAAATTATTTACTTACAGGAAATCTGGTAGCAATTGATTGTACTAAATTAGAGATTGCAAAATACAATTACTTGAAAGTTACCTTGTAATAATAACTTAAACAACCTTAAAACTTAAAAGTTTACCTTTTGGTCTCATATTTACCCCACCCGACAATACGACGAATAATTTTTTTGTTTAAATATATTCGAATAATTAGGTTTCGATTATGCCTATGCCATATTTATTTCATTACAATATAGTTTCGATGTTTCACATCTACCAGGCGTCTCGCAACGTCTCCATTTTTTATTATAGTGGCAGACTTTGAAAGTGATCGACATATTTTTTACTTAATCTTCGCAAACATTTATTCTAGTTGTATTTTTAATATACATAGTTGTTTTCTACGACAACGAAGAATTAACTGAAAACTAGAGGCGTTAGAGTCTAGAATTTTTGTTCAGTAATATTCTTGTCTGTAAATTCCAATTGAGCACCTATTGTCTTTTACCCATTTCTATTGTCGAACTTCGCGATATACTTAATCCAATCATTCAATTCATGATAATAATAATTTATCAATGTTCTATCAGGGCTGTCCAAGGCACGGCCCGCGGCTTATATTTGTGAAGCTCGCGACATTTTTATTTGCTGCAATTTAACTTGCGTACAATTTGAGCGAGTACTAGTGTCTGCGGCTCTACAATTTAACAATAATAATAATAAAGCGACATCTTCACATACATAGAACCCCTAACTATTCATTTCAATTTAGTAATTTTTATTGGCCCGGGATCGTATCTGGTTTGGACAGCTCGGTTCAATGAAATACTTAGGGGCTTCGTTCCGGGAATATTGTGCTCTGAATTATAATTATTCGTACTTAATATTATATGGAACTCAAATGAAGGGCGCACGTAAGGCTTCAGTCTCATGGTCACTGCTTTGTTGTCTGGTTAAACCAGTGAGCATACTTACTACCGGTGCGGTGGTTACAATAAGCTCCATACAAATTGTACTACAATAGATAGTAGCTAATAGTAGTATAAATTTAAATGTATTATAGTTAAATAAAAAATAGGTACAGTGGCAGTCTATTACATATTAAAACATGGACAGGGAAACATTGAAATTATTTACGATAAAAAAGTTATCCGTCGTACTTAGTTCCAACTACGGCGACGATATACATAGAGAAAAATAAACAATAAGTCTAATACGATCTACTAAACCAATGATTAACTGATTATGGTTTGAGTTTAAAAAAGGACATTTCCCTTTGCAGCGATAATTCATGTCTGAATCTCGCATAGAAAAAGAAACCTCCATTAAATCTACCAGTCAGCCAGAGAAGATAGCACCAAGCAACTCTACGGGGATGACATTTTTGAATTGTGACATTGAGTAACTGACTGGGACTTGACGTTTTGATTTTCGAAATATAAATTACCTACTTGAAATACTTTACGACGATAAAAATAAAAAAAAGTCTATGCATCACACCGTCATGGCATCTTTGATTCGTTCCCGACGATATTAGTTTTCGAAATGGAAACAAAAATAAAAGTAGCGTAGAGCCCTTCTACAAAGATGGGAGGTTAGTGCGTTCTCTATAAAAAAAAATATATGTCAAAAATATCAACTAGTTTTTTTCTTATGAATTAAACCTCCTTTTTTCTTAAAAAAATATTATAATTGACTTCTCGTAAAACTTAAAGGAGGTTGTTAATTAACCTACTCACATAAAATATTAATAATAATTCCACCTATCTACTGAACAGCTTGAAACGAAATTAAATAAGTAATAAAAGGTTTAATACTTACATCGTCAGCATGTTCGGGTATGCGCGGTTCTTCCCATAGTTCCTCGACCGGTACTCTGTTGAAGTCACTTAAAGAAGAGTGTTGCTGATCCTTTTTACCAAACTTCTTCTTACGCCTCGGCGGCATCGGCAATGTCTGCGACTGGATCGGCACATTCTCCGGATACTGGATGACATCGTCATTAGCATACTCATGTATAGAATGCAGATCTGTTGTAGGACTGAAATGAAGGTGGCTGTCACCGTTCATAAACTCCTTCAACTTTTCATGGTCATGCAAAATATCATCAGCAATATGCTGCTGTTGGAGATGATCTTCATGGTCAAGATCTACATCAGTGAAGTGCATGCTCAGATCTGCACTCTCGTCGATGTACGGCGTTGGCTCCTGCTCTAGTTCGGGAAGCGGCTTTTTCTTCCGCTTAGCCCTCGACGGCCGCACAGGTGGGAATGTATAGTATCCATCATCTTTGTCATTCAGATCTTCTGTGGAGTACCTCATCTGGTCGTTGTCGTCGATGAACTCTGGGTCTGGTTCGTTGTCGTTCATGTACAACATGTCGTCGTTCACCTCCGAACTGCTCCCCATCAGGGCGAGGACGTTCTTTGGATTTCTGAACGCTTGTCGCGTTTCGTCGCTCAAGTATTCTCTTACTTGAATATCTTCGCGAGAAATTCCTCTCGGTCGTACGAAAAATTCGTCGTTATTAATTTCGGTTATGACTGGTGTGTGATCGTGTTTAGACGGTGAAATATCGGGTTCGGAAGAGTTATGGTGGTCTTCGTCAGGTTCGCGGTCTTCATCCATGTATTCGGGGGGTAGTGAATCAAAGTCATAGGTAGTTTCAAACTGTTTCCTATAACCCATGTTATTTTCATCATCATAATTGATATCGTCGTTTGATGCCGTACGAGTCGATGCATTACCGTATTCACGAGGCTCTTGAGGACCATCAGGGAAAGAAGGCTCCTCGTTGCTTTTCTTACCAACTCTTGTAAATGTGAAGGTAGGTGGTGGCGTATCATCACGGTTCAATGTGGGCGACGAGGACGTTTTGGGTAGTTCAGTTTTTTTCTTTTTACTGAACCATCTTGGATAAGTTCGTGGTTCAAAGTCTACAGTAGCAACGTTACCTAACTCTGTTGATGAACCTGTAGCACTCGTTTCTACCTTATACTCGTCATTGTGTACTTTACTTTTTTTGCCGAGGCTTGGAAAATTAATTTTGGGTCTTTCAGGCATTTTGAATCTAGGCATATCCGGAACATTAAATCTTGGCCGGTCTGGCAAGGTGAACTTTTTACGATCACCAAAATTTAACTTTTCCGAGATATTTATCTTTTTAAACTTTGGTCTATCAGGGAGACTAAACTTTCTCCTATCAGGCAATGTAAACTTTGGTTTGTCCGGAAGCGAAATTTTAGGTCGCTCAGGCATTTTAAATTTAGGCCGATCTGGCATTGTCGCTTTCATGTTTTGTAGTTTTGTTTTCAACTTTCCAGCTTGTGTTTTTAACTTGCCTGTTCCTTCTTTTATACGTTTTTGCATTTTACTTTCAGTTCCTTCAGCATTTTTGGACCTGCTGTCTCGTTTCAATGGGAGTTGCTCCAAGGCAGAGGAATCTACTTGGCTCGTACTGACTTCACACTCAGTCCTTGAGGCTGTTGAAGGTGTGTTTGCAAAGAATCTGTCTTCAATATTTTTTTGAAACGCTTCAGCACTAAGCATAGCGTCGGTGCTATGGAGATTATCTTTGTCATCGGCCTGATCCTCTTCATCAGAGGTATGCTGTAAGTATTTCCGCTCCAAAGAGGTCGTGCTAGACAACTCGTCATCTATTTTCACCATTGTGGGCTTTTCATCTACACTTGGAGCCGTGTAAATAATATTCGGTGGTGGTTTCTCGATAATTTCATATTCGTGATCACTGAAAATAAGAAACCAAATTTTAGGTGTAGTTTAATGTACCAAGTTATTTCCTGCAGTTGAATTCGCATGAAACATTTAATGCACTTATTCATTCGCTGTACGCAGATAATAAACAAGAAGGATAAAATATGAAACCCAAATCGCAAAAATCGTGATTCGTCGCAGAACATTTGAGTTATATTTAACTTCAGAGACTCGAGTCACAATTAGGCCAACTCGACGCTCGTTTTAGCCGCAGCACCGGGCTAAAGGCGTTCGGATATATTTGCAAGTCGTAATGTTAGTCATAAAATGTCAACAAAACCGTCAAAATAATGTAGGTGGACTTACCTCCCATACGAATTGAAATTACTCGCTCGCGATGTCGGCCTAGTACCCACTGGATTCACTCTCTCCGGCAGCAGCGAGTCGCTTTGAAAGAACTGACAACCACACCGGACATCCGGAGTAAAATGCTGCACGCTACCCTCTCTGGTCGGCCTCACAGACCTCTCTAACGGAGTACCTCCCTCGGAAGTCCATCGCCGCAGCGTGCTCATTACTACCGCCTACCGAACCCGCGGCATTATTAGACGTATTTCCCGTAAACTATAGTTTGAACCGTCATTTGTTCGTAGACAATGACTCATTAAGCGTGTTTGTCAAACCCGGGCTGTAAATGAACTATTCACAAACGTGAAAGTAGCCGCGAGCACTGATGTCAATTTTAAAGAGCTTACCAATGTGCAGGAAGTACGTACGACAGATGCTATATTTAACAAACAGTCAGAAGCTAGCGCGTTCGCTTTGCATGTGTTGAGACGAGAGTGTTATGTCACAGTTACGTATGATGTGGGTATACTACAAACTACAGTAGAGTTTATAACAATAATGGATACTTTTGATATTTACCTGCTGGGTTTCGACCATTGACTTCTGGCGAGTTCGGCGTCATTCTGTCTTTCACAATCACGTGGACTGGGGCTAGGGGATGATTCAATAGGAGGAGCATGTGAATGGTCTGCGTGCCCTTCTGGGTCATCGTCTGTTATCTCGGTAATTGTTATGTTGGGCGACTCGTTGTTAGGACCCCTTTCATCTAATTGATTTTGAAATATTTCATCCACGTTTGGCTCTTCGGGGTCTAGCTCATCGTCTAACAGCAGTGCTTCTTTATTTACATTATCAATTTTATGTAACATTTCCATGACACGATCTTCAGACTTGAGCGGTGTTTCTTCTGACACCAAACTGGGATCTTGAGATGCAATTGATTTTTTTTCTATATTTGACAGGCTTTCGTTCTCTTTGTTGCTTCTGCTCTCATCATCAATCTTTTTGCAAGGTTGATCGATTTCTGGTGAGAAATGCAGGCACTTTTCTGGATCTTGACCTTTCGCTTCTTCTATATCTTCATAAATGTGTTCCTTCTTTTTTCTAGATGGTGGCGTCTCGACACTCATGGATTTGCTCATTTCATCTGAATCTCCAAGTTTTATTGCACTAAACTTTTGCCGCCTTACTGCCCCTGGAGATGATTTCAACTGTCTTATTTCTTGGTTATCCTCGTTTTTCTTTCGTTTTGATAGCGGTGACTTTTCATTTTCACTTCTTTCTAATTTGTGTAAAGTTTTGTCGGCTAAGTGTTTTATTTTGTTCACTAAAGGATGACAACATTTTGTTTTTTCTCTAGTTTCCGTCACTCCAATATTATATTTTTGTTCGGGTACTACTCGACGCTTCAATATACTTTTAGGAGATACGTTTTTGGGTATTTCTACAGGTGCCACTAACTGCGCGTTGGCTTGACTTTCAGGATGATTAGCACCCATAGTCACATCAACGATGTGATCATCTTCGGCATCCAGTGAAACCTCTTTGGAAAAATTAGGGATGTGCACTCCATCGTCTTCTCCTTCCTCTCCGTGCCTGCGACTACTTCCTGGCGAAGAGTCAAGATTCAGGATCCGCTGCATGTCGTGGTCGACTGGCGAGCGCGTCCGCGACCTTGAAACTTCGCGCGACATGCTTCTCCTCGGCGTCGTCTCTCTTATAATGTCTTCAGCTGTGATTTCGCCCTCCAGAGGCACTTTCAGCAGATAAGTCCAAGGGTAGCCCCCAGCATCACGAGCTCTCCGTAAATCTTCCCATTGGTATGTTTTTATCGGCACAGGTGGTCCACCTTTCTCTAGATCTGGCGAAAATTCAGATTCCATATGTTTAATTTATAAATAGAATGTGATTATTTATTATGTAAACAGTGTAATTCCTACAAATACCATGAGAATCTTGAATAAAATGTTGACTTTCTTAAATGAATTAGACTACCACACTGACCCCTCAAGGTGTTCACTTTTTCACCGTGTCAACTAAGAACACAACCTTTCGTTTCAATGCGAGCGTCAGTGACTGAAAACACGTTATGTCTGCGTGGGCCTGTGTGGAAATAGGTGTGAATAGGTTGTGTACTATGACCACGGCTCAGATAATTTTGGATGAATGCACCGCGATTACCTTGAAACGAGCGGGACGCGGTGAGCCCTCAGCCCACCATCCGTGCGATTTGTTTATTGTTAGTTAGATGCACTTCACGCTATTTTTTCTAACTTTGTGATCGAAACGATCGACGATCGGTTCAAAATCCCGGTCGGACTGGCGGACACGTCTTCGTCCGAGCGCTTGCGCTAAATATAAGATTGAGCATGAATTTATTTTTGGTAACCATTTCGCGTCATCATTTTAAAGTCAAACTATAGTTGGTATCTTTGTACATTAGTATAGCAAACGTTAGACGCCGGCGCCACGATCGAAGATGCATGTGGATGATGCTCCATTGTTAGATGATTAGGCGTCGTCAGTAGGCGTCAGTTGAAGATTCAATGAGCGAAGGTGACTTACGTGCCGTAGCTTGAACGAAGTCCAAATCCTCTGGAGCATCTTCGACGACGTGTCGTGACCGGTATGTTTACATGTGTGAAGGTAGGTATTGGTTGGTGTGTACATTGTACAAGCGTTGGAACTACACGGGTTTACTTGTTTATTTTCATTTTCTCACTATTGTTATGTCACGACTTGCGATAGTACCTAGACATTACAGCCATCTCAGAAAGACTATGATTGTAGAATGTACAATGTATTAGTGTGCTCGTGACACACACACAAAGGTTCGCTTATTAATACACGACATTAGTACAATTATTATAATTATATGGTGTACCCTTCGATCAATAAGGTGTATCGTAAATACTATTTCTTATTCCGTGGTTGTACGGTCCAAGTGAAAATCTTTGTTCCTCCATGGCGTTATGGCTGATGAACCGACTGCGAAGCTTGAGGTAGCTTGTTCGATTCCCGCACAGGGTAAAGATTTGTGGGAAACACAGATATTTGCTCTGAGTCTGGGTAGTTAGGGGTCTTTTTTTTTATTGCTAAATAGGGAAGCATTTGACCACGGTCTCACCTGGTGGTAAGTGACGACACGGTCGATGATGACTTGAAGATCGAGTCGACTTGAAGACTTTCAGATTATAGTTTTCGGGAAACATAGACGCTGGTAAGGTGTTCTATTCCTTCGCTGGTCTGGTCGTATGCATGTGATTGTGTCGTGGTATTTTTATTACTTTTACTAGCTGCATCCCGCGGTTTCAGTTTTGACGGAAAAATCAGCTTTTCCCAGGTTAAAACAGCCCACGCCACTTGGGAATAGTGGAGCGATAAACTAAGTAGGTATAGAAACAACTGAACATCGTAAAAGCCACAAACTCACTGAAAAGTCATCCGAGCGAGGCACGACGCAAACTGTGGCAGAAGACGCATGCACCGCCACCTGAGTTTATCCCACCGGCTGAGGAACTTCCTGCAGGCTGTGACTTGCCATGGCCCACGTGGAAGTCTCTTAACAGACTCCGGACCCAAGTGGGCCGCTGCAAGAGCAACCTGACTAAATGGGGTTATCTAGCCCCGGACAAGTCACAATCTGACTGTGGCGTTTCTGCACAAACGATGCAGCATTTGCTGTCGTGCCCTCAGTGCCCTAATACCGGCACCTCAACCGACCTCTATGAGGCTTCTGCCCCCGGCGTGGCAGTAGCCAACTACTGGTCCAAAACGATCTAGCCGTGGATCATAGACACGACGAAGAAGATCGTGAAAAAATTAAATTGCTCCATACCCATCGCTCGAATCGTGAGCTCATACACAAATCTTATAGAAAAGAAACCGACAGTAATATAAAAATAACAATAATAGCGTGTCACAATAAGAAACTGATACCTTACGATTCTCTGTCACTAGGGAATCACGAACTACGAGGACCATGGTCCTACAAACACTCAGACTCAGAGTAAATATTTGTGGTTCAAACCAATCTTTGCCGTTTGTGGGAATCGAACCCGTAACCTCACGCTTTGCAGTCGGCTCATCACCCACTTACGCCAAACAGGCTGTCACGCCACGGAGTGTTTTCTTCTATTGTGTTTGCATACAGTTTTTCTTAATAGAGACTTACATTTTAAAACAAAAAATATTTCAATTTATTAGTAGGTATAAAGTAGGTTCTTTACCTTTCGGAAAGTTGTGAGCATTCTGCACAAGCATGTGCTGCTTAAGGAGAAGCAAGGTACAGCTGAAAAGAAATATACGTGGCTTACGGGAACACATTGATATGATTTTTTTTATTAGCTTAATCGATCCTACGCATTAAGATCTTACATGAAAACAATTTACAGGTCCAAATATACATAACTTTTGGAGCAATCGACTTTGGACCTTTGGTGACATCTCCCATTTTAACGTCTTTTACTTGACAAAACCTGATGTATAATATTCGTTATACTAATTTACCGGTTTACCTGGCAAAGTCAAAACCTTAAAACGGCCACCCTGCCAAATTGCTATTTTAAAGTCGTCAAGATATTTCCGCCAGCTATGGATATGTACCTGCCTATGAACCTAACATGCGAATGAATATAATAGCAAAGGTACTTCCCCAGGCAGTCTCTTGCAGAAGAGGCCTAACACAGGGTTCTGTAGATTTTATATTTTTTTATTTGTCTGACAAGACGAGCATGTCATTCACCTGATGGTAAGCGTAACGTCTGCCCATAACAGTTAGAGTGCTACCCGGAACTTTGCATTGCACTATCTTGCGGGCACTGCACTGCGCTATTTACCCTGAGACGTTGGTTTTACAGTCTCATAATTATGTCCAGTCATTTCGATGGAAACAGTGCCCTTCAAACCGGAAAACAGTAATGTTTGCACACTACTGCTTGGCGGATGAATATCTGGCAAAGGTGTAGACGAATAATATAATGTCTAGAAAACTATTTATTGATTTATTTTATAAAATAAGCGTGTAGGTCGTTTGAATTCGTATCACGGCTTGTATCGTAGGCCTCGTAGCGTTCGCATTGAGAGTGGTTTATCGGGCACAAGGACTGCCTGTAGATATGCCTTATTTGAAAATTAATTGACTGATTGGGTTTTAAAGTGCCCTTTTGAGTTGGTGCCATAGTCGACTGGCTAATCAGACGGATTAAACGGAAATTACGAGTGTTGTCACTTTTTGATGGAATGAAAATAGTGCAGTGGTAAAATTATTCAGCTAATTCTATTTTTCCAGTTCAGTGTAATTAATCACTATTTCATATTCTAGTCTCCGTAAAGTCGTAGTTCCAGCCTTGTGTGTGATTTTATTATTCGATAATTCCATAATATACAATCCAACGGGAAAAAGGCGTTATTGGATGTAAATGTACTTATATAATATACAATCGTAAGTATTTAATTTGTTAATAGATTTAGAATTTTGTCCTAATACTAAATGGTATTCCATATTTAATTACTTTCTCTTTTATTTGAAAGCTGGCAACATTATTTTTCAAATGATATTTCGATCTGTCACATTACTCCGCATGATGGCAATTCGATTATAGAGTGAACAATAGGTGTGCCTGATTCATATTAGCACGTTTTTTTTTATATTTTGATTCTACAAACGGATTCATCTGTAAGCGACAAGTTAGACAATAGAGGCGCGCTACTACAGCGACGTCACTCGATGATTTTATCATGTATAATTTATCAAAGTAAGCCTTCAAGTCAAAATTTAACAGGTATCTTCTAGGCAAGCATGCTCCATCATCGACCTTGTCGACACTTACCACCAGGTTAGACTGCGGTCAAAATGTTTAATTAATCTGCAATAAAAAAAGTGACAGCGCTACGCAGATATCAGCGTCGCGCCGCGCTGCATTAATCTATCTTCCACCAGGCTCTAGACAGAGTGTCTGCACTTAAACTGCTTGTCAGCTGCAAAATGGCTTTTGATGCAGTTTCTATACAGATGATATGACTGCAAGCAGTCTGTCGAGAGTTTCGATGCAGTTATATCAACTGCATCCAAATCGACAACTTCGAGCTGCAGTGCATTTTAAATGCAGACTGTATGTGTAGAACCTAATGTTTGAGTTTTAGTAATAAAAATATCCCAGTAAAAATCCACAAAGAAATAATCACGATTTAATAGTCCGGTTAAATTAGCGATCAACCTCGGAATTAGAGAGATAACAAGCTGCGCCCCGCAGTTTCACCCGCGTAGTTCCCGTTTTGTCCCGCGGGAACATACTATCGGGATAAAAAGTACCCTGTTACTCAATCCTGTTTATAAACTACCTGTGTTCCAAAATTCATTCGAATCCGTTCAGTAGTTTTTGCGTGAAAGAGGAACAAACATCCATACATTCTTACAAACTTTCGCATTTATAATATTAGTAGAATAAGCTGAATTTTCGTATATACTTAGTTTAATTTTGGCGATCTAACAGTTGTCTCAAAAGTGTAGTTAAATAAGTAAAAGTTAAGGTTTTTGTATATACTTCTGAGATAGAAACTATAAATTTGTTAGGAAAGAATTTATTTATCCCAGAGCGTTAGAATTTGAGCCTGCTGTAAGGTTGTTTATAGATATCTCTTCATTTTAATTGTTTAGGTAAACTGACGTAGGAGGCTTTAAAGAAAACAGTACTCGCCTTTACATAATTAACAAAACATATATATATATATATATATATATATATATATAAAAATATGTATATGTATAAAAGAGCCTAAATTTTATTTATTAATATATATATATTAATAAATAAAATTTAGGCTCTTTTATACTTTCTATAGACACAGAATACTACAAGTAGCACCTATTTATATCTATTGATCATTGGCGATCTTAATTGGTACCCACCTATGACGACGAGATACTTACTCTGCCGTCACTTTGCAGCCATCAGCGATGGCGTCATCAGCATCCGCGCCTGCGCTCGGCGCTGCTGCTTCCGCCCCGCAGCCACACTCGTCAAACCAGCCCAACTCCAATTTTTTTAAACTCCTCACGAAATATTGTACAGAAGTGGATTATAGACGATTTTTTTATTTACCCTACCTGCACAACTAATAATACAGGACGAATACTATTTCGTCTAACTATCCTACCTATTTACAATTAAGCAGTAGAGGTTAAAAATTTGGTAAATTTTTCCGAGCATCGAATTATTATTAAACATTACTAATTCAACAGATATCATTAATCAAAGTAAAGAAAAAACGCGAATTTAACTTTTTTTTAGTTTTTAGAGTTATTAACTTGAAATCACAGCTATCGAATGCTGAAACCCACATCTAATCACATCACATCTTCTTCTGTACTGTGTTTATTTTTGTTTCTGGTGCACAATAAAGAGTTTTTCTATTCTATTCTATTCTAATTTTGCTGTAAGCGATAAGGCCACAATTGTATGATTTTAATTCTTAGTTGTAGTAATTCTCAGTATGGTGACAATAAGGAATAATTGTATTGTATTGGTAAACTGATACGCAATTTTTGAGATTAATGGAGGCAAAGAAAGGTACCTAAATCTAAGATCCATACTTTTCAGGTTCAGTTGTCCCACAGCCTAATAATAAATCCTCAACTTGTACCAACGAGATATTTTCACCACTACACTATAAATTCTATTATTTAAATAAAACTCAAAATAAAAACATGAAACATTTATTATAAGTATCTGAAAATACACACTCATTCATTCTGAATAATTAGTCAATCAGTACCATAAAAAAAGGAAATAGATACTTAATTATAACTAAGTATCTACTTAATTAGTTATAAAAAATCCGTGGTTATAGTGAAATAAATAAAAAAATATATTCTAACAAGGGTTATAGATGAGAATCGTATATCTACCTACAGTAAATAGCTATGAATGCGGTACAAATTATGATATTTCATTGTTCAAAGTCATACCACTAAATAACTAGGGGCAAACGAATTTATAACTGTGCTTTGTTGAGTCATAGTATTATTATATATGATACTGACTGACTATAATGATGTTAAATTTAATGATTTAAAGTACAGAAAAATGTTATTATAACATACATTTAGAAAAATATTTTTTATAATATATGTTTTTTTGAATAGTCGTTACTGTGTATTTTGTACTGGGCATTTATTAACTAGATAAAAACGGGTTATAACCTTGATACAATTTCTTTTCATGACCATGGCCCATGATGATGGTCAATTTCTTGTAACATTTAGCGTTAAAATTGAATCTATTTAATTGATGATAGAAAAATAACACCTTATTGACTCCCAGAACTATTTATTATGTATAAATATATATATCGATTATTATGTATTATAAGGTGGTAAATTATTAGCGCTGTTGTGTTACAAATAATTTTATTATAATTTGAATTTGATCTTGACGAAAACTTCGAGATTGTTAAATTATATTTTGATTCTCACCCGTTTTTGTGCAGAATAGTAAATACGTATACAACATTTTATGAATAAATGATCTTTGATCCTTATAATAAGAACTAATAATAATATAATAACTGCAAAGTATTTACTTAACCTACCAAAAGATCATAGCAGAGAACATTTAGTTACAGTTTTTTTTATTCCATACTACTACGAGTTCATTATTCATAAACATCCAGTGACTGACACTGAAGCTGGGTTAGAAGACAATTGCTGTCAAACGAGATTACCTACTATGTAACTAGTCGATGAAAAAGATGGCAGTTAGTGTAGTACAAGTCCGTGCAGAATGAGAACAGTCACTACCAAATTGAAGCGTGTGTTAAATAAACAAACCATTTCACATTTTTCTTCCAAACAATGGATGTTTCCCGGCTGCATTATTTCATAAAACAGCCGAGAAGCATCTCACAATACAAACTTACTGCTATCCCCTGTGAATACAAAAAGTATCGCATCCAAAACATTTAAATTAATTTTAGATTATATCTGGTAAAATGTTTCACAATTTTTCACTATCACATTCATACTTCTAACACCTATGTACAGTGTAAACTCTTTGTTACGAAACTCAAGAGACTGAGCATATAATTATATTCTGTCTAAAAAGTACCGGGAATGGATAATTTGTTTATGGTTTGTATTTTATTTTTTTGTATTTTTGTGGTCGTTAGATTGGCACAACTGTGTTCCATTTTGGCGCGGAGTTTGAGTTGCATCTGTTATTTAGATTAAATACAGTGCTGTTTTTAGTTACATCATAATCTAGTGTGTATTGCGAATTTCATAATGAACAAAAACATCGAATAAAGGGTTTGACTTAAATTTTGCATCGCCAACGGAATTTCGTGTTTGGGGTTCCTGAAAATGTTACATAAGGCTTACTGTGAATCGAATTTATCAAAACACGGGCTTATAAGTTGTAAAAAGTGTTCAAAAGCGGTCGAGATGTGATGGAAGATGTGCCTCGCTATGGTAGGTCATCAATGTCTTCAATTGAATTTAACTTGGCAAAAGTGAAGGAAATAGTGACTGAAAATCCCCATCCAAGTTTGAGAAAGATAGCCGCGTGGCTGATCTCTCTGTGTCTCACGAGTCGATCCGTACCATTTTAATTAATCACTTGGGAACGAAACATGGTGCCGCTCCGCTTGTCCCAATAGACCTGAATTATCTCCAAAAACTCAATCGCGTGAGACTCGCTGCGAACACGCTAGAACGAATCAATTCCGACCAATCAATCAATCAATTCATGAACGCTGGTGATGCGGGAGTTATTCAATTTTGAGCGAATGCGGGGCGGAAAAAAATGCGTAATGAATTTTGGGCAATTAAATAGGGAGGAGCGCCGTATTCACACTAAAAGAGGAAAGGCAGCCAACAGGCGAAATGCACTTACCACTAAGCCAGCTTCCTCGTCCTCCTTCAGGCGTTCAGCACTGCTCCACTAGCGGGTGCGTCGACAGTTACGGTCAAAGGTGACGGTTGGCAAAGCATGAACACAACACAATAGTAAGCGCGGCGGTTGAAGGTCGGGCAGAGGTAGGTCCCGAACCTTCCAGTGGAGGATGCGGTGCGTAACTGGCCGTGGTTGGTCGACGGCACAGGAAATCGTTCTCTTCGAGAGCGAGACTGGTGGTCGCCGCGTGTGCAGGCTGTCACCGTTCGGATGACGTATCAGCCAGCCCAGCGGTTCGGCACATTCCACCCAGAGATGGCGCGCTTCCCTCAATTAGTGCGAACAAATAACGGCGTAACCAAACGCATTGTTAGTGGTGACGAGACGTGGGTTTACGAGTCTAAACTCAAAATACCACTTCTTGGCATCCCTTTTCATTCGGTAGAAGACATAAAGGAGTATTCGTGGCGAGAACTAAACTCAATCATGTAAAAAGCGTTTAAAAATGTTTTCAGGGTTGGATTGTTCGTGTGTATCGTTTCTGGAAGAGCATACTTTGAAGGTGATAAAAAGCCTTTGGATGAATATCAAACATTTTGTGTACTATCGATCGATTCCCTGTACTTTCTTGACCAAGTAATACTTGTTCGTTATATAGAAGTTTTGTTAAGTTATAGAAACAACGAAATTCTTAACAAAACACTTTTTATAAGTTGGTTACGACTTTACTTTTTTTTACTTTACTTTACGAGAGGTGCCTATTGTGTTGAAACTGGGGCTAACATTCTTAAAGACAATGTAAAATTAGCAACCATAACTCTTCATTTTTCTTCTCCGCAATCGGATAGTAACAAAAGAAAGGCGGCTATTTATTACAATAAGTATCTTTTTAAAAATATATCTTTATTGACGTATAACTTTGTAATAGAGAATGACTGTTGCGGTATAAAGAGTATTAGGTAAACCAACCAAATTGGACTAATTTCTTCGTAATAGGCCGTTTCACGTTCTATCGATAATGTTATTAAGAGTTTACACTGTATGTACATATATAACAAGAAAACTTACATAATATATTTATCATGATTTATACACATATAATATTTTTACAGAAATACATAAATACTTTAGTGTTCTTTTTGTTTCCTAATATATCACTTTTCAACTGTCTGCACCGGTATATTACATCACAAATCCACTGCACCTAGGTCCTTTTTAAAAGCTTCGGTCCATTCCAACAAAAAAATTTACCATACAATTAAATCTCACCAATAATGTTTTATTTTCTTCCACTAATTTTGAATATCTGCATGTGTCGAAATTACAATTTTATTATTTTTAATTTCACTTTTCAAAATTTTATAATTTTTTGTTTCTCTTGCTAAATCACTTATTTCTCTGATAATAGTTGGTTATTTCTATGCTTGTATTTTTAGTTATAAAGTCACAAAGATAGGTAGGTTTCTTTTTAATATGTTTATTTTACAAATCCACGGTAATCGTGCATGCTCATCTAGGGCCATATATGTTACATGTTGAGTATTCATATTTTTCTTTATACTGAATTTTTTTACATAATAAGCCCATTTAAAACGTCCCTAGTGTATGCCATTGTGATATTCTTGAATCCATACCTCCTACTGGCCAGTGGCCAATATTTGTATGTACTTATAGAGCTTAGACGAATTATTCGTCTAAGATATAGAGGTAAAATGGTCCATTTTGGTGGGCTAGAATATCAATGAAAAATAATAGAGAAGTAAATTCAACACATTCACATTTCAGATTGCATGAAAACGAGTAGAGGAAAATAAAACAGCCATTTTCCCTAACAGAATGACGGCGGGTTGGCATCTTCTTTTCGGCGACATAATGTCATCCAAATACGCCAGTATGTCCTGGAGGAGAAAGATAAAATATGTTAATATTATACAACTTATCTAAACGAAAAACTTCGGTTACCGACGGATCTTTAATTAATCTATTTCGAGAAGTTATTTCGAATATGTGAGCATAATATCTCAATGGATTCAGAGCATAAGCCCAGCAGGACGTTAATTTTTAAATCTCACTGGGTTTCCCAATTCTCTGTGGGTGATAGGCCTCTTCTGCAAGAGACAACCTTGGAAAGTACCATACCTTTGCCAGATGTTCGTCCCCCAATCAGTGTTGTGAAAACAGTGCTGTGTTCCGGTTTGAAGGGCACTATTTCCAGCGAAATTACTGACCATATGAGACTTTAGAACCGATTTCTCAGGGTCACGAGTGCAGGGCAGTACCGTGCAGGATTCTTGGTGGCACTCTAGCTGTTTTGGGCAGGCGTACCACGTACCATCAGGTGAACGACTTGCTCGTCTCATTATTAGGTGAAATACCATAACGGCCGATTTAGAAATAGGTGAGGACCGGCTATATTGTCCTCAAGTGAGATTTAAAAATTGCGGGTAAACTATATACTAGTACTACTAATACTTATACTATCAGTAACCGAAGCTTTCCATTACAAACATTATTCTTAAGACTTGGTTTGTAAAAATAAAAAAAAAAAAAAATTAACAAAAAAAAAAAAAAGAAAAAAAAAATTGTGAAGTTCGTGAGCCTATGCAAGGTGGAGTGTTGGTGCTAGACCAAAAATGTGAGGTTTTTCATTTCTTCTCAAGTTTTTGTTCGAATACTCGAGCACCAATATTATAAAGAGACTAAATTCGTTTTTTGTACGATGTAATTTTCGGAAATACTAATCTCATTCTGAAAATTATTTCTCAACCTACATTATATAATTGATTATTCTTATTTATTTTTATTATTATTGCTATGTTTTATTCCAGGAAAATGCATCAGTCATTAAATCACTCCTATACATGGCATCGAAGCCCACCGACCGCAGTAACAGAAGACAGAAGACGAGTGTATTTCCGAAGCACTCTGTGCGAGATTCAGGCAGGAGTCACCACTTGAAAGGGAAATGTCTTTTTTGAAACTCGAACCATAATTAGATAATCATTACTTTAGTAGATCATATTTTGACTTAAATTTTTTGTTTTTCTCTATGAATTAATTATTATTATGCATTGATGAGAGATTTAAATTTTTGACTCGTAAGAAGGCAATATTCTTGCCTATTTGCAATAAATGATCTGAGTTTTGAGTTTTGCCATTTTAGCACTATAATCATAATTATACAGAATTGACACTCTTCACCTCACGCAATCCGCTTCCCCACACCATCAATCCGGAGGGCAATTGGAAGGCTGTCAATTTACACGCCCAAATGACAAATTACAATAGACTAACGGGTTAGTTTTACATTCGAGCACGAGGGCTTTCTTTTGGTTGGGTCGCGTAGCATCTTGGAGTACTTAAACACGCATTTGGCGCGTGTACAAACGTAATTTATATAAGTGAGTTATCAAATCCGCTTTTGTATAGAGTGTCCGGGATGATAGTATTATAGAAGCGCACAATTAAATTGCGGCGCCGACACGGGGCGGTGCGGCGGAGATACGATCCATGATTCTTAATGTCAACCCACGGTTAATCTTAAATGCTTATTGTCGGCGCCAGTGGCATAGACAGGCAGCCTTAAACTGAAAACCTGTTGCTCTTGTGGACTTGTTGCTTATGCCAACCTGTTGCGGGTAGGTTTCGTTTCGTTTGATATTATTATATGAAATTGCAAATAATATAGTAGAAGGTTTTTTAGCTATTTCTTCTGGTCAACATTATAGTAAAGAATCTGAGACCGGTGCCTGTTGGTCGTATTTCGGTTGATTTCGGCGCCCCTACCACAAATGTTTTACACAATTTCAGATCAATGTAAGAGTACAGTCCAAAAATGTATGACCAAAACATGTTTACATTTTTGCTTCTACTGTAAAACCACTTTGGAGTTTACGCTATTTCTACCCCGAACTATTGAAATATTTACTGAGACCATGCATGAGGCCATGAATTTGAAAAGTGCTGTAATATGAATGCAATACAAAATGTATCTACTCGTATAACTGTAAGTGCTTATTGATAAAAAGATCTGAATAACCAAGCTTGTTACTATCGGTACATGGTAAATGTATAACAAGTATTGGATATACAAAAAACTAAAAAACGTGCAACTAAACATACCTTTGCAATTTTGCAACAAGTGCGACAGAGACGGAAAGCTAAGAAATAGTAGTGCTTACATACCTTTGTATTATATAAAATGCTTAGAAACAACACAATTAAGCAACAGGTGTGCATAATAGAAACGAAAAGCTAAAAAATAGTAATGCCAACATACCTTTGTATTAGATAAAATGCGTAGAAACGAAACAATTTAGCGACAGGACTACGCAATAGAGATGTTAATAATAACTATTGCTATGGTACTACCTACTTACAAACCGATCTTGTTGCGGGTAGTATCAAAAAATTGGGAGAATCTCAGCTTTGGCCGAGTCGGTATCAAGCTTACATACTAAAAAACTAGATGCTGAATACACGGAATCAGCGGTTCTCGTTCCTACATACTCATGGATTCCAAACATAAAACCAAATATCTCACTAAAAATTAATACAGGCTTTGAAATATTCAAAACTTTGAAAGACAATTCGCTAAACGGGCACAGCAATTACTATGATGACTTCCGGGCAGCTCATAACTAGCTCACGCGGAGTTGGGCGATAGGAAGCCGTCACACGCGAGCTGCCGCAAACTACAGCAGCTGACGAATCTTCTTAAAGTTTTCGTTCGTCCAGTTCACCACCTCCTGTTCAGAACATCATTGTATCGCAGACCGCCGGCAGCTTAGAAGTGGCTAAAGTTGCAAATACATTTTTAGGGTTCCTTACTTCAAAAGGAATAGGATCACTTTGTTGTCTGTTTGTCTGTTGAGAAAACTGCCACCCATTTAGCTCTACCAAGAGATTATTTGTAGGCTCTCGGGAGAAACCTACGGACGCGGGTGATCCCCCTAAAGTCCTACGGCTGGCTCGTTGATTCAGGTCATATTTTTATCCCTCAGGTAAATCTCTGATTAAAATTTATTCCATTGGACTACCAATAAAATGAGTACAAACTCAGATTAAAATCTATTTCATTGGTAGAACGCCTTTGAATTTTTCAACAGTCACATAGAGGTATTCTACGGAATGAAACTTTTACCTAAGGAATTTATCTGTGTCTTCATCTGTGGTATAAGTGAAGCTTTCAGCTCGTAAAGATTGTCGTACTTGGGTTCAAATCGGGGGTAGTAAAAAAATTAATCTTCCTCCTTAATCGTTTCCTCATTGATGAGAATTGTGACTCCCAGATAATTCCAAAAGTTGTCTCCACATGCTCCGATCTTTGGCTTTGTGAAGTGCCACTTTACTGAATTTCTTACTGTTGTGACACTTGGTCAAACCAACAAAATTGGCCTTCAGCTTCTTGGTGGTTTGCCAGTAATTATCAATCGTTTCCGTGTTGGTGTTGAAGTATTGTAGCCCTCGGGAAGATGAAAAAAATACTTTTCTGGCGTTCGATCCTAAGTTCTTCAAGAAAATATACATTGGTTATGTATGCTGTCCAAAGTATCGTCAGAGAACGCCACCAGCATCACTATCGGAGATACAGCGCCATGCCCTTTGGCACTTAGTTGGTTTCAAAAATCGAAATTCGTCATCAGGAACAACGTCAACGTCCGGGAAAGACCACACGATTCGGACTCAATATCAGATTCCCTGATTATTTTCCAGGTCTTTCAGAATCCTAAGGAAGATAGTGTAGCTGCTCAACTCTAAGCCGCTTGAAGAGATCTGTTGCCCTTGGGTATCGCCATAACACAAAAAAAAAAATCATTCGCTTTGGCACGAATGCTTTTCTTTGTATCGCAGTCTCATCTTCCATTCTTTGGTGTCTTAATAATATTGTTCTGTTATTATGATGAAAGAGGAGGCAGATAATGAACAAAAATCCAGTACCTACATGGAAATATATTTAAAAAATATAACTCTAATAAACTCATGTTGGCAGAATAGCAAATTCTGCGCAAAGTTCTGGGTTCAACCAGGAAAGAAGATATGGTAAGGTCAAGGTAAGTAGGGTAAGTAAAAACCCTGAGATAGAGAATTTGATAGCTGAATCCATCATCATTCGGGAGATAAAGGTCCACAGGTTTGGCTGGCTTGGCCGTATGTAGAGGAAAAGGAGATTTGGATGATCAAGGAGGTGTTTTTTGGAGTCGGACTTAGAACCCGACAGACGAGGCAGACCTGCGGGAGCATCAAGCCGCTATCTGCCACGAGACAGTGCAGGAACGAGACCAGTCGCGTTTACTTGCGTCGGAGACAGAAAACCACATTGGGTCGCTGCGCCAGCGAAGTAAGTAAGTAAGTCATTATGGAGAAATATTTTTTTCCTTACAAACCCGCCATATTTTCCACACAGAAGCTCGTACGAGATAAAGGCGTTGTAAAATTATTAGTTTTTAGATGTTTTCAATAAATAGATAACGCATGGGCGAAGCTAAAAATGTGCAATTTTTGGTATTTAATAAAAGTCTCCAAATATATAACCCTCATATTGGCAGTCAGATAAAAATCTGGATTTATTGCACTACCTTAACTATGGCTGTTTCCTGTTCTAAATATAGGTACTGCCCATATAAACTTTAAAGAAGTCGCCTTGAGCAGCACCATTTGACGTCCCCATTATTCTACTCATTATTGAATTGAACGCTTCCAAAAAGATTCCTCAGGCATTTTGCAAAGGCCACAGTGTTGACTTCTCAAATATGAGCGTATAAGGATAGGCTTGGCCATTTTAGAATGACATCTCTCTCAAGTCGTCGAATCTTATCAGGCCTCGCCTTTTTACAAAAGAACCGAAACAAACAAAACTGATGAATTTAAATTTAAAGCTCCGTACGAATACCCGCGCCGCGTTATTGCAGTTTTCCTACAAGTACTTTCTCTGTATTTACCAGATTAAAAACATCCCACGTCACTTATGAAAAGAAACAACTGAATATCGCGAAAAAACAAATGCCATACAAAAATCACACAAAGAAAAAAACAGTCTCTATTTTACAAATTTCATTGTTATAACCTAATTATTACGATTTTTTGAAAACAAATAATGGCCAAATCGGTTAATTCGATTCAAGTTATGACGTGACCAATGGAAATAGGGTTTTATTTTGGTGTGCTTATTTAATTTTTTGTTTATTTATACACCCGCTGTGTGTCTTTCCTGTGTTGTGTCTACCTGTATTTTGTTTTCTGTTTATTTTATATCATACAATCAGGTAAGAGCTAAGGTAAAGCTCCAGTACATGAACACCTACCAGTGAATGAACAAAATACACATTTTTAATTATTAATTAAGCTAAATTAATAATACAGTAAACTTAAATAATTATTAGTCATTTATTAAATTAAATGAATACTTACGTTGTAATAATACACACACACATTATATCAGTTAGGTAATTAAATTGCTAGAATACAATATTATATTTATGATATTTTTTTTTTATCTGACTGAGTGACGAGACGAACATGTCGTTCACCTGATAGTAAGCGCTATGCCTCCCCATAACAGTCACAGCACCACCCAGAACACTGCATTGCATAATCCTGCGCGGCACTGCACTGAGCTCGTCACCCTGAGACATCAGTCTCATATGCCCAGCAATTTCACTGGAAACAATGCCCTTCAAACCGGAACGCAGTAATATTTGCACACTACTGCTTGGCGGATGAATATCTGGCAAAGGTGTGGTACTTCCCCAGGCGGCCTCTTGCAGAAGAGGCCTTCCACTACTGTATACTCGTACTGATGAGTATATCAGTATATAGAATTGGGAGGCCTCTTACTGTGTTGTAACACAGTACATACATAATTGTTATAATATACTTTTTAAGAAATAATTAATTAGGTAAATAAATAATGTTATAAACCACCGTTTTGAAGATGGGACGGGATTTAGCTTGCCTATTCGCTTCCGATTAATTGGTAGCTTCTAGTGTAAATGACCGGTCATAGCACTGCAATTTAATTATTTTGTATTGTAGCAATTCCATTACCTAACTGATGCCGACCATACTATAGGAAAATTATTTTTACTGTACATCCAAAGGTTGTCTGGAGCCAAGCGCGGATCCACCGCACGATAAGAATGCCCACAATCCTAAGAGACTTGTAACGTCACACTTTCACTATCGACGTCTATTGAGGTCGATATAATTATGTTTATCGAGATTGTAATTGCAATTTAAGTAATTACCTAAATTACCAGCGTTTAATTGTATTTTATTCCCATTGAAGTTGTAAAAAATTAACCAAAATCAATTCAGTACTTTAGAGTCTACCTTTGTGATTTTCTTTATCAAATAAACTAACATTTTAGGGGTCTGTTAATTTACAAGTGTTCACCCCACGGTTTCGCTCACGTGGAACTATACACTGTACAAAATCTTGGACAGGGCGTCGTAATTATATTTTTTAAACATCTCCTTTGTAGGAATGCATTGTTTATTTATATCGATCATGAGCTAATTTGTACTCCGACGCGCACTTGGCCTTTTTTCGGTTGGCTGTGACCACAACGTTTTTTGTGAGCTGGATCCGCGCCTGTCTGGAAGACCGTTTATGCGGCGCCGCGCATAAGTTAATTATTCTGACGTATTTTGTAAGAAAATCTATGAACTGTTTGAAAATGTATAACCAATGCAGCACGCCTCACGCGCTGCATTGTTCTGTTTTTCGCCTAACTATGATTCCCTGTATCTTAATAACCAGAAAAAACTAACTTACTAATTTAACTGTTCTGCAAGTCTGCACTCCGTATTTTGAACTCTTGTTTTATGTACAAACATTTTGCAGACTGCATATTGATATTTAGGAAGAGTTGCAGAGTGAGGATTGAAAACTGTAGTGTATTTTTTTATATTATTAAAATAATCTGTAATCCTTATTTTACACTCCACGTCCAGCTAAATTATTCAAAGTGCAAACTTTTCATACAGTATGTTATTATTGCGGTGGTAGCCTAGTGGGAGAACGTCCGCCTTCCAATCAGAAGGTCGTGAGTTCAAATCCCAGTGCGGGCACGTACCAATGTGTTTCTGTAAAACATATGTACGTAATTATCACTCGCTTTTCGGTGAAGGAAAACATCGTGAGGAAACCCACATACCTACCCGAGAATTATTTCGGAGGTAGGTATGTTGTCCACCAATCCGGACTGGGCCGCCGTGGTGGATTATGGCCTAACCCTCCTCACGAAAGTGAGTAGAGACCCGTGCCCAGCAGTGGGACGTTATGGGTTGATGATGATGATGATGTTATTATTATTTATAATGTTCTCCATAAACACACTCTTCAAAGTTTTACTGACATCGATATGGGTTTGCAGCTGTGGTTTGTAGAGCAAAATGTAGATTCTCAATTTGAAAATCATAAGGCGCAGTAATAATTGTGGCCGTTTAAAAACAAAATACATTATATGTATGTAATGTCTCCAAGCAAAAATGAAACTGCAGCGAAGAACTATTCCATATTCTTCTATAACTATATATTCATTTTAGATGAAAGAAAAAGCAATAATATAAAATTATATTAGAAGAAAATCACGTATTGTTCGTGCCAAGTTTTGCAAAAGCCTCACGTGAAGTCAAGTTTCTTTGAATGGAAATTCATAGTTATCATAGATAATTCGATCTCTGATATTTTTCTCCCTCTGGTGTACGCTTGATCATCTTAATTCTCCCACATATTAAACTAATAACGACATAATGTTACTTGCCGTTCTTGTTAATAAATATTTATCATAAATTTTAATCTTCAATGTTTTGCAAAGAGTCAGATCACTTAGCAGTAAAATGGAGGATATGAATACTTAAAAACTGCCGATTTTTCCTTATGTCTTCACTCTACAATAACTTAATCTGCAATCTGCAAAACATGCGTACATAAAGCAGATGCACCATTTTTATTGTAAATCTATATATATAAAAATGTTATGTTGGTTTGCGAACGCTTCAAAAACTCAAAAAGTTGTGCACCGATCGAGCTGAAATTTTAGCATGATATATAATCCGCATCAAGGATTGTTTTTATCTATTTTTTTCATCGGTGACATATCAGCGAATGTGCGAATGTGCCACAGCGAAGCGTGGCAGGGTACAGCTAGTTACAGATAAAAATGTCAACGTTACCAATTCACACGTTTGGCAAAGTCAATAAATAATCATAAAATGGTTTTACTCTTTACTCTGCAATACTTGAGAAGTGCAAAGTACAGACTTGCAGAGTACTTACATCAATTAGGCCCTATTTTCCTACAACCACCTAAACTCAGAGCGAATTGTGTTCTCGCAAATATCTGTGCGGGAATCGAACCCGCAACCTCACGTTTCACATTTGGCTTATCGTCCACTACGCCACGGAGGCCGTCACTTTAATTCCTTATTTCGAGTAACTTAAGAAAATATTAAGACTAACTTAACTTACAAGTAAGAACCATAATTATCATATGAGGGGCGCTCAATAAAAACTAACAACGCGGTACAAAGTGTTTGGAAGTTAAAATAAGTAAATACAGCTGGCCTACTGTTAAATATTAAAAAAAACAATACTACGCACGGTTATTAAGTATCTCTGCTTATTATTATTTTTACTACGGAACAAGTTAATGAAGATTTATGGGGTACATTAGGGGTAAATAGAATAAGAATTAATTTTGGACTTAGTATGTATCTATTTTTTTTGCATTGAAAGCTATTACTGTCCACTGTAACATATATCTCGTTATTTCTGTCCATCCATGGTTGTCTGGAAGAGATTGCGCTGAGCGATAAGACCGCCCGTTGTCACACTAATTGTTAATGTTTGTTCTAGTTTTTAAGTTTTCTTTGTATTTTGGTGTTTCAATAAAGAGTTTATCTATCGACGTATGTCGGACGCCATTTACAAATTTTTTTGCAAAGTTTTCGCTGAGTTTTTCAAGCTTTGTCGGTTGTTTGACGTACATGAAAGCGCGCGAATCTTCGCGTCTTCGTCGTTGAATCGAATCTTCGCGTAGTTTCTCCACACTTGCGTGTTGTTGTCCACAGTTGTGCACTTGATTGCGAAGATTAACGAACGTAAAGAGTTTCGTAAAACGGTCCAACCGCACTTATAAAATCTTTTCTATCCATTATTCACAAAGTCAAGTAAAATACTGAGACATTCGTAAAGTAGGAGGAATTGGAAATGGGATTGCATATTGAGTTTGCGAATGAACTTCTGACGACCCTCACATGCGTGCAAACATTTGTACAATGTACGATGATTCGTGCGAATGTGAGTGACCGGCATTACAATAAAAGGTGACTTAGTCGAAAAAAAAACATTATAATAATTACCTATAACTTATTCACTCTCACTTATCATTGAACGCCCCTCGTATCTACAAGGTGGGCCAAAAGAAATCACCCTATTGGAAGATGCCCCATTTCTGCAAATGGGCGCCAATTTCAAATCTGTTTTGACATTTGTGGACTAGACAGATGCAGAATACAATTGAACAAGCCATGGACCTATACACTCCCCGAGAACGCGGTATAATCGTGTCTATTTTTTTGCGTAACAATTCGTCTGTGGTGTTGGCGCAGCGTGAATTCCGTCGCCGATTCCCCGGCCGACCGACACCGACTTCGCAAACACTGCGCCGTTTGGCCACCAACCTTGAAGAGTATGGGACCACACGAGACGTTGCCAAGAGTGACCGGCGTCGGAGCACCCGTTCTGCCGAGAATATCGCTGCTGCTGCCGAGGATTTCGAGCTGTCTCCGGAAACTTCGACCAGACGCCGTGCCACGCAATTAGCCATCAGCCGGACGTCCCTAAGGCGAATTTTGGTCAAAGACCTGCACATGTTCCTGTACAAAATCCAGTCCGTGCATCAGTTGCTGCCTGCTGACCGCCAAACCCGCGTAACCTACGCCCAAGCCATCCTCAATCTTGAGGAAGAAGTGGCCGATTTTTCGACCAAAATCATAATGAGCGATGAGGCTCATTTCCATCCAGCGGGTACGTGAACAAGCAAAACTATCGCTTCTGGGGCACCGAAAACTCACGAGTGATGCACGAGAAGCCATCACACCCGCTCAAAGTGACAGCATTGTGCGCTGTTCACGCTGGAGGAGTCATCGGGCCATTTTTTTTCGAGAATGCCGCTGGCCAAACGAATTAGGACTGAGGGACATGTGGTTCCAACAGGACGGAGCAACGGCACACACTGCGCGAGCGACAACCGATATTCTGAAGACAGCGTTCTCGGGTCGCCTCCTCTCGTTTTGGCGATTTGCACTGGCCCGCAAGATCGCCCGATTTAAGCGTTCCAGACTTTTTTTGTGGTTTTTTGAAGTCCCGTGTTTACGTGAACAAGCCCGAGACTCTGGAAGCCCCCAAGGACAACGTTCGACACGAGTGCGAGAATCTGTCGCCCGAAGTTCTCGCGGAAGTTATGAAAAATGCCATAAAATGAGCCCTTATGGCAATCAACTGTGAAAGTAAAATTCTAAAGGTTCAAATAAACATAATCAAAAAACAGAATAGATTTTTTTCATTTAAAAAAAAAGAGAGCCAAACAACATCGGATAACTTCTTTTGGCCCACCTTGTATATAATATTTATTCCTTATAAATAGACTTAAGTACTTACATGATAAACAAAAAATACAACCACACAAAGGACTATTATTTATTAAGGTCCGATTTTTTATTTTGCAGATATAGATCTATTCCAATAGCAGTACGATATTGACTCTTTCAACAGTCAGAGGAATTCTACGGAATCCTGAAGAATTAATTTATCTGCTTCTTTAGCAAAGCATGCCTGTCGGATGTCTGTTTTCACCATACACCAGCAGTTTAGCCTTCCAGGCGCGCCTGTTGGGCAGATCTGACGGGCAAATCTGTGCGTGTATGCTTAGCTTTTATGCCTCAGATAAGCTTATCTGTTGTAGTATAAATGAAGTTTTTGACGTTTGTTGACTACAAAAAAGATTGATTACTAAAAAGTTTAAATATCTTATTAGTTTTACCGGCGTAACTATTATCCACGGGAACCCTTCATTTTCACCGGATAAAGCACCGGAAAAGTAAGCTGTTCTATTCCAGGACCTAAAGAATCCATACAAAAAATTTAATCAAAACCCGTTGAGCTGTGCAAGTGAAGTTTGGAATTAGAGGTTCCTGTGGGATAATAAATAACGCAGGTGAAACCGCGGGCCACTGCTTTATTTTTATGTGACAGAGTAACGAGACGAGCAAGCAAGCTGCTGTTTTTTTTTTTGTTTAATGAATGCATTTTTTCGATTTTACGGTCACTGCAAAACCAGTTTTTAAGGGTAAAACGGGACCCTATTACGAAGACTGCGCTGTCTGTCTGTCTGTCCGTCTGTCACCAGGCTGTATCGCATGAACCGTGATAGTTAGACATTTTAAATTTTCACAGATGGTGTATTTCTGTTGCCGCTATAACAACAAATTCTAAAAGAGTAAAATAAATATTTAAGAGGGCTCCCATACAACAAACATGGTTTTTTTTGCTCGATATTGATAATGGCAACAGGTAGACGCTTGAAATATTTACAGAATATTAAGTTAATATATTCAATTTAAATATAGTTATTACAATAAAATATATTCTATAAATAAATAAAATTAAATAATATTGGCGTTTTTAAATATAATGGCACGGAACCCTTCGTGCACGAGTTCGACTGGCACTTGGCCGGTTATATTAAATATTATAATTTTTTTTGTTATACTGGCTGTATTTCTGCCGTAAGTTCACCAAATGCCCCCAACGAAGGACCAGCACTGGTTGTTTACAACCAGCATTATGCTGAGTTGGGATCATTTTGCAGCAATTAGCATACTATTGCTCATTTGCAATAAGAACGTGTTATATCTCCTTTTTTTTATTCGACTGAGTGACGAGCAAGTCGTTCACCTGATGGGAAGCGCTACGCCTGCCCATAACAGTCACAGCACCACCCAGAACCCTGCATTGCATAATCCTGCGCAGCACTGCACTGCGCTCCTCACCCCGAGACATCGGCTCTAAAGTCTCATATGCCCAGTAATATCGCTGGAAACAATGCCCGTCAAACCGGAACACAGTAATGTTTGCACACTACTGCATGGCGGATGGATATTGAGATGATAGCACGTTCTTCTCTCAATCTTATAACCATTCTAACTTTGTTTTTGTCTATTTAGCTAGTGGTTTGTAAATAAATGTATTTTCTTTATTTCTTTCTATTGCTATAGATGCTTAATGTTATTTTGCTACGGGTTATTTTGTGAAAGGAATCAGCCAACAGAAACGTAAAGAGACTCGGTCTTTCTTGATCAATGCCATTTACGTTTTAATAAGATAAAATTTAATATGTGATTTATTACAAGATTTAAAAAACCCTCACAACCTTGTAAATGAACCCGTTCATTCGTAAGATCAGAAAAATCTATAAGTTACGTCGGAAATTGCATCTTAACCTCATTGGATTTAGTTCTTTTTTGGCATGTTGACGTTAAAACAGATTTATTTTCCTTTGGATAATATTGTTGAGAGGTTCTCACACAGGAATCTAAGATTTTTTTAAACTTATATTTAACTGTACCTGGCACGCGTTGCAATGTATTTTTTTATTATCCTATTTGATCCCACTACTGGGCAAATGTCTCCCCTATCTCCTTCAATGCAAGACAGAAAAACTGTTGATCTAATCGCTACCAAACTCCACATGATCATCCACTGGGCTAATCTGAAGATTGCCTAAAAATTTCATCAAAATCGGTCCAGCCGTATTGGAGTCCATACATACATCGATTTTTATATCTATAGATATCTTAATTAATTTTACCTATCTTAATTAATTTACTGGAATTTGAAAATCCAGTAAATGAACACACAGTTTTACTTGAAATGGACATTTCATTCAATGAATTTTCATATCCAGTTACGAGCAATGAATTTAGTTAAAAATGAGAGTTTTATTATAGATTAAAATATGCTCATTCATTGGATTTTCCTGTTCATTCACTGGTTAATTGGGGTCTTTTTCAAAGAAATGCGGTTTACCTAATTAACTAAAAATTAAACTGTCAACACTGTGATATGTTATCATTCTTACATACATACACATATGTGTATGTATGGGTTGATAATGAACCCATATCAACCCATATCCCACTACTGAGCACGGGTCTCCCCTCGCTTTCGCGAGGAGGGCTAGGCCATTATCCACCACAGGGACCCTGTCCGGATTGGTGGATAAAATCCGAAACAATTATCGGGTAGGTTTGTGTACTGTAATTAATATTAAAATGGAATTTATCTATATGCATCGATGTCAAAATCAGGAAATAGTTTATTGTATCACAAGGGAATAAAATAATGTATTTAGGGCGAAAGCGATTTTTTGAATCCAGAGCGAAGCGAAAGATTCTATAGTGTTCTAAATAGTGTCGCTCGCTGGAATGACCCACTTTGTTCGCACTTATCGAGGAGGCAAAGGCCTCTTTTCGAATAGATGAGATGAAAACATAATTTCTAAAGTTCAGAATCGTGTTACGTGTTCATTGACTGGAACTTTTACCCTAGTAATATATATCGGAATATATATACTGTCATAGATAAATATAAGTATTTAGCCTGATCAGGGCTCTATTTCATATACTCCAATTTTTGTGACGCTGACCCGGCGGCTGACGTGGTGAGCTTGTCACCTTGTTGCTTTGTTGTTGAGAATCTTACGCTGGGTATTTTTCAAATATTTTTTGTACATAGAATTTGACTCCTACCTAGGATTCGGGAGAACTACGAGTACAAAGTATTGGTGCTTATTGGAGGAACTTGCTTTAGCATAAGAAGGTTTATGACATTGTTGTGTGCCGATAATGATGGCTTATTGCATACGTGTAGAAAACAAACCGCGAGTAAACCGGAGCGACACTTCACACTCTCGTCCTCGATTAAAAACGGGAACTTCAAGAGTAGTGTGGTGAAAGCACAGGAGTACCCGCAAGTCGTAGACTAACCTCGCTTTATCCAATGAGTAGTACCTCTCTGTTCCCCCTTATTTCCTTACGGTGTCTCTTACCAGGCTGCAGAATCTTTTCTTTCGTTTTCGCACTCATTCTTCTCTATTCAAGCACGCACACACACATAATAATTTTCTTCATCTGTTTATTCGATGATTGCTAACTTCTTATTTAGCCTGCTTTCTTTTTCTCCCCCTTAGGCTTCTTCTGATTGAGCGGTACACCAAGTTCGCGTCGCCTCTCATCGCTTACTGGAAAAGAAATGTCAACTGAATTACCTATATTCGTAGGTTGACTTTTTCAACTAAGGCGTGGATGGCGGGTGGCCGCGGGCTAGATACGGGTTCAAATCTGATCCGTAACTAACATATATACGGCATACACAGATCCTGATCTAGTACATGTGACCGAAGATGACTTCTCTTATATTCAAAGACGGTGCTACAACAATAGCAAAGCTAACGTGAATAACTTAAAGTTAAATTTAACTTACTTGTATATCTTTCCCTTGGTTCTTTATCTTTACAGCAGCACGAGAACCATTCTGCAAATCTGAAAATAAACGAGAGAAATAGGTGAACATAAGCAATTTTTGGATAATTTATAACTTTACGCTCGGATTGCAAGACACGTTAAAATTGGTTGACTTAAAAAAAAAATGTTTAAGATGCCCCCTCTTTGTGTCAATTAAAGCACAGCACAAGTACGGACAATATTTTAGACCATACTGGCGTTGTACATAGGTTGACATTGCGGTCAAAAATTAGTTTTCAGACTGTTGAAGCTTGTTATTTCGTCCAACGCAATTTTGGAAAAAGAGGAACTGTGTAAAAAGAGACACAGCCACAAACCTCAAATGACTGTCAAATTTTCAGCTTTTACTTATAAAATCAACGAAGATCTGGTGTTCGCGGGCTCTAGCTCTATTAGTATTATTTGAATTGAAATATTGCATTTCTGTCATGTTCTATGAAAACACAGTATGTCAGTGAGCTGACCCAATAATAAAATGGAAGGTCAACCACGAAATTCCACAGGGACAAAGGGCCGTATTCTAAAACAGCGCGAACTCGATCAAAATTTGATATTGCCAAAACAAGAATCTAAAAAGATAGTATCTTTTTAGTTTAATTTCCGTATGAGAACCTATGTAATAAAACAATCGGTTCCTAAAGGAGGAAATGTTACTAAAAACACAATTACATCGCCCTAATCATTATCATCGTCATCAACCTATATATTCCCACTGCTGGGCACGGCTCTCCCCTCACTTTCGTGAGGAGGGTTAGGCCATAATAAGGGGGCCCGGTCCGGAATGGTGGATACCTACCTACATACCATACCTTCCTCCGTAATGATTCTGGGGTAGGTGTGGGTTTCCTCACGATGTTTCCCTTCACCGAAAAACGAGTGATAATTACGTAGATGTGTTTTACAGAAACACATTGTACGTGCCTGCACTGGGATGTGAACTCACGACCTTCTGATTGGAAGGCGGACGTTAACCCACTAGGCTACCACCGCTGGTCGCCCTAATTGTGTACCTATATTTCAGATTTATGAAAGACAACCTGCATCTGGTGATTCCACCCGAGTAATTCCCATTTTCTCGCTAGATTTCTGCATTTCACCGAAATGAAACATAACCTATGGCACTCAAGGATAATGTACCTACCTTTAGGGGAAAGAATTTCCAGAATCGGATCAGTAGTTCCGGAGATTACATCCTAAGAAACTAACTGACAAACTTTATCTCGTCAAGATAATAGAATAACATTATGTACTTATCATTGCAATTCATCAAATATTTAAAATGTCACTCAAATCCATTGACTTGAAATTGTCGCATCCATTCGGCATCTCTGTGCCCCTACATCTATGTTGAATAACAATGTGTTGGTTATTATCCATTGCAATTCTGCCGCGCCTCGGTATGTACCAACATTTACACTATCGTGCATTCGTCGACCGTAAAGGTAAAAAAAAAAAAAAAAAAAAAAATTACAAATAAATTAAAAAGTAAAAGTAAGTAAGTAAAGTAGTAGTGTAAGTTAAGTTAAGTAAATTTTACATTTCCACGGTACTGACTCTAATCTAATCAAGGGGATACGCAAGGTTACTCCTTTTTCCCTGATTGTTTTTATAACTAAATAATATGTAAATTAAGTTAAGCATGTATGTATTGTAGGAAGCGGTGGTAGCCTAGTGGGAGAACGTCCGCCTTCCAATTAGAAGGTCGTGAGTTCAAATCCCAGTGCAGGCACGTACCAATGTGTTTCTGTAAAACATATGTACGTAATTATCACTCGCTTTTCGGTGAAGGAAAACATCGTGAGGAAACCCACATACCTACCCAAGAATTATTTCGGAGTTAGGTATGTTATTCACAAATCCGGAACGGGCCCCCGTGGTGGATTATGGCCTAACCCTGTAACGGTCCCGAATTGGACTCGCTACATTTCACAAAATAAAAATACACATTTATCAATTTTTGGCAGAATACTGAGATTTGCATTGACAAATTAGTGAGATTTTGGCTACACATTAATATTGCATTCGATCGGAAAAAAGCTAATTATTGCAAAGGTAGAAACTCTATGGTAAGAGATTAAAAGGTCAAGTCGTATCTATGATAAGGCGGAAATGGAAAACGGATCAATTAAATAATTAATAATGATGATATCCAAAGGGAATAGCTTAAAAGTACGAAAAGGACTTCGACACGATGGTAGATTTAGAAGGTATGGGCCAATAACACGACAATAAATTTTGACCAATGAGGAGCTTAGAGGGAGACGAAAGATTTAGAGCGGAAGAGAAGAGAGGCGAGAGAGTCGGGGCTTGGCTTGCGAATTTGCGAAGAGAACGGACGTGCCTAGGAAAGTGAGAAAACCAAAATGGCGAAGTAGTGAAAAGCGCGTAGGAATATGTTTTACGGATCGCTAGGTCTCTTCCAAAGGGGATTTAGTGATCCTTAAAAGCGATTCTGGGGAGATAGGAAGTGATACTAGGGCCTGTGTTAGCTTGAGTCAAACTGCGAATGTTCTGATTCTTGTTGACACTGGTAGGGCGCGTAGGTTGGCGAATTGAAACGGTGCTTGCCAAGAGTTTAGCTGATAGCCTGAGGAATGTGGTGACCTCAGGGGCGTCTTCCGGCATGGGTGGCTAGAAGCGCCTGACCACCCATTTCAATCGCATTTTGTGTACGGGCGGGGTGATTCCTCTAGACAGTGACGAAGATATCTCTTCCTGTACATAAAGTCGATTTGAATGGTCCCCGCACGCACACGGTGTTATTACCGTCAGGGCGATTTCCAACGACATAAACTCCCTTCCCAGCATGACATGACGGGGCGACAAACTGACGACTGACGATAGGTTGCCGTTTGGAAATCTTAGGGCGGCCTAGGGCTTAGAAATAAGCAAAACTCCCGGTGCCTCCGGACTTTAGATAGCTAGTTAGAAAAGGACATTCTTGGAACTTCCCTGTGGGATTTCTCCATGCACAATTAACTTGGAAAATCTGATTGTCACGACTCCGAAGTTGTCGCAATCAGGCTTGCTTCTGTTAGGTACACACACTATTTATTAGAAGCTAGACAGGTTTTAGTTCATAAGAAACTTAGGGCAAGTAGGCATAGGCTCATAATAATTAACAACAGGGGTCACTAGCCATAGGAGGTTTGTAAGTACCTATGAGCTAGTCTATAGTGTTAACAATAGGGGTTACTAGCCATAGGAAGTTCGTAAGTCCCTATGAGCTAGCTAGTTTATAAGAGCGTAGGGCCACACACACATAACATACAACATACAAACGAACGCACAGACACCAATTTCGATAGGTAAAGTTAAATGTGGACTCCGGACAGTCCTGAGAAGTTGACAGGTAGGCACACACACACACACACACACACACACACACCTTTAGCCTAGGGTTCTTCTGACAGGAAGGAATTCATACTGTAGGACAGGGTCATCTTAAACTATAGGAAACTACATAAAATCAATACAAATGTAAAACAAGCACTCGGGGACATTAAAAGTTTAATACTATGACAAAGAAATGAACTGGTGAAACATAAACTTCCTTGGGAATCAATTGTAATACTATAGACTATATTGTAATAAATTTACAGAGTTATTAGGTCAAACATGAACAAGCAAACATCTAAACAATGTTATATCCGGCAATCAAATCAATAACACTAATCATTACATATGTACCTACTTTGAATGAAAGAAGTTGTAATACGGTTTAATCATTTTATTATACATCATAACAATGCTATAGAGCCTAAATATAACTTTACATACTCATAAAGTAAACATCTGGGGAAACAATTAAGAAATTAATATAATTTGTGATGGAAAGAAAACGAACGATGAAAACTAAACAATTGATAATGGATCAATTAAATCACAATAAGTTAGGATTACTGACTGAATCTGCAAAGGATAAATATAACCTACCTATAAATGAAGTAATAATCTGGATAAATTAACTATAATTTAACTTAGGCTTGGTTCGGAAAGAATAATTCTGATTTCAAGATTAATTAATTGCACAAAGGCACTGGACGACAGATAAGACTAAGTTTGTCTCTTTTGGATTGGCTACCTATGGGCAAATGACCTATTACCTTCCCTGGATTTTCTTATTACTAAAAAAGGCTGAGAATCTCCATAAGGCTCTTCGAAAGTCACTAACTGAGGCTTACTTTCAACTTGAATCGCTCCAATGTTGAATCCTTCCATGCAATAGATATGGTATTAACTATGGCACTAGAATTCCTAGTGTTTACAGAATTATCTAGAAGAACTTTCTAAAAAATCCTCCGATAGAGAGATAACCTGAAACCAACAAAGAATTGACATTATACCTAATGGAAACTACCATCAAACCTTAGAACAAAGCTTCTTAACATACTATTTAAATAAAACTAGTACTACACCAGAAAAATGGTTCGAAAGGAATAATTCTGTCCTTAACATTAATTACAAGAAACAACGAACGACAAATATGAATGAGTTCGTCTCTGTTAGATTGACTACTTATGGGCAAATGACCTATTACCTTCCCTGGATTTTCTTATTACTAAAAAAGGCTGAGAATCTCCATAAGGCTCTTCGAAAGTCACTAACTGGGACCTACCTCTGACTTGAATCGTTCTATCGTTGAACTCTTCCATGAATAGATATGGAAAGAACTACAGCTCCACACTAGAAATCTTAGTGTTACAGAATTATCTAGACGAACTGTCACTTTCTGGAATTAAAACAATTCCTAGGTTTTCCAATGAGAAATAACCTGAAACAATAAATAATTGTTGTTACCTACACCTAAAGGAAAAATATCCTTAAACCTTAGAACAATGCTTCTGAAATACTAACTAAATAAAACCAGTATTATTACACCGGGGGAAAAATATGACCTCTTACCACATAATATAATTCTACAAATAGAAACCTGGACAATAGTCCCATATTAAGCTAAATAAGCTAGGCGTATGTACAGATGGGTAAATAAAGCCTAATGTATTATGTAGTTGCTCCTAGTAGGTAGAGCTAGGATAGGTTTAACGAGATTTTAGATCTCTAAATATTGGGGCCTCTTTCCCTTTTGCTAAAGTAAGTAAGTGGGATTGAGGAACCGCATGAACTAGATAAGAAGGATGGGAAATTCGACCATGGCGGGGGTTATGTCCGCTGATAACCCTTCATCCTCGTTGAATCATGAACGGAGGTTGTGAGATTGTTTACAAACCGGGTATGAGTGAGATCGAACCGTGAATACTCTTTAGATAAAAGAAAAGAAGTCCCTCTTTATGAAATTCCCTTGCTTAGACATACTAGACTTATTATAATAGGCGAGTTTCACGGTATTTTCTAGCGGTAACATAAAGATTTCACATCTGTTTAAATGAGTTCGGACGGGTGACTTTGACAAGTAAGCTTATTGTCATGGAGCGATGTTAGCTGTTGTCAGTGTCATTTGTCCTGTGAGAGCGACGGATAATAGAACGATGAATTGAGATTTGATGGAAGTCCACAGATAGACAAACATAGTAAAATAAATGAAAGTAAATACTTTCCGTCGAGATTTCGTAACTGCGAGGCGGTACTTAATCCCGACAAGCGGTGGAGAATATCCAAGTCTGGTCCGACGAAATTCACAACTTAGGGCGGGGCGGGGCTCTAAGTCATAGCCGCTGTCATGATCGTGGATTCAGAATGGAAGTTTTAATCATAGACTCTCGTGATAATTACAAAACTATAAGGTCGAGTGAAAGGTTGATGAGTTACGAAAAATGTAAGGTTGACGAAAAGTTGATAAAAGGTTGACGATTATTAAATTATAATTTTGAGTGAAAGGTTATAAATGGGACAACGAAGGACTAGGATTAAGATCTACTTTGTCAGATATTTAGATAATACGGATTTGATGAGGTGGAACGGAACGAGAATATTAGGTTGAGTTTATCTAGGGACGCCATATAATAATTTAGGAATGGTAGAAAACGAATGGTATTAATTCAGCGAAATCTAAATTCAAATTATTTATCTCTTGTGATATTGACTACTGACGGATTGCGAAGCCATACTGAACACTCAAAGAATTTAGGTTGCTACACGCGGATCACAACGAAGGGTTACTAGACGATCATCGGGCCAAAACAAAGTCAAATAAAGTAAGGTAAAGTAAAGTAGAGTAAGGTAGAATAGAAGAAAGTGAGTTAGGTGCGGAGTTATACGGAGTTGTACTGAACGTTATTATTATTATTATTAAGAGGGGAGAGAGTAGGTCGAGTAGTTTAAGGTTAGTTTAAGTTTATTTAAGTTTAGTTAATTATTTTAATTTCGAAAAAAAATTGTTATGAGGTAGAGTATATAAACATGTTGGGGCAGTTAGAGGAAGAAAGAGGGGGGGGAGTTACAACCCCCCCTCACGAAAGTGAGCGGAGACCCGTGCTCAGCAGTGGGACGTTATGGGTCGATGATGATGATCATTTTGTAAGGCGAAGTGTCAGAGGCAGGAGCTAAATTTTAGCATTATTCAATCAAACTTCGTCATATTTCATAATCGAAATTCGATATATAAAATCGGAATTAGATGTGATAAATTCTCAACCACAAATTGTTTATTTATTTTTAAGACTTTTTGTTTGATATTATTCAAATGGCTACCTTACGCGAGACGTTCAGTAAATACTGCGGTTCATTAGTATGACAAATACTGATAGATCACTTTCCGTGGGCGGAATACACAAGCATGGCTAGACGGTAGTATTTATTAAATCGGTATCGTAACGAGTATGGATAGTTCAGACATAAACTGTCATGAAAGATGAAAGAAGAGAATGATAAAACAATGAAACAAATCTTCCTCCATTGCTGTCCGATGCGACACGATACTGTGGTCATTGATGCATGTCAGTATTTACCACAAATTGCCACTACGCAATTCCGCAATCTAGAAATCCGAGATATCATATACTATATACCGATATCCGTCTACACAAGTCTACACGATCAGTAAATACCACCGATGTTTGGTAAATACTGCTGGACCACAGTATTTACTGAACGTGTAGCCTTTGCCTTAGAATTTTTGGTTGGTAAGTAGTAATCCGACATCTAGGCCTCCTCCCTCCCCCCATCACCCTAGATAAGCTAGTGCTGTGAGCGCATACGGCTTACAAACCCAATTTACATTAATTTATTATGCGTGCTACAAAGGAGTGAATATCTTTGCCTAAGTCTAATTTTCCCTTCTAACTTGGGAGTGAATAAGTTACTGGTAGAAAAGCATACTCTATACTCTTCTTGACCTCACTAACTTAACTTCAGTTGTGATACAAACACAATTAAAAAAAATGGTAACTAAATTGAAAAAAAAAAAACAAATATCTTATTATTATTATTTATTATTTAATACTTTATTGCACAGATTAACTAACTAGTACAAATGGCGGACTTAACGCTAAGAGCTATCTTGCCGGTTCTTCTCGTTTTTCGCATCCGGTATAGTCAGTGAACTTTCCTAAGTGGTCTCTTGGAGCCTTTGTGAATAAAGATTTTTTATATCAATTGAGCCATGTAAAATAAAGTGCAGTCTTTGGCATTGCAGTCCGAAGTGGAGATGAAATTACTGACCTACCACTGCATTTCCCACTGCTAAATGAGTTATGAACTGAAAATTCCATCACTCCTAAAAACTAAAAACAATTCGGAACTCCCGAGTAACATAAGCTATTTCATCTCTGAAAAAAGAATGGACATTCAATCTTTGACCCATTATATAAATGCAGTTAAATTCAGCCATGAGTTCTCTCACCCGCCTTTCTTTTTGATATACAGGGAAACCTTTTTATAACTCCATATAATCCCCAGTGCAATTCACACATTGAAAAGTTGCAGTTTCCACTTAGGGAATTTCGGCTACATGACTTTTTAAGGTAGGTGCAACCTTAAATTGTTGCTAAATGTTGCTAGATGATCTAGCGTTACATACGGCCATAAATAACTCGTTTGTTTGACTCGAGCATAGGGCACATACACGTATATAGATATATACCTACGATATGATACGATAGATATGTACCTACGGCTCCCCTTTGACTATCAGACCATGTATGAACACATGAGTTGCAAGTATAGAACCTCTGAATCCAAGGCGCACGAATTCATATCTAACCCAGGCGGTACTGGAACTCTTGTTATTTTTTTGGTCTCGTCTCCTAGCAGACGTATGAGATATCATTAAAACTTGTACAAATTTTTCAATGTTTTTTTCATCCGGAAAATCCAACTCAACATCTTTAATAACTCCATACGACGTTACAACTTCTAATAGTATTGGCATCTCCATTCGAGATTTGAACATGCTCAGAATTTAACGAATTCATAAGCAGATGTAGGTCTTCATCATTATGCTACTAACATTTTAAATTGATGGAAGTATTGACGCGGCTTAAACCGCGTACATTATTTCGCGCACAAAACCGAATTGTTTGAGCAATGCTTCACCGGAACACATAACATGAATGTACTTTTGTTCAACTTCAGTCTAAATGATACCCTTACACTCTTGCGTCCTCTTGTTATCCTACGCCAACTCATTTCCGAGGAATGGTCCTGAGAGTCCTCACGAGTCCTGCATATTCCCAGGTCTATTTAATTCATCCGTCTCCATATTTTGTATTCGCTGTACTCCACAACTTCTCTATGTAAACTATTGCTTGCACCATCAATTCGCCTGTCAATCTGCACTATTATGTAATCTACTAAATACGGCACATTTTCCTTTGCGTTGTACGAAAGCTCGGGTTTAGCCGAGGCCATGCTTATCTGGTAAAAGATTTGTTATTGTGCTCCGTGCATGACAAAAGATACACGTCGTACCAAATAAGGGAGTCTATTACATCAAAGTTCGATTGGACAAGCGATGATGTTCTGTGTCCTCCTTGTGCATTTCTATTGTGTGCTAAAGAGAACACAACGAAGCCTTGTGGGAGAACGTCCGCCTTCTAAGGCGAGGGTCTTGATTATTTATCAAAAAGTATTAACTCTCGCCCATCCGTTGGAAGTTAACATTAATTGCATTTTATGTGCGCCTCTATCTCGTTCTGCTGGTAATACGACAAGTTCCAATAATCCCGTAGAGCTAACCTTCAAATGCTTTCATAAAATTATATTCGTATTATATAGGGCTTCATGGTGGATTCTATTTCATTTGTACGTAGCTTGCAGTAAATTCATTTATGATGTTTGGTTGGAATTCAGAAAACTTCGCCCACAGAAATGTGGTATCGCTATATGAATAAGCCTCGACGCGTGAGGATGTTTTGATATTAATTAAAACACTAAGGTAGTTTATTTCATTATTTTGCTCAGTAATCATAACCCATAAACTCTTATGTTTTTTGTCATGAGTTTGTGGTCATGCTCACTAAAATGTCTTTTCTTGCGGAGGCTTTGTGCTACTCGTTGCTCCCCTCCCTCAAATATGGCGAGGCGTGTGCTGGCTGATGCACAAGTCATATTCGTGAACGGGTACTGCTTGGGGAGACTGGTCCTGTCTGGTTTATTATATTTCTTTCTCTAGTAAAAAAAATATTTTGAGCCATCTTATTGACACTTGTAAATATGATATTATAATAGAATACATTACATTAGAATAGATTATTTTTATATTGTAACTTGTAGTAGGTATAAAAACAATGAATGACGAACATTGAAAAAATTACACCCCATAGATTTTCTTGGTGCTATCTTCTCTGACGGGCACTTTTCCGAAGCACTAGTAGAGTTAATGGAGTTAAATTTTCCTAAGCGAGACTCAGGAATGAGTCACCACTAGAAAGGGAAAGTCAAACCATTAATCAGTGAATCATTAGTTTAGTAGATCATATTTGAATTATTAAATTTTTCGCCATGTAAGTGTTTGACTTATAGAAGTGCATTATTTTTGCCAACTTGCAATAAATTATTTGAGTAATGAGTTAGTCAACCGCGCTGCTGCGCTGCTGCTGTTGTAAATTCAACGTGAAGTACGCCAACTATCAATACACACGAACATCAAAAGCTCTGATCAACCGGACACCGCGTCTCATTAAAACAGGATTACAGAAATATACCCAGCTCCATCGACAGCAGTTTGAATAAACGGCTTTGCATCATTCACGCGGCAGGTGGTTAAATGTTCCACAAAGAAGAACGTAAGTTTACCTAACGTTCGAAAATACGAGACCCAATGCAAAATAGTTCCTCTAACCTTCAAAACAATAATGCAACAAATTACCAAGTACCATTATTAAAAGATAGGGGTTTTAAGATAAATGTAGAATTCACTGGAATTTTTAGGCATTTGATAAACTTTTTTTTGAATTTTTTCCATTTTTTCCATTCATTTAAATAACAATTCCATTTTTTTAAATAACAATAATAAAAAAGAAAACTAAAACTTGAAAATCTAACAAAAGAGGGTGTCCATGAGGCATGGTGCCAAGAATACTAGCTGCATTTCCACCTTGGATAGCAATGACTATTCTCTGTTCGAGAAATGAGCCATGCCTCTTGTCACCAGCGACATCGACTAAGCGAGGAAACCATTGCTTAGTATTTTTTTTCGTATTTGGACCCCATGGACCCAAAAGTTTCAAAGCCAAGCAGCACAAATATGTAATCACTAGATAGCGTTACGCATTTGCGCCGCTTGGCTTCTTTTGCGGCTTCCGCCGCGGCTTCGGCCTTCAAAACTGATCCACTGAGATGAGAAGGGGCTAACGTATCGACACACGTAGCGTCCCAAACGAGACCCCTTCCTCGCTCCCAGGGGATCAAAATCAAGCCGTCCGGGCGCTTGCTATCATCACGCACCAACCCTACAGGTTCTAAAAGAGAAGGAACATTGATGGTAGCAAGCGCCCGTTAGATGTCGTCGTTAAAAAAAATTAAAAAAAATATAAATACTAATGTTTAAATAGTTTTATATTACACCATTGAAATAAATGTTAAAAAGTTCAATGAGAAACAATAAAGTGAAAAGTACTTCAAAACGTCTGCAAAAAAGTTCATCTAAAAAAGTTCGTCTATCGATGATTTATCAGGTTTGCATGTGCCTATTGCATATTGCAGGATTATCTCGGTAGCAATGCAGTTCAAATGCAGTTCTGTTGCAACTGTATGAGTACTGCACTACAAACGTGCAGCCAGCCTGCAGGTATTGTAACGTTACACCCCTTTACCAATTTTGGCAAAAGAGTGTAAAGTACACGTTATCAAGGGCTACCTCCCTATCCCTATGAGAAGGACCCAAAAGGAGGAAAAACAAAGGAGACAGCTTAAAATATATATATTAAAATAAGAAATTAGAATTAAGGATTAAAGTTTTTGATGATAGAAAGAGTAAAAGTAGTCACACGCGATAATTAACAGGAAGTTGTCTTTAGAAATAAATGGTTAGAAATAGTCGGTCTAGAATGTAGCACTGTTAAGACGATAAATACGTAATGTTCTTCATGAGGATACTTATGAAGAATGACCCCAGGCTAGGGCAGGCGAGGTCTGCGGCAGAAAGCTGGTGTCCAAAGTCGGGGAGGCGCTCGTGGAGAGCGGCCTTCACCGGAGGGTTATAGGGCTCCGATGTTTTAAGCTTCAAGACTTCTTCAGGACTCACAATTAGGTAAAGATTTAAAAGTGCTTGAGGACTTCTTCATTCAATTTTCAAGGTTTTAGAGGCTCAGACCAAAGCCAGACCAGAACTCGAACTCGACCCGACTCGACTGTCAGCCGTTTTTCCAGGCATCACTTCCAAAACTGTCAATAAGTAATTCTGCAATTTGAATATTTGAAAAATTAAGAAAGATAAGGTTAAAAGCTGCCTGATACAATAAGATCAATTAAAACTAAAACTGTATACAAAATTATTGAATTGTACGAGAATACAACAGAATTTAGAAATAAGATTATAAATGACATTAGTAAAATTAGACATCTTTCAGTAATGTTTACAAACAATATAAAAATAGAGACATAAGAATTTAGAATTAATAAACGAATAAAAGTAAAGAATAAGAAATAAATAGTGGCACGCAAGGACTCGAGTAAAAGAGATCAAGGGTTAAGAAACAGAAAGATATGAAAAAGTATACAGAAATAGAAAACCTTACATTACCCCAAAAACCCCGGAAAATTTTCGACTCGAGAAAATTTTGCTTGTTAAGAATATACCTTGCCCTTTCACACACTTCTTTCGCTTCTACAATCACTCACATACTATCATACGTAGGGGATATGGTTCACATTCGATGACGCATACTCCTCAAGGAAATATTCTGGAGAATAATGAAGGCTTATTTATTTAAATTAGGTGTCATTACCCGCACCTTTTTGAAAACCCAATAAAAAGAAATATTTACACATCTCACAAGGCTTATTTAAGGAGTTGAGTACCGCTCCAAGAGAAGACGCCATGGCAGGGCATTGGATTCAAGTTGAACCTAAGGAAGGCAAGAGTACCTGCCCTGCCACGAGTGCAAAGTTCAAGAACGAAGCAAGTCAAGGTTAAGAAAATAAAGAAAAAGTAAAATAAAGTAATGGAAGATATAAAAAAAATTGCCGAGAGAGGGTTATCGAATTCCTTGAGAAGTATTTACAGAATATTTACAGATCAGAAAAAGTAGAATTATAAAATAAAATATTATATAAGATTTTGAAGTCCCTGACGTACCACTTCACCAAAAGTTCCATAGAAAAAAAAAAAAAGAATAACAAAGGTTGAGTTCGAGAAGGCTTAGTTTGAAGGTCTAGTATAAAGAAAGTTCAGTTTAAGAAGGTTTAAGACGCCAAACTGTATCACCGACATTAAACCTACATTTTGTTTGTTTAAAAACGAGTATCTAATTATTCCAGTCATGATCGAAAATTCCGAAAGTCAAAAACAAGGAACAAAAAGAAGGTTGAAGTATAGATTCGAGTAGTTTAAGAAGGTTTAATATAGGAAAGTTTGGTATAAGAAGGTTTAATTTAAGAATTATAGGCCAAATTGGCAAAAGACAAAGTATTAAGATAATCCGAAAGTTCAGACAAGAAAAATTATTCCAACCATGTCCTCAGAGAAATATATTAAACAGTTTTTTTAAGACATTAACGAGAGCAAAGAGTGTAAAATGTAATAAGAGTAGTGAGAATGTCATGTCAAAATTTACTTGAGAACCTGCGTGAACGTCTACCACAGGATATTCTCCTGCAGCACGCCGTATAGTCTACCAAACCCCACTTGAGAGTGACCACTAGGGTTTAACACATCCCAAGAGAAGAATGGATGTGGTTTGCGTTAACAAAACCGTTAGTGATGTTTTGTGTGTGGGGTGCGGTATAATGTAAGAGTTCTGTATAGTGTGTTAGCTACGCAAAGAGTAATGTTTCAAAAGTATTGAAAGTAACCAAATAATATATTTTTCACAAACCAGGTTGAAGAAGTATTTTCTGAAAGAAAGACGAAAGAAATTAGAATACTTGTGTAAGTAAAATTTTAGAATTTAGGAGAGATGATTTTCGAGGGAATTTAGAATTTAAGGGGGTTCTTTTAGTTGGGCGCCAAACTGTAACGTTACACCCCTTTACCAATTTTGGCAAAAGAGTGTAAAGTACACGTTATCAAGGGCTACCTCCCTATCCCTATGAGAAGGACCCAAAAGGAGGAAAAACAAAGGAGACAGCTTAAAATATATATATTAAAATAAGAAATTAGAATTAAGGATTAAAGTTTTTGATGATAGAAAGAGTAAAAGTAGTCACACGCGATAATTAACAGGAAGTTGTCTTTAGAAATAAATGGTTAGAAATAGTCGGTCTAGAATGTAGCACTGTTAAGACGATAAATACGTAATGTTCTTCATGAGGATACTTATGAAGAATGACCCCAGGCTAGGGCAGGCGAGGTCTGCGGCAGAAAGCTGGTGTCCAAAGTCGGGGAGGCGCTCGTGGAGAGCGGCCTTCACCGGAGGGTTATAGGGCTCCGATGTTTTAAGCTTCAAGACTTCTTCAGGACTCACAATTAGGTAAAGATTTAAAAGTGCTTGAGGACTTCTTCATTCAATTTTCAAGGTTTTAGAGGCTCAGACCAAAGCCAGACCAGAACTCGAACTCGACCCGACTCGACTGTCAGCCGTTTTTCCAGGCATCACTTCCAAAACTGTCAATAAGTAATTCTGCAATTTGAATATTTGAAAAATTAAGAAAGATAAGGTTAAAAGCTGCCTGATACAATAAGATCAATTAAAACTAAAACTGTATACAAAATTATTGAATTGTACGAGAATACAACAGAATTTAGAAATAAGATTATAAATGACATTAGTAAAATTAGACATCTTTCAGTAATGTTTACAAACAATATAAAAATAGAGACATAAGAATTTAGAATTAATAAACGAATAAAAGTGTTAGCGCGGCAGCTAAGCTGTATAGGCTGAGCGCGCCTCCAATGGCGGGGGAAGGATAGCTGGTAGAAGAGTAGTACAAAGGAACTTGGCGACTAACCTGGTCTCCATGCAACTGCAATCACCTCGGTTCGGGTCCGTCTCCAAGCTGCTTGTTCCTTCAGGATGTTATGACGTTCGATGTAGTGGACTGTATTTTAGGCGGTTGGTGCGTGTCGGCAAGGAGCGTTTACGCGGCGGGTTTATAGCGGGTTTTGTTTATATTTGCGCGTCGAATTCACGTGGACCACCACAGAAGAGCAGCAGATCCAGTACTTTGGATTCGGCGAGAGCGGCAGCCGCGAAGGACGAGGGTCGATCGCAGACTACTTGCGGCGGCAAGCAGTTTTCTCGTGGATACCACGATATGAGCGACAGAGATAGTCGCCAAGAAATGATAGGAATAGGAAGGTAGGAAGGTATTATGAGTGCCAATGTAAGTGGCGCGAACATTTGCCCCCGGCCTAAAAACCATTGGTTTTTAAAAGAAAGCGGGAAATAAAAAAAAATAAAAATAAGAGTTAAACTCTAAAGCGGTCAACGGGTTAAATATAACATAGCGGTTGACCGGGGAGCAAGGGGTTAAATTATTGGGTAGGTAAGATACATAAACGGACGACGGGTCTCTGGTAGACGCCGGTCGCCGTTTTACTGACGCTACTCGACAGATGCCATCGCCGCCGACATGAGTGGCCACGACGACGCCGAGAGGCCAGGATAGCGGGGGAATATTATCAGTGATAATAAGAACAATAGAACCTATTGTAATGGGATTCGAAGGTGTATTCCATTTTCCTCTAGATTGAAGTAAGTGAAGATATTCCAACTTCCACCGTTTGGAAAATGATTGTACCATTTGATCCAATAAAGCGTACCGTTTCAATAAGTGTCCAGGTTCATCGGGAACCGTGCAAGCGGGTAAATGCTTCAGCGGTGCGGTCATTAAGAAATGTGAAGCACTCAGCGCGGTCGGCTCAGACGGATCTTCGCTCAATAACGTTATAGGACGAGAATTGATAACGCATTCTATCTGTGTGAGTACGGTTAACATTTCCTCATACGTGAGTAACTGTGAACCGATCGTCTTATGAAGATGACTTTTAAACGCTTTCACATATATTTCATAATTCCCCCCGAAGTGAGGACTTCGCGGTGGATTGAATTTCCAGTGTATGCGATTAGCTGATAACTCATCGGAGATAGACTTATTATATTCGTCGGAATTTAAAAGATCCGTTAACGCATTTTTCGCGCCTACGAAGTTCCGACCGTTGTCAGAATACATAAACAGAACAGTACCCCGACGCGCGAGAAACCTCTTGAAAGCGGACAGAAATGAGTTGGTACTCAGATCTGTGGTGAGTTCGACGTGCACTGCGCGAACCACCATACATACAAATATGCATAGGTAGGCCTTTATCGAGCGGACTCCGCGTTTTCTAAACGGAATTATAGATATAGGGCCGGCGTAATCTACGGCGGTATGAATGAAAGGCTTGGCTTCATTCACACGGCAAGCGGGTAAATCTCCCATTAACGGGAACGTAGGTTTAGGTTTAGATTTAAAACAATAGTTACATTTGTGTATAACAGAACGAACTATATTGCGGCAGGAAATGATCCAATATTTCTGTCTGAGTATTGACATAAGCGTAAGCGGGCCAGCGTGACAGTGTCGACGGTGGTAATGTGTAATAATTAGTTCAACAATGCGGTCTTTGCGCGGCAACAGAATAGGATGCTGTTGGTCATAGGACAAGTCAGCATTTCGGAGCCGGCCTCCGACTCGTATGAGTCCGTTAGCGTCTAAAAATGGCACAAGCCGTTGGATTGCTCTTGAGCAGCTGTTATTTGACTTTAGGCATTTAAGTACGTCGTGAAAATAAAAATATTGTAATGATTTCAATATTTGCAATTCTGCGTAGTTAATATCGTCAGCGTTAAAGCAATTAGCACGATGTAATTTTTTAATGAAGCGGTAAATTAAAACGACTATGCGCAGGAGCATTAGCCAGGAAGATACGCGGGCGGGGAGATCTAGCAATGGGTTACAAATCTCATCGATTTTAGGAGTCAAGGGACTCACGGGCAAAGAAATGATTTTCTTTGTCTCAGATAACTCCGAGTCTACTTTAGACGGAGCTACTGAGGTAACTGGCCAATCACTTGGGTCTTGGCGCAGCCATGCGGGACCCGTGAACCACAGCGGGTGGTCCAGCAGTTGAGCGGGCGACAGTCCACGAGACAAGCAGTCACTGGGATTCTGAGAGCCAGAGACGTGCCGGAAACTGTCAGCGGGAATTGAGGTAACAATTTTTGTTATGCGCGTAGCGACGAAAGTTTTGAACCTATGCGGTGAAGCAATGATCCATTGTAGTGCTACCATGGAATCAGTAAAACAGTATATTTTATCAATGGAATGACGTTTTCCATACGTATCGATAACGCGGCGGGCTAGTTTTGACATGAGCAGGCAAGCACAGAGTTCTAGTCTGGCAATTGAAATAGTTTTTAGCGGAGCTACCTTTGATTTGGCGCAAACTAAGCGGGTGACTGGTGAAGAGTTCTCATCAGCCTGAGTTCTAATATAAATAACCGAACCGTAACCGTTCTGACTGGCATCTGCAAAGGCCACAATGGAAACCTTTGAGTTTTCTTTCACGTCTAGATGGCGTTGAAAGCGTAACTTTTGAATACAGGGTAGTTCTCGGGTATAGTTTTGCCAAACATTAGTTATATCTGACGGCGGTTGTTCATCCCAGTCGAGTTTCAATATGTGAAGTTTTTGCAAAATCAGTTTAGCGTATAAAATAACTGGGGCGATAAGACCGAGAACATCATACTGACGCGCAATTAACGATAACATATTGCGTTTCGTAGCTGGACGGTCTTCAATGTTCACTGTGAACATGAATGAGTCACAGCTGGGCGACCACTGCAAGCCTAAAACCTTTAAACTCGTGTCTGGCTCTTCAAAGTTTATGTTAGAGGTGTGACGATCAGAGACGGGAAGGGAGTCAAGGAGCGCGGGTGAGTTACTAGCCCATTTGACGAGATCGAAGCCCCCGGCCTTGAGCAACTCGCGGAGATCGTCTCTGAGTTGTAAACAAGCAGACAGAGTAGGCATGGAGTAGCACACGTCGTCCATGTATGTGTTGTCGCTGATAAGAGATGCTGCGAGTGGGAAGCGGGCACCGTCGGCGGCGCACAGCTGTCGCAAAACCCGCATTGCAAGGAACGGACTGCTACGTAGACCAAAACAAACGCGGTTGAATTGGTAGGTATCAAGCGGAAAAACGGGATCGAATCGATACAGGAATTTTTGATATTTGCGGTGGTCCTTATTTATCAAAATTTGTAGGTACATCTGTTTAATATCGGATGTAAAAGCAATTGGGTAGAGGCGGAAATCCAAGAGGATTGTAAAAAGATCGTTTTGTAAATTATCCCCGGTATATAAAACTTGATTCAAGGAGAGGCCTGAGTCAGTTTCAGCACTGGCATCCATCACCATACGCCATCGAGTTGTTGTTTTTTGTAGTCTCGCAATGGCGTGGTGTGGCACGTAATATCCAGTAAAAGGACTATCATTGTCGATCAGTGAAATGTAACCCTTCTGAATGTACTCTTTGATTATAGCATCGTACTCTAAGCGCAGAGCAGGTGTCGCGGCGAGCTTACGTTCGAGATACATGAAGCGTTTTTTAGCGATAGGGTAAGAATTACCCAGAGCGGTCGCGGGATCGCGGGAGAAAGGTAACGCTACAGAATAGCGTCCCGTAGGATCGCGGGAAACGTTATTTGTAAAAATGCGTTCACATTCTATAGCGTCTGGGCTCAAAGTCGGCGTGCATTGCACCTCTTCAAGCTGCCAGAAGCGTTGGACAAGATTATCTAAACGTGGTCCTTCCGTAAAGGTACAGAGGGAAATATGAGAGCGGCATCTATCTTCAACCAAGGGGTCAGTGATAGAAACAACGGTTTCAATATGAGCGGGCGTAACATGAGCGGGAGTAACATGAGCGGGAGTAACGGGAGCGGTCCCGATTACGATAAAACCAAAAATGGTTTCAAAAGCGGTTGGAGTACCAGGCGGACCAGCGGCGCGGCCTGATAGCAATATTTCAGAAAAGAGCGGCGCGCCTATAAGTATGTCGATCTCGGAAGGCGAAGCGAAACTGTCGTCTGCTAGAGGCAGGCAGTTCAGGTATGAAAGGCAGGATACGTCAATTTTCACTGCCGGTAAATTGTCTGTTATGCGGTCGATAACATAGGCGTCAATTGCAATAAAATTATCATTTAGGCGGGAAGATAAAGTAGCAGAAACTGCTCCCTTGATTGGGTTAGATGCGGAACCTATCCCTTTAACAACGGTGTTCGTCACCTTATTGCATTTTAAATTTAATTTAGCGCAACATTTTGAAGTTAAAAAGTTACTTTGGGAAGCCGAATTAATTAAGGCGCGTACTACATGGCGGCGACCATTTAAATCCGTAGCATAAACTTGTACGGTTCCCAGTAAACAAGTAGTGTCATTAGGCTGCGAAGCGGGGCGTATATTACACAGCGACACCTGTTGTTGTGATGACTGATAAGCAGTTGTAGGTAAGTTCGTCAGCTGAGCGCTAGCGGAGCCCGCGACGGGCGGCGGCGATGCCGAAGGCGGCATGTGATCCCCGGCGGCGGAGAAGTTGCCAGTTCGCGCGCGCGGAGGCGGCGCGTGCGCCTGTGACGGAGCGCTAGGGTACGGGCGATTGTCTTCACGGGAAGATGATACTTTGCGGCATAACATAGAATGATGTTTACATCCACAATAACGGCAATTAAATTTAGAATTGCAAGCAGTATTTATATGCGTAGTGCTTAGACAATTAGTGCAACCTTTGCTTTGTTTTACAAAAGTGTGCCTGTCGTCGATAGAAAGCTTATCAAATGCAGGGCATCTATATAAGTTAGCGTGATCGGCTTGTTTGCAAAGCGGACAGTGAGTGACGCATGATGCTGCAAAAGACTGCGTAGACCTTGCAGTACGCGGCCTGTTATCACTGCGGCTAAGAGAATCGGTCGTAGTGCGTTCCAATATTTTGCTTTGTTCGCGGATGAATTTTAAAAGTTCATTGTATGTAGGCATAGATTTACCTCGCATGTGCATTTCAAACGACCGTGCAGTACTTGAATCTATTTTCTTCAAAGCGAGCGATAGTAAAATAAAATCAGACACGTTATCGAGCTTGAGAGACTTCAAACTTGACACAGCCGTGCAGAATTTATCTAGGAATAGTTCTAAGTTTTTATTCGTCGCGGTGTTAAAAGATTTAAAACCAAGCATTTGATCAAGATAAGCGGAGGCTAGGTTACGTTTGTCGTTATACTTATCGACGAGCGTCTGCCATATGATCGGATAATTATCAGCGTTAGGTACGATACCAGAACAAACTGCAAGGGCCCGGCCTGACAATTTATTAATTAAATATTGGACGCGTTCGTGATCAGTGAGATCGGGATTTTCGTGAATCGTGCGTTTGAATGACTCATAAAATATCCTCCAGGTCATCGGATCTCCATTGAAGACCATCAAATCGAGTTCAGGAATTCTGATAGATTTACGTTGCGGGGCAACATTGAAATCAGCGGTTTTTAAAGGCGGGTTAAGTTTATTATAAACAAACTGACAACGGCAAAACATATCTTCGAAGACGTTTATAGATTGGTAGTTTACCGTGTACGAAGCGTTGAGAGTCAACTCGGTGACATTTAATTTGTTCACAATTTCATTGAAATCGGAGCGTAAACGGTCTAACGAGATCATTCCACATAGAAATAAATCTTTCTCAGTATCATCAGTGAAAGCCTTTAAAGATCGGTTAAAAATATCTTGTAAGCGAGAAAATATAATGTCGCGTTTACCTATCAAGGTCAAACGTTCGATCTGTAACGTATCGAGCGCTTTTGCGTCCTCGTATACTTCACTATCTTTGTCTTTTGAACGAGTAGCCATAGCCATCTTAACAAAGTATAAAAAACTAGATAAAGTATGAAATTCCTAATTTACTGCAACTGCCTACAGCATTTACCTGCCGCGCGCGCGGCGTATTGAATACCCATGTGGAGACGCACGGGCGGTCGTTAGGAATACCTTCACTTTTTAATAAAAATTAAGAATTACGGAAAAATCGTTATTTTTACTATTTAGGAATGCGGAATACACGAAATAAGTATATAATAGCGTAGTAGGATAGTACAGGGTACTATCTGAACTGTAATTGCGGGCGGGAACACGATAATTATAGGAAATTATCGTTGGTAAAAATACCAATATAAAATTGCGGGCGGTTATAAAGAGGACTATATGAGGCCTAAGAGGGGCCAGAGAATAGCGGGAGGACCAGAGAAGATCCGGCGGCGGAGGACCAACAATATGTTAGCGCGGCAGCTAAGCTGTATAGGCTGAGCGCGCCTCCAATGGCGGGGGAAGGATAGCTGGTAGAAGAGTAGTACAAAGGAACTTGGCGACTAACCTGGTCTCCATGCAACTGCAATCACCTCGGTTCGGGTCCGTCTCCAAGCTGCTTGTTCCTTCAGGATGTTATGACGTTCGATGTAGTGGACTGTATTTTAGGCGGTTGGTGCGTGTCGGCAAGGAGCGTTTACGCGGCGGGTTTATAGCGGGTTTTGTTTATATTTGCGCGTCGAATTCACGTGGACCACCACAGAAGAGCAGCAGATCCAGTACTTTGGATTCGGCGAGAGCGGCAGCCGCGAAGGACGAGGGTCGATCGCAGACTACTTGCGGCGGCAAGCAGTTTTCTCGTGGATACCACGATATGAGCGACAGAGATAGTCGCCAAGAAATGATAGGAATAGGAAGGTAGGAAGGTATTATGAGTGCCAATGTAAGTGGCGCGAACAAAAAGTAAAGAATAAGAAATAAATAGTGGCACGCAAGGACTCGAGTAAAAGAGATCAAGGGTTAAGAAACAGAAAGATATGAAAAAGTATACAGAAATAGAAAACCTTACAGTATAAGAACAGCATGCCAACTGCACGCTGACTGCAAGCGGACTGCGCAGTCGGTCACCAGTTTCGATGCAGCTGTATCAACTGTGACTGAACTGCAGTTACGCAGCTGGAGCGCAGCTCAAACGCAGACAGTCTGTCTATATCCGAGAGTGGCTCGGCTCGGCGTAAATTGCACCTGATAGAATAATTTTATAAACACGGTAAAACAAACTGCAAAAGCGTGGCCTGACGTTTTACTTAATTAAATATTGGACGCGGTCATGATCAGTGAAATCGGGATTTTCATTAATTATCCTGTCTAAAATAGTTACAAAATATTCTCCAGGTCTTCGGATCTTCATTGTAGACCATCAAAGGTAAGTTTATCATACATAGGCAAAACACATGTTCGAAGATGTTTATAGACTAGTAGTTTATCATGTACGAGACGTCGACGGTCAAGTCGGTGATTTTTTTTAACTATTTATATTTCATTAAATTTTTTTAAGTTTGTAAGATTGTGTTTGTTAATCAAAGTAAGGCTCGGCGGAAACGGGCGACCTGCCACAGCCACCAGTGGCCATCGACAAGCAGTTCACACGCTTTTTCATGAATTTTGTAGAAACTCGCCGTACACTAGTAGCCAGTAGCGGCCACTCGCACTTCACCTCGTGGTTTCTAAGGACCAACTTTCCGTGTCGGAGTCCATCGTAAGACTGCGAAACAGAGAGCGGGTTTTAAAATGTAGTGACCTCCGAACACTGCTGTTGCGCGCTTCTGCGACTGCTACAAATATGGCGGTAGAGCGTGACAGCCACCGGTGGCTGTGGCAGGTGGCCCGTTAGCCCGACCTTAAACGATCGACCAGTAAAGCCTGGAGTGATTTTGTGTTCTTAAATACTTCTTTGTGTGCATCTTATTTCGAAAGAGTATGTAACCATTTAAAAAAATGGATTGGAGACTAGACAAAGTGCGAAACGGTAAATTATTTGCAACTGCCTACGGCATATCGCGAGTGGCGGCATATCGCTGTAGTGACACAGGATATGTAGATACTATTACAATAGCAGCATATAAGCAACGACCTAATTAAAAAGGTCGTCACATGTAATAAAGAGTGTAGAACATGCCTGCCTCCCTGTTATAGGTAGGCGTAGCGCTTACGATCAGGTTCACGACTTGCTCGTCTCGTATGTCAGTCAAATAAAAAATGGGCGGGTCGCAAAAAAACCTTCACGTTTCAATAAAAATAAGGTCCTCATAAATATATGATTTTTAGGGTTCCGTACCTCAAAGTAAAGATGAACCCCCGTAGTTGTCTGTCCGTCTGTCTGTCAAGACCCTTTCTCTCAAGAATGCGTTGAGGTATCAACTTGAAATATATATGCAATACGCGGGTTTAAAGTATTTTTCAGCTGTAAAAAATGTGAAAAAATCTTGTAAGGCACCTCGATCAAAAGGTGACCGTTTCTGTTACATATTATCACATATATTACGAATATTTATTTAACAAAGAATAGAAATGAAGTCTCTAGTTATTCTAGGTCAACCGGAAGTACCCTATAGGTCACCCTGAGACATCGGCTCTAAAGTCTCATATGCCCAATAATTTCGCTGAAGTACCCTATTGGTCACCCTGAAACATCGGCTCTAAAGTCTCATATGCCCAGTAATTTCGCTGGAAACAATGCCCTTCAAACCGAAACACAGTAATGTGTGCACACTACTGCTTGGTAGATGAATATCTGGCAAAGGTGTGGTATACTTTTCCAGGCGGTCTCTTGCAGAAGAGGACTCCCACTACTAAAACTTGGCAAGAATCAATGTCTTACCCCACATGTAAAGGAAAAATCTGAAAACCGTAAATAAATAGTTTATAACAAAAAAAAAGTATTTTTTTTACTTACTTATTATTTGGGGTTGGTCCAATAAACTAGTCTAGGGATCGAGAGGCAAAATTAAGTTTGGAATGTTAGATGCTTTCTTAGGACCTATTAGTTTGTAGGTACGCGAGTCCACTTGGCCGGTATTCTATCTATCTATATATCGACGCTAGAAAGCGTAAACGCTGTAACCTTGAAACGCAAAATTGTTCACCAAACTTTTTTTTTGTTGAAAAAAAAATCATAACTCAATATCTACTCGACCTAAAAACGTTAATTTTGGATATTTGGTGTATTACATACAAAGCTACAATACTGCTACCTTGGTTATATCCTAAAGTTCCTAGGGGACGTTGAAATGTGGGTTTGTTTCCAAATATGTAAAACAAGTATTTTCGGGTCGGTCAAAGGGTTACAGCGTTTACGCTTTCTAACGTCGATATATAAGAATGTTATGTTGGTTTGTGTACGCTTCATAAACTCAAAAAGTTCTGCACCGATCGAGCTGAAATTTTAGCATGATATATAATCCGCATCAAGGATTGTTTTTGTCTATTTTTTTCATCAGTGACATATCAGCGAATGTGCGAATGTGTCACAGCGAAGCGTGGCAGGGTACAGCTAGTATTATATAGATCGTAATTGATAATACAAGATACAATCTCAACTGTAATGCTGCCGGCAACACGACATTATAGTAGGTATTGGAAAATACTACAAAGAAATAAAACAGCGGGCGGTACGTAACTAATAATTCTTCTTGAATGACATGTTAGCTGAAGAGTATTTATTATGTAATGAGTGGAGGCAGCGGTAGCTCCTCAAACTGTAGGGGAAGGAAGGCTGGAAATGTGATAGCTTAACTATGTGGAGGGCGGCGGCAGCGCCACACACGGTGGCGGAAGAAAGGCTGGATATTTATCTTTTATCTTAAATTTTACAGGGGAAAAACGAAAGTAAGGTCCGTGGAGCCAACACGCCACAATGACAGTCTAAAAATTAGCCATTATAATTATGCAATCAAAATGTAATGTATGCAAAATGTTCCATGGGCTTTGGTCATATTTTACATTAGTATCAATACATAATCTGATTCGACTTTGAAGTGGACTAGCTGTACCCGATACGCGTTGCAAAGCCATATAAAGTAATAAAATAAATCTGATGATTTGATCGCAACCAAACTTCCCAGGATCACCTGCTGGGCTAATTTGAAGATTGCCTGAAAATTTCGTAAATATATCGGTCCAGCCTTTTTAGAGTCCAAAGAGAACATACATACACACATCAATTTAAATATATTATGATATATTAAATCAATATTGTAAATGTTTTCTTTATTTCTTATTTACGGGGTGGCAAATTTTACACTGGCCCCGAGAGCTTAATCTTAAAGTACGCCACTGTTTCCGCATCATATTTCAAGGTTCAATATTCACCTTGAATAGTCAGGAAATCGAGCCTCTAATTAGGCCTGCAGGCTGACTAAGCAATATAGACAGACGTTGTAGGCAGTCGTCTATAACGCCTGCATATATGGGTTTACGTTTAATATTGGCCCGGTTTTAGATGTAAACTCACAGCGAAAACCGATTATACAATCCTATGCGCAGACTGTATTAGTTTATTACGCACCTGTGGAGTAGGAGATGGAAATCGGATTGTCGATATAGGTTTTGAGGTGTACGAAATTGGAAAATTTTAAGTAAATGGAACTTTATTGGTAGTGGTAAGCAAGCAAGAGCAAGCAAGAGAGCAAGAGTCCGCCTGGGGAAGTATTCCCAGCCAGATATTAAACTGCCAAGCAGTAGTGTGCAAACATTACTGTGATCCGGTTTGAAGGCACTGTTTCCAGTGAAATAACTGGGCATATGAGACTTTAGAGCCGGGCGACGAGCGCAGTGCAGTGCCGAACAAGATTTTGTAATGGAAAGTTTTGGTGGCACTGTACTCGTTGCTGATATGGGCAGACGTGGCGCTTAACATCGGGTGAATGCTTTGCTCGTCTCGTAACGAAGTAACATAAAAAAAATCCAAAGTGTAGAAGTAGTAACTTGGTAGCGAGTGCAAAATGTTATATAATATGTTTCTAACAAGACCTTAGAGCCTAAGCACACGGCGTTTTTTATGCGATCTGACGACAAGAAACGCGTTTGTATCACGTTTTAATCGACACAAGCGATTTTTACACGTTGTATTAAAATGACCACACTATCTTCTTTCACTCGTACATGGGTCTGTCCACTGGAGTCGGTTATATCTGCGTTTTTTTTTAAGTAGTAATAAAATCAACCGACGCCAAGGTACAACTGACCAGTGACAATAGCGCGTCTATATCGCGATGTATTGTTTACAGCACCACTAATTTTTTCACGTGTGCTTAGACTGCTTAGGTTACAAGGCTGCCTCTGAATCGCGTTTGAATTGCGTTTACGCGCGACATCTGCGCGTCGTCTGTGCGTTTAAAAAACGCCGTGTGCTTGACACGACACGATGCCCAACGTCCGTGCAGAAAGTAAATGTTCCTACTGCATATATTTAAAGATAAAAATGGAAATGAAATCTCAGTGTATATTGGAACAATTACAACTCTCGTAGCATTGAGTTTAACCCTTATTTACTCTGAGCAGTAAGCTTGATTTACGGTTTTTAAATTAACAAGTAGAATTTGATACCGAGATTGCTCTGGAGATAAATTTCTAGTTGTAACCCGCGACTTTGATCGCTCGATGGCTGAATAAATATATTTATATTTATTTCTCCTGAACCCTTGCGTGAAAGAGTAACAAACATCCAGCCATCCATCCATACTCGCAAACTTTCACATTTATTAATATTAGTAGGATAATACATAATTACCCTTAATCATAATTTAATCTTCTAATCAATGTTTATTTTATTATGAATAACGCAAAAGATATTATATTTGTGTTCGAAATAATCAACAGATCGGAATTTTCATTCTGGAAATCGGCTTCAACCAGCCCCGTTTGATCCTAAGCAGCATCTAGTGGTTATTTGTGATTATTCTGAAAAATCACAACAATGTATTAATATTCAAAACCTCATATGTAATAATATATTCAAATTCAAATTTTTTATTTATTTTCAAACGGAAAATAACTACGAAGAAAAGTAAAAGCGTTATTAAAAAATACTCACGATAAGGGTCTTCCAGTTTAGATAATAATCCATGGATTTTTACGGCCCCCTTTTGACACAACCACGTGTGACCCGATGCTCGTGCTGCACAGGGGGCGGCTTTCTTCCACTATACAATTTAATACAAATAATAAACGCAAACCATTTCTGATATTTTGAAGATTTTACCAGTGTACTGCATTTTAAAATATGTATTCCGCGAGACCACTATAGAGTCAAATTTTAGCATTAATTTTGAAATCACAGATTTTAGTTTAGTCATTGCCATACTTAGTCGATAAATTAAGAAATACCAATAGTCGGTATATCAGCAGACTGTCTTTTCAGACGATTTATTTCCATATTCTCCACCAAGTTGTCCTCATTAGGATGGTTATCATAATCTTCATTGTACTACCCTTGTTTACCTATTGTAATTCTTCTGTACTGTGTTTATTTTTGTTTCTGGTGTACAATAAAGAGATTTTCTATTCTATTCTATTCTTCATACGACGGATCGACAGATTCCAATAAAAACTTCAGGAATGAAAGCAGGAATTTTTACTTTGCTGAAAACACACACGTCTGTGTTTTTATAATTTTAAGACTAGCTATTATAAAACACGCCTGGCGTGCTAACCCACAATGCTGTATTGTCAATTTTAACACACCACTTGTGTGCGCCTACACTGCTGATTAAGTTTAGTTATTAAGAGCCAAAAAAAAGGATTAACGGTTCAGCTGTGAACGTGCTAAATATTTGTTGCATTTCGATTATTTGCAAGGTTTAGAAGACATGAATATCAATTATTTTCAAACGCGAACGAAGTCGAAATAAGAATAAATGACTGCGAAGGACTGCTTTGTGCTGCTAAATTAATGACAGAAATAGTCCATACGTTTAGATACCGTGCTTATGTCCGTGGTCACTTGTGAATATGTATGTCAGGTATGGAGTCCTACTTATGCCATAAACTCACATAGATTGGAATTGGAACGAATTCAGGGAAAAAACCACCAATCTCTGGTTGTATTTAAAAAATCCTTTCCCTGATTTCGAGGAACGATGTGCCGTCTCCGCCACAGTTTGTAACACACTGAACTATATTATTCAAGATAAGGTTTTTCGAATGAAGCTTTTTCAATTCAAGATTTATTGGCCTGATTTAGTCGCTAAACTCAGTTTATATTATCCAGGTAAGTACACTAGACCTAGAAAGTTGCTCCACGCGTCATTGCGCGAGCTAAATACCGTTTTCCATGTTTTTTTTTTTAGTATACTTTATATTATCTGTTTAATTTTACTTTCATACTACATGTGGAGGGTTGTTAGTGGCTTTTCTTATTTTAGTTGTTATAGTAAAATAGATCTTATAAGTATTTTTTTATGAATATCTTCAGTTACATAACTGTTATATCGAAAACAATTTATAGGTTTCGATTGCATATCATCTAGACACGCTTTAGGGTGTGAACCCAAGTTACGCGAATCATTGGGAGCTTATGTATTTCAATTGGAGATTTTTTAACACAAATTAATCTATAGATGTAAGTTTCGATAAAGTTATTACTTTAAATCGGTCATCATCATCATCATCATCATCAACCCATAACGTCCCACTGCTGGGCACGGGTCTCTCCTCACTTTCGTAAGGAGGGTAAGGCCATAATCCACCACGGGGGCCCAGTCCGGATTGGTGGATAACATACCTACCTCCGAAATAATTCTCGGGTAGGTATGTGGGTTTCCTCACGATGTTTTCCTTCACCGAAAAGCGAGTGATAATTACGTACATATGTTTTACAGAAACACATTGGTACGTGCCTGCACTGGGATTTGAACTCACGACCTTCTGATTGGAAGGCGGACGTTCTCCCACTAGGCTACCACCGCTTCGGCTTTAAACCGGTTACCGCTTTAAATCGGTATTTTTTGAAAATCTAAATATATTATGTATTATGTTATGCTTCAGTATATTTCTCTTATTGTGTTGCTATTGCTTTCTTGAATAAAGAATTATTATTGTTATTTCAACAACAACTTAATGAAGAAATTATAAGAAGAGTTTGTTGTCATAAGATAATATTGTAACATTGTTGGTTTTTAAAAACGTAACGGTTTTAAGATGTGTAACGGACGTCAGTTTTCGGAATTTTTTAACATCCTCAAGAAAACAAAGACACCAGTCAATAGCTCTGAAAATTAAATGTAACGGACTGTACTTACGCTCCTCTCCAAGAGTAAGGGCAAGTCCTTTCCCCGATTGTTCTGGGATCATAAACGACTGGTGTCTTGCGCGACTTCTTCTTATATGGAACAGGTGGATCAGCGGACGCCATTATGTATCTTTATTTTTTTATGTATCTTTAATATTTTTTTTTTAATTGTTGTAAGTAATGTCTTTTCACAAAACACACAAAAGTTCTATTCGACGCACCGAGCTCGATGCGAGTTGCTCGATATGCAAGCAGTTGCTTGCACAAGCTGTCGGGGGAGCGCGCAGCGACCGTGTGCCGCGCGAAACTTTCAAGCCGCACCACTATCCTCAGGGGGCTCCGATCAAATGTGCAACGCGCAGGTCAACTAGCCGCACGCAACGCAAGCGAAGCTCAAACTTACTCTTGAGACAAAATGATACTTACTAACTATGGCCAATTTATCGTTGACATCTTTATACGAGTATATACATATATAAATTAATCTCTATTCCCTTGGCCATGCCATAACTTAAGAACTACAGGACCGGTTCGGCAATTTTTTTTTAGGACTAGGTAAATTTTTATAACTCGCCCGTAAAATAGGAAAATTCGGGGACTGAAAAATAGATTTTTGTATTAACTCACGATTTAACATTTGTTTTTTTAATCCTGGGAAGTGCAGAGTTCTTGCGGAAAAACAGGAATTACGCGGTTAAAACCGCGGGGCGTAGCTACGGGTAATTATATATTAATAAACAAAACCTTAACATTTTCTTTCAAACAAAACTTTAACCTACGCCGCGCCGCTTTTTGATTGATTCAGAATTTTTTTTTCAAGCTTAGGCAAAGGAACCCTTTTGTCATTTACACACATACACGAACAGGATACACGGGAACAGGATGCTTGGTTTTCTCGATCGTTTTGCTAACAATTACTTTCCAAAGCTAATATTATCCGATCCAAGACACTACTGTTAAAAGGAAAAAGGAGCGCAACAGGTGACAATTATAACAGTAAAATTATACGAGAGTAAACAATTTTATTAAATACAGTTGTGACAACTACGGAGAATCGCTGATTGAACTGATAGCGCAAAATATCAGTGATATTTATGGATAAAAAAATATATCGAAAACAATTTTAGCTGAGTTTAAATTGCACAAAAAGGCTCTACACTAAAAACGTTTTTTTTTTTTTATTGGCATATGCAACCTATTATCAGCATGAAGTCGGTGCATTGAGTCGGTCAGCTTCAGGTGGTGTTTCAATCAGTCATTAAATTAAGTTTTATTTCGTTTCTGGCTTGGCATCGACTTCAGATCGATCAGAAGGTAGCACATACTAAAATTATGATTATTTTATTTTATACGCTTTTTAGTGTTGTGATTTTTTGTCCTTTTTTAATATGGTTGATTTTTTTTATAGTTTTCTTTAATGTTAATTTTTGTACTTTTGATAAATTACAAATGACAAACCTTAATATCTCAACATAAAGCATTCTGTGTCAATACTACACTCTGCGTTAGCTTCATGTTACCTGTGTCAAATTGTCAATTGACATTGAAATAATCAACCAATTTTTACAATCAATAATTATTATGAAATAAAAATGGACTATTGTTGATTATTATCTGAAGTATATGACATACGAAACCAAAAAAAGTAAAATTTTCATAACTGGCGTAGTAATCCCGTGACAACCATACAAAAAAAATAGTTGAATTGATGACCTGCTCCTTTTTTCAAGTCGGTTAAAAATATGTTTAATTTTGATATGTTTTTGGTAGCTCGTCATTTGTAAGATACACATAATCAAGCGGTTGTGCTTTTTAATATTACATACGTCCGTTGTCATTTTGCTTGAATCTGATATAGATCTTAGAATAACATTTTATTTATTAATATCATGCTTTCTTAGTTTCTATCTATCTATCTATTCAGCCCGTATCCACCCACTGCTGGGTATAGGCCTCCTCTGTTTCACGCCATTTGTTCCGGTCCTGTGCCAGTCTCATCCATTCAATCGCGACGTGCTTTGCAATGTCATCCGACCATCGAGCTGGTGGTCTGCCTCGCAGGCGTTGCGCTCCTCTTGGCCACCACTCCGTTATTACCTTCGTCCATCTTTGGTCATCCCGCCTTGCCAAGTGTCCTGCCCATCTCCACTTAAGCCTTGCTATCCGTATACCTACATCTTCAACTTTAGTGCGACGTCGAATTTCGACGTTTGGTATACGGTCTAAAAGGGGAATGTCTAACATGGTGCTCTTAGTTTACCCGAAATTATTTTAATTACTATTATGAGTGTCATTTTGGAATAGCTATACTTGTACTTTTAAAATAGTTTCGTGTATAACTTTGAACTCACTTACTTTTTAATACAACGCGAGATCTAAGTGATGGGCCTAACTCATTTTTAAATTATTAGGAGTATAGGCTAGACCGGTGTTATTTTGAGTCACAGATATAAAGAAAAAAGATATTGCATAACGGCTGACGACCATGTCAGCCATCGATGGTGAAATCACATAGATAATGCCACCTCAGAAAAATCAATTGCCTTCTGTATCAACATAATTATTTACGTGACGTTCGACAACACCAAACTTATTTAGTATCAATGAATAAATCTTCAGCTTATCCCATCTTAATACTAGCGACTAAAGAACGAGATAGATATAGATTTGTCATAGGGAGTCGCGTTTCCATCTCTTTCATCCCGCTTTCCAACGATTAGAAATTTCTCTACGATTTTAAGAAGTTATAGCTATCTCTTTTATACGTGTAGAAATGCGAGAGAGAAATTTTAAATAGAGGGCTGCAGCCATATTACGCCCCTCATGATTTTACTAATCCACTAGCCTTTCATAGTTTGTACAAGTAGTACTAAGATCTTAATGATATCCGAAGTACAGCTTCATGGATGACGAACGATGTTGTGTTTATAAATCACGAATTCACAATTACAACCTACTAATATTATAAATGTGAAAATTTGTGAGGATGGATGGATGATGGATGGATAGACGGATGTTAGATGATTTAAATGAAATTTGACACTCAGATAATTAATTACCTGGATTACCGCAGGGGATCCTTTTTATCCCGTAAAAATTAACTGTTTCCATGGGATAATAATCAAGTCTCAACGCAGGTAGTACATATAGATGTTGGGAATTACGAGGACCATGGTCCTACAAACACCCAGACTTAGAACGGGAATCAAACCGGCAACCTCACGCTACGCCGTCGGCCACTACGCCAAGGAGGCCGTCAAAATTATTAGTACGGAATTTTTAAAATGTCATCCGATCGATTAACCTACAATCAGGCAGGGGTGTTCTCTGGTGTTAGCTTGTTAGGCAACCTAAAGGTCTTGGACCTATTTGACACTAGCTGTCAATCGTTACCAGCTGGACCAATAGTTGGAAGACGAGATCGAGAGAAAGTTTGTGAAATTTTTATTGATTGAATCAAGGGTTCCTAGTCGGGTTCCTGGTGGTCCTTTTCCTGTGCGAGGTTCAGGCATGAGTCACCACTTGAAAGGGAAATGTCCTTTTTCAAACTCAAACCATAATCAGTTAATCATCATTAGTAGGTTATATTTGAGTTATTTTTGTATAGATATAACAAGTCTTGGGTGTTTGGCTTGTAAAAGTGCATTATTTTTGCATACTTGCAAATAAATAAAAAAGAAAAAATGTTTTGAGTTTCATTTTCCAGGGTTTTCTGTATTTCAGGCAGGGGTCGGATAAGCGAAGAGATTATGTCTATTACTCGTACTAGCAGCGCTTCGCAGTATAATCCACGTTAACTATTGTCCCACAGGAACCGTATTTTTTACGGGAATACAATTTTCCTATGTTTTTTTTCCAAGAGAAATTTTATAAAACTGGTGCAGCCGTTTCCATGTAAAGACAGAACAAAGACTCAGACTTTCGCATTTAATATTCATCATCAACCCATAACGTCCCACTGCTGGGCACGGGTCTCTCTTCACTTTCGTGAGGAGGGTTAGGCCATAATCCACCACGGGGGGCCCAGTCCGGATTGGTAGATAACATACCTACCTCCGAAATAATTCTCGGGTTGGTATGTGGGTTTCCTCACGATGTTTTCCTTCACCGAAAAGCGAGTGGTAATTACGTACATATGTTTTACAGAAACACATTGGTACGTGCCGGCATTGGGATTTGAACTCACGACCTTCTGATTGGAAGGCGGACGTTCTCCCACTAGACTACCACCGCTTCCGATTTAATATTAGAGATATAATAATTATTCCTATATTTGATTCAGACGAGAGCTCAGACGGAATTAAGGCTTTATTATATTTTCTTTTCTCACTTTCGAACGTACTGATTACTTTTATGAAAATAAAAATATTCGTATCTTGAAAAAAAATATACTTACTACTAACTGTGTCCCGAGATAACATCCGCGATTTTCCCGTTTTCCCGCAGAAACTTCATTTCACCCGGGATAATACTTAGGTTATGTCTAAGATTGAATTCATATTACAACATCACGGATATGTATGAAAATCCGATGTCACCGTTTTCTTACCGACTTTGACTTTCTCGTCATTAGCTTTGGCCGAAGTCTAGCCTAAGTAGCCCAAGGTGAAGTAAAGACACGAATATAAGTATGTATGAATCGCAAGAAGTCACAACAAGGGACATTAAAAAATCGATTAAACGGAATGCCTATATGAAAACACTAGACATTGACACAGTTTTTTTTCTTTATTATACTGAGTGGCGAGACGAGTAAGTCGTTCACCTGATGGTAAGCGCTAAGCCTGCCTGTGCTAATTAAACTTTACACAATTATAATGCTGTAACCATTTGAAGACATATCAAAAGCAGGAAAAGTCACCGGAGTCGATATTAGCATTAATTGGAACCATTGAAATTTTATGAACACCCCAAACAAAATCCTCCGTATTATGCTAAATTTTGAAATATCTATAATACATCCTTAATATAATATCTTATCTTTCTTGGGTAGTAAGATGTATGTTTCAGTTAGTAAAATACTTTTAAAAGCTTTGAGACAAAGTACTATAATTCGAAGCAATCTCTTGTGCACCAGAGATGCAACGTTATAAAGAAAGCATTTCCATAAAAAAAACAGCACTCAATCATCCTCCTCTACTATACAGGATTCTTATCGATTAAATTGATATCAACGGGTACATTCACTTGCAGTGACGGTTAACGGTTATTGACCCAGAAAATCACCTGACATGGAATATTCGCTTAGTGCAGTGTCCATTGCGTGCTCAAAACTAAAAAGTTAAGTACTTTACTAAGGCCTAAGCGCGAACTATGTAACAGTATAAAACATTTAAATTGCGCCTTGATGTAATGAAGATTTTTCTTGAAAGGTTCGAAATACGAGAATACTGTAAAAAAATCCTATTACATTCATAGAATAGAAAAGTCTTTATTGTAAACCAGAAACAAAAATAAACACAGTACAGAAAAATTACAATAGGTAAACAAGGGTAGTACAATGGGCGGTATTATCGCTGAAAGCGATTTCTTCCAGACAACCTTTGGACGACCTTTCGACGACTTTTGGTCCTTTTGGAGCTTTCATAACGACTTTTGGATTTGACTTACAATACACTCCGGGACTAATACATTTTTGGTCCTAAATCAAGGTCGTTTTATACATATTCTATGGACCTGGCATTCATCTGGATCTGCAAACAAAAATATTGTCAGTTTAAGCAGGGGTCGCAGAGGATGAAGAAAACACAATCCACGTGTGGTTGCAAAAAAAAAAGACCGATTAAAATGGTCGGAGATCGCGAGTTCACTACTGTCACACGAACAGTTGATCATGTAGCTAGGTCATGTAATGGGCGTGCCTGGTCCATTGGTTAGATCGTTCAAGGGCTAAATGCCCAGGGTACTCGACAAAAAATTTAAATCATTTTTCCTTTGTACAGGCGCAAAATATCGACGGCGGTGGCTGTCAATCCACCAGGACTATCCCCTTTACAAGCATTTTACCCCTCGGCTAAGAGCTTGACAAGCCTATGTTTTTGAGGTGAAAATAGAACATGCATACGCTAGATTGGCTAGAACCAATAACCCATCGGGTATGAAAGTAATACCAGTAAAAAAGTGTCGGACAATTTTCGACTCTGATTCCGACGAATTTATTCGCGATCGGAAAACGTAATTCACAACTACTATTGGAATGTCGTTTTTCGAATGCGTCGGATCGGGAGTGAATTCATCGGGAACGGATTCTAAAACTTTCCGACACTTGTGAATAGGGTTGCAGGAAGGATTTTTTTCAATTAGTACTATGGGTTATTTTGAACACGTGTGTTTTATTTTTTTGCCGATCATTTTTTCCTTGATACGTGCCTGCATGTACTGAAGTTTTTATCATTTAAATCATTTTAAGACATTGGGTTTCTGAATTGGACTAGTGATTGCACCTCCGGAATCATAATAATTCAAGAAAACGCCTACTATTCACGTAACAGGTCAATAATCAATCATTGAATTTAAAATAGGTCCCATGATTGTATGGTACAAGCACAGTTTAAAGAATGGGAAGCTAAAAATTTCAAATACTCATTAGAGATTCAACTCCTATATTTTATAAAAAGTGGCAACATTTGTAATATCGCTTCTTATGATAACGGTAAAATAAAAAATCAATCAGCACCAACAGTTTTATTAAGATCGTACACTCGAATTGATGTTTCGGTACATTTTAATTGCAGCAGTGCAGTGCGATCGCTCGTAACAATTTTCGTTGCGTGGTGTGTCCTGAAAGTATCAATCGAATTGGCTAAAAACTTTTCAGAAAACAAAACATGTTACTTGAAACGTCATGGAAAAGTCTCTTTGACTTTGTCGTTGCAAGTTCCGTTCCTATGGTGTTTTAATATTTTTAATAATTTAAATTTATAATGAATTTTTTGGCTAACAGGTGGTGCAATAAAGCGGATAAAGTCGTGGGGCTGCTATCTTACAAGAGGTGAATCTTTAATTCGTTAACCTTTATCTTACTCATCACTTCTCACTAATCCAACGATCTAAAACTCTTTGGGAGAAGACCACGTTTGGTTTGTTGTAATCAAAATATTAAATAATCGGGAATTTTATTTTAAAATCTTCAATACGCATGCTTTGTCGGATTGATACTGTCACAAAAATAAATTATAGTAAAGTATATTTTTCCAGACAAGATTTTATTTGAAATACTTATTCGGCATACGGCACTGCGAGACGATAAAAAAATCCCCAACACACCGTCAATTTACTGTTTGTCACTGAGCAGTTCCATTGTCTGCCTTCTGTCTCTATCTTCAGATCAGTTCGCTGTCACTATAATATTGACTGCTTTGAAATTCAGCTGCATGATCTTTAATATTTATTATTGGATATTTGATTATTATTATGGAACTTATTCATTGAACAGGTATAGGATTGTTTATCTAAGGAATGAAAAATTCGTCCGTAGTCGCACAATAGTTAATTATAATAAGTGTAGTGAAGGCGTTTTCATTTGGTTGGTGACTGAGCAACCTACCACTTTACGTGTGTTTATTTTGCACTGTAGCGCACGCTTAGTTCCACTTTGGTTACAACCGAAGACCCACTGTGATTAGATTGATTAGTGAACTGGACGTGATTGTAATGAAGTCAAATGTGGTCTACTGCATAATTATTCCAGCTTTGGTTACACATAGACTGGACTATAATTGGACGGATTAGTGAACGGTGCGTAATGTAAATTAAGCCGTATTAATGTATTTTGTAATACTGTGTTCCGGTTTGAAGAGCACTGTTTCCAGCGTAATTACTGGGCATATGCGAGTTTGGAACCGATGTCTCGGGGTCACGAGCGCTCGCCATCAGGTGAACGACTATCTCGTCTCGTTAGTCAGACAAATAAAAAAACTATTCTAGTGTTATAAAGATGATATGTAAAATAAGCCTTAACTATTATCAATCGATTACAACCGGGGCCGACAGCTTAACGTCATATAGTGTACAAGAAGTCATCAGCGGTCGAGGATTGCACCCAGTGTCCTTGGCTGAATTAATTAATTTTGAAAATGTCTAATACTTAATCTTACTTAAACAACTTAATGTTACTACTTCATAGCGATATATATGGCGAAGATCTGATGAGGATCTTCAGCGTGATGAAAAAAATAAATCTTTAAAATGCGATATAAAAACAATCATAATGAAAATAATCTAAATAACATATTTGGATTAATATCATAATTATGGTAATATTATTTGTTGCTAATAAGTTTGCGCTCGCGAGGTGTACTTTTCTCAGATCTGCTAGTTTTGTTTCTGTCTGACATTCTATAAATAACTAAAACAGATTTTGGATGGTCTGTTTTCCTAAATCGATTTTAGAACATGTTACATTATTTGCACCATAGGTCAAGATAGTCTCGTCACAGATATTGGATTTCAGCGCCCCTCGTATTTGGTCTGGCGACTGCATTACAATCAAATCACTGTACGAGTTACCTACGCAATAACAGTGTTGCCAAAGTAACATACCGAAATACCTTTTTTTTTTCTTTTTGACGTATTGCGCGGCATTACACCAAATAGACATTTATGTTACCATGTCAAAAACATTGGTGAGAAAACTAAGTTAAGGAGCTCGCAGCCAGAGGATGCAAAGTAACCCCAAATGTGCCTAAACTAGGTTTATTAAACTGGATCCAGTTCTGGTTGAAAATGGCTTATATCGCTATAAGATGTCATGGTATGCTTCCTTGGCGCTTAACACATTGACTGCTGAGCCGTTTTGCTTGTCTAGCCACCGGTGCGGCTCTACACGCGCCATAGTGTTTTCCCATACAACAAACACAACAGTTGTGTTTCGCCGTACTCGTGGCAAGTTATAAAAAATACGACGGTTGTGTTTTCAGCAGTGAACGTTTTAATATCATCCTAAGCTAAAAATATATTTCTAAAGGCCCTACTTCGCCAAGATCCAAATAGGTAGATAGTTTCTACCAATATACTTTTTTCATCATGATTTTATTTTTAGCTCTGTAAGATGCTTATTGGTAAGTATTTTGATTAATCTGTCCGATACTTTTGCCGAGATATTTTAATATTTGCGCATTCTTTAAATCTACAGAGTAATGAAACTAGCAAGCCTTATGAGGGTCAAAATCTATCTATCTATCTAATCCGCATCAAGGATTGTTATTATCTATTTTTTTCATCAGTGACATATCAGCGAATGTGCGAATGTGCCACAGCGAAGCGTGGCAGGGTACAGCTAGTATATAATAATTATTACGTAAGTAGAACTACTACGTTTGGTATTCTGTAGTATTACAACGAAACTCACTAAGTGGGTGTTGGGAAATTGCATATTGCTGGAATATCCAATAGTCGAACCACCTACCATTCTCCCGTGCCCGCGGCAATTCCGATCCTAATCTGATCATGTCGTTCTATTTTGGTGTTGGCCGTTTTCGATGCACGTTTCCGATCAACGAATTTAATCAGTTCTAATTACATTATAGGTTATCATGTTTAAGTTAGATCGAAGAGGCTTCTGCCCCCGGTGTGGCAGTAGCCAAATACTGGCCCAAAACGGTCAAGGCGTGGATCATTGAAATGACGAACAAGAATAAGAAGTTAAATCTTGCAAGCCAATTATAACGGCTTCCGTGGCGTATTGGGCGATGAGCAGACTGCGAAGAGTGACTTGATGTTCTCGCACAGGGCTAAGATTTGTGTGAACCACAGTTCTTGAGTCTGAGTGTGTGTAGGATCAACGGGATAACGGGAATACACCAAATATTTGTGTGTTTTTTGTTTGTTTTTTTTACACGCCTGTCAAGTTCCAATGACTGTTAAATGATGAGCGAAGCAGTAGTTGGTTTCAGCTTGAGTTTTGTTTTTAGCAGCTTGCAGCACCGAATAAGTATGTAATAGAAACTGGTCTGAAGTAATATATTTTACCAAGAAACTTAACGGTTTTATGTTTTTGTTTTCAGCGGACAATCCTTGAGACTTGGTCCCGTGTTCAACAATTTCAAATACTTCGCCTCGGCGTGCGGACCACAGAAGCCAGTGTGTGGCCCCCCCTGTGGAGGGCCTACGGGGGGCAAAAACCGTGTTACTTACAAACCATACATCCCGCATTGCTATAAGGACCATGACCACAAGAACATGGGCTTGAACAGGCCCATGTCGCCTCATTTGGCTATCGTTAAAATGACGACGCCAGCTACAATGTCTATCTTTCAGCGTATAACGGGTAAGCGGACATGTTGAGTTGGTACCCAAAAATTCTTCCCTACCAGGAGGCCTACCATGACGTCTTATGCGACGCGGCTCAGTTTGGGTCCTCAACTGAATCGCTATAAGACGTCATGGTAGGCCTCCAGTACGGATAGATTAGTAGGGATATGTGGAACTGCCGAAAGAAACACACAATCGAATTGAAAACCTCCTCCTTTTTTGAAGTCGGTTAAAAACGGACTTCAATATTTTATTCATTTACAAGGGACATTTTGCATATGGAAAATTTTGCGAGTAAACCGAACCAAGCCACTCGCGCCCGGTGTTTGTCCGCGTATGATCTGTAATGGATGTCGGAATTTGCAAATGAACACGTTCAATGATGAAAAAGCAACTGTGGTGTTTTTCATAACTTGCCGCGAGAACGGGAAACAACGACTGTGGTTTTAGCTGTGTGGGAAACCACAACGGTATGTGCAGATCCGTAGCCGTGGCTAGACAAGAAAATCGGCTCAGCAGCCATTGTTAATACCCTTCACGTATTGATTTTTCTAGCTGTTACCCGCGACTTCGTTGCAATGGTTTTACTTTATATCGACATTTAAAAAACATTTTCCCATCTTAACCCCAAGTCAAAACCGCATTGTAATCGGTACAGTAATATAGAATGGAATATGCCTTATTGTATACCGATAGTGGTTCGTGTGAAAAAATGCTAGTAGCGATAATTTGTATAACAAAATTATTTTAAATTGTATAACAAAATTATTTTAAATTGTATAACAAAATTATTTTAAATCTATAGAAATTAATAATTAATTAATAGATATTAATTAAATGATAAATTATTAATTTTAATCTATAGAATAGAATAGAATAGAATAGAATAGTACAGAAAACTCTTTATTGTACACAAAAAAAAACACAGTACAGAAAAATCACAATAGGTAAACAAGGGCACAATGGGCGGTCTTATCGCTGAAAGCGAATTTCTTTCAGACAACCTTTGGATGGACAGTACAAACATTTTTTGACAGTAGGGTAGGGGGTTTGTTATCCACCAATCCGGACTGGGCCGGTGGTGGATTATGGCGTAACCCTCCTCATGAAAGAGAGTGGAGACCCGTGCTCAGCAGTGGGACAAATACACACATTAAATACTTACGTTATAATATAATAATATATAATACATACACACTATTTAATTAATAATTTGTTTTAAGTTGTAATTATGGTGTTCAATAAAGAATTATTGTATTGCGATAGGAAACTCTAGATACCACTATAAAAATGGTAGTTTCAGTATGTAGGTCACATTTTAAAATCTTCATAGCTCACTGTGTCAGTGTGTCACTGTGTCACGGTTTCAGTAAAGAAGGCTTGATTGATTTTGTGAATCACTTTTTATTTGACCCGATTGTCGTGATTGCAAGTTGAAATGTTGCATGCCGGTCAAGTTTAACTACATTACAATTTATATAGTTGCGAGCGCTAAAGAAATTGTTGGAAAGAAGGCTACGGAACTTCTCAGAGAACAGTGGTTAGGTTAATAGTGCTTGGGCTCATTTTGGTTAAGAAGCAGTACAAATGTGTTTTATTTATAAAAGCTTAAAGTATGTAAGCGTATAGTAGGTAGGTACATACATAGCCAAATAATTAAATTGAACAGAGAAGGAAAGCTAGCTTCTGTAAACCTACTGCACTTCAACACACGTGTGTATGTGTAATGTAACTAAAGGCTTAATTCATTTTTAATTTTTCAACATAGATCTTATTGATAAAAAAAATACACTTTTATTGATAAAGTTTACTATGCTAGGCAATATTTTCAGCCATCGAAAGCTTCGTGGCGATGATAATTATTTATTTGGTGTTTTGTAGGTGTCATATTGGCAACGTATGCTATATCATTAGCCTCTGGGACTTTGTTTCTGTCGAATGGAGTGGAAACCTACGTTTCGATCATACAAAGTCTTAATCTCGGCGCGATGTCTGTTTTTATCATCAAGGTAAATACAAGTGGTCACCACATTTTAACTCTTTGTTGAATGAGGCAGTGCCGGCTCTTAAAAGCACGAATTTTTATATTACTAAGTAACAAGACGAGCAGGTCGTCACGCCCGCCCATAACAGCTACAGAGCCACTCAGAAATTTATATTACAAAGTCTTGTGCGGCACTGCACTTGGCTCGGCGCTCTGAGACATCGGTTCTAGAGTCTAGAGTCCAGGTTTTTGTAAAAATAAAATATATTAATATATTTATTACTAGATGTACAAAGTCGCAAAGTCATTAAGAGTAAAATAGTGTTTCAGAAGATTCTCAGAAGAATTTATTTATTTTCTAATAGTTGGCTTGTCCCCTTGCAGTTGCTTATGGGAGCCCCCTTCGCATACCATTACTTCAACGGGATCAGGTTCTGCTTATGGAGTGCGGGTCGGATGCTGGCCCTGAAGGATGTTTCCTCCACGGCCACGAAGGCTATTGTGGCAGCCATAGCTGTGACCATTGGCTTTGCATTCTTGTGATTAAAAACTTATTTTATTATATGATTGTCTGTTTATGGTTATTTGTAGACCATAGGTATTTGCTCAGAGCCCTAGTGAATGTGGGACCATGGTCCTCGTAGGTTTTGAAACCCTAGATTTTTATTGATAAAGGGCGCTTCATTGTTAGAAGTCTACTTCCCAAAACGACAGCTTCCCAAAATGACCACCCCCATAAACCAGGACCATAATTTATTTTGCACCCAGTTCTGACCTATGTGTCGAACATGTTTAAAATTGATGGAAAAAATGACGCCAAACCGAAACAAAAAGAGCGAGATAATAGAAACGTGACAGCAAGCCGTCTAGACAGAGCAAGAGACAGAGCGGTCGTGCGAGGGACGAGGGGCGGGAAGGAAGCACCGCGCGTGACCTTCACCCTGAGATGTAAGGCTTGAGTTTATCCAGCTTCTCAGTATTGTGGATTGGTGGACACTGGCTTAGAGGAAATACTCTATGCCAGTGTCTACCGATCGCACAGCAGTGATCAGGAGACAACCAGACTTATGGACTATTTATATGATGTGACGGCAGATGTGGCACAATAACGGTACCCTTCAGCCCAATTAGTGTTACTGGGCGATTTAATGCACTGACCACGCTGGGAGAAAGATGCATCAGCTAGCCTTAAGCTGGTTCATGGTGCCGGTTAAATCTCACCCAGCTGGTTCATGGTTCCACAAGGGGCCACCTAGCGTTGATTGGACCTTCTGCTACACTTCTGTACCACCATCAGTGTCAATACATTCACCGTTAGGTAGCTCTGACCACTGCCTGGTGAAATCTGTATCGTTGTACTCCCCGCCCGATGTCTGCCTAAAAACCAACCGGCGGATATGGTCAACTTCAACGCTTCCAAGACCCAAGCGTGTCTATTCTTTGCCAATGGACTGCCTATTCCATCTGACTCCGACTTTCTGGAATGTACCAGTATCCGTATAGGTCAACTTAAGCTGGAGGGTGTTACTTCTAACCTCAACATCTCTACTCTACTCTCTACTCTATCATCTAACCTCAATTTTAGCCCCTACATAGAGTCCAAGGCTAAATTAACTGCAAAAAAACTGAGAGTCCTAAGAAAGGTCAGGCGGTATTTCACACCGGAGCTCGGGTAAATACCTACTCAATGGCTTGATCTCTATAGAAAAAAAGGATAAAACTATGCAGCGATGCACTAGTGAAGGCTAAGGTTTGTAGCCTTCAGCATCGCCGCAAGGTTGCCAGTTTGTTGATTTTCTATAAAATAGATTTCGGAAAGTGTCCGATGGAATTGTACAACTTAATTCCACCATCGAGCAATAATACTTACGAAAACGCGGCATCCGTAAGTATGAGGTTGACAATCCTCCAACCCACACAAAGTGATTTGCGTCCACATTTATAATCCGAACAGTGAAGGAATGGAACACTTTACCAGCGTCTCTGTTTCCCTAAAACTATAACCTAGATGTCTTCAAGTCATATGTATATAAATACTAGCTGCGCCCCGCGGTTTCACCCGCGTAGTTCCTGTTCCCGCGGAAATATGGGGATAAAAATTGCCTATGTTACTCGCTATCAATGTAGCTTTCCATTAGTGAAATAATTTTTAAAATCGGCGCAGTGGTTTAACCCAAAAACTTACATATTTCCATACATACATTCATACCCTATATTTATTTAACCCCCTCAAGAGTAAATTTTTACAAACTTTGAATGTCATATTTATTTATATCTAATCAAAAGCCTAAAAAATAAATTTCAAGTTTCTAACTTAAAAAATGACGAAACTTCCATACAAACTTTCATCCCCTATTTCAAACCCTTACGATGCTTTTTTCATATTAAAAAGTACCCGATGTCCTTTCTTAGGCTCTAGACTATCTCTGTACCAAATTTCATTTCAATCGGTTCAAGTAGTTTAGGCGTGAAAGAGCAACAGACAGACAGAGTTACTTTCGCATTTATAATATAAGTAAGGAAGGGATACGTCATAGGTATATGTCATAGGTATATTCTAGGCAAGCATCCGTCGATTGCGTTGACACTTTGCATCAGGTGAAACTGAGTTCAATTGCTTGCCTATCAAGCAATAAAAAGAAATCCAATGAGCTTACTAGTAGAAATAAATTATAGAATACCGTCTTCATTCAGCGTCTCGTACAAAATTCAATCAATCAAGCTTAAAAATGGATTCCTTACATTTTTCTTATTATAATAATCCTTCCATTTATATTCTGCTTCATATCTTTATATATAAAAATGTTATGTTGGTTTGTGTACGCTTCAAAACCTCAAAAAGTTCTGCACCGATCGAGCTGAAATTTTAGCATGATATATAATCCGCATCAAGGATTGTTTTTATCAATTTTTTTCATCAGTTACATATCAGCGAATGTGCGAATGTGCCGCGGCGAAGCGTGGCAGGCTACAGCTAGTTTATAATAATATTATAGATGTGAAAGATTGTGAGGATGGATGGATGTTTGTTACTCTTTCACGCAATAACTACTGAACGGATTTTGATGAAATTTGGCGCACAGATAATTTATTACCTGGATTAGCGTGATACTTTTTATCCTGCAATAATTAACGGGTTCTGTGGGATAATATTCAACGCGTTTGAAACCGCGGGGCGCAGCTAGTCCTCTATGTCTTTACAATTATGTGGTAATACTTTCCTGGAAATATTTTCTTTCAAAAGGTTGTGAAAGAAGTAAGTAGATAATTTTAAAATTTTTATTAAATTATTTATATCTATTATTAAGATATTAAATGGTTTCTACTAATCAACGAGATCTTCGTCACCCACGTTCATTTTAAAGTTCATTTTAAAGACAGTCAAGAGCTACCGCCTCACCCAGAAATTTCCGTTACAAAATCTTGCACGGTACTGCACTGCGCTAATTTTGCTGGAAATAGTGCCCTTCAAACTGGAACAGTAATGTTTGCACACTACTGCTTGGCGGATAAATATCTGGCAAAGATGTAGTACTGCCCCAGGCGGACTCTTGCAGAAGAGGCCTAACTATCCTATATCTGTGTGTTTTCATCAAAAACGAGTGCATGGCTTGGTGCAAGGCAAGCGTCGAGCGTGACCTATGCCGTAGACCTACGGCTTGTGACCCTACGACGTAGACAGAGTTCTTTGTCTACACCTTGTCTACGATGTAGGCTGTAGGTCTACGCTCGGAAACGTAGACAAAGAAAGAAATAACACGTTCTTGAATTTAATAAGTTAAAAAAGTCCCAATACATTACACTGACACAGAATAAATATAGTACTACAGTGAAACCTGGTTAAGTGAGACATCAAGGGACCTGCAATGTCGTTTCACTTATAGAGGTATTCCACTTACCCAGTGTCTCTGATATACAGGTATAAGTGTTGGGACCTCAGCATGAGTTCCAGTTATGGAGGTTTCTCACTTATCCAGGTCCCACTTAACCAAGTTTCACTGTATATTATCTGTACCCGAGATTACGTTTCGAGTTTACAAATATCTATACAAACGCAGTGCAGTGGCGCACGAAATTTTGTAATGGAAAGTTCTGGGTGACACTGTAGCTGTTACGGGCAGGCGTGGCGCTTACCATCAGGGGAGCGGCTAGCTCGTCTCCTTGCTTAGTAATTTAAAAAATTATTAGAACAACAGTTTGTAGTCTATGTTTAAAAAAAACAATTATGTATCCTGACAAAATTGGAAACCAGGATGGAGGTATTGTGAGCGGAGAGGTTCATATGCGTTTTAAAGGGATTTATAAAAAGAGGATGTGGAAGTACCAGCTCCACTCGGGCTGGTACTTTTGTATCTTGTATTTTTTTTTTTTACTTTTTTAAACTTACCAACAGGTGAGACTGCGGTCAAATGCTTGCCCATTCTGCTATAAAAAAAGGATAAACGGTTTCTACGGGAATTATCCCACGGGATAAAAAATATCTTACGCCCTAATTCCGGACCTAAAGTAAGATAACCACCTAAAGTATCTATATATTACGTAAAGATACAGTCTGCAAATTTTTCGTAAGTTTATGTTCTCTATGGAATAATCGCATTGTCTTTGATAGTTTAGTTGACATTTGACTAACATTTTGCGTCAAGCAAAAATAATAGTTTTTACAATTATACCTAACGTATTTTTATACTAATCATGATTTCAAGGGTAAGCTCTGCATTTTTAAGTATTTTTGAGTAATATGTTAGTTACGAGTCTTGGGTCTAAAAGACTATATTTAGGCCTACCTAATTAAATTGCCTAGATAATCACGACATTTTATATACTTACACTTGGTAAAATGGGCAGGCTATGAATTTTATAAAAAAACTAGCTGTGCCCTGTCACGCTTCGCTGTGCCACATTCGCACATTCGCTGATATGTCACCGATGAAGAAAATAGATAAAAACAATCCTTGATGCGGATTATATATCATGCTAAAATTTCAGCTCGATCGGTGCACAACTTTTTGAGTTTTTGAAGCGTATACAAACCAACATAACATTTTTATATATATAGATATAACCCTGCTGGTGATTAGTGACGGCCACCGTGGCGTAGTGGGTGATGAGCAGACTGCGAATCGTGAGCTTGACGGTTGCATTCCTGCACATGGCAAAGATGGAAAAAAATGTGCTGTCTGGATCTTTGTCGGACCATTTAGTTCCTGATTATCTATATACAGGGGTCCTAGTTAGGGGTCAGGATTTATGATGATTATTATTTAATATTATTATATTTTTTTTTATTTGCTTATTTATCTATTGTTATTATTTTTTATTTATTTATTTGTCATAGGTCCACTTTTTTTTTTGAGACTAGAATTTTCAGCCTAGTCCTGTTCAAAAATCAGCATTACCTTCCAGCACTCTCAAACTGCACTACATGTAACATTGTGCGCTCTTTCCCTTTAACCAGATGTGTTTCAAATAAGTCCTCATCTCATTCTTATCCGAGAACAAAAGAGACAGCTATGTGTTTCACACACATTCTTTGTGGATTTGTTAGCTTACAGTCAACCTGTTATAGGCTACGGTTTGGCCAATGCGTGGGCCCATTAAGCTGGGCGCTTTAATATAGGCCACTTTGTCGCTGGTCCAAGTGGCGTTCTCGCGACGGAATGTGTTATTCGGTCATTCGGTCGGGTACGGGGCGAGCCGGGCGAGGTTGCAGTAAAATAAAAATATTAAATGCCATTTATTCTACTACTTAAGAATCTACATCCTATCTATTAATATATATAAATGTTATGTTGGTTTGTGTACGCTTCAAAAACTCATAAATTTCTGCACCGATCGAGCTGAAATTTTAGCATGATATATAATCCGCATCAAGGATTGTTTTTATCTATTTTTTTCATCAGTGACATATCGGCGAATGTGCGAATGTGCCACAGCGAAGCGTGGCAGGGTACAGCTAGTTCTTTTATAAAATACTTTAGTTGACTCATAATTGTAATTATTATAGTGGTATAGTTTCTAATACACTAATACACAATTATCTATTTTACCTAAATGTTATGTACACCATTTTGATTCCAATCATAATATCAATTTGATTATTGCTTACAATTTTTTTAATTTGTCATTAGTAATTTGTTACTATTTATTAATTGGTTGCGGTGATACTTTTAAAAGATTATTAATGTTAAAACTACGTCAATTTATTATTTGAAGACTATAGACTCATCCTACGAATCCTAACTAATAATATCCTAATAAATAATATCCTAACTAATATTGTAAATGCGAATGCGAGTTTGTTTGTTTGTTACGCTCTCACGCCTAAAGCACTGAACCGATTTTAAAAATTCTTTCACCAATGGAAAGCTACATTAGTAGCGAGTAACATAGGCTATATTGGATACCTGTATTCCCACTGGAGCGGGAACTGGTAAGCAGCACTCACGTGGGATACATCATAATAATCCAATGCAATCCAATCCAGGCTGTGATGTGTATGCGGATGGATGGTCAGATATACTGTCAGAATGCTTGCGTTTTTGTGAAAGAGAGTGAGAATGAATCTTTGAATGTGTATTTTGTAATATGTGTATTCTACTGTGTTTTGTGTAATCGATTGTTGTAATTGGCTACGGCCGTTTCAATTGAATAAATAAATAAATAAATAGCGACATTAGATACGTTTTGTCGTGATAAACTATAGTCTGCGCGGATGAGGTCTCGGGGGAAAGCTTATAATATAAATGTGAAAGTTTGTGCGGACGGATGGATGTCTGTTACTCCTTCATGCAAATACTACTAAACTGATTTGGATGAAATTTGGCACACAGATAATTTATTACCTGGTTTAGCACGATACTTTTTATCCCGCAATAATTAACGGTTCCTATAGGATAATACTCAACGCGGGTGCAACGGTGGGCCGCAGCTAGTGCGTTATAATGTTAAAATGGATGTCAACACGTTCACTGCTGAACTGTTTTACTTTTCTTTGGCTCTTTTGCGAATCTTCGCACAACGTGTGTGTTTACTGTGTACTGGCGTTGTGTCGTAACTAAACTCAATCAGCTGTGCGGGAGCACACAGCTGGTGTGATAAAATTGTCAATACAGCAGTGCGCGTTCGCACGCCGTGATTTCGCTTGCAGTAAAATTATAAAAACACAGACGTGTGTGTTTTCAGCATTAAACGTGTTAAGAATGCAAAAAGTCTTTCAATAGTTATGTAAATGCGTGAAACGGATAGTGCTGAATCAGGATGCACCGGACAGCCATAATCCTGCTGTCGATGTCGGGCTTTAATTCAAATTTTGCATTTCAGAGAGCATCCGACACCTTCAAGAAATTGTGGCTACCTCTGAATGGTTGGCAAGATTTTGACAAAATATTATTAAAGAAGTTTTTATACTTTTGCGATCTAAATTCATATTTACTAGACATTTGAGGCTTCTCGTGACCACGGTCATTCTCGTAACTTGATTGGAACGTCGAGGTTGGACAAAATTATATTTTGATACTAATCTCTGTGCGATAAGGGCCCACTGGTTTTATTTTTATATGACTGAGTAACAAGACAAACAAGTCGTTTGCCTGATGGTAAGCGCGGCGTCTGCCCATAACAGTAACAGTGCCAACTAGAACATAATGTTGCGCGGAACTCCACTGCGCTCGTCACTCTGAGACATCGGTTCTAAAGTCTCATACGCTCAGTAACACAAACAACACATAACATCATCACACACACACACACACACACACACACATGTCCAATTATTGTAATATTAGTAATAAATTAATCTAACTTAAATAGTATGTAGTACTTAAAGTATATTTCCCTTCTAGTACCACGTCGTAATAAGGCGTACACGATCCAGCATCACAGCCACGATTGCGTGGTTATTGGGGCAGGTGGGGCTGGTCTCAGAACGGCTGTGGGACTTGCGCGGGCACAGTTTTCCGTCGCCCTCGTCTCAAAACTGTTTCCCACCAGGTCACACACCATCGCGGCCCAGGGTGGAATGAATGCTGCTATCGGTAACGCCAAGGATCAGAATCCACTAAAGTGGAGATAGTTGAAGAGATGTGTCGGAAACAGCGGCTAGGATCTCCTTTTTTCACGTCTTTGCGTCGCGCAATTTCGATAGACTTTTAGGAGGTGTCCAATTTTTTGTTAAGAATATGTGTTGCCGGTTTTTCAGGTTTCACCGCCAGGTTGACATACCATCTGATGTCTCGCTCTAATAATTGATATTAAATCACAAAATTGGCTAACTTTTTTTTGTCCGCGCCGCTCGAATCTCTTTGCTCATCTCTGCTTTGGTGGATAAGGACCTAGTAATCGATTCATACTGTCCACTATTTTCTCCTAATAAGTTAAGTGTATTGCGGGCACGTACTAATGTGTTTCTTGAAAAAACATTATGTACGTAATTATCACTAGCTTTTCGGTGAAGGAAAACATCGTGAGGAAACCAACATACCTACCCAAGAATTATTTCGGAGGTAGGTATGTTATCCACCAATCCGGACCGCGCCCCCGTGGTGGATTATGGCCTAACCCTCCTGACGAAAGTGAGCGGAGACCCGTGCTCAGCAGTGGGACGTTATGGGTCGATGATGATGATGATTATGATAATTATAATTGCTAAACTCAGTATTGGTTGGTTTTTCAGGAAGTATGCACGAAGATGATTGGAAATGGCACTTTTATGACACTGTCAAAGGATCAGATTGGCTTGGAGATCAGGTTGGTCATATTTAAAAAAAAAAATTAGTTATTGGGAGACCTTTTTACCCAGCGTGTGACAGTGTAGTTTAGAAAAAATATAAGTAGGTAGAAATAGTTTTTATAAACTTTAAATGCCGGGTCAAGATTGCCGTCCATGTTTAAAAAATACTTTTATTGCTAACTAACAGTGCCACGCTGTTTCACACACGTCGTCTATTATTCCACAGGAACCGTTGATTTTTACGCGTTAGAAAGTATCCCATGTGTTATTCCAGGACCTGGACTGGACCAGGATACTACATTTCACAAAAATCTGTTTAGCTATTTCGGCGTGAAGAGAACAAGCACCAAAACTCATAAACACACGAACGCACAAACACAAACTTTCTCTGAGATGCTTGAGAAAGCATTCTTATCAAATCGTGTTTATCGATATTGACTAAAATACGAACGAAACATGAACGGGTTATTGGGGAAACATTTTTCCAGACAGTTTTGTGTAAAATTACGTTTCGGTTCTGTCTGCCGTCACTCCCCCAGCCCAGTGACACAGAATATACGATAGAATTAACCATTGACGCACCGCGCCGGCTCGGCCCAGACATGTCGTGTGCCCATATTCAGCAGAAGCCAGTTTTAGCGAGCTGAATGATTTTGGTTATTTACGATCTCATTTTACTAAATTTTTTAATGCACTTTGTCTAAACAAATAATAAGAAGAAACACATAATAAGAAGCGGTCGTAGCCTAGTGGGAGAACGTTCGTCTTCCAAGCATATGGTCGTGAGTTCAAATCCTAGTGCAGGCACGTACCAATGTGTTTCTTGTAAAACGTATTTACGTAATTATCACTCGCTTTTCGGTGAAGGAAAGCCACATAGCTACCCGAGAATTATTTCAGTGGTAGGTATGTATCCACCAATCCGGGTCTGGCCACCGTGGTGGATTATGGCCTAATCCTTCTCACGAAAGTGAGGGGAGACCCGTGCTCGGAGAACGATATGGGTTGATGATTATGAAACAAATAATGTAGATTTCAGATCTTCATCTCATTATTTATATAAAAGGCCAAGTGAAGATTATTTAAAAAATAAAAAAACACGGTAATGATTCTAAGAGAGGTCGCCCATGGCATGAATCACTGCAAAGGGTTTGCAGTGATTCAGTGGCGCGTTTAGTTAACGCGCGTATTTCGCTGCTTTTGGCTGTTTGTCGCATTTGCGCGCAAACGCGTGACTGCAAACCCGACCGCGATTGGGCACACGTAGTGTGGGACGCCGCAAGGTGGAGTGACGACTTGCGGAAGACGGCTGGCAAGGACTGGATAAGGAAAGCCGAAGATCGGGCTCAGTGGCGTTCATTGGGAGAGGCCTACGTCCAGCAGTGGATGAGTTTTGGCAGCAGTATCGACTGTATCGAAACTGCATCACGCATGTAGCAAAATCATGGTTACATGGGCGAGGGTATGCGACCAGCCACTGCATCGAGGTCGTTTTGCGGTTATATCGCTGCAAAAAGTCGCTGTGGGTGACATCCTATAAGTATCGGATAATTTTCGACTATATTGACACTTATTTAATACCTTAAGTTTTAATATATTTCTATTAAACAATAATAACAAGTCTTGTGATAACTGTGAAGCGAAGATCTTGTTGTATTGTATTTTAAGTACTGTATGTTGAGGTTAAATGATTGACGATTAGCGATTAAACTAAAGAACCCAGGAATCAACACATTAGAAATGTTGCCTAAAATCAGGAGTCCCCACTACCAGGGGGTGTGGGTAGGGAATAATCAAAGGGGTAAAATACGTTTGCGTTTTCAAAAGATAAATTCTTTTCACGCGTGAAACATTTCGGCGGCGTCGTTTATTTGCTATCCAAAACTTAAGGGGTAACGTGAAAATTTATTTTTGATTCGGGGGAAAATGGGTAACCTTGGTCTAAGTAAACATTCTAATATATATATTATTATATCTTTACATGAGCAATTCTTGTCTATATATTTCTTGTATAAATTCTATTCAATATATATATATATATATATATATATATAATCTTACTTCCTTACTTCCTTACTTATATTATAAATGCGAAAGTAATTCTGTCTGTTGCTCTTTCACGCCTGAACTACTGAACCGATTGAAATGAAATTTGGTATAGAAATAGTCTAGAGCCTAGGGAAGGACATAGGTTACTTTTTATCGCAAAAAATGCATTGTAAGGGTTTGAAATAGGGGATGAAAGTTTGTATGGAAGTATCGTCATTTTTGAAGCTTGAAATTTATTTTTTAGGCTTTTGATTAGATATAAATAAATTTGGCATTCAAAGTTTGTAAGACTTTACCCTTGAGGGGTACAATAAATATAGGGGATGAAAGTATGTATAGGAATATGTCAAGTTTCGGCTTAACCACTGCACCAATTTAAAAAATTATTTCACTAATGGAAAGCTACATTGACAGCGAGTAACATAGGCTATATTTTGTCCCCATATTCCTGCGAGAACAGGAACTACGCGGGGCACAGCTAGTATATACATATATTAATTGGAATCTCGGAATCGGCTCCAACGATTTTCATGAAATTTAGTATATAGGGGGTTTCGGGGGCGATAAATCGATCTAGCTAGGAATCATTTTTAGAAAATGTCATAAAAAAAAGAATACCGAGCAATGCTCGGTCATCCAGGTACTCTTTATACATATAAAAATGTTATGTTGATTTGTGTACGCTTCAAAAACTCAAAAAGTTCTGCACCGATCGAGCTGAAATTTTAGCATGATATATAATCCGCATCAAGGATTGTTTTTATCTATTTTTTTCATCAGTGACATATCAGCGAATGTGCGAATGTGCCACAGCAAAGCGTGGCAGGGTACAGCCTGTTTTATATAATTTTTTTCATGATTTTTTTGATGATTTCAGGACTCTATACAGTATCTGACGCAGACAGCGCCCATCGCAGTCTATGAACTAGAAAATATGGGCATGCCGTTCTCCAGGACAAAAGAAGGAAAGATCTACCAGCGATCCTTTGGTGGTGGTACCATCAAGCGGGGCCAGGGCCAGGCGAAGAGGACTTGCGCTGTCGCTGACAGGTACACCGAAAACTACTAACGTTACACGGTCACATCTGTAAGCACTAAGCGGTTTGTTTCTACATTCATCATGCGTACCGCAAAGGAGTGGAACACTCCTTGCCTGAGTCATTTTGCTTCCATTCCAACCTCACAAACTAGTTTTGGTACCTATTTTACGTCGTCAAAATTATCTTCACTCGAGTTTTCTGCGATATAAATCCTCATGCAAAAGAAACAAACCATCTGTCAGCTCAAAGTACCTCGCGATCTTGAAGAATGCCTCAATGCCGCGCCGCGTCTACAATTTTCCGATAGTTTCAATCTTGGAGTCTTCAAGCCACAAGTGAGTAGCTTACTTCTAGGTGAGCTTGCACCATCGTAGACCGAATCGTCGCTTAACATTAGATGAGAAGAAGCCAACCTGTTTATAATTAACGCGAACCTATTTAAAAAAAAAAACTTAAGCCCACAAACAAATTCAGCTACATTAGAAGTGGCAGTACAGTATACAAATTATTGATAACAAGATAAAACACCTGTGCACCTTTCATACATTCTTCTCGCAAAACTCCAAGCAATCTGTTAAAATAATCGTAAATACGAAATATACCTTTAGGTCCTAGAATTTTATATCTAGAAATTTTTTCTTCCTTAATTGAAGCCGCAAGGGCACGGGCAGTAATTTAATAATATCTAAATATATAGCACTTAGCTACCTTGCACACAGAAGACATTTAGTTTTTCATACAGAATGGACACTGCACCCCCGCGATCCGCTTCCCTCTACCTCTACCCGAAATTCAGTGGGAAAATGGGAGCTAGGCCTTACACGCCCAAATGACAAACTTCTTAGTATAAACCTTCATACTAGCCGGTTGTCTTTTGTTTTGGTCGCGTAGTATCTCATACGCGCATTCGGCGCGTGTACAATCGTTATTCTATGCGAAGGCGCATTTTTAATGTAATAATATCATAATTTAATAGTTTGCGACCTTCGGCAACGAAGCCTTGGGTGAAGTTGCGACGGCGCGGCGCATCTAGTAAATATAATATTATTATAACATAATAATATAAAAAAAATAAAATTCAATTTATACCACGCTTAAGGCTAGACTTATCAAATAAATACGTAGGTTTTAAATAGTTTTGACAAAATGATAGCTGAAAACAAACATGTAGGTATCTCTCCAAAGCTCTAAATAATGTGAAGCTGAAATGTTGAATTTTATATAATTTAAATTTTATAATTCTGGTTATTTATTTATTTATTTAGATGACAGACGTTTGAAAGTTATTAAAAATGTAAAGTTGAAAAGCTTCGCCTTAAGCTTGAACCTTTTTTATTATCTAGAGCGACGACGACGCCGACGAATAATTAGTTTACTCTTGATCTTGAATCTACAGATAGATAGGTAATTGTATTTTAAAATATCTAGAAAAAGTTCCGTGATGTAAAAACATTCAAATTCATAATAAAATTAATAGGGGGCGGTTAAGACCTGTAATTTACGTCCGATTTTTCCACCCGATAGTCTGAACCGACTCTACCGGACGGCTTTCGATTCGTACATTTTTTTTAACACTTAATACTCGTCCGATCCGATAGTTAGATCGGACATCAAAGTAAGAAGCAGCGCTGATCACGCGATACTCGATATCGTAATCCAATATCGATGAGTTTTTGATGGTATTGACGGTATCGCGATAAAATAGAACTATAGACCTACTGCAGTATTTGCTTGGCTACATAATTAAAATTTTCTACAAAATAAATAATCATGGCCGTTCATGGATACGTCTCGCACAGGGCCGGAATAAGTGGCGTGAAGGAGAGGAGGCCTATATCCAACGGTGGGTTGATACGGGCTGAGATGATGATGATTCAATGACGATGGCCTTTCAAATTCATAGAAAAATATTTTTGGTTTCACCGCCCTCTAGCGACAATAGAATGAACTCATCGTTTTTTTTTGCACGAGACTTTACCGTATACAGTAGTATAAGCTTCATCGCATAGATGTCGCCTACAATGTTTTAAAAATAACCATGTTGGACGTACGATTGAAACTTTTAGCAGGGAATCGTACTACGTTAATTACTTCATCTTGAAGCCAACAGAAACATAATTTTCAACCTTGCATAAGCGAACTACTTAGGAATCAATTAACTCATGACATTGATGTAAAATTAGTCACCCTATAACCCACACATTAGATTTTAGCTATACAAGCTTATTGTTCTGCTATGAGCATTACTGTGCCCAAATTAGCAATTCGACATGGCTAAGGACAAATATCGCACAAAATACTATTAAAATAAAGCCCAAGTCAGCGCGCACTTCAACGTGGCTGTTACGTCAAATATTCCTTCGAAGTGACACGAAAAATGAGAAAAACTTTCATATGGACGCGATTGTTTGATTGAGAAATTGTTATCTACTACAGTTTGTAGATATCAAGTTTACCTATCAATTGACATAATTAAATAAGTCAAACCACCGAAGCCATTTGGTAGAAGATGCACTAATAATAAAAAATAGCATCCTATTAAAAAGTTTTTTAAAACGAATACATTATTAATTTGAAAAAATTGCATAATTCCTAATTTTGTACTTGAATTGATAAATTCGAATATATATTTATCAGATTTTTAAAACAAGCCGTGAAGGAGGACTTTCCTGTGAAAAGTATTCTTTTGATGAGGCTAAGGGCCTTAAATCGCCACCAATCATTGATTCTACGTGGATTACAGAAAAACTTAATCTGATTGTGGTGCCTTAGAACAACGCAGCATTTGCTGTCGTGAGGGTTCCTCGTTCATTACCTCTCTATAACTCGCTAAATAATAACAAATTTATAGATGTGCTGCATCGCCTTGTATCGTCATCTTTTAACGTGACTTATGGACCAAAAAGTCTTCCGAACGCTAACGATATTTTGTGTCTCTCTCTCTCTCACAGAACTGGACACGCGATGCTCCATACCCTGTACGGTTACAGCACGAAGTTTAAGAACATCGACTATTTTACGGAGTTCTTCGTTCTGGACCTACTCGTGCAAGACGGGGAGGTTGTTGGCTGCCTCGCGCTCGACATGGATGATTCTAGCTTACACAGGTTCTTGATAGATATATTCACCATCGTCAACCCGTATCGGCAGACTGCTGAGTACAGGTCTCCCCTCACTTGCGTGAGGAGGATTATGCCATAATGCACCACGGGGCCTCGGTTCAACGAGCTGGTGGATAATATACCTACCCCCGAAATAATCCTCGGCACCGTCACGGCAATAATCGTGACGGAACCTACTTACGTATGTGGGTTTCCTCACGATGCTTTTCTCCATCGAAAATCGAGTGATGACCCTCTCCTTGGACGGCGAACATGGTTAGGTTACGTTATGTTACGTTTGGAAACTGATGGTTAAGGGTTGCCCGCTTTTTTCCTCATCCGTCGAGGGGATACTGGTGGGGAGTCTGGGGACTCGCTGCCAGCTTACACGGCTCCACAGGTCTAGAAGATAGCCTTGGTGAGCCCAGTCAGCTCCCTACAAGCGTTCACATTCGTTTGCATATTCAGTATACTTTTCAAGCCTATGGGACATGGCATGCAATGAAAGTGAATACTCTACCACCTTTTGTTGTTGACGACGTCCAACTTATCGTGTCCAGGTTCCAAGGCAAGCATACGGTTATCTGCTGCGGTGGCTACCCCCGCATGTACTTTTCGTGTACAGCTGCGCATACGTGTACCGGCGATGGATGCGCGATGGCTGCTCGCGCCGGCATCAAGCTTCAAGACATGGAGTTCATTCAGTTCCACCCGACTGGTAAGAGTAACCTTGGTTTCCCGCATTCCAAGAAACATATTGATTTTCAATAAACATCGGTGTTGATTCAAAGTCTCCTATATTGCCAACTTGTCATTGTAATAGCGTAATTGTTTTTATTCTGAACTGGCATCTACACATAAATTATAAAAAGGTATAAGTTTGTAAGTTTATTTCTTTGTGGGAGGTAATCTGTGGAAATACTGATCCGATTCTAAAAATCCTCTCACTAATTAGAAGCTCAATAACCCTTGAGTGCTATTAGCTATGTTTTAAATGCAGAGTTCCTAAGAAAAATAGTGATAGTGGATGAAACCACAAGGTGCTGCACCTATTTATTATTCAGCACAACCCATTCAGTTGCAATGCTGCACGGTTTTAACAATGAATTTCATACGCTTCGTTTACTTCTTAATTTAAATTTCCGTAAGGAACCCACATTAACAGTCGCAAGATTTCTATCTTTGCGCGAACAGTCTATCATATAAGTTTAGCAAAGCGGTAAGGGTGAGCGCGGGTGTTAATTAAGGCAGCGACATATAAATGAAATAATAACCTGAAAATGACACGTGTTATAGGAGCGTATGGTTCCGGCTGCCTCATGACAGAGGGCTGCCGCGGAGAAGGAGGTTTCCTGGTGAATGATAAAGGCGAGCGTTTCATGGAGAAGTATGCACCTAAAGCCTTGGATCTGGCCAGCCGCGATGTGGTCTCAAGGTCTATGGCCACTGAAATCCGTGAAGGTTACATTTTTTTCTGCTGATACCTATTCACATACGTAGTTATTTGAAACGTTCGGAATTAAAATGTTTCTATGGAGTCAAGTGTCCGTTCATAAGAACTATTCGGTGATCGATTGATGGCAATACAGGTTTATGGTTCTGTCTGTCTGTCAAGACTTTTTTTCTCAGGAACGCGTAAAGTTGAAATTTATAGCAAATACTCAAACCTATAGTTTATTTTATCTGCGAAAAAGTCAAACTTATAAGTCAATGCGATCAAAAGATACAAAAGTTTATGTGGCACTTTTTCGCATATTTCGCAATTACACAAGGGAATCAAAACCCATAGGGTACTTCCGATTGACCTAGAATCATAAAATTTGGCAATAAGTCAATCTTACGGCAAATGTAAAGGAAACGATCTGAAAACCGTAAAAATGTAGTTTAATGACAAAAAAGCGAATTTACTATTACAAACATTTTATTTGCGGTTGGTGCTATAACCGTGTCTAGGGATCGAAAGGCCAAGTAAAGTCTGTCCTATTATCTAGTTCGTCTTTCAGTTAGAGCAATAATGTTAGATGCTTTCTTAAGACCTACAAGTTTGTACGGAACCCTACATGCGCAAATCTAACTCGCACTTGGTTGGTTTTTTTTTTTATTTCCTAATGAGAAATTTATTGTAATTCTCGTATATATATTTAATACTATTAAAATTGAATGTTGACATAGATTTACTGACGATCAAAATACTCCAAAAGTGCCACAATTACCTTTTAAGCAGTTGTCAAGAATGAACTGGCCTTTCAGTGATTCTGAAGTCAGATCAAGACTTAGAATCGCTATAATCAGGTCAAGAGGTCAGCTGAACTTTCAGTGATGCGCGAATATACCCCTAGGTCGTGGCGTGGGCCCCAAGAAGGACCACATATTCCTGCAGCTCCACCACCTGAGCCGCGAGACCATCCACGACCGCCTGCCTGGGATCTCGGAGACAGCTAAAACCTTCACAGGAGTGGATGTCTACACGGAGCCTATACCGGTCATACCGACTGTGCATTATACTATGGGCGGGATCGCTATTAACTACAAAGGAGAGGTAATAACATAGTGGCTACAGAAAAGTGAGATTCATAGCCCAGTGCCCAGGCCATTCTGCTTCAACGTGCATTTCTGAAAGAAGCTCTTTCTTCGCCGTGCTTCGAAATTGTATCTAAACGTCCTCTAATTATAGATAGATATAATATATTGACCGGAGCAAATGGCGTGAAGCAGAGGAGGTCTATACACAGCAGTGGGTGGATACGGGCTGAATAGATATACAGAGAGCTAATATATTGAGTTCTTTTTTTCTTTAATTATTGATGTGCAGCTCGCACCGATGCGTAGATTAATCAAAAATAGTTTAGCTAATCAGTTTAGATTGGCGTGTTTTTCCTCTGACATCTTTTTCATTTTACAACGTTGTGGTGCTGTCACCTGTTCATACTGCAAAGTACATGATTACAGTATATCAGTACATCTACTTGGTCACCAACGCTCTAAACTTTTTCATGTACTTTGCAGCATGAACGGTTGACATATTGGGTTTTTTAGATGCAAATAGAGTCACTGCCTCACAGCGGGACTTGTACGCGAAAACTAGTTTTGTTTATTGATATATCTGAGGTACAATGTTGGGCTACTCGTTCGTATTTTTTGTTTACCCAAAAACCCACTTTTTATGCCGTTCACGTCATATTTTCACTTCAGTTTCTGTATTTTCAAACTCAAATTATATTGTTCAATCTTGCTCCCAACAGGCCATCGTGCATGAAGGTGGCAGAGACTGCGTCGTGCCAGGGCTTCACGCGGCCGGAGAAGCTGTCAGCAATTGCCACGGAGCGAACAGACTCGGTGCCAACTCCATCTTGGACATTGTGGTCTTCGGAAAGGCCATTTCAGAAAACATTGCAAAAATCAGCAAACCTGGCGAGAAGCAACCGGCTTTACATGATGTGAGCTTTCTCAGCGATGTTTCAGTGGACTTATCATTCACAACCTTATATAAGTACCTACCTTAAAGAAAGTCATTTATGTTTTGCGCATTAATTAATTTAAATACTACCTAGTTAGGTAGTATTTAAGACATACTCTTACATAAAGAGACATTAATTTATCAGTCATTTTGAACAGTTATGGTTGGCCTCAAAAGTCGTTGAACGTCTCTATACATTAAAGTGAGTTCTTAGCGACTGTACGCAGTGTATATATTCGCGTTTGCTAGCTCTGCTACCCTTAAGTGCTTGGCCAGACTGGCAGTGCGGTGCGGGGAGAGGCGTCGGTGTGGGGACACACGGGATATGCTTGGCCAGACTGGCAGCGCGGCGGGGAAGGAGGCGAGCGCGGGGACACACGCGATCTGCTTGGCCAGACTGGCAGCGCGGTGCGGGGAGAGGCGCGGGTGTGGGGACGCACGCTTTATGCTTGGCCAGACTTGCAGCGCGGTGGGGAAGGAGGCGGTGCGGAGACGCACGCAATCTGCTTGACCAGACTGGCAGCACGGTGTGGGGAGAGGTATCGTTGTGGGGACGCACGCAATCTGCTTGGCCAGAATGGCAGCGTGGTGCAGGGCGAGGCGCGAGTGTGGAAACGCACGCAATCTGCTTGGCCAGACTGGCAGTGCAGTGCGGGGAGAGGCGTGGGTGTGGGGACGCACGCGATATGCTTGGCCAGACTGGCAACACGGTGTGGGGAGAGGCGTCGGTGTGGGGACGTACGCAATCTGCTTGGCCAGAATGGCAGCGTGGTGCAGGGCGAGGCGCGAGTGTGGGAACGCACGCAATCTGCTTGGCCAGACTGGCAGCGCGGTGCGGAGAGAGGCGCGGGTGTAAGGACGCACGCGATATGCTTGGCCAGACTGGCAGTGCGGTGGAGAAGGAAGCAGGTGCAGGGACGCACACGATATGCTTGGCCAGTCTCTAGCTGCCAGCGCGCTCACTGCAGCCACTTCTGTGAACGAGCTATGGCGTGAGTTGCCCGCGTGCTCCCCGCGCCTTGCTGCCCGCGCCGCTCACCGCATCCACGCCGCGCCCGCGCGCTCACTGTGGACGCTCAAATGGAGTTCTCAAGGTTTTGTACGTCGCGCTGCACCCGCGTTTGCAGTCTGACCAAGTCATAAGAGTTTTCACTGATGCTCCATAGCCATATCAAATTCGAGTCTCTTATTATCGCTAGAGAAAGATTGGCTCGATCGATAAAGATTATTTGCAAGAAATTGGTAATATTTGCACTATGCAAGCCAACAACAGAGGGCTCGAAACCTTGGCACGAAATGACTTGACTTCATAAACTTATTTGCGGATTTTCAACGCTTCGTGCTTCGGATGGAATGTGAAGCACTCTGTCTTGGTTGATATTGATTCGTAGCAATCGCTTAGCCGCGTCAGAAGCCCTAGGGCAGCTTGGAAAAATACTGAAATCATCATTGATTACTAAAAAGTTTAAAGCCTTTCGTTCGATATGATAAGGCTACAGGATGATTACTTTTCTCGTGTAATTGGTTCGATTCCCGGTTCAACCATGTAATTATTTAAATATTTATGAATGCAGTTTAAATTGTTTTTCAAATTCAAATGGTGTTTTCTTTCAGTAAAATGTTCCATCTACAATATTCAAGGTACTTTCCCTCCATGTGGCATATCCGTGGGACACCCTTTATATCCGTCTTCCTCGTAAGGAAACCTATTTGTTTCCCGATAATGCATAAATCAGCGTGAAATTGATTTCTTCGAGATTCCATGCATTGGAATAAAACTTCAAATAATTATCTGCCTGCTATTTGATGTATGAAAAATTGAAACAATCCATTCATGTCATAAACTTAACATATTCGTTCAACAGTCATCGTTTAACAATGGGCTATGAAATTTGGCCCAAAATGTAATAGACAAACGGCTGTATGAACTTTCATACTAGCAGGTTGTCTTTTGTTTTGGTCGCGTATAATGATGTGTACTTACACACACATATTTGACGCGTGTACAAACGTAATTTACATGAGTGAGTTTCGCGTATTTGTATGGTGTGTTCAGGATGTGACGTAGTTGGTTGTTTTGGAACAGAATCTTTGCGATGCTACTCTGGACAATCTGGACAAGGTTCGCAACGCGAACGGGTGCGCCCCAGTCCACGAGCTACGAGCAGCGATGAGGGAAACCATGCAGACCAAGTGTGGAGTGTTCCGAGTTGGCAAATTGCTGGATGAAGGTATTTTTTATCTTTTTCTAGAAATAATTTTTCCAATTTACTTGTAGAAACTTGTACTTTGTTGTACTTGTAGAAGACCTATACTACTAATTTACCCGAAGAATAGAAAGCGATGGAACAAGTTGATCTTAACGGAGAACATCACTCCACTGATATCTGAGATAGCTAGTGGCCAACTTCTTATGTAAAAAGATCCTATTGTTTTTTTTTTACACTATATGACACACACACACTCACAAACATCGTGATGATGATGGCGATGACGGTGTGCCTCATGATGCATATTTAAGATGATTTTATTTTTGTTGATTGAACGACAAACAACCTAACAACCTGCCTGGTAGCAAGCAGTACCGTAAACCTCGAGATGTTATTGAAGCATTGCCTATTGCCTACTCCGTGAAATCGTTGTCACCCTTATTAGGTGATGTCGAAATCCAGAAGTGGTTCAAGGCGTTTGATCAGATCCGCGTGACCGACCGCCGCTTAAATTGGAACAGCGACGTGCTCGAAGCGCTGGAACTACAGAATATGCTGCAGTTAGCTGTACAGGTCAGTAATAAATAATAATAAAACTCAAACCATAATCAGTTAATCATTAGTTTAGGAATATTTTTCTCTATGTATATGAGATTTAAGTGTTGACTTGTTAAAGTGCATTATTTTTGCCAACTTGCAATAAATGATTTGAGGTTTGAGTTTTAAAACCTAACATCGTAGGAGCTAACGGTCTTATTCATAAAAATTGTCCTAGCTTTATAGGCTCGCTATAGTAAGATTTTAGAAAATCAGTATTCATAAACGCTCAATAGCGTTAAAATGCTCTAAACAGTTTGATAGATTACCTTCGATTTACGGAAGCCAACACCCTACTGTAACCACATTATAAGCCTTTGATAGCGAGAAACATGGCCGACATCGATCAGCTGTTTAGTCATTTAGATACATACTTTGAAGTTTCAATTAGTTCTACCACCAAAGAGTACCAAAGGTAGGTTGTATACAGGTGTCCCACGGAAATGCCACATGGAGGGAAAGTACCTTGAATATTGCAGATGGAACATTTTACTGAAAGAAGACAAAAAAAGAAGAATTTAAAAAACAATGTAAACTGCATTCATAGATATTTAAATAATTACACGGGTGAACCGGGAATCAAACCAGTTACACGAAAAAAATAATCCTGTAGCTTTATCATACCGATCGAAAGGTTTAATATAAGGAATATTTGTTTCTAAATAACCTGGTGTCAGAAATAAAAGGAAGGCCATGAATTTCAACCATGTAATTATTTAAACATGAATGCAATTAAAATTTCTTTTTAAATTCAAATAATGTTTTCTTTCAGTAAAATGTTCCATCTACAATTTTCAAGGTACTTTCCCTCCATGTGGCATATCCGTGGGACACCCTGTATAGGTAACTGTTAATTACGCTAGCTGCAGCCTGTTAGGGACCTTTCCGGGGACTTTAACTACAGTGGACTGTAAACTGCTATATTCCAATAAAATACATCCAAAACAACAAAACAGCGCTACATGTGGCATCGGTGGCGTAGTGGCGAGTCGGTGGTCGTTCATCGTTGGCCGGTGGCGCGACCTCGTGCGTCCCGCACCCGGCCGCTCATATTATGGAGGATTAGACGATTCACTATCAGAGGAGAGTAACATAGAGGAGGACAATATAGAGGAAAGTACCCGTGGACAGAACCTAGATGTTCCTGGATGTAGAAGTGTTGCAATTTTACCAACTATGACAACTACCACCGAGATTGGTGAAGACTTGTTAATGGTGCTCCTTTTCCACTGATGCTTTCAAGCGACATTGAGACAATACCAATAAGATATGGAATAAATAATTTAGTATCCCAGTTTCTTATTTTTGTTCGTATTACTGAGTTTTTTAAATAAAAAAAAATCTTTATGCCTACATTTATTTCTATTTTTTATTCATTTTCCATTTGGGCTCAGTGCAGTAATTCTCTGCATTTCACTTCGCAGTCGGTCACTTTTTCAGCAGCTGAGATCTTTTGGTTTTCCTTGCGTTGTTCGGTGATGTAGGAGGAGGTGGCCAGTGGAGTACTAGGGCCTCGGCATAAGTACTAAGGCTAATATTCATAGACGCAGCTAAACGAAGACCAATGCTTACATGATGTCATAAAGCATAGTTTTATTTTTTTTTATCAAAGCGTTGGTCTTTGCTCAGAACCACAAATGCCACTACTAAAAAACACTATTGTATATCGCAACGCAGAGGGCGATTATGGTCACGCACATGTAACTCATTGTCATGGCTTGCAGTTCTGGAAGACACGGTTTTGCATGTAAATTTTGTCCGACTCGGCTGTTTGCAAGGAAGGAAATGGGTCAGTGTCCACCTAGAACGTTTCGATCCTTCTATTCGTCCCACCCCCCCCCCCCCCCCCCCCCAACTTGTGCGACTATTTAAGCCACTGATGTTGATAACTTGGTACAGGTAGTGGCCTGCGCCAAGCATCGGAAAGAGAGTCGAGGAGCACACTTCAGGGATGACTGCACTAAGAGGCTAGATGAACTGGACTACAGCAAACCGCTCGAGGGTCAAGTAAGTTGCAGCAGTTCAATGTTCAGTTCAGTGGTTCATATCATGCATACATGCAATAGGCTTCGTGAAAATGCAGAATTCCTGCGGGAAACACAACTTCCGCAAGTTGCAGGTAGTAGGTATTCCGAAAAATATATTGATTTCGATCTTTGATGAAACATCAAATCATCAAATAATATTTCTTTAGGATTATGCAATGCAAAGTTCAGGGTACCACTGTAACTGTTATGGGCAGGCGTAGGGTTTACCGTCAAGTGAACAACTTTCACGTCTCGTCACTAAGTTAATTAAAAAAAAAAATATTCACTGGAATTCCACATCACTCCTCGGCATCTTTGCTGTTTTTCAGACCAAGAAACCAATTGAACAACACTGGCGCAAGCACAGTATGTCCACCACTGATCTGACCACTGGACAAGTGTCCATTTCCTACCGGCCAGTCGTCGACACACCACTGAACAACGAAGTGGAGTGGGTGCCGCCTGTGCCACGAGTCTACTGATAGACTACTTCCTAACATAACTACAGGGGTAGCGCTGTAGCGCATAACTGAGTAGTTTGTAGTTGAGGAGTTAACATTGGTGCTGCATAACAACTATTAAGTAATATACGGCGTTACTGCACGAGTGTAGCGCGACGTTACATCCCACTTCCCGCGGCGCAACAAACCCAACAGTTATGCGCTACTTTCGATCAGAGATGCGCTACCTCTGTAGTTCAAAGACGCCAATCATTCATCATTATCTCATTTTGCTATTTTAGGACATTTTATTTGTGTACTGTCAGACTAGGTTGATTTAGTAATTATTTTGTTGGGAGTCATTGCTGATAGTAAATTGATTTTGATGTTATTGTAGTTTTATTCGTAAAGCATAGCTAAACGTATAGCAGATACAGAAGGTTAGTGAACGTTATGCGGTTTACGGTTTGTCGCATTAACACTACCGATAATACCATCAACTGCTCAATCAGGTATATTTTCTACTGCTGGAGCACTGGATATCGACTGCTGAAACGGTATCTGTATGTCTATGAAAGAAAGACTGTAGTTTGCTATGCAGTCGGCATTAGAAGCGGTTGGTATTGACTGTTTCAAGCAGTCCATGTATGGCTGCCTTTAGCACCACAGAATAAATTATAGTTACGACTTTTACGGATTCAGGTGGCTTCACAGGATAATGAAAGATGGGAAAAGTTGAGGGGACTATGAGGGGTGTGGAGTCGGCGGACTCCCTGCTGGCTTTCACAGCCACGCAGTTCTGGGAGGTGGTATTGGTGAGGCTGGTCACCTCTCTACAGGCGTAGGGGCCGGGCACCACCCGGGCCTACGGCCCGGGCAAGATGGCGACTGCTAGCGCGACCCCATCTTGCTCCACCTCGGCGGAGGATTGCCTACGGGGGGTTTTTAATGGTACGAGTTCCACACACCCCTTCGTCACCCCTGTGGCTGAAGAGACAGTGTGACGGCATTTTCCACGTCAAAATAGGCCTTTGTCAACGGTTACCGAGTGGTGTCATGGACATTGGCGTGCGTGTTGGTCAGTGTTCCCCCTGGGAGCTCCAAGCGGAGATCCTCGCCTAATTCTACCACTTTGAGGCGTTGAATAGATCCCAAAGGGAGCCCCAGCGTGGGAGGAGGTTACAAGCATGCGGTAGCGGTCGTGTGCTGCCCTAATGCAGTGCTGAATGGAGGACCTGGCTTTAATACGTTGACTGCTGAAATCACAGACGTTTGTGTTTTTTTATAACGTTACGCGTTTGCAGGAAAACACACCTGTTGTGTTAGCGCAGTTTACGTGCCGGCTGTGCGCCGAAACACACGTATGTGTTTAACGGGGCTATTACAGTGTGACTCATACAGACGGCATGCCAGTACTTGAAAACACACACGGTTCGTAACAAAATGTAAAAACCGGTTCAGCAGTCAACGTGTCAACTATTCCTGGATGCACACCATAACATCATATAGCGATTTAATTGAAGACCTAAACTGAACCGCGTCGCATAATCGTACCGTGACGTCTTATTATTTATTTAGCTGCCATAATCAACATTAAAATGGCTTATTAACGACTCAATTTAGGTTTCTGCCATTTTCAACCTAAGCTGGATCCATTTAATGTTGAAAATGTCAGCAACATAAAAAATAAGACGTCACGATACGATTATCGGACGCGTTTCAGTTTAGGTCTTCAATTAAATCGCTATAAGATGTTATGGTAGGCCTCCTGGGCAGAGGACGGTGGAAACCATCAGCCTGGTCCTCCAATGGTGGATGAGTTAGACATTTGGGTCGCTGACCTTCCGATTGAATTCCTATTTTTAAATAGTGACATCTGGCGGGTGGTTTTGTAACTATAGGCGGCCAGGGTTTGTGAAAACTATGCATTCGTCTGAGTTCCACTCGCATTTGTCAGATGGAACCCGCGTGGGGGGCTACCCACAGCATGGTCATCTTAGGGTGCATATTGATCAAATCCTTTTCAAATTACGTAAGATTCTATCCCCTCTCTGTGTTTCTAATTACCGGCAAAACTCATTCTTCATACGGACTACTAACCTATTTAACTCAGAGTATTCAAACGTTGATGACCCATGTATAATGAGGCAAAACATTTTCAAAAAACTATTAACGTATTTTTTTTCGATTACAAATTGATTGTATTAGTTATAGGGCTTTATATTGTAATTTTGATATATAACTGGATTCTTTTACTTGTAAATGTAGCAGCTTTTTTGCTTTTTTATTCATATCTTATGTGCAAACTTTTGAAAGATATGTGAACGAATTCGTGTAGTCATCAAAATAATTATTACAGTAGCTGAAGTTATATAATTTATTAGTATGAATTCAAAATATGCTAAGATTTTTGAAGTTTTTATTTATTCTGACCATAATACATTTAGATCAAAGTACACATTTAGGCTACATACATCGAGTAAACATTGATATTAAAACCGCTACAGACTATTAAATAGAAAAAAATAGGAGTACAAGAATAAATTAACTTCAAAGGGTAAATATTCCAAAAGTACATTGAAGTATGTAAATAATTTTTACCTTATAAAATTAAGGAGGGAGATACATAGTTTGTTTAATGAAGACATAAAATTTAAGACAAAGGAATAACCTTCAAAATAATGGCTGTCTTTCTGTCACCGTAAAGAAAGCGGTGAGAACAACAAGTGAAGGGTATAAATAGCTACATTATTTTTGGCTTTTAAAGGACTTTTAATTACTACGAATTAGACATATTCAATAAAATCAACACATCTGCAACAACTACTACTACTAGTAAAACAATTGTATACATTTATGTTCCCAACCAATTTATAATCAACATTGACATTTAATAGACCGACTAAAATACGAGACCAAAATAGAAACCTGACAATAAATCCTTCTGCAATCTCCCTGTTTATTCCATCCACTAGTTCCAAAGTCAATTCCATTCCGGTTTTTGACATTCTTACCTATTACAACGGCACTAAGTTTATTCAGACAAATTTTCTATAAGGCCATAGGGCCACTTTGCAAACGCGGAATCTTTTCACTGATCATCTGATATCTTTCGCACCAATTGTCACCCTAATCGCCCTCTCACACGAATTTCGCATCTTCTTTGTCCTAATCATAAACAGGACGCACCGCCGTCGCCGTAAGATTAAAATTCGTATAATAATTGTGCGCATTAGAAAAGTTGCTCTTTTCACGCAATCAAGTAAATATTGTGGGAGTAGTTAATACATAAGTGATACTGTTGTTGTTCAAGTACTGTTAATGAGACAATACTGCATTTAGAAGCCTGAGGAGCGTTTAGGCTCGCCGCGGCCAGCATGGTAACGTCCTGCAAAGTGATGATGCATCGGACCGTTCTGGCATGCAGCAGCATGCAGCAGGTGCCAGCGGAAACACGGCACGCACCAATTCGGAACGACCCTATAGAACCACATCTCCTGATCGCCTTCGTACTGGACAGAAATAAAGGAGTCACGCATGTTATCGCGCAAGAACAGCTGAATATACATCCTGCCGCGCGGTGGCTGTCGCGGTGGCTCTTGCTGTTGTTGGTTGGGGTAGGCCAGGCCACGCGCGTTCCTCTTCGGGACTCTCCTCTGGGGCGGTTGGTTTTCCTTCGCGTCCTTCTTTCCACGGTACTTTCTTCCTCTGCGCCTGGCGTGGCCCATAGCTTCAGCTGTTTCTCGCAAACGCCTGAAATACATTGTGACGAAGCTTTTAGGGCTTGTATCTCTTAACGAAACATGAATTTTGTATTGTTTTGGTGAACTATGAGGTACTGTCAGCCTCTAAGCTCATCACCATATTTTGAAAATCTTAACCGTACTTGAAAAAAAATATGTTATTAATTAATTGAAATGGACATCAGCAACAATATATCGTTTTCAATAAATAAACGCACCAGTTAAGCTACTCGGCTCCTTTCTTTCCCTGTTTTTTCTAGGCTTTTAGGAATTTCCGGGACTAACGTGACATAGTGATTTTGAGAAATTGCTTTAAAATAGATGTTATCGTTATCAGTTTGTTCTCGCTAACAATCTTTTAATCTAATTTATTAATAATTCACTACTTAATCATGAGACTGCACTACTGACCTTTGTTCACCGGAGACCCTTTGTCTGTAAGCTGCTATCTGCTTGATGGATCACCAGCCAGGCAGTTTCCAAGCTCCAATAGGTGCCAGTGAGGAAGCCAGTCCTAGAAACACACAAAACGACGTTAGATCTTCACGGAAATAATTAAATTTTAACTGGACGAAAGAATTTGAGGCGAGACCTTTGAGCGCCGCACGTCACTTACCTGATATTGATTTATTCTCAGCCACACCCTGTATCCTTGCGGTGTTGCCAGAAAAGATATTACGTTCCGGAATTGCGATTTCATAAATCTAGGCATTGCCTGAATTAACATTTAAATTATAAATAAAATCCAAGGTTTCCAAAATACAAAAAAGATGTGGAAAATTTTAAATCGAGTTTTCAATGCTCTTTCTACAGAATAACCCACTAAATAATAGTATTTTTTTGGGGTTGCCATCGTTACTCCAAAACGGACACCTGAAATATTGTCCGTTTTAAGCAAGCTGAGTTTGGATTTTTTATGCTTTTCAGAAGAAGATTTGGAACTTTATAAAAACACTAGCAGCGCCCCGCGGTTTCACCCGCGTTAACAGCGTTAAGGCGTCACCTGCTCAAGCGTCTCCTGGCGACCATATTACTTAGTTTTAAAATAAAAATGTGATAAATAGACACTAAGAATTGAAAAAAAAACCAACGAGTTTCTTGCCGATTCTTCTCGTTTGGATGTAATTCCGAATCTGGCGGTCGAGTCAGTGAACTTTCATAAGTGCCCTCTTGGGGCCTATGTGAATAAACATTTTTGACTTTGACTTTGACTTTAACTACAATCTTCACACCAAAACGCCTGAACGGATTTTGATTGCGGCAGTTTATTTCTTAACATTGACTGCCCTCCGATACCCCAGTGACACCTACATCGCATAATTAACCAAGTAAGCGGTGACCACGCGACTTTTTTCTAATACTAACTCGTGATATCGTGATATCTAAAACTCGTGATATCTTTCGAATGGAATGTCCGAATTAAATAAACCAAAAAGTTATATAAAGGTATAAAAACAGTCTTGAATATGTAATTTATCTGGATAAGGGTTAATACCAAGGTACAAATAAAGACCCAAAGTTTTTTACACCTTAGGTTACATTATCGCAGTTTTGGTAATGATTCTTTTTTTTTTTAAATATAACATAGCTTATGTCACCCAGGGATAGTGTAGTTTACCAACGGTGAAAGAATTTTTCAAATCAGTTCAGTAGTTTCGGAGCCTATGCAAATCAAACAAACAAACGAACAAACATACAATAAAATCTTTCCTCTTTCTAATATTAATATAGATAGTATAGATACTGCGACCACATTTCAATAAATGGATGCAATATGCTATGCTATGCAATGCAATGCTTTGCTATGCAATTTTCGGAACGATATTTCGGTTTTCTATGAGTTTATTATGGTGAATTATTGACATTTGTTTTTTTTCGTTTTTTATCTTTGGCATAAGCAAAAAAATAAAAATCGATAATTGAAAATCGGTTTTTATTATACATATTATTTATTTCGCAGAAACTAAATTGTAGACATGTTTGTTTATATAAAAGTAATATTTTTTTTATTATAGGGGGTATATTTAAGTAAACTGACATATTTTAATGGTCAAATAATAGCCGAACTAGATCACGATTGTAAATCATAATCGATTTGCGAATACATATTTTATCAAAGGAAGTTAGTTGCTGGCAATACTAAAGACCGAAAGACCGACTGAGTCGGGATGTTATCAGGTTAAATACTTTAATATCATACTTTTGATATTATCTGTAAGTGGTTACAAAAGAAAAGCATGAAAAATCGTTTCGTAAATAAACTGATTTATTGTCAGATTTGTTTTTTCCGAGTATCGTGTCCACGCTTAGCCGAAAATGGGCATTGTCCTTTCAGAAAGATTAAACTAGTGGTCAAAAGAAACTACGAAAAAAATGTACTCGTATTACTCGAATATCTCGTGGTTCAGATCTTCCAAGAATTTATTTTATAATTATATTTTTTAATGGTACAATTTCCTTTAAGCTCAGTATTACCTAAACCCGCACTTAAGTCACGCTTTTCCGTGATTAATCATATTATGCGACTACTCTAAGGCTCGCTTATATTTTGCATACTAGAGACTTTATTAACACTTGGGAGATATCTATATATTTAAAGACACAAAGTTTTAAAGACACTTTCCTTACACAAACCTGTGATATCCTCATAAATGGCGTAATATAATATTTTCCCGTAATCTTTATGTATTTCCCCACGATTACAATTTTTTAATAAGAAATTCCCTAAAGTCGACTTAGAGACTTGCAACTGGGCCTTTCAATTTGACATAACTCATTATAACATGTTATACTCCGTCCAAGGAAAAAAATGCCACAGACGCGGCGCTAGTTTCTATGCGAAGGTAGAACTTTCCTAGGCGTTTAATGTAGTTCCACTTATTGCCACGGCACTTCTCTCATGGGCCGGACCTTAAATATGCCAAATTTTGGCGGATGTCCACTTTCCACCGGAGTGAAAAAGAAATTCTTAGAGTAAGAGGCGAAATAAACACGATGTGACTCATCACGTCTGAACGCTACGACGCGTAGCAGGCGCGGCGTAGCGGATACTAAAAAAATGTTTAGCGCTTTCTTTGTTTTTTAGAATAAAATTAGTATTATATTCAGAAAGTAATAAAAAAAATTGGCTTTAACTAACGGAGGTATACTTAGACATAGTAACCATGAAATATAAAAATAAAATATGTTTTGACTATATAAACCACCTACACCTACCCGAGAATTATTTCGGCTGTAGGTATGTTATCCACCAATCCGGACTGGGCCCCCGTGGTGGATTGTGGCCTAACCCTCCTCACGAAAGTGAGGAGAGACCCGTGCCCAGCAGTGGGACGTTATGGGTTGATGATGATGATGATGATATAAAAAAATGTCCTTAAATGGGACCAATGGTTATATATTACGTAGTATACTATTCATTAGATTTTACACTGCAAAATGGCTCTTTTGTGGCATATGGCGCCATCAGTTATTATTAAGTCATATATGGATTATGAGTTTCTTGAAAAAAAATGGCCGTCATCATCTAAATTCATCTTTTGCGCTCTGAAGAAGGTTTCCTACGTCATCTATCTGGTTGTTTAGAATAGAATAGAATAGAATAGAAAAACTCTTTATTGTACACCAGAAACAAAAAAAAACACAGTACAGAAGAATTACAATAGGTAAACAAGGGTAGTACAATAAGAGGTCTCATCGCTGAAAGCGATTTCTTCCAGACAACCTTTGGATGGACAGTAAAAAACATTTATCGATAGTAGGGTGGGTGGCGTACTTACAGTATTTTAGTTTAGTGCCAATACTCCTCAAATAACATCGACCAATACTTCGTCGAAACTAGACCTTATTCCACTTATCGTTAGCAGTCAGGACACAGCGAAATCTAGCATATAGGTCAACAAAGCTGACAACTATTTTTTAACCTCGATAATCAGTATTTTTAAGAACTGCCGTCGAATGGTCAGCTTCATCAACTCTGCCTATACTTACCTTTAATGCTGTTCTGGTAGATAAAAGGGAGATCAACTTGTGCTCTTCTTTCAGCAGAGAGATATTCCCAGAGGGTGGCATCGAGGAAGGAAAAGATACGTAAATTTTATTAAATTTTGATATTTGTTTCTCAGTTTAGTACTCATGTCAATATACCAATCAACGTGTCTTTTCAAAAACTGAGTGTGTTTTTGTATAGATAAACATGGGAAATTGGCATTGAAGATTTAAAAAAATCTGTCTATCTATATTCTATTCTATTCTATTCTATCCCTACTTTCCTACTTATATTATAAATGCGAAAGTAACTCCGTCTGGTTACGCTTTCACGCCTAAACTACTGAACCGATTTAAATGAAATTTGGTAAAGAGAAAGTCTAAGGCTTGAGAAAGGACATAGGCTACTATTAAATGCAAAAAAAGTGTTGTAAAGGATTGAAGTAGGGAACTACAGGGGTAAACCATAGGCCACTCGATCTGCAGTCGAATTAAGTTTAAAAATAACACGCCATAATAATTAGACGTATTCTTTATTAAAACAAATAATAACGTGTATATTTAGCTATGTGAATGACTATAAAACTAACATAGACATTTCAAAAGTGCAAAACGAAATAGGGGACACCCGGGGTCGAACCAGGGACCACTCGATCTGCAGTCGAATGCTCTACCACTGAGCTATATCCCCGCTGAGAGAAGGGTCCAAATTCGTGAATAGTTGCCGCCTGTAATAAGGGGTAGGAGTTGCTTTAATTGCCAAAATTTACGGGTGCTTAATTTTTGCGGGTGTTCTATCCATTGAATTTGGCAAAGCTTGAATGTACCTTTGATTATATGTAAATAAAATCAAGTTGTGCCTTTAGGGTTAAGAGTAATTTAGCAAGGAAAATCGATGACCAAATAAACCGACTACAAATTAATTCATAAAACCAAATCTACTATACTAATGTTTACAAAATTTATATGGGACAATCAATTTAGTACTTTCTTTCATTGAAAAATTAATCACCGAAATTGATCGTGTAATCTCGTAATAATCGAAGAACTTAATAAAAATAACTATGGAACTATGGTATGAAACGCGTTGCTAATGGAACGGCTGCTATTGGAAGTAGTCTAGAGCTTTTAGGTTACCTGTAAAATTTAGTTTATAGGTTATCCAATTGTATGTATATTGTTGTTAGTCGGTTTTTGTGGTAAATAGTTCAGAAATTAAATATTTAAGACAGTGCGATGATATTCTTTTTGAAGTTGGTTGACAATTCTGTACCTTGTAAAGGTGATAATATGCATCGGTCCCACCAGTGGGAGAGCAGCTTGATACTGAATATAATAGTTACGCTTTCACGCCTAAACTACTGAACCGATTTTAATGAAATTTGGTACAGCGATAGTCAAAAGGTTCAGATAGGACATAGGTTACTTTTTAATGCGACCCTTTACAACCCGTAAAGGGTTGAAAGAGGTGATGAAAGTTTGTATGTAAATTTCGTAATTTTTAATGCCTACTTCCCTACTTATATCATAAATGCAAAAGTAACTCTGTCTGTCTGTTACGCTTTCCAGTCTAAACTACTGAATCGATTTAAATGAAATTTGGCACAAAGATAGTGTAAAGCTTGAGAAAGGACATAGGCTACTTTTTATTGCAAAAAAAGGATTTTGAGGGGTTTAAATAGGGGCTGAAAGTTTGTATGAAAAATTCGTCATTTTTGAAGCTAAAGCTTGAAACTTATTTTTTAGGCTTTTGAATAGATGTAAATAAATATGACATTCTAAGTTTAAAAGTTTGTATGGAAATATGTAAGGTTTTTGTAAAGACGCCGACACCGACACTGATATGAAAATTTGGGAGTGTCTTCTGGGAAGGTCCTCGAGGGTTCCTGGGGACAGCTAATCATCCCTACTTTTTACTAATATCATAAATGCGATAGTTTGTGAGAACGGATGGATGGATGTTTGTTCCTCTTTCACGCAAAAACTACTGAACGGATTCGAATGAAATTTGGAACACAGATAGTTTTTAACCAGTATTGAGTAATAGGGTACTTTTTATCTCGATAGTATGTTCCCGTGGGACAAAACAAGATGTACGCTTATAATACTTCACAAACTGTACTTTCATTTGATATAAATTAATTTTGAATATTCTTCATGTATATTGATGAAAACAATGCTGAAATCACAGGCTGAAATTTCTCAAAACTCGCCGCGCACCAACCCACAAGAGTTTTGAGGGCACAAGCCCTTACATTCATCCCCAGACTACATTAATTCACATTGCTAAATTAAGAGTCAAAAGTGCGTCTTCTTTCCATGTCGTCGGAAGTCGAGATTTTGATTGTATAATCAAGCGTTTTTCTTGATTCAGAATATGAATATTATTTAAATTTGACAAAAATGTGTGCCTCCTTATCTGCTATGACTAGTTTTAACACATGTCAAGTTTCTGCAGGACTGAAAGAGAACCTGTTAGAGCGAGGAGTAAAATAATAAAAATGACATTTGAACGCTACGACCATGCTACGGACGCGTAGCGTAAAGACCATAATATCAACGCAACGATTGACGTAGCGCACATTAAGAAAAAAAAATACAACCGACTTCTAAAAGGGGGGTAAGGGGGTAAGGAGGTAAGGGGTGAGGGGGTGGGGGTTGAGGGAGTGGGGGTTGGAGTATGAAGGGATGGGACTGATGGGATGAGGGGTTGGGGGAGAAGGTGAGGGGTTGATGTGGTGAGGGGGTGGGGGTGATGAGTGGATAAAAGATAAATAAAAAAATTATACAAAAAATTATAACCCTATCCTACTAATATTATAAAAGCGAAAGTTTTTGAGAATAAATAGATGTCTGTTCCTGTTTCACGCAAAAACTACTGAACGGGTTCAAATGAAATTTGGAACACAGATAGTTTATAATCAGGATTGAGTAATAGGGTACTTAATATCCCGAGAGTATGTTCCCATGAGACAAAACGGGAACTACGCGGGTGAATCCGCGGGACGCAGCTTGTAAATAATAATGATAAATATATCGATAAAATAAAAAAAAGAGCTAAAGAAGTATTACTTTAGTCGTGTGGTCTAAAGCACACTCGTTTTTTATTTAAAATATAATATTTTTTATTTAATTGTTTTTTTTATTTGACTGAGCGACGAGACGTACGAGTCGTTCACCTGATGGTAAGCGCTACGCCTGCCCATAACAGTCACAGCACCACCCAGAACCCTGCGCCCGTCACCCTGAGACATCAGCTCTAAAGTCTCACAGGCCCAGTAATTTCGCTGGAAACAATGCCCATCAAATCGGAACACAGTAAAGTTTGTACAAAGTCCAGGCAAAATAGGGTTTCACCTCGGAATGAGAGATTGTCGGCTGTAAACTTGTATAAACCTTTATTTAGACACCTTAAAACTTGTCTCAAAACCTACTTATCGTAGGGTGTTCGCGACCTCAGATATTTAAAGGCCAAATTTAAAAAAAACTACTTTTTACATTTATTTTTCTACATTATTTTCATAATTATAAATCGCACAAAACCCACAAGAAACAAGATATTTTGCAATAAATGGGTAAAAATTGGTTTTTTTTGCGTTTGACCTTGAAATATCTAAGGTCGCGGACACCCTACGATATGCAGGTTTTTTAGACAAGTTTTAGGGTGCTTAAATAAAGGTTTGTACAAGTTTACAGCCAAGAATCTCGGAATGAGAGATTCTTGGCCTTTTTGACTAATTTTCCTGGACTAACACTACTGCTTGGCGGATGAATATTTGGCAAAGGTACTTCCCCAGGCGGTGCCTTGCAGATGAGGCCTCAAACTACTAAAACTATACACTTGTATTTTTTAAATTACGGACAGACACATTTTTTTTTTATTTCTGTTCAACGTGGAATGCAGCCAATGTTCCATCACGCCTCACGGACAACCACTCAATTTAGTTAGATGTTAAGGTTTAGTTTTACTTTCATATTTATTTTATCCAACAATATTTTGATTTTCTGTATTCACTCAACGCGAGGGAGTCGCTCCCGAATATTGCATCGGATAACCCTCGGCGTTCTTACCGCGAATCGTTTTATGGATCTGTAAGGCTGTTCACAAACCGTCAATCATTTACTGATCAATCAGAATGTACATTGTTTGTTTGTTGAATGAGGTCGCACAGCCAAATAATAAATGCTCCATATCTTTACAATGTGGAGGGGAGTATTTATCTATAATGGCTTAGGTAGAAAGACCGAAGGCCTCATCATGAACGGTTAAATCCATCCAGTTGAAGGCCTTAAACTGAACTGCCCTGCTAACTGTCACTTTCAATATCGCTAAGCATTCATAAGTAAACCAGAGACATTTATCCAAAGAAATCATAACAATTTGTTTGCATTTATGGGAGTTTATATTCTCATTCTCTTTTTTCTCATTCTCTTCATTAAACTTTTGAGTGAAGTCACGTTACGTTTGTCATTTATAAGTGTGTGGTGCCAATCTAGGCCGTCTATGCAAAGCAGGCAAAGCAGTGGCTTTGTCTGCTGTTTTAACTAAGGCTCATAGTGATGAACCGACGTTTCGACTCTAGTAACTATCCAGTTCATAACATAAACTCAGCCTGGTTTTTGCTACAGAATACCAAAATCTTCCGCGAGCACTCGACGCGCTGTTGCTTTTGAAGCGCCGCGCTGTGAACATTCTTGGCACCCATCTTGCGCTGAACTTTGACATGCCAATTTCATGGTGATATTTTAAAAGTTATTAGTTGATACTCCAATCATTTCGAAGAAGTTGCTTCAATCAGCTGACCTGGGCTGTCAGCGTCTTCAATTGACTCTCAGCCATGCTTGAATGAGCCATGGCGCATGTAAACGATGGTTTTGGACAAGAGTCTCCGTAAACCTATGACATCTGTTCCATAATTATTTGCGGCGTTTTTCCCACCTTGGTGAGGACCTTTATCACGTCATGAAACTCAATTTTCTGCATACATGGCATTTTCTTCCGGATTGACTTGATGACTTGGCGATAACTCAAATAGGAATGACTTGATTTGGATAAAACTTGCTATTTATAGCTAAATTAGTCCTAGGTACAATATTAATTCCCCCCCCCCCCCTTGTTTTGTTCTAATTTTTAAGTTTTCTTTGTTCTGTGGTGTTTCAATAAAGAGTTTATCTATCTATCTCTCTATATTCCTGTCTCTTTCTAACTCTTTCATTCCGCGAACTTTTTGATCCACCCTCGTATAATCTGTGGCACTTAAATAATATGTACAAGAAGGGTTAGAGAGTGATGTAACCTACATTTCTTACCAAAAATGTACGGAAACAGTTATCTTATATTTTTAAATGTTGACGCGGTTTGACCATAATTTTAAGTGTCAAGTTTACTGTTTAAGCGGTAGTCTGCCGCAAGCCTAAAAACATCAAAAGGGGAGAGTGAGGTAAGGCGATGCGTGTGCCGAGCCGCACCTAGCCAGGTGATGTGTAGCTATCGAATCAATAGCGTTGGCGATCGGCCATCAATTAATTATATTGCACGTCATCCTACCTTTGTTTTACAGCTTTGGCACTGATGCCCTCACCGGACCTTACCATCTTTTGTTTAGCTTCACTTAATTGCGTTGTAAACAATATTAGGGTTTTTGTTGTGATAGTTTCTACGAGCAATACTGAGTGACGACACGGGCAAGCTGTTTGCCATGTTGTAAACTCCACGCCTGCCCATAAAATTGAAGTCTCCACGGGAAATACAAAGAATGTATTTTTTATGATACTGACCGTCGTTGTCGGCTATAATAGCACAGACCAGTCTGTGCTAAGTTCTGGGTGGAACTATATGTGTTATGGGCAGGCGTAGCGCTAACCGTCAGGTGAACGGCGTGTTCGTCTCGTACCTCAATAAAATAAAATAAATACTACCCGTAGAACTAAACTAAGTGGCCCGTCAAACAACTGGTAGAACAGTTCAGATATAACTATTCATAGCTCTATTAGTAGGGCCAAGAAATACGGGCAACCAATTGTATCTTACAGGAGGCATACCATGACCTCTTATAGCGATTCAATTGAAGACCTAAACTGAACCGCGTCGCATAATCGTACCGTGACGTCTTATTTTTTATGTTGCTGCCATTTTCAACGGTCTGCGGCTGCGGTCTTCCATTGAATCGCTATAAGAGGTCATAGTAGGCCCCCAGGTTCCAATTTCACATTATGTGGTCCGTCGAAAGTCTATGGGTTCGAAATTCATCCGCTCGAAAATCGCTGATTACACGATGCACTTGTGATTACTATATGTACAGCCGACCTTTGCCTTTTACGTATATATCAGCCACTGTAAGCATCTACGGCCCTGATTTTACTAAGCCAAGCGGTGATCTTTGCGCTTTGCAACCGGACAACGCCAGGCCATGTGCGGCTTCATTTCATAAGTTATGTGCGCATTTCCATAACTCCAGGCTTTGGAAAGCACCTCCAAGCAACAATCGCTAAGATGCGTCTGAGGCCCTTGCACTACTTCACTAATATGCCAAAAAATAAACAATCAAACTAGGAACGGTCGAGTTCATCCGAATTATAGAAATATTGAATCAAACCAAAGATTTGCATAGATATGAGTTAAAAAAAAATTTTGGAAATAGGCGCTTCATCCTCGGTTCTGGTATGATTTGGATTAGTGATGGACAGGCAAGATGTTTCAAATCAGATTTTACCGATCTGGCACCCATCGTTGTGACCAAGACACCACCTAATGATCAATGTATTCCGCCTTTATTTTGAGCTAGGTTGCCGCTGCCGCTTTCGTTAGGTATAATTGGATAAAGCTTGCTCACGTTAACCGCACTTATCGCGTCGGAAGGGGAGGGCCGCCCCACCCCTGCGATTAGCCCCCATTGAGCATTACTAATTATCGTGTTTGCTGTGACAAGGGTTGAATTCGAGTGGCTCCAGTAGATTATATGCTGTACTTTGCCGTAGCACAGTAAATTATACCTAAGCTTCCCCCATGACAAAAGTCCCCAAGCGAAGCAAACAGAATAGAAACCGAGAGCTCGTTCATAAATAAAAGAAAATCCTTGCTATTTTCTATGTATCACATAGTTCACGTAATCAAAGAAAGTAGGCATACTATTTGGGAAAGGAACGTAGGAAACGTACAAAAAGTCCTTATGTCAAGGATCCTGCCAGATAACAGTAGTATAAATGTACTTAAAATATATATACGAAAATATGTGATCGAAAAATAAAACCTATCCTTATTGAAAGAAATATTATTGATTCTGCAAGCAGTAGTGTGCAAACATTACTGTGTTCCATTTTGAAGGGTACTTACTGTTTCCTGCGAAATTACTGGGCATATGAGACTTTGGAACCGATGTCATAGAGTGACGAGCGCATTGTTATGCCAAGCAAGATGTTGTAATGAAAAGTTCTGGGTGGCACTGTAGCTGTTATAGGCAGGTGTGGCGCTTACCGTCAGGTGAACGACTTGCTCGTAATGCTCGTCTCTTTGCTTAGTAACATCAAATAAAAATCGAAATAAAAGTCCAGTCATTACTCATTAAGCTTTGGTAGCTGCAAGCCCCCCGAACATTATAAAATAAAAATAAATCAAACACAAGTCTTTAGTGGTACTGCTGAAAATGATAACTTTATATTCTCAGATGTTGTAATACAGTGGAAATAGCGCGCTAAAAATTCACATTCATGATTACCATCATTTATTTATTTATTTCAATATACAGTGCCTTAACAGGCGTTTCCAAAGCGACACCGTACTTACATGTAACTAAGAACCAACACATTTAAGGGCAACATCCGTAAATGTCACTAGAGAACATATAAAAATGTCCAGCTCGCAGTGCTCAGCGCAGATTCTATTCAACAATCGAAGAGCCCTAGTAATAGGTGCTTGGTGGAGCTCATGGAACAAGACTATGGAATTAGTGTAAATAAACCATTAAATTTTCCTGTCAAAGTTTATGTGTCGTATGGTTGTTGTTTTCAGATATTCTTTACGTTTTTTCACGCTCAACCATAGCGTTTTTATTACAAGAATATTAAAGGTCAAACTCCCAAATGGAGTATACTTTATCTTATTACTTACACATTTATAATAACAAAATATTTTTTTTTAATTATTTTTGTTTCTGTGTGGGATAGATCTGTAAGTAAGTACCTACCAGTTTTATTTAATAAAACCCTTGAAAGGATACATTAATGAAAATTGTGGTTAAAAAAACCGTGGAAATGGGAATAGCCAGATAGATGCTACCTGGGGCCTCACCACAAACAGTTAAATCCAACCAGTTTAAGGCCTTAAACTGAACTGCCCAGCCAACTGTCACCACCAATATCGCTAAGCGTTCTAAGTCGACCAGAGACATTTATCCAAAGAGATCGTAAAAATTTGTTTCTATTTATGGGAATTTATATAGCTCCATCTCATTCTCTTTCTCTCTCATTCTCTTCAATCTATTGTTGAGTGACGTTACGTCACGTTTGTCATTAATTAGTGTGTGGTGCCAATCTAGGCCGTGCCAATCTAACTGCATGGATTAAGAATAAGTACGTGGTTACCCTCCTGGCTGCCTACGGTTATCCGAATCAAAATATTTATTACCGCCACAGGCGGGTCTGTCTGTCTGTCTACCTCAATACATTTGAAAAATACGTATATTTAAATCCTATCACTTAGAATTATAATAATGGTGGTTTTAGGTGTAGAGGTAAAACAGAGACGTAGCTTCTGTAATTTTCATTCAGTTAAACACAAAACAATCATACACTGGTGCACAACCTTACAGATGCGGCATGCTGTTACAGTAATCAACATTGTCTGACATACAAACAGAAGTTAACATTTCATGTCACTATCCCCCGACTTACGGGTTTCGGTAGTGGCAAAAAGTCGTCCCAGTTTCAGGGGTCTTTCTCGGAGGTACCGACGCCGGGAGACGGGAGCACCCGGGGCTAGGGCCCACATTCATCCCCGAGGATGATCCCGCGCAGGCGGCTGCTAGCTCCGCCCCCAGGCGTGGTCACCCTCACGCCTCAGTTTCCCTTCCCGCGCGCCGCCCGCACCGGACGGAGCACCTCACTCGTATTATCCTCGTTTCCTGTCCACGGACGCGCGCCTAGCTCTCACCTATCGATCTGTTTATTTTTTCCACCGACAAATTACTTGCGACCCTTCCGAGTGTCTTGCAAAAGTCTCCGGTATCGTGTCGGGCTCGTGCCGTGTCGTGACAGTGTCGGTGATGGGACCGTGTGTAGTGAGTGAAAGCTGAAGGATGCTTGCTATCTGAGGTGAGTAAGGCTTCTAGGCCGAGTGCGTTGATGTCTTTTGTATGGAGATCAGAAGTTATGAGATGTTGGAAATAATTCGAGTTAACGCAATTTGAAAGCTGTGATTGAGTAGACTTTTCAACGTTTATATGTAACAGAACGAATTTTTTACCACAAATCCGGACTTATTTACTTAAATTTAAATTACCACGGGGTTGGAGGATCTAAATTAGGTTTTTTTAAGACAATAGTTTAAGAATTACCCAAAAACATATAGTAATTACGTAAATAAACTGAAATTTGTGGCTAAAAATATATTGACGCCAAAAACACTTTCACATTGCAATAAATTCTAGATCTATAAGTACCCGTGCTAATTATTCAACTCGATATTTAATAGTACTTATTTGCAAATTATTAACAGTTCTTCTAAGTAACAAAGGGAATTTGTATTAGATATCCTAATTGCAATTAGTTATTTTACAAATTATATTTCAACTAAACAAATAATATTAAAATGACAACGAATTGATCTGGAGGCCTACCATGACGTCTTATAGCGATTCAGTTTAGGACCTAAACTGAACTGCGTCGCATAATCGTACCATGACGTCTTATTAGCGACTCAGTTTAGGTTTCCGCCATTTTGAACCTAAACTGGATCGCAAGTCATGATTTCATTCATTCTTTTCGTACCATGAGCTATATTTAAAACCTATTTGAACCTATACTGATCCTATTAGCTGTCAAAATTAGCGTCTCAATAAAAGTTAATATTTTCACAACCAAAGTTGAGCCTTTTTGGTTATATATCTTAATAGCGGCGGCCACGCGGTTTCACCCGCGTAGTTCCTCTTCCAGTGGGAATACGGGTATAAAATATAGCCTTTATTACTCGCTCATAATGTAGTTTTCCATTAGATAAATAATTTTAAAAATCGGTGCAGTGGTTTAGCCGAAACCTTATATACAAACTTTCTTCCCCTATTGCTATTTTACCTTGTGGATAATTTTTTTACAAAATTTGAATGACACTTTTATTTCTATCTAATCAAAAGCACAAAAATAAGTTTCCAGCTTCTAGCTTAAAATATGAAGAAACTTCCATACTAACTTTCATCCCCTATTTCAACACTTTACAACCCTTTTCTCGCATTAAAAAGTAGCTTATGTCCTTTCTTAGGCTCTAGAGTCTAGGCTGTACCAAATTTTATTTAAATCAGTTCAGTAGTTTTGGCGTGAAAGCGTAGCAGACAGACAAAACGACGGACAGTTACTTTCGCATTTATAATATAAGTAGGGAAGTAGGGATTATTTTGATTTCAGTGTAAAAATCATAATAATTAAGTGTGTGTATTTGTGTATGCACTGTCGCCTTGGGAGTTTAAACTTAGGGCTACTGATTCCCACAGCCGGCGAGAGTATTCCCTGGCTTGCGTGATTTTATTATAGTACGTTGCAATCTCGTTGTGCCTATTTATGAAATCCCAAAGGTGTTTAAGTTGCTCGTAGCTTACTCGTTGACGAGAAGTTTCACTGTATAATATAAAGAAAACCACTTAAAATAGCCGCTAACACTTGAGACGTAAGCTTGGGAATTTTGGAGTATAGATTCATGCGTATAAGTACCTACTTAAGAAATAAGGTTTTTATATAATATGCAAAATATTAGTCAGAATTACTGACGCCATTGTAGTGAATTTATAAACCACATAAAAAGAAATCGAAAATAGTATTTTATAAAAATCAGCACAAAAGCGCGCGTATTTTCAATATACGAACTCTTTCGTGCTGTATTTTCTAATTAGAGTCGAAGAACATTCATCCGTCCGTCACTCATTAATCAAATGTCAAATGTCGAAAATATAAAAGGAACGTTCTAAAAAAATATGAATTCTAAAACCACAATATTTTACTCGTAATTTAATTTAAAAATGATCTTATTTTAATAATAAATCAATAAACATTACTGATACATACATCTAAATACTTAATTAAATTACTTAGGTGTTGTGTCTTCACACAAATGACAAAATATGCAACATGAAAATAAGCGTAATTTTCCGAAACATTTTTTGATTTATTTCTGAACGCAACCAAAAGAAAGAAACACGGCTAAACGAAGTTAGCAAAGGATGTTGATATAGTGTTGTCTCTTTCCAACAGAGTGACGTCATAATAGACGTGAGAAACTATCGTTCAATTCTTTCATTCATTCTTATTGTTAACGATCCAATAACGATTTTGTTTAGGTGTAGGTCATGGTACGAAATTATGCGGTGCAGTTTAGGAACCTAAGTTGAACTGAGCCTAAACTGAGCCGCTAACTAATAGGTGAGAGTAGGCCCCCTGAAGGAAGAAACGGAAGTTAGATAATGTTAAAAAGCTCCTTAGTAACTAATATATGTAAGTTGATGGTGTTCGACCTCATTTTGATAAGCTTGTAGTACCAACCACATGTCTAAAAAGTGTCTGTAAAATATATATTTGTCAAAAAAATACTGTCTGACTGTCTGTTGTAAATGTAACGTAAAATGAAAAATTCATATGCGACGCGGCGGAAACGGCGGCACTGCTGTTATTGTTGACACAGTGTACAACTGTACACCTAGTTTTCAGTAAATATAAAACATGTATCTATTATCCAATATTCAGTTCAATGCCGATTTAATTAGGGTACATTTTATTTAACCATCTGAATCGACCGATTGATTTCGAATTCGAGGTGGTGGGGTCTTAACTGTAGTCTGAGCCTATAACTAAATTGAATTTGACATGACCTAAACCAGCCATCAATTGACTAATTTGCACTTGGACGAGGACCAAAAATGGTCAACTTTAATTACACTTTACGGTCACCCATCCAACAACGTGCCGCCCGCCGGGAATGTTGATCGCAGATCCCGCAGACTATTAGGCCGATTCAATTGTCTAATAGTATGTTAACTGTGATCTACAGTAATTCAAAATACGTTGGCATTGCATTGTAATAAAGACTATAGTTGGAGTTATCAATACGCAACTCCCCTTAAAATCTCTGGACTAAAGTAAAAATACAAAACACATCTCATGTGTGTAGTTTATAAAGCCCTAATGGACTTAAACATTTTTCACGTAACTTAGTTATTATGATGTCTCTACAGCCGAGACCGAGCGTGTTGGCAACATTCAAACATTCAAGTAGACCGAGAGCTACAGGACATTATGGTTACTCTAGGCGATTGTTGATCTTTACAAAGTACGTGATGGAGGTTGATGATGGTTAGAGCATTATTTTCATCATCATCATAATCGTCGTGTGAGACAGGTATTAGCTTAGAAAGAGAGGGAGGATCATAATACACCATGCTGCTCACCCGGTGCAAATTGGTAACTTTTGTATATCTATTTTTGTATATTTGTATATTGTGTATTTAAAATCTTATTTATCTTATTTATTTATTTCTTAAGTACTTGGTGCACGGTCAAGGATTAAGCTGCGTGTCATTTAATTGTGAAACGTACATGATATTACTCGACCATCATCGCTCCCCATTTGTATGAGAAGTGATGAATTGGTTTGCCAATTTCAGTTATAAAGATAAAACGATTGTTTTTTTACCATAGTAGGCGCAATATCTTCTGTTAGTGATACCTGCGTAAATTATGAATAAATCTCTTTGTTATCAGTAAGTGTTCAAAATAAATGATTAGAGAGCAAGAAATTAGTTTGCTAATAAATTAGAAAATAACATCATATTGTTACAACTACAATAATAAATACACTGCCTAGAGTGACAGTTTTGTACAATAATACATACTTATAACAAAATGAATAAAGCTACCTATTATAACAGTGCAAAGATATATGCATGAGTGCGTAGGTGAAGTGTAAAATGAATAAAGACGACCTAGGTATCCGTTTTTCTACCCACGATTTCTTATTCAGCAAGTGTCCAGTGTTATAAAATGTATGTTTAAACTAGTCAAAATTTCGAGTTCTAGTCAGCCAAGTAGTCAGAATACGGGTAATTGACATAGTTACAGTCAATGTCACGATTGAGTAAACTGGGGGATGCTTTACTGAAACTTACTGAGAGTTTTAAAGTGAACAGAAAATTACATGTATTTTGTTTGTCGTAGACTTTTACATTCTAACTAATATTTAAAAGTTAACGAAGTTTAACCAATTATATATTTACACACCAAGACACAAAAAAATACAAAAATAGAACATCATTATTATTTTCGCTTTCCCGCCAAAACCTTCCTTCTACAAGTAATAGGATCTAACAGCAGCTCCCGAACTCGCACAATTGCAATAGCATGCAACTATTTGGCGTACATGTTGCAAGAAACAATTCTATCCAGCGGCTTGTTATGTTTCATTAGCGTTGGATTACCGTCATTCGAGAAAAATGAAGCTTTTTCAGTTTATTTATTATCAAAAAATACGAAATAAAGTCGTTCGTAAAAGTACTTTAGTTTTTTGTTATCAAAAGTTAGTCTTTTATACACGAGAAAAAGAAAGCGCGTCCTATAGCCTAAATAGATTGGTGGTCTTTAACACATTGGGTGTCGAGCGGACTATTTAAACAAAAGAAACAAAAGATTTCACATTATGTGCGACACGTAAATGAGATGTTATTGGATGCGGCAAAGTGTAAGATATTTAAAAAAAAGATTATTTCACACGTTGCAAATCCAATCGAAGGAATGGGACATTTCATGACTGCAATGCTGAAGTTGATTATAGTTAAATCAAGAAATTAAGGTTATTAGACGCTACTCACTTTTTCGTAGTCGGCATAATATCTAGGATTTTCTGAACCGATTAACCTTTTTAACCGGTTAACCTTTTTGTTTTTAAATAGTACAATCTGCAGCGTCGGTTAATTAATATATTGTTATAATAAGTTACATTTATAATAAAAACTCGTAGTCTTACGATTACTTCGAATCTAATTACTAACATGTTCTAAATTCAAAATTATAATGCATTCTAATTCTAATTGGTGATAGTTAGACAAACTCAAAAATATTTGGTATCAGGTTTTAACCTGCAAGTAATAGCTAAAATAATTAACTTTGATTCCACCCGCTCTTACATATTTTATGTATAAAATGAAATGTCAATAAATGTCACAGTCACAGCAACATGCCAGTTGTACAAAACATTTTTTTCTCATGCCTTTAAAATGCTTTTTCTATTTAATATTTTTGTTAGACTTTTATAACTTTACTAAAGGAAAGTAAATAAACGTCTTCAAAATCTAAACGATCTTTAGTGGAGGGGAAAGTGCACAGAATGCTGGCTGGAAATTGGGTTTTATCAAATTGTATTAATATCCAACCACGGCTTTGTTCTCGCTGACGCTTTATATTGCGAAAAAATCTTAGAAAAGATTAAAATTAAGATATAAATAAAAAGAAAATTAATAAATAGGTATACCCGTCGAATACAATAAAAAAATAGTTTTCCAAATAGACCACAGACGTTTATTTGTCCAAAGCGGTGGTAACCTTGTGGGAAAACGTCTGCCGTCCAGAGAGAAGGTCGTGAGTTCAAATCCCAGTGCGGGCACGTACCAATGTATTTCTGTGTAGCATATGTACGTAATTATCACTCCCTTTTCGGTAAAGAAAAACATCGCTAGGAAACCCACATACCTACCCTAGAATTACTTCAGAGGTAAGTACGTTATCCGCCAATCCAGACCGGGCCCCCGTGGCGGATTATGGCCTCACCCACCTCACGAAAGTGAGGGGAGACCCGTGCCCAGCAGTGGGACGATATGGGTTGATGATGACGATGATGAAATAGACCACTACGCGCAAAACTACTTTTATATTTTCAAAAGAGGAATACCACGAGAAAATTGGCTGTGGCACCTACTTTAAACAGAAAATACCTACTCACTAAACTTTTTTAAAGAATACTTTAAAAATACAGTTAGCCACATGAAGATAACGTAGTGTTTACGAGCCAAATAATATATTCAGAGTACAGCGTATTACCATAGAGGCATAAATCTGGCGAACGTTCAGACGTAAGTCGGTACATGGAGGTGCTTGTATAATATGCGCATAAATCAACCAGGAATTAATTATTGCGCTAGACTGTACATTTGTTATGATTTGGATTCATGTTTCAGTTGGTATATTGAGGAGCTTCTTCTTCGTGCAGCAGGGACTGAAATTTTCGTCACTATTACAGAATTTTTGTAAAGGAATAGCGAATTGGTTCCATCAGAAATTACCCGCAGATTTACTATCTCAATATTTAATAGATACTCAAAACTGATGTCATTTATTGCAAGAAGGCCAATGATGCACTTTTACAAGTAAACTTAAGTTTCATATACATAGAGATAATTTTAAAAAAAACTATCAAATATGATCTATAACTGATTATACCTAGCTTGAGTTTGAAAAAGGAAAATTTCCTTTAAGTACTGATTCATGTCAATCTTGCACAGGAGAAGGAAACTCCATTAACTCTACTAGTCCTTCGGAAATACGCTAGTAAGAAAAAAACTGTACGAGGATGCAATTTTTTCAATTTTCGACATTTATTTTATGCTACATCAAGGTAATGGGACAGTTATCTTTCCTTTTTTGAGAGGAACTTTGGTACATTACCTAAAGAAAAAATAATTAAAAAATGATGTCGACTTCGAATCCAAATTGTCTGTCGTATTGACAAAGGCCTCTCAACATGACTTCCAGACTTTAATCTTGACTATACAATATTTTTTGCAGTAGTAGGCTTCTTTTGCAAAAGACTACCTGGGGATATTCATCCACCCGCCAAGCAGTAGTGTGAAAACAATACTGTGTTCCGGTTAGAAGGGCGCTGTTTCCAGCAAATTACTGCGCATATGAAGCTTTAGAACCGATGTCTTAGGCAGACGAGCGCAGTTCAATGCCGCGCAAGTTTATGCATTGCAAAGTTCTGGGTGGCACTGTAACTGTTATGGGCAGACGTAGCGCTCACCATCAGGTGAACGGCTTGTTCGTCTTGTAACTCAATCAAATAAAAAAACACAAAAAGTAACTGGACGAATCAAAAATCGAAAAACAAAAGTCATCCCACTTGGATGATAGGATCGTGGAACGGAATCTGAACTAGCCATCAGGAACATAATATCAAATCGCCGTAGTCATAAGTTTTTTGTTCGGCCATCACTATGAATATAGTGAGAAGACTAAAAAGGAAAAACCTTTCGAGTTAGTGTAGTGATGTGACAGTGAAGTGTAGTTTAGTTAAATCTACTAGTAAAGAACACATCAACAAAGTGTCTTCGCGCTAATAGAGACAGTAAGAAATGTGTTAATGGACACAATCTTAGCAATAACTCTACTTAGCAATTAATGGTAAACGCAAATTATTCAGTAGTCTATCAGGCTAGATCGTAATTTTAATGATTTACTTACCGATAAGACGCATCATTACAAAAAAAAACACTGCTACGGTCTACCGCAACGTCAACTCGCTTTCAATCCAATTTATAAAATACAAATGTCAATCACAAAGAAACTACGCCCTCAAATGAAGGTACAAAAAAGTCAAGGTACATTTATTTCAACGCAGAAGCACAGTTAGAAGTCACCTCGCATGCTAGTGGTCAGCGGAATCCGTTTTCTGGTCGATTAGCCCTCTGATATGTTGCTTCTTTCTTTCCGCTGGAGGGTTCCGTAGAAACCTCTATAGATTGTGTCTAGTTCACGTTTAGCTGATTACATTTCTACTATGCTGATCGTCGGATCAATAACAGCCTAATAAACTGTAGACCTGGGCTGAGTTATGTCTTATTTCACGGTTTGGATTCGCGCGATTTGTGCATTCAACTATTTTACCACACCAATATTATAAATGCGAAATTGTGTGTGTGTTTGTCCCTTTTTACGCCGCAACTGTTTATCGGATTTTGATGCAATTTGGCATAATAGATAGACACCTTTGGTTCTGGAATAGAACATAGGAAACTTTTTATCGCGTAATATCAGCGATTCCTATGAGAGATGTCAGTCTACGCAAGTGAAACTGCGGGATGCTGCTAGTTAATTATATATCACCTATAGTGTAGTTGAGTTTGATTCTATGGTTATAGTTAATTGTGTAGTAACTACTATTCTAAACTGTGACTTGATTGTCCCGACACCTTTCAAACCCATACAAAATTAATTCGTACACCGAACGGAATTTATAACACTCTTTACTGAATTATGCAGCAAGTAACAGTCAACGTTCCGCCAGATATTCATCCGCCAAGCAGTGTGCAAACATTACTGTGTTCCGGTTTGAAGGGTACAGATTCCAGCGAAATTACTGGCTATATGAGAATTTAGAGCCGATGTCTCAGGGTGACGAGCGCAATGCAGTGCCGTGCAAGATTATGCAATGCGAAATTCTGGGCGGCACTGTAACCGTTATGGGTAGCGCTTAGCATCATGTGAAAGACTTGCTCGTCTCGTCACTCAGTCAAATAACAAAATAAAATTCAGCACTGGGACGATCCCAATATCCTTGATTCAGTAAAGTAGTGAATGCTTTACTGAAACTGGTTTCCAACTAATATTGTAAGCGCAGCCGTTATGTTACAATGGCAAAATTGTATGATGATTGATGAAAAGAAATAGGACAAAAAACAACAAACTTCCACACTGATGAATACGGATCGAGCGGACACAGATAATTTAGACCATCGAGGAGTCCATTTAGCTTTAGAATCCATCATCACACCCTGATTAAATTGACTTGTCACATACCTACTTTAGATAACTTGTCACATAAAACAAGTGAAGCAAGGTCACATTCGAGTTTCGGCGGAAAACCGAAAATTTGAAGTTGTTGTAATTTTTATTTCTCAATCTTGCTTTTCTTCGTACGTTAATATGTAGTATTGGTAGAATATTAATCATTAAGTGTTCGTTGACGTGTACGAGTGTGGGGAAATGTTACAAACCCAAAAAACGTGTCGTTTCGTGTTCTCTAACAGGAAGTTTCATGAAAGCACCCACAACTTTACTGAATCGTGACTTTGGCTCTCGGTTCTGACTAGACTACCAACTGACTGGGATTCGACTGTTTGTCTTGAAAATCTAATTAGGTATGTGAAACTTAGAAATTATTATGTACCTGACACTGGCTAAATACAAAAACCATGCGAAGCCAAACTGAAGAAAAAAAAGGTTACATCTTTTTATTGGCTGTTGTTCATTGAAAAGTTCCGATTCCCAACCCTCGACTGCATCGTAAGATCAGATTCCCGAAAAACATTAATTTCACCAATATTATAAATGAAAATTATATTTTTTGTTCCTCAGCTCGATAACGGCTGAATTAATTTGATGACATTTGGTATATAATGTATAAGAGATTTACTTTTCGTAACTATCCACGCGGGTAAAACTAAGGTTGCAGCTTTTAAATCACACCTTATGCAGCTATTTTTCTTTTACCGGGCTGCTTTTTTTGTTTACTAAATACAACGTAAAAATAACTAACAGTTACATACAACATTTGGGCAACCTACAAACGCAGAATAACTCTAATCACAATTAAGTCGAATTAAGTGTTTAGCCGATGTCTCAGGATAACGAGCGCAGTGCAGTGCCGCGCAGAATTGTGTAGTGCAGTTTTCTGGGTGGTACTGTGGCTGTTATACCCAAGCGTAGCGCTTATCATCAGGTGAACGACATGCTCGTCTCGTCATTCAGTCAAATAAAAATAAAAAATTAAAATGCCAAATTTCTATCTCAAATCAAGAACAGTATGTCCTGTGGTGTTACAATAAAGAGTTTCAGTCTTATTCATAAAAAGTTAATAGCCGATCTATAGCACAATCAGACGTTTTAACTAACGAATGCTATAAACATTCGATAAGCATTTTTTTATGAATAAGAGCGTTATAATCTATACATACTAACAAACAACACGTTCACTATCATTGGATAATAACGTGCATTAATTTACCTTGGCCTTAGTTACCGTTGAACGACATTTATGAAGTTCAACCGGGAGCCATTCATTCAGTGAACTGTCAGACACGAGATCCCGCTGGCAGGATGCTTGTTTTTGCCGCATATAATAAGGTAATCTGCAGACATCCTGCCGGCCAATGCGCCCACATAGTCTTGTTAGATATAGTTCACACTGAGAGAGATGTGGCAGACTACTAACCGCAGGGTTATCTGGATCCTAGATACTATTGCTAATGTTATAGACGGTTTTTCACGATACTGGGATTTTGAGCTAGTGGCCTGGCTAAAATGGAAGTAGGCAGGTTTTGGATGTGAAACATCTATTGCAGCGGGTCAAGCCGGCTGTTGATGTGGCGATGTTCGTTGCGTTTTTTTTTTATTTTTAAATATGCAGCCAGTGTCGATAAGCTTTTTAAAATTTTTGATTAATAAAATGCAATGTTCCAGAGAAACAGTTAGTCAGTAGGACTAGTGATGTTGCAGTCAACTTCACAATTCAGTAAAGTAGTGCCCGACTTACTGAAATTTTTTGAGCGTTTTAGAGAGAACACCAACTTGACTAGACTGTTAACTGACTGGGACTCGATATTGTGCCAATTTTTAGACTCCAAAAAACGTACAAATTTCTGCTCTTTCCAAAACTCTCAGGAAGTTTCAGTAAACCATCCATCATTTTACTGAATCTTGCAGTCGACTGCCATTTGACTGATTTTTTAATATTTTTATTTATTTTAATCAAAAAAGTTCTAATACCATTATGACACTGGCTGAATGCAAAAACAGTAAAAAGCGTAGCGTATGTAGCTCAACCAACAGTAAGTTGCCGAATAGCCGCATCAAGCTACGTGGCTATCGTAACCATCTTGGGTGTATTTCTCGTGAAGCTATATGTGCCCGGCTTCACTGAAGTAAAAAAAATCTTAATATTTCATCCCATTTTTATTTGCTTCAATAAACCATCCTTTCATGAGTATTTTCTGCAGAAAACAATTCGATATTTCACATCAGCCATGCTCCCCGAGACGGCATAATTAAAAAAATATTATTTTAAATCCCGTTCTAACCCGATTTTAAACAAATTTACAAAACTTACTAAATTAATTTTAAGCTATTGTAAAAAGCATCTTGGATTTTATTAATCTTTACAAATAAAATAAACATACAAATCGCTTCATAAATCCCGAAGATTATATTATATTACATTGCAAGCGAATACACAAAAAACTATGGAAATAAACATAAATATAACCAATAAAAGTTTTTTTTTTTATAAATTACAAATCAAATCCGTTCATCCATTTCGAACTGAAATATCCCAAAATAAAATTTAATACAACGCAACGCAAGCACGCAATGGAGCTGCCAAAAGCCTGTCAAAATAATTGACTGCCGATTCGCGATAACGTCATTTAACGTCACTCGGTGATACTCGCGTTGGTTTGTATTTAACAGTCACACTAACGTCAATTCAATAGCACAATGTTAACGAAACTACGCCACATAATGAACGGCAGGTTAATGAGACGAGTTCCGGTTGTCAATTAAACGTGTGCGTTGTAACAGCGAATTCACGTCCGTGATCAAATCAAACAGTGAAATAAATTGCTTGTATGGCATACGACCCTTTGCCCGGAAACATTCAATTTGGCCAGCCGCAGAGGCGGCAGTCGGACGCCGCCGTTGCGACGAGCGTACAAGATCTCTCTTACCGATCGATTGCTGTGGAAATGTCGACTTGACGACGTTTTGACTCGGTTCCTCGGTGCAGTTAACATAAGTGACGGGAAGTTGATTTGATAAAGAGTGGTATCACGAAATGTGATACCACCCGCAAGCAGCCATCACGGATAAATCCAAGAAAAAGGAACTGCGTCCGAAGAGAAAGAGGGTCTCCGATATGAGGTGAGGTGGCTCTAGTGCCGTCATGCTACTTGGATATATCGGTGGAAGTGCTGGTGATCACAGATACGCCACCGGATCTTTGATTTATCATCTGTCAAAATTCAGTTTGAGCCGACTGACTTTCTTAATGCTGCGCTTGGAGTATTAAATTTGTTATTTTTGATAGGATATAACTAAATGGCGTTAACTAATGTATCTAAGTGCCGCAACTAATTTGATGTTAAGTCTAAAAATAAGATTGAAAATCATTCATTGAATTAAATGCATGACCGATAAAAGCGATGTTATTAGTGACTGCTATGATAGATAATATGATAATAAATAATGTATGATAATAGATTTATGATATATATTGATAATTATCTTAAAATAAGTGTAACCGTATAATCCAAGTTTCAGTAGATCCAAAATAAGTTTATAGCAAATAACACTTTTAAAATCGAAAAAGATATAATAATTTGCTTAGAATTTCGCTTCCTGGCAAAATATATTTGCTTCGTATTTTCATGTACAGCTTAATAAAAAAATGTCTACTTGTTTCTGAACATAAAATTGTTTATGTACTCGTAGGACTAAAACATACATTTTTGTCTTTTCTCTCATGTTCTTACATTATGTTTAATCGACCAGAAGGAGACACATCATATCTCCGGGGCTTCTAAAACGATTTGGGGGATATTTTTTTTGGAACAGACAAAGAAAAAACTAAATCGCTTTAGTATTGTCTATTAGAAAGTCCTTCAACTCATATCATTCAATTCTTTGGTACGAAGAATATCTAATTGAATAACAAGTCGCGCCCGGTGGCGGCTTCCACCACAGAGGAAATGTCCATGTGTAGGGGCTAACACATGGCAACAAACAAACAGATTTTATTGTTTCTCTCATCAGCCATCAAGCGGGCGTGATCCTCACCGTACGCCAAAAGTATAGCGCAAACCTGTTGAAATGTGCACACATGTATATCGTTTACTAATAAAATTATCATAGATTGACCATGGTATCTGTTGTATGGAAAAAATAGGACTAATGCAGTGTAACTACAATGGAAAAATTACTTCACTTACGTAATTTGTGTGTCATCTACTAATATACCTAATAATGCCATTCTTTGCATCTAATCAAGCTATTGTACTGTCATGTGCATTTGTTGTTAGTCGCATGATAATAGCATAGCCTATTAAATCTTTACACTGTCTCGATAAGTGCCGGCTTCTGGCTTGTTAGCAGCTCAAGAGCCACCAGCGGCGAGTCAGACAAAAGAGGTGCGGCGTGCGACGCGCTGCATTGCTCTGTCTTACGCCTGACGTGGCTTAGCGACTGATATGAATCTATAACAATCCGGACCGATGGCTTAATATGCCCTCTGAAGTACGGGACAAAGGAAATCCCGACCGATATTAAGTCATTGGTCAGTCAGAACAGTTCAATCTCGATGATGCGTGCGTCGGTCTCATTTCCGGTATTATAGTGGTACCACAGTGTAAATTTATCAGCGTGTTAGTAGATACTCTTTGGTCGGCGTTTGTGTAGGCATCTCGTCACATGTCAGAAGTGGCGGGCCACTACTTATAAAACTATTGCTTTAAAACAAGTAACCCGTAACCCCACGTAGCGGAAGAAGTGATTTTATCGAAAATAATTTTGATGGTTTTTTAATTAGACTTTCATTTTGACTAATAAAGTAGGTAGATCGAGGGTTCAGATTACACACGTTAACAAACAGGTTTCACGTTTTAAGTATCATGATTTAAACAAGGGAAGGGAAAACATGATGGCGAATTTAGATATTAGTAAAACCTATTAGGTTAGTCTTGTGGCGTTACGCGCTATGACCACATAGACTCGTAAGGCGCTCATTTTGTACTGTCAATTGAACTGTCGAAAGAAGCGCGATTCGAGAAGTTTTAAGATTGATACTAAGTTAGCGCATTATGACATCACGCGTTTTCGGCAAGGAATTTCATGTAGCACAGCGAATAAGGCCATGGTCCGTAACACACGCGTTCTAAGACAAAACGTAAACCTGCCTGTCTCGAGATAATCTCACGACTCGAGTCTCGAGCCGATCGTGTGATTGTCTCGAGTGCTAAGTCGAATTTCCGGTCGAGTTAGTTGACACTAAACACGCACACACAACACAAAATACGTATATTTTTGTACAGTAAGCTGAATACGACACCAGCAATCGACTGTTAGACACTGAGGAGTTCCGTAGTCTACCTTCCGTCTCTATAATCAGATCAGCGCGATATCACCATAATACTGCATTGATAGTGAAACTTGAGATGCTTGCACAATTTCAACCTTATTGAATAACAGGAACTGGGACAAAATTGGTTCGCAAGATTTGAACTAAGCATTAATTTGCTGTTTGCAAAGAACTTTCACTGCCCCCGGTACATAGGTTTGCCGTTGAATAGTTTGCACTCAAATAAGTATATAGGCTAAGCAGTGAAAGTGGTAAATAAGAGTTTATAATGAATTATTTCCTTCTTTCAGGGTCGATATCCGTAAACTACGGTGTGCGTCCGCTCTCCAGGGGCTCAAAGCTGCGATGTACGAAAGCAGTTGCTCCTATGCCGGAGCCCTAGACCTAGAGCTGAAGCGTAGTGCCCTGAAAGAAGAACCCTGGCCCGCCACTGAGTGGCCCCCCTACCGCCTCCACCAATCCACGTTCGAACAGCTCAAGCAGAGCGTGGAGAAGGCTAAAGCGGCTTTGCAAGACAGATCCAGCTTGTTGGGCACTGCCACGGCGTTCGGAGACTTCTATGGAGGTCAGCTCGGCCAAGACGTTACCGGCACGAGCCTCGGGTTCGGCAGGACGCGGAATGACGACATGCTCGGTTCGATTGACAAGGCGAAGACTGTTGGTGAGTAATTGTATTATTGATAGATACAATATTTGTACTGAATATCAGATTTAAGTTAATAGATAAATAGGGTTAAGTTGATTGATCCATAACCTTTTTAAATGGTTTCTATTTGTTTCTACATTTCAGATAGGACTAATGTTCGCGGTAAATAATAGCCATCAAAATCCTTATTCAATCGGTACTTTCGTTTTTTTGTTCTTAGGTCTTTCATTCCAAAACACCTCAAATCTCAAAAGTCTTATAAAAAACACATATCACGTAGCAAGCTGCGAGTAAAAAGATTGTTTACCAAACGATGTCGTTTCTCCACATTTTGATCAAAAACGTTCGAAATACAAAAACGCGCTCCATTCCAAAATCGTTATCCAACAAACCATGTTTAAAGTGAGCACAAAACGCCGCGATAAAGTTCACACATATATCGCAGCCTTTAAATTTTTACACCTCCAACAAAGATATCGCGACACATTGTGCTAACCGATACGGAGGGTAGACGCTCACAAAGAATATCGATTGCACCTTCTTCGCGACTCAAACACCCTGATATAGACCCTAACACTCCAAGTTAGAGTCCCATTTCTCGCTCACAAACGAGATAGAACCCTTTTAGATTAAGCATGACACTCCTAGGTACAAAAGCAAGGTGGGGGCAACATCTTCCACAGATGACAATCGCTTTTAAGGGTGAATTGGGGGTGAGTGGGATACATACCCGTGTTGCCATGGCGACCCGCCCAACCCCGCCCTAAAGATCATCGCAAGGCGCCTTCATAAATACTAGTTGTGAAAATAAAATTTTATTATACAGTTCATTATTTAGAAACTCGGTCGGGAGCCGGGTAAGCGGAGTTTCCCCGCTATAACGAGGGCATTTTTCGCAGGTTTAAAAAGTCGCGGTGCATTTTCGATGCAGATTTTTAAAAAGATTTTCGGCGGTTAGTGAGAACAAATGGACGTGTTTTTTATCTTTGGGGCTATAAAGGTAGTGTGCGAGCTCGTAAATGAACATTATTGCCGAAAGGGCCTGTATTATTGCCTGATATAATGTACTCGTTTTTCTATAGTTATCGGTCTTTTGCGCCGATGAAATGTTAGTATGGTAAATAGAATGGCCTATTCGTAATAAGAATTTATTTATATTTCACTTTTAATGAATATATTTTTATGGTTTACTTTGGTTTTTATTATTAGACTGTAGAATGGAGAGTTATGGTACTTATCTTCCAAAACCACAAGTTATAGTTATCAATAAAATTAAAAAGTTTGAATTCGCTGTAGGCTGGATAGGTATTTTAAGCAGCACAATACTTAGCTGCAGGGCGCACCTATTGTATTTCTAAATCTCTTTTAGAAATACACTAGGTGCGCCCTGCAGCTATCCCTGCATTTTTTCGTTTTCCCTAAAATAAAAGTAGACTATCTTGGTTTCTGTAACTTTTGCTGTTCATGTGTAAAATTGCGACAAAATGTATGTATCCGTTTGGCATGAAAGCCATGCAAACAAGCAAACGCGAAACATCTGCATTGAACCTTTTGTTGATATTTGTATGAAATTTAGCTCTGACCTAAGATTTATCATCAACATGCCATCATCATCTTGAAGATGAAAACGGACAAAACGAAATTGTAATGGTTCCTTTTTCATTATTTATCTCAGAACTAAAAGAAAAACAAAATATCATATATTTTTGAGTTCAAAATCTTTTATTTCCCCAACGCACAGAGGTCTAGCGACGACAAAAGAGTTGGGGGACAAAGAGAGCCCGCAGAGACAATACTTTTTGCCATTAAAAATATCACAATGCTATGAAAAATACTTAAAAATGGGCCAAGCGCGGCTTTCGTGCGCGTCGAAGGTTCCGTTGCCAAAAAGTATATTTTCCCCTTTTGATTATCTGATAATTATGCCTACGATGTATCCATTTTTTTAACTGTTGAAACGGAGTTGGTTTAATTCTCGAAGTAATTGAATATTATTTTAGCTCTTCTGTACATTATTATTATAAAAACTTACTTTTTTACTTGACTCTTGAATACGGTTCATATTAAAGTTATTTAAAATAACATATTATTTTTACTGTTTACATAAAAAGCATGAGTGTTTTTTGTTATTATTTTTATTATTTTACACCAGTTTACAAAATGTACAAGAAACTTAAAATCTATTATAATATAACAGGTCAGTTCTATTGCTATCTATTTATCTCTCTACCCATCTAAGAAAACCTGTATTAGTAACAATATTTTTAATAAAGAATCTTCTTGGTGACATACAGTAGATTAAGGCTTTTTCGGCTCATTATAACCAGAAAAAAAAACATCCAAATATTTACGTATTATATTTTGAGAGCGGATCCCTGAAAACGGAAATACGAGGTGGGACCCTCTTTGTCGACTTGGCATCGTCTCTGAACCGAAGGTGAAGATTGAAACCTTCCGTAATAGCCCTTAAATGAAAACCTTTTTTCTTTAATGTTTGATGTCAACTGATATTAGAGTAGAATGAATTTAAAAAGGTACAAAAATAACTGGCCAAGTAGCGAGTCGTGCCATGCCATGTAGTCGTGCCTCGCAAATGTTTACGTTTAGGTATATATATATTTTTTTTATAGCAGCTGTGAACTCATTTAATGAACCACAAAATGAAGTTGATTAGTACTTGGAATCTTAGAATAGATAAAAAATATAAAAAAATATAAGTTTTAGTGTTTGTTATGTACTTACTTAAAAGTAAAGCACTACTAGCTTCCCGTTCACCCGCGCTATCTCGTTTTCTCAAAAGAACCCTGAGTTTTCTTAAACCTAGCCTATGTCGATCGGGACTTAACTAGTGTAGCTACAACTGAAATAATTTTAAGAATCAAGTCTTTAGTATTGGTGATTAGCCGTTACAAACATACAACTAACTTTACCTCTTTATAATAGTGGAGATTATTCAGCCGACCCTTAACCCTCGATGTAGGGGGCAGAAACTGCAACACTGTGGGCCATTTACTACCCCTGAAAAGTCCGCAAAGGAATCTCGGCATCAAAGCCAAAACCACCTAAAGACAAAGAAATCACCAACCCATTTACATAACATTCCAATAACTGCAAAAACAGCCCTAATCTCTCAGTCATTAAGAGGGTAATATTAAAATTTATAAGTAATTCAAGTCAGGGGGCGCATAGTTGTTATCACGAATATGATTACGAACGCTCACGTATCGGCAAACGGGATCGTTCCCGTTACGAACACAATTGTCATCAATTACGATGAAACACTTTAGATGTTATCTCGATGAAATATATATCAATAAATCATGGTACAACTGGTGCGATATGAATATTGATTTTTTAATATAAAGGGCTGGGGTGAATATGCAATTTATATTCATTAAGCTAGTACAAATTAGAGCGTTTCGGTGTTAACGTTCTTGCTAATGTTTCAACTTGGTTACATTGCATTGTAACTTAACCAGCCTTTGTAAATGTATGTTTTAAATCTATGGTAACAATAATTAATCAAAATCAGAATTGAAATATGTTTATCGTTAAATCTGGGTATACAAAAATGGTAAATTATGTTATAGCTATAATACAGAAACAACAGTTTATCCTTTTCAGATGTACTAAATTAAGTATAAGAAAATTTGTATCATAAAAACAAAAACCCATAGAGTTGGATACAAAAGGAGTTTTCAAACGAACTTTTGGTCATGCCTGCGCCTGCGGTGTAAGTGTGAGATATTGTCACGTCAAACAAAGGCGCTTTGTCCACCTTAACTGATAACGACAATCGATACGTTGCGTTGTGAGACGCCGGACGCCACTTGACGATATCGCGCACTATGCATTCGGATGTCAACCGTCGGACGTCGCTTACATATCAGACAATCATCCATACACAAATGCATAGACGTCAAATGCCGTCAATGCTGTCATTTCGAACCGGAACGTATTGATTGTCGTTATCGCTCACCGTAAACAATTGGCCGTAAAGCTCTTCAGTATTCAAAAACTTCCAATTATCCTAAACAACTTTTAAGCACCAACTTTATACTGTGTAGTTAAAGTATTCTTCTAAAGTCCAGTTCCGGTCCGGTTCTCTCAAAAGGGTCCCCGGAACGATCATCTGGGATTGTCAATGTTTACGTGATTTGAGGGCTGAAAGTTCAAATTGTGGGAGATTATAGCTCCAGTTTAAGGGTATCATTCGCATGCGCCTCAGTTGATTAATAAGCTGTCTAAAAATCGTGTCTCTCATTGTGATTTCAAACCCAGTGAAGTGTTTAACTATTTTCATTCTTATTTTAATGTGGTATTTTTTGTACACATTGGTCCAAGAAAAATATATAAATATAAATAAAAAAAAATTGAGATTTAGGTTTTCATTACATTTCAAAAGTATTCTTTGAGAAACTAAGAGGAAACGATTGTGACTTACTATCATTGACCGTCAATGCACGGGTCGGCGCGTCTTTTTCTCTCAATATAAAGTCGCCATAGTCGGTCTAGTAATATTGACAGTCGTTTCAATTGCCTAAAGTAAATGACCTTTGTTTGTATCAATGAGCGACATTCCCATGAACCTTGTCAATTGTAAATGACCGTTTCGTGGACCCATAACATCATATCACGCAGTAAGTCCCACATGCTTGGTTGTCTGAAAGAGATCGCTCTCAGGAATAAGACCGCCCATTGTGGCACTAATTGTTAAATTAGATTTCTTTTAGTTTCCTTTGTTCTGTGATATTTCAATAAAGAGTTAATCTATTTATCTAAGTCACGAAAAATAAAAACGTCTGCTCTGGATTTGGGTGACACTGTAACAGACTGACAGCCATAGGTTACAAGAAACTCATACAGCGTTCTTGTTGAAAATCATGTTTTGCCTGTTTCCACAAAGAGAGCCGTTAAGAGCTTTCATCCAAATTCAGCACTAACTAATTTTCTTAACTAAGACTCGACTGCCACGACTCCTGTCGAATCCATACAAAATTAATCAAGAACCCAACTGCACTTTTTAAGAAATAGGACGACAAGCACCACTAATCTACCGTTAATCACTGAGTCCTAACATCATCTAACATTCTGTTTTTATCGAGAGACCAGCTCTCTGTCACCATAATACTGTATTGCCATCAGAACTTGACAGACATGCAAAATGTCACCATAATTAAAGAACGGAAACTGGGTCCTAAGTGAATTGCTAGATTTTTTGACGATAATCAACATCCATCCATAGTAACATACGGACTAATACAGAATGTAGAGGACAGAGTTGGATAAAGCTTGAGCGGCGTCATTTGGAAACGCTTAAAGTTAAGCAGATCATTCAAGTTCTGCGCAGTACACGCGTATGTACTGCGCAGAACTTAAATGATCTGCTTAACTTGTGCGCAGAACTAAATGTGTTTATTAATTGACCATCGGTATCTTCCAATTACATTGATTAATACGAGTATATCACGCTTCAAAACAATTTATTACAAACATAACAAAAAAAAAAACTTCGACCAAAAAAAAGTTAGGTTTATTTTTATTTTTTATTTAATTTGAATGTCTGTAAAAATAAAAATATTAAATAATCACGGCAAAGAAAACAAATATCAAAATAAAAATAAAAGCATCGGCACAAATGACGTGCTTAACTTGAATAGGCGCTTATAGTGTTTGGATTATTGTGAGAAGCATGATGATTGTGTGAAATTGTGTACTGTATTTTACTATTATATGTAAATAATTAATGTAATTGGTATAAACCGTTTTAATTATGTAAATATAAATAAATAAGTAGGTATAAAGTCGTTAAACTACAATACTATCGTGATAGTGATCAAAGGTTAGACAAACCGGACGAGATAGAGCAGTGCTCTGCTACAAACGAACTGTCGAGTCCGTGCCCACCATTAGCGGTCGTATTCGAAGGAAATAGGTGGTTAAAGACTTCCAGGTGCGACGAATCGAGACTGACACTCGGGCGGGAACTCGATTATATCTGTATGATGCAACTATCTGTAGATGTATCTATAGATACGTGTGCTCTTTGTCGGTACGGTTTCTGTAGTGATTCTGGTATTTTCAAGAACTTTTTATACTTCTGAGGATATTTTAGATTTGGAAGAAATACTTCTTGCACTAGGCGACACAGTACAATTATTCTGATTACGAAATGCTTATCTTGGGAACCATACTCTGAACTCATGCATAGAGTTCATTGGGACAAAAAAAAACAATTCTATTCTATTCTACAGTCAACAGTAATCAACTTGCAGATATAATACTGAGCCGGAATGTAGGCTATTAGAACAAATGACGAGCGCTGCAGGTTCACAACAATAAATTGACCTAATCCAAACAATTAAAAGGCGAGCTCACCAAAGTCACCACCCACCGAGTTTGCAAAACACTTAACTAGGATTACAAGCATAAGCGGCGCACGCGCTACGATCCCACTCTCGAATTCCCACAGCTCCCCAAACAAACAATTATTGCACCATCAATGGCCACTCGTGCGAGAATTATAAATCAGTGACGATAATGGTTGATGTAACTTTGGTTCGAGACGGATGACAAAAGGTGGCGTGGCGGCGCGCGCGCATCCGCACACGAGGGGTTTTGGAGAGACAGTTAATGGTGGAACTACGGGTCTCTGTAACGAATACAGTCAAACCTGGATAAGCGAGAGTTCAAGGGAGCACAATATCATTCTCGCTTATAAAGGTTTCTCACTAACCCGAGTTTCTCGCTAATGCAGGTACATGGGTAGCGTTTCTCTCTTATAGAGGTACGCAGCAATAACAAGACATATATTGACTGTATATGGTACTTTTCTTTTTAGTAGGACTGCGTAACGAGTATTTATTGAATTATATTATACTTTAGCAGACAAATAACATGTACATGGAGGACTTAAGTCCTGCTGTAGATTGCTACTTAGCATTCATGCTAAGTTAAGTAATAAATTATATCTGTAGTCATACAACGAACAAAAAAATACGATGCCTTTTATTAAATGAAAAAAAAACCCTTTTGAAATATAATATCTCTGTTTTTGTGTCCCGAAATTTGTGTCGAATTTGTGGCTCCAAAACGGCTTAACGACTTTCAGTGATATTTGGTGCATAGAAAGAAATAAAGAAAAACATTTATCGTGACACGACAAACACGTACACATCGAAAAACAAAACAAGAAAATTACTTACAACGAGGATAATAGGTATTGTACGCAGATAGGCGGCGCGCAGTGATGTCAGAAAAGGGACTTATTCCACTATTCCCCCCTGGAAATACCCCCTAAGGGGATACAACGGGAATCTAAAAAGAAATGTCTAATAATCCCCGTAAGGGAGAAATCCGAACCTTAGTGTAAAAAAAAACTAGATAAAGGCCCGAGCTCAGCATAATGCTGCGGTAAAACACAACGCTGAGTGACTTAAAATATGTAAATAGACACTTTAGTTCCTTATGAGATATAGAATACGTTTTATCCCGTAAAAAATAACGGCTTCTGTCTTATATTACTCAACGCTGTGGCGCTCAGTTAGTAACCAATAAAAAAGGACAGAAGAGCACTCGACTTTTAATAGGGTAACATAAGATAAGCAAACATGCAACCCATCCCAAACGATTATCATTATCCACGGCGCTCGCCAATCCAGGCCCCATCACTTGCCATTTCATGGGAACCGTGCTACAGACAATACCAACTTAATTGTGCGATAGACACCAGTAATGATAGCGACATAGGGACCCCGTGGCCCCTCTTTTTTATTTATGCGGACGCCGTGACCCGTCGAAAGTACCCTAACATATTTATTGTAGAAATAAATAGCTATAAACATATTGTAGGATCATTTGATACGTTTGACTTTACGCGTGGGAGCCGAGGGACTGGGATTTTATGATTTGATTATGTTGTTTTATCTCGGTTTGAATTTTTAGAATAAAAATAATAAAAATTGTTTTTGACGTTACAACGTCGAATAAATCGAAAAACGCCGGCCGCATGCACGCAAAAGTTGACACATTGTCCCGTTACGCTCATTGTACGCTCGCGCTGCATCTATCTCTCTTCTCTTCTTGACAGTTTAATTCTACTTGCATTTAAAAAATCTGATTACTGGTATAATTTCAAGTATTTATTCTTTTATTATTAAAAAATGATTCAATTTTATTTATAAAATTATGCAATCATTTCATCGATGTTTGTGACAACCAATTTTTGTCAATTGTTTGTAAATGAAAACAAAACAGGCTTGAGGTAATAACTAGGGGCTGCACGCTGATATGACCCGCTACAACCGGTGAGATAACCCGAAATAACGTTATCAGATTTGCATGTGACTGGCGGTACCGCAAATGCTTTGCAGTCTATACTAATATATAAAGCTGAAGAGTTTGTTTGTTTGTTTTACAGTTTAAAATTGTAAGCTTACAGTAAAAACCAAAAGAATGACAGGCTGAGATCATTTTGGTAACCACTATTTTTAAAGTTAGTGTTTTAATATTATTAGGAGTAAAAGTACGAAAAGACATGATTATTATTTTAAACAAAAGCTATTATAATTACAAGCTTTATTTCAAAACCACTTGTTAGTCTCAATGTTGCAAGTGAAATATTATCTAAATTCCGTTGTTTAGGTTAACCAGTCGTAAAATTATATTCAACCAGACAACAATTAAGAATAACAGCGACCTGATGTGACGATAGAGGAGACTAACAGTGAAGATTAATTTTGTATAAGGTCATATTGTGCCGGATATTCATCCGCCAAGCAGTAGTGTGCAAACATTTCTATGTTCCTGTTTACTGGGCATGTGAGACTTCGGAGCCGATGTCTCAGGGCGACGAGCGCAGTGCAGTGCCGCGCAGGATTATGTTACTGTTACGAGCAGACGTAGCGCTTACCATCAAGCGAACGACTTGCTTGCTTGATGCTCTTGCAGTGTTAGGAATACCTTTAAAATTAAACCTATAGTGGATTTTGATAGGTCTATTTATTCCACAGGCTCAGAAAAGCTTTCCGGGACTCTCAGCAAGGGCTACTCTACGCCGTCTCTCTCAGACACTCTCAGAGCTTCCAAATGTACAGGTAAGGGTTTGTTTGTGCAATCATCTACGAGTCAAAAAAGTATGGACTCCTTAGAGTCTAAGCACACGGCGTGTTTATTCGAAACTTTTTAGTGAACCGCGAATGCACGCCGCGGTTTTTACACGCTTTTTATTAGCTTCACCTGTATGTATGTTTGTAACCGACTTCTTTGGGCGCGATTTTGACCCACTTTAAATTACAGAATTTTATTAAACTTGCAATGTATGTAACTATATTTGCTCGGGTGGAATCTAGCAACTCAATTTTGACCTAGTGCCCATTGTTAAATTGAGTGGAAAAATTGGCATACATGTCAAGTTTTGATGACAATACAATATTATTGTGACAACGAGCTGATCTGATTATTGGGACGGACGGTAGACACGGACCTCCTCAGTGACGAACATTATAGGTGAATGGTGTTTGGACTCATTTTGATCAGCTTGCAGTACCGAATATGTATCTTATAAAATCTTGCCTGGAAAAATATATATTTATCAAAACTTATTATTCTCTTACGCCCGCAGAGCTTACGGGAAATAGTCATTTATTCATTTATTTATTCATTTATTCATTTATGCGGTTGGGTTTTGTATCCGAAAATACGCGCACCGTAACTGCGCGCAAACCACGCCGTGAGTGTTGAATGCATAGATTTAGGATGTGCGTTGAATGAACATTTTACAATTCCGTTTACTTCGCCGGCCGCGACAGAATACGGGTGCGGAAGAAAACCGCGCCGTGTGTTTCCTTCTGAATGTCCAAACAACCAAGGGAATATTCATACGATGTCTCTAGTATTCTCAGCAAGAATAAAGTTGAGAATTTCAAATTCTACACAAAATTAAATTTCAGTTCGGTAGTTTGTTTTGTATTTGTATATCCAATTGAAGTCGGTGTTTCGTTCAAGAATGATATTCAAGTAAGAACCGTCTTTTGCAGAGTACTGATTTTAATACTGATTAAAATAACTTACGCAGACAATATAATATTTGGACTTAAGTCTTCATCCAATTTAAATTTATTATGTACTCAACTTGTATTCTATTACTAGTACTTACATATTTGATGAATAACTACCGAGTAGCGTCTTCACTCCTAATTGGGTATTTACAAATCAATAAACAAGTCTTCAACTACCCCCTTTGAATAAATTTATTCACCCAGTACGATAATTTATTCGCATACGAATCAAAGTTGTTTTCTATGTAAATAAGCGAGGTCCCGTCGGTGAGTTATCTCCCCCGCGTGACGTCATGGATTAATGACGTCACGCCCCGAGCTGTCGTAGTCGACGGCTGACGATTTAATTCGCAAAAAAGTCATTATTACTTACTTCAATAAATTGTACTTTCATGAATCAGTCAGTCTGGAATATTGATTCATCACTGTCTAAGTTTTTTTCATAACGGACCATCTCTTTCATTTGGCCGTGACCAAAGGACACTAGCGAAAGTATAATCGCCTATCCACAGAAGCAACAGAAATATTATAATTATTTCAATATAAATGAAAGAGGTTTCAATTTATTCAATACTCTAACCGTTAACTGGTTGGCAATATTTTAGCACTTTTACAAGTTGAACTCTCATGTCTTTGAAATAAATTATTTAACTAAGTACATATTATTATACAACCGACAAGAGTCGCCCATCTCGCCCAACTCTGATTTCGCGTTAACTACTCAAATTTTAAGTAAAATAGTACCTATGCTGAAAGTATAGAAAAGTAGAAATAAATGACATAGCGTTAGGATTTGATGTCATTAGATAGAAAGGACATTTAATATAGAGAGGGCGTCAGGTTGAATGCCATCATGACTCAGTGCCCTCAGTGCCCTCAGTGACGCTAGGCCCTCATTAAACTGAGTCAAACGAATCGCAAGTCATAAGTCATAACCACAGTTACTCGCGCGACCGAGCGCGATGAGTCTTACTGCAGTGCTTTGAGGAGACAAAGGTAACTTTTAATTGTACCACTCCACTACGCCGCCTTTGATCTCTCCCTCAATGGCTAAACGTTTCGCATCCCAATTTCTTTAATTGTATCAGATCTGGTTGAAAATCGGCTGATGGACAGTTTTATATTCTTTGATGTATAAGAGGGTAGTTTAGTTTTGTTTCATTTTAGAATTCTTATAGCTTTTTCTGTAATAGGCGCTGAAACTATGAGAGTAATTAAATTTCGATAGCATTAGAAACTTCGAGGACCTTGGTCCAAACAGATCCAGATTAAAGTATATTTTTTAACATACAACACTATCAACTAAATCAAGATTCTTTCAGACTCAGATCAGGCAGCGCGAAAATGGAAGCTGAAACTACACTTTGCAATCGGATCATCTTCAACTTACATACGCCACTTTTCTGCACAACTAGACCAAGCATATTCCTAAGACAAACCTTAGCATTTTTGAACCCTATGTCCAATTTAACATAACCATGGACTGTGGAAAACAAATGGTCTAGAGGGGCCATCGAGACCGTGTCTAAAGCCTGCCACGCGCCGTGACATGCACCGCGTTAATTAAGTGCCACTCGGTCCCTGAGACCACCGTGACGAGATGACGACGCTGCTGGTACAGTCTCAGGGACCCTTCATGATATCAATGGCTCTCAATGACTGCTGGTAGTGTGAAAACAATAAGTACTGGGTTCCAATTTGAAGTGCACTTTTTCCAGCGAAATTACTGGGCATATGAGATTTCAGAACCAATTTCTCAGGGTGACGAGCGCAGTGTAGTGCCGTGCAAGATTGTGCAATGCAAAGTTCTTGGTAGCACTGTAATCGCGTGGAGGACTTGCTCGTCTCGTAATTCAGTCAAATAATAAAAAAAAACATTAATTCGTAAGTCCTGGTGTTTATCGATTGATAACAGACGTTAAGAGATAGGTACAGAACCAAATATACTTTTTACAGTTTTGTAGTAGGTTTCGACGCTAGAGAACGCCACTAACTTATCGGACTATCGCGACTAAAAACAATTATAAAAAATATCCCATATCGGTTACAATGTACTTACTTAAGTCAAGTCTACATTACTGTGGTACCATCAACCCTCGACGATTTAGGTATGGTTCCGTGACTAAAACGCACGCGCACGCCAATTTGTGTGACAACCATGCATACTCCTGATTTTTCTCATGCCATTAGAGAGAATATAGAGATAACGGTTCAGGGTTGAACGGGCGTCGTAATTGTTACGCATTGTCGTTATTGAATCGTTACTTTGAAATGGTTGTTGTGGGAAGTTCAGTGAGTGCGTTTTTATGAATTGCAATATTTTGGTACAGCGTTTGTTTATCAACTTTAAAATGAACATGGTTGGTGGGATAAATTTAGCATGATATCTGTTGAATAGAACGTAATAAAAACAGTTCCATGCCCAAGAACTGTTTCTAGGGCTTACCGTACATTCTAAATCTATGGACTTACCAATAAAAGTAATTTGGTGCAAAAATAAACCAAACAATGAGTAATTATTTTCACGATTAACTTTAATCTGAGCATTCAAAACTGTACGTCGCAGGAAAAAGCAGGTTATGTATAAAACCCATCAATGTAACTATATTATATGAGCTGAAAGACAAATCTACACTAAAGCTAACTAATAAGTTACGTATCTATTATTAAATTTGTTTGGCAAGCTATTTTGCTGACTGTGGGCGACAGTTCGAGTTTTTAGCATTGTTTACGTTTATCGTTCTCTACTGCGAAAAATAAACCATACAACCAGGGGTTGTGCTGCAAATATTACCCTTACAGTTAAATTGAAACAAAACTTTTCCACTCAATATTGTTTCAATAGTAACTGTTCGTTATACCGCAGTTGGAATGCTATTTCCTTACATGTAAGCGGGAATAAAAGATCTAGGCGTAAAAGGCGGAAGCGGCTGCCTATGCTTGCAAAAGTTTGAACGGTTCGCTGCGACAAGTTTAATGGAAATCTGAGTATCAGACGGCCACAGACCGGCACAGTATTATAAATGTTCCTTTTTGTTCCAACACACATTAAGCATAGCCTAGTGTTTGCATATTATTGGCGTTTGTAAATTGTATTTGTAATCTTGTGGTAGTTTTCGGCGTCTACCGGAAAAGCCGTCCTTAGTCCTAATCAATGTCCTAAATCATCGGTATTATTTTCAATTGTTTTGTTCGGTGTTTGAATAGTAACTTTGTGTTATAACGTTTGACAGTAATTAGGTACATCTTTCGTCGACTTTTGTGATAGCCTGTTGTGATCAAATAAACGTTTTGGCGGAAAATCTAAAATGTCGAAGCTAAAATGGGACGTTGTTGATTTTGTATATTTTTCTGCAAATTGTGTATATTTTACGAGATAAAGTAGGTATGGGCAAATAATACAAATTAAAAAACTTGTCATATCGCGCTCTCTCCAAATCTGCCAATAAAGGCGACTAGTCTAGTCCACTGTCCACCTGACTGTCTAGCACTCGATATATTTTGAGTAAATATTATAATAATGACACGGACTGAACGCACAAATCATGCGAAGCCTCAACATTATTGATTTAATGTTTCTGCATGATGGATCGACTGTAAAGTACTGGAAACAGATTTGTATTCATCATCAACCCATAACGTCTCACTGCTGGGCACGGGTCTCTCCTCACTTTCGTGAGGAAGGTTAGGCCATAATCCACCACGGGGGCCCAGTCCGGATTGGTGGATAACATACCTACCTCCGAATTAATTCTCGGGTAGGTATGTGGGTTTCCTCACGATGTTTTCCTTCACCGAAAAGCGAGTAATAATTACGTACATTTGTTTTTACAGAAACACATTGGTACCTGCACGCACTGGGATTTGAACTAACGACCTTCTGATTAGAAGGCGGACGTTCTCCTACTAGGCTACCACCGCTTAGTATTGCTTATTATATTAGTATTGCTTATTGCTATAGGTTTGCTATTGCAAATCAACAAAAGATTATCATTGAGCGATTACGTCTCGATATCTACGACATGATCTCGCCACGAGCCCTCAAATTGAATCTCCGTTTATGACTATTAGGCAGTCTATCATACTGTCATTAATTTCCGCTGGATTAATCACGGCTGTCCGGAGAGGGGAGGCCATTGACGTTCGACACGGATTAGCGTCACAGGTTATCAAGATATCTGGTCGGCATCCCAACAACACACTGTTCATTCAATAATTGCTCACTTAAAGACAAAATGGACGACACATTGATTTGCCAGGAGACCATGCCGTAGGACAGTTTACTTAAGTATACATTTTCTTTCCTTTATTATTCGATAAAGATCTTTTTATTATTGAGGAATGCGAGGTTGCGGGTTCGATTCCCACCCAAGGCAAATATTTGTGAGAATTTGTGAGCCAATAGTATTTTCTCGACTAAGTGTGTTTCGGACTGTGATACTAGTTGTTGCTGATTCTCTAGTAAGCTATGAGTTAAAATTTGGGGTCTATAGTGATCGTTAATATGAACTCAAACTCAAACTCAAACTCAAATCATTTATTGTAAATAGGCAAAATATGGCACTTTTACACGTCAAAAAAAAAAAATCTTATACATAAGTATAGAAATACAAAAAAAATAAGTCAAAATATTATGACCTACGAAACTAATGATTATTATCTAATTATGGTTTGAGTTAGAAAAAGTATATTTCCCTTTAAAGTGGTGACTCATGCCTGAGTCTCGCACAGGAAAAGGAAAACTCCATTGACTCTACCAGTGCTTCGGAAATACGCCCGTTAGAGAAGATAGCACCAAGAATCTCTACGGCGATGTCATTTTTTAAATTTTAGTCATTCTTTTTTTTTTTAAAGCCATAATATACAATATAAAACCCCCCTACTACCCTACCCCTATCGAACCCTACCCCCTACCCCCCTACACACCCTACTATCGAAAAATGTTTTTTACTGTCCATCCAAAGGTTGTCTGGAAGAAATCGCTTTCAGCGATAAGACCGCCCATTGTACTACCCTTGTTTACCTATTGTAATTTTTCTGTACTGTGTTTAATTTTGTTTCTGGTGTACAATAAAGAGTTTTCTATTCTATTCTATTCTATAAAAATAAATTATTCTATTATTATGATATATTATATTATATATGAAAAAAGCTATTAACCAAGTCACGCTATATAGCTACATTTAAATATTTTTGATAGGTGGTGATCTCGGGTCATGTGCACATTATCACTTAATCACCAATTCTGTGTTCGTATTATATTTGTTAAACTGCCAGTGCCCATATCAATACAAACATTAAGATTACAAACTACCCCCGCGTGGTACCAGACCCTCGGCAAGTTTATTGGCGGGAGAGAGTTAACAAAATAAATGGCTTGAATTTCTACACCCTTAATGAATACAGGGGTTGGTGGATAAATCATTGTTACGTTGCATTTTGAGTGTAGATGCCGCGGTGGCGGTGCAAGCGCATAGGAGAAGCGTTTTTGAAAACGCTACTCACACCCATCCAAATCGGTGGTTGTCAATATAAGCGCGATCCTCCCTATATAATCCTAGTACTAGCCAGGACTGGGTTTAATTTGACAACCCCCAATGTTATTTCATCTATCTTGGACTTTTCAAATGGACTAATAGGTGCTGATTATAGGTGCCAAGTAATACGCAATATAATATTACATTGTGGATCTTCTACAACGGTGCATGTAAGATACGCATGTTAAAATGAGGGCTACAAGCGCATGCTTTACGTCAGCACAGCATGCTTATGTCAGTGCATAATGCAAATAAGTGGAGCTAAGTAAAGATAGCTATAGTCGTCCGTTGTGACCAGTGACCAAGCTCATTTTATTTGCACAATTTATGAGTGTATGAACACTTTTCTTGTTTAGATTGAACATAATAATCATTACAATTATCGCAGAATGTACTGTACTGATTTTATTTTTGGCTTTCATCAAAGTTTACGTTACAACCTAATGGAGGTGTGCTAAATATCTACACAGTGGTTATGTCTAAAGATGTAGACTTAGGTGGGTTTCGGATCACGCGTGACAGATGCACGCTACAATACATTAACATTATGTATGGCGTCCATTAATTTGAAATATCGCGTGTATCTGTCACGCGCGTCAGTCGCTTAGGCCGCGCGTGACTCTCAAAAATATACTGCTCCGCTCGTCGCGCTCGCCGCCTCCGATGCTTAGCCCCATACACGCCTGGAGCAAAGTAAAGCGACACGTGTCTGCCGCCGGAAGTGCGCGACGACCGAGCGTACGCGCATCTACCGTCATTCAATGGTCGAAGGCGCACTTAAAACATTTATTGTACCGCGCAGAGCCCCCCAAAACTGCGCTTTTGTCAGTAGCCGTGCGTCATACAACTCGTATCAAATTGGACGGAATTAACACCGCAGTTAGGACTCGAGCTGAGATTTTTGCAACATTGTCTGCCCCGTAATACTGTAAAAATGTTGTAACTGCTTTTTAAAGTTTCGAAATTTAACAACAGTTTCTTATTTATTCTAATTCTATTTTTTACTTCAATAAAAGTATTAAGTAAGCGGTGGTAGGCTAGTGGGAGAACGTCCGCCTTCCAATCAGAAGGTCGTGAGTTCAAATCCAAGTGCGGGCAGGTACCAATGTGTTTCTGTAAAAACATATGTACGTAATTATCACTCGCTTTTCGGTGAAGGAAAACATCGTGAGGAAATCCACATACCTACCCGAGAATTATTTCGGAGGTAGGTATGTTATCCACCAATCTGGACTGGGCCCAAGTGGCGGATTATGGCCTAACCCTCCTAACGAAAGTGAGGAGAGACCCGTGCCGTGCCCGTGCGGGTTGATGATGAAGAATAAAATAATTTTATTTTTTCATTAAAATATTTTATATTGAAATATTTCAATGATTTTTCTAACGCAAACAATTTTCAGCAAGTGTTTATGATGCCGTTTTCACCTTTATAGTGGTTTACTTTGATTTAAATACTGATGCGATGCATCTGAAACAGTATTTTTATTTAAAAAATATATGAACCATTACAAAATTGCCTTCCACGAGGAAAATAGTTCCTCGCTCGGACTCTAGAACAAAGATTGGACCCCGAGGTAGGTGTTCATGCACTGGAGCTCGGCAATACTAAACACTTCCTTTGTTTTACGCGCAACCTTGCTCTACTTGAGAGCAATTTACACGGCCTTCCCTTTCCTTGCTTTAGAATTTGAAAGAAAGGATCCCGCGACGTGAAAGACAGTTGGACCGTTAGGTTTAGAGCAATTAAAAACCAACGCCTCAGTGATCTGAAATTATAGTCACGTGAAAACACGACTGCTAATCAATAAAAGGGAAGACTTTCCTTGTGTTTTCCATTATCATCTTACATAAAGTGATTTATTTTACCATCGTTATGGAAACGTAGCAAGTAAATATAAATAGATACTGGTTAAGATGACGCAATTTCTTTTATACCTGGATTTTCCCTGTGTTATTGTCAGCCCATCCTTGGAAACAATGGCACGACGACTGAGACTTTTTTGAAATGATTGGATACAGCTAGACTAAGATTGATAGAAGTGAAGACATCGGTGATTACCTTTGCCCAGCAGTGGGACAATACAAGTTTATCATTATCATTAACTCATATCAACCCACTGCTGAGCACGAGTCTCCCTCATTTTCTTGAGGTGGATTAGGCCATAATCCGCCACGTGGGCCGGTCTGGACTGCTGGATCACATACCTCCGTAATAATTATCTGGTATGTGGGTTTCCTCATGATATATTCCTTCACCAGAAAGCAAGTGATCAACGCAAATATCGTTAACAAATTTCAATATACGCTTCCATGTTTCGATTGGTAGGATATTCCACTGACCTACTGCACCGAGGCCTACCGCTTGCTGCAATTTGAGGGTTTAAGATCGTATAGCCTGGATTGCAGAAAGTCTATACAAAACAACTGTGTGGATAAAATACTACATACTCGTTTATAACACATCTTAGTAATCAATGGACTTATTTCAATAAAGCCATGATTGTAAATTGCTTTATCTGTTGCAAACAAACAAACATTCTGCATCATTTTTACCTAACTAATCTAAAGATTTCGTCAAGTTTTAACTTCTAAAAAGAACAAAGACAACAGCGCCATCGTGGCATAAATTCCCATAACTCAAAGGAGGGGTTCATAAATGCGAGGGTGACGATGTAAAAACCAAACCCTCCTCTCTATTAAGTTCTGTCAATTTTAACAAGAGGGCGCTATTTCGATTGAAATAGTGTTAAAGACGTGATAAAGGACGCCAGACAGAGGGCGTTAGGTGGTTCAAAAAAATTCAAACGACATGAATGTGATAATGTCTCATAGTGGTTGGTTTGTTTTGTAGCATGGAACAATTTCGTACCATCTATCTATAGTTTATTCTTAAGTATGATATTTATCATCTTTTGTTGACTCGACTTGACTAACTTTGGATGCAGCTAGATCAAGAATGATGGAGGTGAAAAGATTGGGGTAGACCTATGCCCAGCTGTGGGACAATACAAGTTCATCATCATCAACCCATATAGTCCCACTCCTGAGCAAAGGTCTCCCCTCACTTTCGTGAGGAAAATTTGGCCATAATCCACCACGAGACCCGGTCTGGATTAGTGGATAACATATCTACCTCCGAAATAATTCTCGGGTAGACGGTCACGATGTTTTCCTTCACCGAAAAGCGAGTGATAATTACGTACATATGCTTTAAAGAAACACATTGGTACGTGCCCGCACTGGGATTTGAAGCCACGTCCTTCTCCTTGAAATAGTTACTCCAAACAATTTAATTGTATCAAATTGAATAGCCTCGATCACAATAAAGACTGGTCCAACAAGTGAAAGGCAATGTCCATTTCCGGAGCCAGGGTTTCGTCTTGCGGAAGGCGAGACACCTCGATAGGATACCTGACCCCAGACTGCCGATTCGCATCGTAATGGTTCTATTCGACATTTGACCCAAAACATCAAATGAATACGTTTACCTTACGATTTCTAAGCTTTCGTAATGATTAGGTTTTAAAAGAATGCTATTGCTAATGTGAGTCGTCTAATCCGTTAGCTCTACCTAAAGCAATATCAACATTTTGTGGGATAATCACTACCCAGACCTATTCTTATCCATTTTTGTTCGGATTAACGGGCATTAACCGTCTTGAAGTAAAGCATCTGATCTGTGTAAAATAATACGTTTTAAATAAAATATGCAGGCTACAATCACAGAATATCATATAGTACTGCATACACAATGGACATTGGACACTCCAATCCGCGCATTCTGCGTTCCCACACCTCTATCCGCAATAGGGGGGACAATCGGTGGAACAATCAGTATTATACGACCAAATAACAAACAACAAACCAGACCGACACTGGTTGTATAATAGACAAAAGGTTTGTATGTACCTTCATATCAAATCAAAACTAATTAAATCAAACAATCTATAGTAATCATCATTATTAAGGGTTTGGTGCAGAAGGCAGTACTCCTCGGCACGGGGCGCGTATTGTCAGGAGGTTCCTCTCTCTGCAGCCCTAACCATCGGTTGCCCGAGTCTTGCCCCGCTACCGGTGGTACCATAGGTTTAACACTTTCACTGCTAAGCCGATTTGCTTGTCTAGCCACGTGTGCGGCTCTGCATACTTCATAGTGTTTTTCCCATACAATAAACACAACAGTTGTGTTTTCCCGCACTCGTGGCAAGTTTTGAAAAACACGAGAGCTGTTGTGTCCTCAGCACAGAAGGTGTTAAGTTTGTTTTATAATATTTATATTATTCGTTTTGTAAAAAAAAAAAAACTATACTAATATATAAAGCTGAAGAGTTTGTTTGTTTGTCTGTTTGAACGCTAGGATCTCAGGAACTGCAGGTTCGAATTGAACAATTCTTTTTGTGTTGAATAGTCCATTTATCGAGGAAGATTATAGGCTATATAATATCACGTTATGACCAATACGATAGGAGTGGAGCACCAATGAAGAATGTGGCAAAAACGAGGAAAATATTTTGCTTTTAAGAGAGTTATTGCGGGAAAACTTGAATTATGCGGGTGAAACCGCGTGGCGCAGCTAGTATATAATAAAATTTAAACGTCTTAATTAAAATAAATAACGAATAATAATAATAAAAATGTTTATTGCCATCTCTTAAAGTTAATATACCTAAATGAGACTTAATTTACAATGCACTTAAAATAAAGATGGTTCTTCATGGATCTTAGGTGCCTAAATTAGTTACAAACTGTGTCACGGGCACTTTTATGTCTTGTTAGTACATTTGAGACTAAGATAAGACAAAGTAAGTAAATGCGTGTTTGAGTTTTCGTACAGTACAGTGAATTTTGTTTCAATGGACATGAGAGGACAGTTCATAAGCGTCAGGTTAAGTAAACACATAAGGTAATATAAGATAGGGTAACAACTATTTATTGCACTCCAAGACACATTTATGTATTTATTCTTTAGTATACAATAGAAATTTACAAGGAGTTCTTAATGCTAAATAGCATTTTCTACATACGAGTACAAGGAAAAGTAAAAAGATCTTATCACTAAAGGTACAATGGAAGGCCTTATAGTTACTTACATCTTACCCGGTGAGGTCGTGGCAAATAGTAAATAGTGTTAACATTATTGTACTTATTATTAGGTCTTCGATAATATTTTTATTACAATGTCAAGTTTTCAATTTATTAAATTAATGTCATTTAAAAACATTAACCATTAGCCAATTTTTGAAAGCAGATTTAATGGTACTCTTAGGAAGTTCCTGAATATTCTTGGCAAACGGTTGTGGACACGAATATTATTATTATGTGCTTCAGTCATCATACTATATTATACTTTATACTTTTAATAATTTAATAATCTATATATATATATATATATATATATATATATATAAATGTTATGTTGGTTTGTGTACGCTTCAAAAACTCAAAATGTTCTGCACCGATCGAGCTGAAATTTTAGCATGATATATAATCCACATCAAGGATTGTTTTTATCTATTTTTTTTTCATCGGTGACATATCAGCGAATGTGCGAATGTGGCACAGCGAAGCGTGGCAGGGTACCGCTAGTAATATTATAAATGACAAAGTTTGGATGTTTGGATGTTTAGGTGGTACATAACCAGTCAATCATGCAACAACGCATAAACGGATTTTTACGCAATTTGGCACACAGATAGGTTAGAACCTGTTTTAACGCAAAGGATAATTTTACCCCGTAAAAATCAACGATTCCTATGGGATATTACTCAAAGCGGGTGAAACCGCCTGTTGCAGTTAGTATTATTATGAAATATAAAAAACCATACCATGATATACCATTATGTAGAAATTGCTTTCTTTCAGGTTTATATATACTACATAGAAATGGAATTTAACTTTACACAATAAATCCCTGTGTAGGTCCTTGGGAAAACTAAACTGATACCAACTAGCAGAAACTAACTGATAACTAACAAAGATAAGTTTTCTCAACTGTGCCTTTCCTTGGAGTCGTCCTCTTCATGGAGAGTAGGCGTTCCCCCGCATGACAATCAACGCGTTCACGATGTCTGAGATGAGAACATCGCGAATATGTTGACTACAACGCAGGAGAACTGGTCTGCGATCAGATGCAGGTTCTCGTCCTTGCCGCAATGGGGGCAGAGTTCAACGCAGAACTACCCTCTTGTCTACGGCGTCGTAGCGTCTGTAGAGAGAACAAAAATACTTTTTGATTATCTTAGCTCACATAGCAATAGCACAATAACCAAAAATAAAATTGAAATGACTGTCTCTGATTTCAAAATAAATGCCAAATGTTAAGATTTCAGATATTTTAATGCCACAGACAGACACACAGATACACACATACAAGCGTTAAACTTATAACACCCCTCTTTTTGCATCGGGGGTATAATTTTCAAGTTGTAAGTTTTCATTGCGTTAGTTTATATTCCTAATTCCGTTTCAATATTCCTAGTTTACCTTATTTTACTATTTAAGCCTTTTAATTTGATACCAATATTGAGGGAGTTGTGAAAATATATGTAATCCGCCATTTTGTGGTGGTGGCCATCTTGGATCGATTTTCATCAAACATAGCTAAGAACACTTCTGACTACGACACCTTTCAAACAAAAAATTAAATAAAAATCCTTAAATCAGTTCGGGAGTTACGATGCCACAGACACACACACACACACACACAGAAACGTCAAACTTATAACGCCCCGCCGTTTTTTGCGTCGGGGGTTAAAAATACACCAATACCAGTTGTATGAACGACAAACGTTTTGTATAAAACTATCTACATATCAAATCAAATCATTGTGTGTCATTTTTTTGTCTTGTCGTCCGATGTGTACGAGTTCGTTGTTGTGCTCAGTAGTGTCAAAATAAATGTTTTCTTTCTTTATTTCTTTCAAATCGAAAAATCTATATTGCTTCAATGTACATGAAAGGGCAGGTCATAAACGTGAGACTAAGTAGATACATCTTACCCAGTAAGGGCGTCGCGAATAGTAAACAGTGTTAATATTATTGTAATAATAATTATTAAATAAGAATATTATTAATATTAATTCTAATTATCATAAAAAACATTAACCGTCAGCCAATTTTTAAAAGCATATATAGATAGATAGATAGATAGATAGATAGATACACCCTTTATTGAAACACCACAGAACAAAGAAAACTTAAAAACTAGAACAAAACAAATATAAAGGTTATCTTAGGCAGTTCTTGAATATAGAAATGGAATTTAACTTTAGAAGATTAAGCCCTGTATAGGTTCTTGTGAAAACTGACGTAATAACAACTAGAATAAACTAACTGATAACTTACAAAGATAAGTCTTCTCAACTGTTCCTTTCCTTGAAGTCGTCTTCTTCGTGGAGAGTAGACGTTCCTCCGCGTGGCAATCAACGCGTTCACGATGTCTGAGAAAAGAACATCGTAAAAACGTTGGTAACCACGCAGGGGAATTAGTCTGTTTAGATGCAGGTTCTCTTCCTTGCCGCAATGGGAGCCGTGTTCAAAGCAGAACCACCCCTCTTGTCTACCGCGTCAATGTCGTCTTCATGTAGAGTAGAGGTTTCCTCTCGTGTCAGTCAAAGCATTCGCGATTTCTGATGTAAGAAAATCCTAATCCCTGCTAATATTAATAAATGCAAAAGTTTGTGAGTATGGACACAGAACAGATAGTACTACGATATATCTTTGTTACTTTTTCACTCAAAAACTACTGAACCACTGCAACAATTTTCAAAATTCTTTCATAAATGGAAAGCTACTTTAGCGACTAACGGGGCGGGGCGCAGCTAGTATTAATAATAATGAAGCGTACGTAATGAACAAAATGAATGAAAATAATGAAATGAACGAAATAAACAAAATGTAAGAGAAGAACGGAAAATTAAATGAAAGAAACGAATGAACTGAACGTAATAAACGTTATGAACTTAATTAAGCAACTAAATTAACTTAATTAACTAAATGACAGAAATGAATGAAACGAATGAAATTTACGAAAGAAACGAAATGAATTAAAAAGATTGGAATAAAAGTGAATGTATGTTTGCCCTTTCTGTTTATGTGATAAAACCGTGATAGAGTATTTTAAAATAAACTTGCGTCGTAGTACGCACGAGGGCTACTTGCCAAAAAGTCTATTTAAAAAAATAAGCGTTAATTTTAAGCGGCGTTGCAACGCATGTCGGGTACAGCTAAGTTATCTCTACTGTGCCATTTCTTGAAGTCGTCCTCTTCATGAAGTTTTGACGTTCCCCCGCGTGACAATCAACGCGTTCACGACGTCTGAGAAAAGAACATCGTAAAAACGTTAATTACTATGCAGGGGAACTACTCTGTTTAGATGCAGGTTCTCTTCCTTGCCGCAATGGGAGCCGTGTTCAAAGCAGAACCACCCCTCTTGTCTACCGCGTCGATATCGTCTTCATGGAGAGTAGAGGTTCCCTCGCGTGTCATTCAACGCGTTCGCGATTACTGAGGTAAGAAAATCCTAATCCCTGGTAATATTAATAAATGCAAAAGTTTGTGAGTATGGACACAGAACAGATAGTACTACGATGTATCTTTGTTACTTTTTCACTCAAAAACTACTGAACCACTGCACTGATTTTCAAAATTCTTTCATAAATGGAAAGCTACTTTAGCGACTAACGGGGCGCAGCTAGTATTAATAATAAAGAATTGTACGTAATTAAAAAAATTAATGAAAATAATGAAATGAAAGAAACGAATGAAATGAATGAACTGAACGTAATAAACGTTATGAACTTAATTAACTTAATTAACTAAATGACAGAAATTAACGAAACGAATGAAATTTAAGAAAGGAACGAAATGAATTAAAAAGATTGGAATAAAAGTGAATGTATGTTTGCCCTTTCTGTTTGTGTGATAAAAGCGTGATAGATTATTTTAAAATAAACTTGCGTCGTAGTACGCACGAGGGCTACTTGCCCAAAAAATCTATTTAAAAAAAATAAGCGTTAATTTAAAGCAGCGTTGCAACGCATGTCGGGTACAGCTAAGTTATCTCTACTGTGCCATTCCTTGACGTCGTCCTCTTCATGAAGTTTTAACGTTCCCCCGCGTGACAATCAACGCGTTCACGATGTCTGAGAAAAGAACATCGTAAAAACGTTAATAACTATGCAGGGGAACTAGTCTGTGATGAGATGCAGGCTCTCGTCCTTGACGCAGTGGGAGCTGTTCAAAGTAGAATCCTCCTTATCTACCGTGTCCACGTCCTCTTCATGGAGAGTAGAGGTTCCCCCGCGTGATATTCAATGCGTTCACGATTACTGATAAGAAAATCATAAATACATTGAAAACCACGCAGGGAAACTAATATGTGATGAGATGCAGGCTCTCGTCCCTGCCGCAGTGGGAGCTGTTCAAAGAAGAGCTACCTCTTTATCTACCGTGTCCACGTCCTCTTCATGGAGAGTAGAGGTTCCCCCGCGTGAGATTCTACGCATGCAAAATTCCTGAGATAAGAAAATCATTAGTCCGTGATGAGATGCAGGCTCTCGTCCTTGCCGCAGTGGGATCTGTTCAAAGTAGAACTATCTCTTTATCTACCGTGTCCACGTCCTCTTCATGGAGAGTAGAGGTTCTCCCGCGTGATATTCAACGCGTTCACGATTTCTGAGATAAGAAAATCCTAAATACGTCTGTTACGGGGAGATATTATGGCCTACGAACTTACTTGGGAAATCCGTCGATGGCCTCTCGGGTGTGTAATCAGCGCTGTCTTCGGGTTAGATGGGGGATGATGGTGCACAGAGATATATCCATAGGACGCCGATGGGGCGGTTTCTTCTGATCCCGTATCACCTTCCTCCGGGATAGAGGTGTGATCAGGCAATCCACACTACACTTAATCCTGGAGCTCGTCTCCGAGGATGGGAATGGCGTCCACGAAATGGAGCTACCGGTGAAAGCTCAAAACACCGCGACGCGACAAGTGCTCGCACGCGCATTTGAAGGACGACTGACTTTCGGTTGGCCAACCCAAAGTCGTGGGCCATAATAATCCCGTACCAACACAAAATATTAAGCGGAATAGTATTTGTGTAGTTACGTTCGAAAACACTCAAAATAAAAAGAAAAGAAATCTGTTTCAGTACGAAACATGCCGCTCACCTTAAAAGACTGTAAGTTCTTTTAACACGAAAACTCAATGAACAGAAAGTTATTCAATATATAAACTTAAACTTGATCTAAGGTTGTTGTAAACAACTAGTATAGGTAATTAAAACTTAGGAACTAATTTTACGAATTCGTAAACAATAATCATTCTAAAGGCAGTTTACAAATTTTTACGATCGCTCGTTTGAATAGACTCTTGCCCGTTTGCAAAGTCACAACTCGCACCTTATTATCGGAGCCCGGATGGAGTGTATGAACACGAGCAAGTTTCCATTGGAGTGGTGGAAGATTATCGTCGCATACCACAACAATGTCGCCTACACAGATAGGAGCACCGCGGTCCTTATACCATTTGCCCTGTTTCAAGGTTTGATAATTCAAAGCACATTGAACAGAGTCATTTTTTAAAAACTCGTTCGAATCTCTCAAATAGTTATGACAACCCTGGAAGTTCTTTCCGCAATCAGAGTAAATGTCGCTGCACAAACCTCTGCGCGATGTAAATCGGCGCAGGGCTGCTAAGAACGCCTCAGTAGATAGCTCCGATACGAGCTCCAAGTGTATAGCCTTCACACTCATACACACGAACACGGCGACATAACATTTGATGATTTTAGCATTACGAACCCTATTAGCTCGCATGTAAAACGGGCCCGCGTAATCAACAGCTGTTTTCATGAATGGGCGCTCGGGTCGCAGCCGGACCGCTGGGAGCGGCGCCATCGCAGGCTGTAGACGTACCGGACGCACACGGAAGCGGCGCACACAACGAAAGATTTGTTTACGTATTATATCTCGGCTAGATAAAATCCAATATTTTTGTAAAAGTAAATATTGAACGGCTTGAGTGCCCGCATGAAGATGCGTAATATGGGCATCGTCAATTATTAAAATCGTAAGAGGGTGTTTTTTGGGTAAAATTAATTGATGTTTTGACTCGTACGACAAAAGGGATTTATGTAGACGTCCGGAGACTCGCAAAAAACTCGAATCATCGATAAACGGATTAAGACGTCTCAATTGGTTTGAGGGCGGTATACCCTGTGAAATGTTTTCAAAATCTTTATGAAACACTTGGTGTTGCACTAAATAAATGAAACGATTAAGCGTGAGTTTATACTCGTGGACTGTGATGTAACTAAGATAGGAACTCTTTTCCTTGTTGACGCGAGATTTAAGAATATTGTAAAAGCGAAAAATATAAGAAGTTATTCTCAACAATTTACTCAAGATTGAAAACTGGTTTATGACATCAACATCGTCGATCAGCGTAGCTGATGCAGACGCGACCGGTGGATTACGTTTCTCCTCACCAGTGCTAGGGATACTTTTAAATACTGGCCACGCAGTAGGATCCTCACGGAGCCATGCTGGGCCATGAAACCACATGTCGTTCTGTAAGAATGTGGAGGGTAAAGGTCCCCTTGAGTCCCTTATTTTGGTTTGATGGTCATGTTCCATGGGAGCAAAGGGCACCTCTTCCCGCCGCTCACCATGAACCTCTGGCGCCTGAACCGCGGCGAGTATCGCCGGCGAGTTACTGTGCCATTTACGTAGTTCAAACCTAAGTGATTTGCAAATACCTAACAATTGCTGTTGTAATACCAGAGCGTGTGATTCATCGCTCGCGCCCGCGACCACATCGTCGACGAACACTTGGTCGGTTAAAACCTTTGCCGCTAGGGGAAAATTAGATGCTTCGTCACAAGCCAATTGCTTAATGGTACGAAGAGCTAAGTAAGGGGAAGTGCTCACACCAAATATTACCGTCCGCAGACGATAATCACGGAGGGGTTCATCGGGCGACGTACGCCACAGAATGCGTTGCAAGTCCCTATCAGATTCTTGTACTAGTATATTTCTATACATTTGTTTAAGATAGTCCTGCAAGCACGCGTGAGACTCAATTTTAAGACTCGGGTTCCGTTGTAAACGTTGCTCTAATTTATGGAACCGAGCGAGGACAATATCTCGTGATTCACCTAGGGGCGTAGCATCAGGTTTACGTGGTAAAGCTACTGTGTATCGTCCCGTGACGTCACGATAGTGTGAGCGTTCAAATATGGATTCACATAGACGTTCCTCGGGGGTGAGTGCCTTCACCTCAGGCACTGACTCCAGTTCCCAGAATCGTTTCAAGTCGCCGTCATCGGATAATGAGCTAAAACAAGCTTGAACTGAGGATGGAGTCGGAGAGTTGAACGCTATTTTTCCCAACAACAAATAACCGAAAACGCTGTTCATAGCGATCGGCGAACCGGGCGAACCCGTTATTACGTTTCCTAAAATTATGTGAGATAGTACATCTGCACCTAACAACATCTCCACCGGCTGTGGAGTGTGAAACAAAGGATCGGCTAAATTTAAATTTTGAATGTGTGCCCACCCCATATGAGGCAGTGGTACACTAGGCATTTTAGGAATAAGCCTCGGCAATACTAAAACTTCAATCGGTATAGAAGGTTGAAGTTCATTTCTCGGAGTTATGCAACACGAAATCTTTCCCATTGGTCGTACCGGTTTGGTGTCACCTATCCCGTAAACAGGTACATTCGCATAACAACGCTTTATACCTAGCCGCTGTGCGCACGATTCCGTCATGAACGAAGCCTGGCTTCCCGTATCGATAAGACACCGGACAGTCGAACGCTTTTCATTACCTACACATACATCGATGAGTGCGGTTGAAAGCAGCACAGTATTTGTCGTGCCAAAAGGAGCATTGGACGACGCGCAATTAATTTGTGTCGCTTGACTCGCGGACATAGCGTGCTGAGTACAGGTGCTCGGAATGTTCTCTTCCCGTTCCTCCGTGAGCGGTAAAGAAACACTTCTCTCACTCGCACGGCTAGTATCACCTTCAGAAGTAAAGTGAATCAATGTATGATGACGTTTTTCACACGAACGACAAACAAACCTCGACTTGCATTGAGAAACTTTATGACCTTTGCCTAAACAATTGAAGCAAACATCTTTATTTTTGATAAACGCATACCTATTGCTTGGTGACAAATTCAAAAACTTATTACATTTTGTTAATGGATGTTGAGCATCGCAACATACACAATTCTGATTCTTGCGCGTATTGACAGAAGGCTGAGAACCGCTCGCACCCTGAGTCGAAGTGTGGCTGGCCACGCCGGCAGCCAACGCTCGACGGAACGTTGGAGCGACGTACTCTTTCCTCTGACTACCTACATTTTGAATCTTTCTACTGCCAGATTCAACTATTTCGCTGGCGGTTAATTCTCGTTCTAAAAACTCGATTAACAAGTCGACGTTGGGTACATCGGATGGTTTATGCAATGTTAACTCGAATCGCATACGAATGGAAGTAGGTATTTTACGTAGTAAAATATTCAACAACAAAAAACTCCACTGATTTGTAGGAAAATGCATTACTTGTAACGCTTTTATATTCTCATGGTAAATATTCAACAAATTACGCACACTTTGATTTGATTTCTCGGCACAGGATTGAATATCCAGAATACGATCAATATGTTGAGAAGCTATGACTCGTTTGTTCTCATATCTTGAAATTAAAATATCTAACGCGACGGTATAATTTTCGTCCGTGATAGGTATCGATTTTATTAAGTTATAGGGCTCGTTTTTCAAGGTAAGAAGGAGATACCTAAACTTCTCGCTATCTGTGTAGGCGTCATTATTATCAACCATGGAGCGAAATAGGTCATAAAATGGTGGCCAATCGGTCAATTCTCCCCCGAATGACGGCAACGGAAGATTCGGTAACCTACTACTGCAACCCCCGTGAGTCGGTTGTATTGTATTGTTAAAGGAAACTCGACTCATGCGCCTACACTCCTCATCGTTTTTCTTCAGAACTTCGACATGGCTGACAATTGCGTAATAAATATCATTGAATTGAGTTCGAATACGTAACTGTTCCTCTCGGTCAAATGTAGACAATTTCATTTGTGACTTCTCAATTTTAGTTTGCAATTTAAGGAATTTTCTCTGAATAGAAAGAATATCTTTTGCTCGCGCTTTAAATTGCTGTTCATTGAGTTCGTAAAACTCTAAAGTACGTTTGACTTCGTCAAGTATAACTTCTCTTTCGAAAATATCTTGTTCCGCCATTTTTAATGGACACGTAATGTCGCACACAAAAAATCAAAAATCGGCAAAATCAAGATGAAAAACTGGGAAATATTGTCGGGACGCGTAACGCCGCTACGACAAACACTAAAATATACTCGGATGGTTTCCAAAAATGGGAAAATATGCACTAATAACGGGATTTGGACAACGTGACTACAGCAAAGAAAATCCGCAGATCCGGCTCGAAGGACCAAAAATGTTACGGGGAGATATTATGGCCTACGAACTTACTTGGGAAATCCGTCGATGGCCTCTCGGGTGTGTAATCAGCGCTGTCTTCGGGTTAGATGGGGGATGATGGTGCACAGAGATATATCCATAGGACGCCGATGGGGCGGTTTCTTCTGATCCCGTATCACCTTCCTCCGGGATAGAGGTGTGATCAGGCAATCCACACTACACTTAATCCTGGAGCTCGTCTCCGAGGATGGGAATGGCGTCCACGAAATGGAGCTACCGGTGAAAGCTCAAAACACCGCGACGCGACAAGTGCTCGCACGCGCATTTGAAGGACGACTGACTTTCGGTTGGCCAACCCAAAGTCGTGGGCCATAATAATCCCGTACCAACACAAAATATTAAGCGGAATAGTATTTGTGTAGTTACGTTCGAAAACACTCAAAATAAAAAGAAAAGAAATCTGTTTCAGTACGAAACAACGTCGTACACCACGCAGGGAAACTAGTCTGTGATGAGATGCAGGCTCTCGTCCTTGCCGCAGTGGGAGCTGTTCAAAGTAGAGATACCTCTTTATCAACCGTGTCGACGTCCCCTTCATGGAGAGTAGAGGTTCCCCCGCATGAGATTCAATGCGTTCACGATTTCTGAGACAAGAAAATCATAAATACATTGTAAACCACGCAGGGGAACTAGTCTGTGATGAGATGCAGGCTCTCGTCCTTGCCGCAGTGGGAGCTGTTCAAAGTAGAGCTACCTCTTTATCTACCATGTCGACGTCCCCTTCATGGAAAGTAGAGGATCCACGCGTGAGATTCAACGCGTTCACAATTTCTGAAATAAGAAAATCATTGTCTGTGATGAGATGCAGGCTCTCGTCCTTGCCGCAGTGGGAGCTGTTCAAATAGAGCTACCTCTTTATCTACCGTGTCAACGTCCCCTTCATGGAGAATAGAGTTTCTCCCGCGTGAGATTCAATGCGTTCACGATTTCTGAGAATAGAAAATCATAAATACATTGAAAACCACGCAGGGGAACTAGTCTGTGATGAGATGCAGGCTCTCGTCCCTGCCGCAGTGGGAGCTGTTCAAAGTAGAACTATCTCTTTATCTACCGTGTCCACGTCCTCTTCGTGAAGAGTAGAGGATCCCCGCGTGAGATTCAACGCGTTCACAATTTCTGAAATAAGAAAATCATTGTCTGTGATGAGATGCAGGCTCTCGTCCTTGCCGCAGTGGGAGCTGTTCAAAGTAGAACTATCTCTTTATCTACCGTGTCCACGTCCTCTTCATGGAGAGTAGAGGTTCCTCTGCGTGAGATTCTGCGCATGCAAAATTCCTGAGATAAGAAAAACATTAGTCCGTGATGAGTTGCAGGCTCTCGTCCTTGCCGCAGTGGGAGCTGTTCAAAGTAGAGCTACCTCTTTATCTACCGTGTCCACGTCCTCTTCATGGAGAGTAGAGGTTCCCCCGCGTGATATTCAACGCGTTCACGATTTCTGAGATAAGAAAATCATAAATACGTCGTACACCACGCAGGGAAACTAGTCTGTGATGATATGCAAGCTCTCGTCCTTGCCGCAGTGGGAGCTGTTCAAAGTAGAGATACCTCTTTATCAACCGTGTCGACGGCCCCTTCATGGAGAGTAGAGGTTCCCCCGCATGAGATTCAATGCGTTCACGATTTCTGAGAATAGAAAATCATAAATACATTGAAAATCACGCAGGGGAACTAGTCTGTGATGAGATGCAGGCTCTCGTCCTTGCCGCAGTGGGAGCTGTTCAAAGTAGAACTATCTCTTTATCTACCGTGTCCACGTCCTCTTCATGGAGAGTAGAGGTTCCCCCGCGTGAGATTATACGCATGCAAAATTCCTGAGATAAGAAAATCATTAGTCCGTGATGAGATGCAGGCTCTCGTCCTTGCCGCAGTGGGAGCTGTTCAAAGTAGAGCTACCTCTTTATCTACCGTGTCCACGTCCTCTTCATGAAGAGTAGAGGTTCCCCCGCGTGATATTCAACGCGTTCACGATTTCTGAGATAAGAAAATCATAAATACGTCGTACACCACGCAGGGAAACTAGTCTGTGATGAGATGCAGGCTCTCGTCCTTGCCGCAGTGGGAGCTGTTCAAAGTAGAGATACCTCTTTATCAACCGTGTCGACGTCCCCTTCATGGAGAGTAGAGGTTCCCCCGCATGAGATTCAATGCGTTCACGATTTCTGAGATAAGAAAATCATAAATACATTGTAAACCACGCAGGGGAACTAGTCTGTGATGAGATGCAGGCTCTCGTCCTTGCCGCAGTGGGAGCTGTTCAAAGTAGAGCTACCTCTTTATCTACCGTGTCGACGTCCCCTTCATGGAGAGTAGAGGATCCCCGCGTGAGATTCAACGCGATCACAATTTCTGAAATAAGAAAATCATTGTCTGTGATGAGATGCAGGCTCTCGTCCTTGCCGCAGTGGGAGCTGTTCAAAGTAGAGCTACCTCTTTATCTACCGTGTGACGTCCCCTTCGTGGAGAGTAGAGGTTCTCCCGCGTGAGATTCAATGCGTTCACGATTTCTGAGATAAGAAAATCATAAATACATTGTAAACCACGCAGGGGAACTAGTCTGTGATGAGATGCAGGCTCTCGTCCCTGCCGCAGTGGGAGCTGCTCAATGTAGAGCTACCTCTTTATCTACCGTGTCGACGTCCTCTTCATGGAGAGTAGAGGATCCCCGCGTGAGATTCAACGCGTTCACAATTTCTGAAATAAGAAAATCATTAGTCTGTGATGAGATGCAGGCTCTCGTCCTTGCCGCAGTGGGAGCTGTTCAAAGTAGAGCTACCTCTTTATCTACCGTGTCGACATCCCCTTCATGGACAGTAGAGGATCCCCCGCGTGAGATTCAATGCGTACACGATTTCTGAGATAAGAAAATCATAAATACATTGTAAACCACGCAGGGGAACTAGTCTGTGATGAGATGCAGGCTCTCGTCCTTGCCGCAGTGGGAGCTGCTCAAAGTAGAACCACCCTCTTGTCCATCGCGTCGTACCGTCTGGAGAGAGATGAAATACGTTTTGATTATCATAAATCATAGCAATAACACAAAAAAAAAACAATAAAAATCAAGTGACGGTCTCTAATTCCAAAACAATGCCAAATGTTAAAGAATATGAAAAATATAGGTTACTAAAATGTAAGTTAACTTTTTATATTAATTCCAGAGATATTCATTGAAATCTATAGAGCCACTTCGGAGCCTATTTGAGATAACTTTCAGACAGATAAAAACACTCAAGCGGAAATTCATGCCATGCTGTACTTAGTTAGTAGTTGTGGCTAAAATTTTGTCATTTATTTTGAAGTCACAGACAGACACTTGACGCCTCAATTTTATTAGTTTGTATAGATATAGACTAGCTGTTACCCGCAAATTAGCCATCAATAAATAGGTTTCACCGGCGCCACGTCGCCTCGCAACCCGGGCAGTGACGCCCGCCGATATGAAGTGGGTCAAATACTCAGCAGAACTAGATCCCGTATTGAATCTCAGAAGGCCGGGAAGTCATCAACTGCAGCTTAATTACTCAATTTGTTGGTGATTGAATACTGCACGGAATAGGCTCCCTGCCAATTAACTGCCGTTAAATTAAGACACTTTCAAATTGCAAATGTCTTGGTACTATGTTTTGAAGCGGCATATTTAGTACTTATGTTTGTTTTGATTTAAAAAAAAACCGAACATTTGGTTACTCAAAAACCAACATTATAGTTGATAAATATATCGTTTCCAATGCTAATACTAATGCTAGTGACAGCGTTACTATTAAACCTTATAAATTTACTTTTCTCCAGAAAGTCTTACAAATCGCCGAACCAAGATATTAGAAATCATAATTATATAATCATCAATTTGCAATAACACATAACGAATGTTTACTCAGCTAACTAGGGTTCTGTGTTTGATACCATCAGAGTCATAATCATAATTTTAAAATAATAAACGTCCATTTTGGATTCACTTCAAATGAAACTAAAATGCAGTGTTTTACTAGTTAAGTGAGATTCAAATTACTGTGGCAATACGCAAGCTAATAGCTTTTGTAATTAGTTAAAAAACCAGCCAGAAATATCAGGGAAATACCACGCTAAACGGTTAATTTTCCCTCCTTGAAAATTGTCCGCGAAAACAATATTAATTGTAAATCGGAAACGCAGTGGCGTGAGTGCAATCACATCTGGTTTACACCTGCCAATAACCATGCCGAAATATTGGAAATGAAGTGGCAAACGGATGTCCCATTGAGAATTGACAGCAACCATGTCCAATGAACAGCGACACTTATATGCGGAAAATTTACATTACTGTGATCGTCTAAACCGGGTCCCAGCGTATATTGGTACCGGTTTCGCAGGATACCGCTGTCTCCGCTCCATGCCACCGCTTCCTGAGGGCAGAGCGAGCGAGCGAGCGAGGGAGCGGAAGGAGCGGAGGGGCACTTCCGCTCACGGACTACAATGCCCGCTTTTATACCTTGCCGCTAATCTACTTGGATGTTTGTTTGTGTGGCTGTGTTAATTGTTGAAACTGTCTATGGAGTTAGAATAGCTCTAATGAGGCATCGATAACCGGAAAGTTTTGTAAATATTATTTTATTCTCGTTTTGCCCACGGATAGGCTATACAAATGGCCTACTTATAGGCTGTGACTGTACTTGTGACTTAGTATTTACGTTGAAAACATTACACTGAATCTGAAATTGTGAATGTATAGCTTGATTGTCCCGAAAATTTATAGCATCTAAAACATGGTCACATTGTGGCATATCTATGAGGGCCTGATGAACGTACGTCATACCGCCTGGGGCTGCCAATATTTAAAACTAGCTGTCCGCCCCGGCTTCGCACTTATGATGTACCTAATGAAAAAAATTTTACAACATCTTCCGTTTACAGTACGACCATTTAATGAAATCTCACTGACTGTCATCTGTCTCATTGAATTTTCATGTTAAAAGATATTAAAAAAAAAATCTTTGGTGCAAACCTTTTCTCACATTTGCAAAACTTAAGAATTATCCCATTTGGGCCAGTCATTACGAAGTTATGCACGTACATACATTTCAACGATTCATTTTTATTTTTTATTTATAATTAATGTAAGATACTAAAGCGAGAAAAACAGTTCTGTAACAGACAAAAGGCAGCCTTTATCATTCTCTAAAATCGTTCAGCAGAATCATTTCCGCATACCCATATTATTATTATTATAACATCACACAACGCTATACATCTCTATATTAACAAAAGCGGGACCTCAGAGTTTCGCTTCTATCTAGGACAATTAGGCACATCACCAACACAAACAGCCCTCCAGTAAACAGAACTTCACTGCAGGGACTCTTTGTCTACCCATGGCAAAATCCACCCCCTGAAGTCACCACCGCAACTTTTTCCATCAAAAGCGTGCGACAACGCCCGGAGCGGACCGAAGTTGTCAGAAGTTGATCGAAGTTGGCCGGAGTTGCCCAAACTGCCTCTGTAAACTAATTAAAGTGCGCATCGCAAAGTTTTTCAACGGCTGGCTTATCCTGCCTACGTGCAGGCTGGCTCCACTTAGACAGGGCGGGTCAAAAATTAAGTAAACATTTAGTCATTAAATTAAGTCTATGGTATTTTTATTTGAGGCATCTTATTGGCACTTTTACGTATAGTGTTTTAATATTGTCACTAGATTAGTTTATTTTTATATTGTACATTGTAGAATAAAAAAAAAATAATGACGAAAATTTAAAAATCACGTCCCCGTAAACTATACGGGGATGTGATTTTTAAATTTTCGTCATTGGTGCTATCTTCTCTGAAGGGCGTATTTCCGAAGTACTGGTAGAGTTAATGCAGTTTCCTTTTCCTGTGCGAGATTCAGGCATAAGTCATCACTTGAAAGGGAAATGTCCTTTTTCAAACTCAAGTCATAATTAAATAATCATTAGATGAATAGATCATATTCTGACTTACTTTTAATTTTTCTCTATGTATGACTTAAATTTTAGACTTGTAAATGTGTTATATTTTTGCCGACTTGCAATAAATGATTTGAATAAAACTCAAATCATTGAGATTTGTAACAATAAATAATCATTGTATTGTATTGTTGTCAGTACAATACACATCGTATATTTTTATTTATATACTAGCTGTGCCCTGCCACGCTTCGCTGTGGCACATTCGCACATTCGCTGATATGTCACTGATGAAAAAAATTGATAAAAACAATCCTTGATGCGGATTATATATCATGCTAAAATTTCAGCTCGACCGGTGCAGAACTTTTTGAGTTTTTGAAGCGTACACAAACCAACATAACATTTTTATATATATAGATAATTGGTGACAAAAAAGGACGTTCCACTTAACGCTTATGGTTCTGTAAATAATTTCATACCAAACAAGAGTTTTATTAATATCTATTTGTTAATAAACCTTAGAAAACAGTATTATATTCTGGAGACATAAGATAAAAAAAATTTTTGAGTTAGAACACTGCTGCTTTTTGTCATGCCAATGCGGTGCGTTGCGATGCGGCACGTTTCGACCGAGCGTCAACGCTTTGCCGCGCGCCTTGGAAGGAACATTTTATTTGGACAATAGGTGTTACTCGCAGCTTTTTGAAGGTATTTTCTTTTTCTAATATAAATTTTATAATAGGTTTCCCTTCCACTTTCGGTAGCCTGTACTGGTACGCCTTTTTTGTTTTTTTTTTTCAATTATTCGGTACAGTAATTGGATTTCAATATTTATTTAACTGCATGCATTAAATGATGTACTATCAAACAGTGAACATTTCATTGTAACCGGTCAGTAGTTTTATGTGGTACATAAATAAACAGACAGAATTATTAAGATTTCATCATCATCATCACTTTCGTGAGGAGAAAATAGTATATTTTAATAATGTTAATACGAAAGTTCATAGTTCAGTTCACCGTTCACAGTACCCGGTTCATAGGTATAGTTTCTTTTATAAGAGCTCATATTTAGCATCCCTACTTATATTATAAATGCGAAATCAACTCTGTCTGTGTTACGCTTTCACGCCTAAACTACTGAACCGATTTAAATGAAATTTGGTAAAGAGAAAGTCTTAAGGCTTAAGAAAGGACATAGACTACTATTTAATTCAACAAAAGTGTTGTAAAGGGCTGAAATAGGGAACTACCGGGGTGGGGTGCGGGCCAGGTAACCTCCACGAGTGCCCGGCTGTTGTTCGTCCCTCTTGATGCGTTGCATCCGGGGGGAAGGGCAGCAGCTGGGACGGTGCACCCTGGGGTTCGGTCAGCAATTCTCCTAGGGGAATTGGTGGCCGTAACAAATAACCTGGCGAGAAGAGGTCCTTCGCGTGTCCCTCTGATCAGCAGAGGGCACAGCGAGGGACCAATAACGGGGACTTTTGGGCCGCGGATCGGGGGTCCAACGCCCAAGTTAGAAGTCCCGAGCTGAGGTGCGGCCCGTTTGTTCTGGGACGCACCCAGCGGAGAAAGAGGCCCAAGCCTCACGTGGCGAGCCCGGGAGGGCGCCCGCAGAGGTGGTCGCGGAAGCGCCGTGCGAACCCGTAACCACCTCCATAATGCGGAGAGGAGAACACCCCGGGGTTTTAGTGGGTAAACCCCGCCAGACCAGCTGGCGGGGGAGTCCCACATAACCACCCTGCCCCCCCCGGGGCGGGTGGTATGCCTAATGCATTTCCCCGGGAAAAAAAAAAAAAAAAAGGGAACTACCGGGGTTAAGCCATGGATCACTTGAAAATGGCACGCCATAATTAGACGTATTCTGTATTAAAAAAAAACAATAGTGTCATATTTACCTATGTAAATGACTATAACACTAAAATAGAAATTTCAAAAGTGCAAAACGAAATAGGGGACACCCGGGGTCGAACCAGGGACCACTCGATCTGCAGTCGAATGCTCTACCACTGAGCTATATCCCCGCTGAGAGAAGGGTCCAAATTCGTGAATAGTTGCCGCCTGTAATAAGGGGTAGGAGTTGCTTTAATTGCCAAAATTTACGGGTGCTTACATTTTTTCGGGTGTTCTATCCATTGATTCTGGCAAAGCTTGAATGTACCTTTGATTATATGTAAATAAAATCAAGTTGTGCCTTTGGAGTTAAGAGTAAATTAGCAAGGAAAATCGATGACCAAAAAAACCGACTACAAATTAATTCATAAAACCAAACCTACTCTACTACTGTTTAGCAAATTTATATGGGACAATCAATTTAGTACTGTTTTTCATTGAAAAAATAATCACGGAAATCGGTCGTGTAATCTCGTAGTAATCGAAGAACTTAATAAAAATAACTATGGAACTATGGAATGAAACGCGTCGCTAATGGAATGGCTGCTATTGAAAGTAACCTAGAGCTTTTTGGTTACCAATAAAATTTAGTTTATAGGTTGTCTAAGTGTATGTATATTGTTGTTAGTTTTTGTGGTAATAAAATATTTAAGACTGCGCGATGAAATTCTTTTTGAAGTTGGTTGACAATTCTGTACCTTGTAAAGGTGATAATATGCATCGGTCCCACCAGTGGGGTAGCAGCTTGATACTTAATATAATAGTTACGCTTTCACGCCTAAACTTCTAAACCGATTTAAATGAAATTTCGTACAGAGATAGTCAAAAGATTCAGAAAAGATATAGGTAACTCTTTAATGCGAAAAAAGCGTTGTAAAGGGTTGAAATAGGGTATGAAAGTTTGTATGGATATTTCGTCATTTTTAATTAGATATAAATGGATAAAGGCATTCAAAGTCATTACAAATTTATGGTAAGTAAAAATGTATGTAAGTGAGTGTGAAGATTGTGAAGATAAATGATTGTGAAGATAAATGCTTACATGTGAAATTAGAAATAAATTATACATATAAAAGGACCCCCCTTTTATTAAGGAGTTATATCTATATTTGTAGCGGTTGTAGCCTAGTGGGAGAACGTCCGCCTTCCAATCAGAAGGTCGTGAGTTCAAATCTCAATGCGGGCACGTACCAATGTGTTTCTGTAAAACATATGTACGTAATTATCACTCGCTTTTCGGTGAAGGAAAACATCGTCAGGAAACCCACATACCTACCCGAGAATTATTTCGGAGGTAGGTATGTTATCCACCAATCCGGACTGGGCCCCCGTGGTGGATTATGGCCTAACCCTCCTCACGAAAGTGAGGAGAGACCCGTGCCCAGCAGTGGGACGTTATGGGTTGATGATGATCTATATTTATAAAAATGTTATGTTGGTTTGTGTACGCTTCAAAAACTCAAAAAGTTCTGCACAGATCGAGCTGAAATTTTAGCATAATATATAATCCGCATCAAGGATTGTTTTATCTATTTTTTTCATCAGTGACATATCAGCGAATGTGCGAATGTGCCACAGCGAAGCGTGGCAGGGTACACCTAGTATATACATATATAGAGATATAATTTTTTGTCGTGGTGTTAGATGCCCTATTCCTCCGAAACGGCTCGATAGATTTTTAAGGTATTTTTTTAATTATATATGGTAGGTTAGGTTTTTAGCTATTTTTCATACTCCTAAGTGATAAGGGTGGCCCACCCCAAACATTTATTTTTTTAGCTTTAAATTTGTAGCAATAAAAATACATACAAACTTAAATTTTCAACTTTCTATCACCAACCCCGATTAATTTATAAACATAATTTAATTATTATATCCTACGCATGCACATTCGTTGACTTTTAGGCGGTACGGAGTTCGCAGGGATAGCTAGTATTAAATAATTAGTTAGTAGGAGATTGGTAATTTTTAATAATATGGCTTCCTTTATGCTGTTTACTATCCTGGTTTTAATTGAGATTTATTATATATTTAATTTAACTTACACAATCTCTCATTAAATAAGTAGTACCCACTAGATTACATTCTAATGAATCACTAATTCTACATTTTGTTTACTGTAGTCGTGTAGGTTTTCCTTCCCACTACCTAACACTACCTAATAAAATTGTTATAGAACTCTGTATATACGCTACGAATAAAAACGTCCTCAACAAAAGCGCAATATTTTCAGAGATTCAAGTAGAAATTCTCGTCGGTACTCCGTGGTATGGGTTTGAAATTTACAATAAAAGGGCACGTGAAAACTCACGGCTGCAGATTGCAAACCTTTTTGTACAAGCGGTAGCAAATATTTGTACCAGGCAATAGATATTTCACCGATTTGTACTAGTGCTTTCAAATTTTACCAACCTGAAGCCAAATAACTCTCTCCTCTTTCTCAAATTGCATAAAAGCCTCTAAGATCTCATCATTGAACCTAGCGCGATGCGAGAAGATTTAAGGGTCAAAATAAGTTTCAACCGCATTAGAACGTCACTCCTTTTCGGCAAAGAACAACATGTGGCATAGCGAATATAGACCCAGTGCCCAGTACACAAATCCTATATTTTATAAATCAACATACACCCGCTTGAATGTTATAGTTAAGCACTTTACGAACCATATTAAAATTTTATCTCTCACATAGGGTATACGCAGAGACAATCTATATACATAAAAATGTTATGTTGGTTTGTGTACGCTTCAAAAACTCAAAAAGTTCTGCACCGATCGAGCTGAAATTTTCGCATGATATATAATCCGCATCAAGAATGACTTTTTTCTTTTATTTTCACCAGTGACATATAAGCGAATGTGCAAATGTGCCACAGCGAAGCGCGGCAGGGCACAGCTAGTAGATTATAAATTGTTGTCTAACCAGATCCGTGATTACTCAGTTAACAGATGTTTGACACACCAGTGGGTAAAGTTCGCTGCCGTCCGCATTATCTTCCCGTATATTCCACCCTCGTGCTAACAATGGCCTCAGGTCTTTTATAATAGCGTTCCACAAACTAACAGTAGTACAGCTGCAAAGGTTACTGAGCACCCCTCGACATACAATTTACTCTACCCACGCAAAGTACTAAAAAATTGCTTAAAATAGTAAGTTTAATGTTTGGAAATGTTCAGCGAGTTTCGTTACTGACTGTTCCTATGTTGAACAAAGGCTGTCGAGTGCATCTCTCTGGACAACCCCTATATAAAGCCGTTTACATAAGTTTACGTCTGTCAAAAGTATGACTTTACTTTTGCTTATTGCACTTTGTAAAATTTGTACAAAATAATGTTCGGGGGGTAACAGCTACCATAACTTTTTGAACACAAAACTAGGAAACCAAATCGGCCTCCGTGGCGTAAGTGATTAGCCAACTGCGAATCGTAAAGTTGCGAGTTCGATTCCTGAACAGCTCCGAGTCTTGGTATTTGTAGGACCATGGTCCTTGTAGTCCCTCCCTAGATACAGGGAATCAAAGTAAGGGGTCAGGTTCTATGTATGTGATCGTGACGCGTTATCACTATCATTATCAAAAACCAAAAAAGGCCTCTATGGACAGACTCCGCACGGCCGAATGCACCAACACTCCATCAACGGCTGACAGCAGCTCGTTACTTTGCGATAGGAATCATTCAGAAGTTATAAAACAACACACCGTTGATAATCAGTTATAACCGTGTTATAACTTATAACAGTTATAATCGTGTTATAACTATAACTATTATATGGTACTATAACTATTATAACTGGTTGGTATCATTCAGCTGATGGTAAGCTTTACGCTTGGTATACTAATTACGATGCTTTTGGAAGTTTACTGAGTTCTAGTTTGAAGAGCACTGTTTCCAGTGAAATCATTTAAGCATTTGAAACTTTAGAGCCGATATCTCAGGGTGACGAGCGCAGTGCATTGCCGCGCAGGAATTTGCAAAGTTCTTGGTGGCACTGTAACTGTCATGGGTAGGCGTAGTGGTTACCATCAGGTCAGCGACTTGCTCGTCCTTGCACTAAGTCAAAAAAAATGGACACTTAAATGAGTACTTAGCTACATTTGGTTTTAAATTAAGTAAGTACACCAGTATTGTGTGTTTTCACTCTCGAATAACTAACAATCCACTCATACCTCTGAAAGTAAGATATTATTCCAACTTATTTACTATGATGACAAAAAAATACTTAGAATGTATATTCCCTCAACGAGATTTAATCAAAAGCTCCTCCTACCTAATGAAAAAAAAAACGAATTCAAACGCCGTAACTCCACAGTCAAATTAAACCGTCGTCGATTCCAACTAATTCACAGACTGTTCACCCCCTGGCAACCCTCCACCCCCTTTCACACCCCGTGAGTCTTAGCTCATTTCCGGTGCGCAGGCTGGCTGTATTAATTTTAAATTAACACGGATAACGCTGTCAGCTTAGAATCATACGTACGAGTATATAGCTTGTTTGCTTTATTTAGGGCATAGAACATGTGAGACGAGTTGAATTTAGAAAAATATCATTGATCTATTATACTAAAAAGTCTAGTACACATTCACGGGCATATTGAAATGAACATTCCGTAATATATTGACTGTGTTATATTGATATGTCATATAATAATTATATTCTTGGCTTGTAACGTAGGAGCATTGCTACGCGCGTAGGTGCGTCTAGCCCATCATGAGAGAACGTGTTCGTAGCAAGCCTTCGCTACAAGTATCGAAGGCTTGCTACGAACACGTTCTCTGATATGACATTCCACGTCTACGTATCATGTTATGTTCAGTAGCGTGATGTCTAGGAGTCACCCTGACCTTGATATGCGCGGGTACGCGGCTACGCGCGTAGCTGCGGTTTGGTCATCGTAAGGTATGCTCACAGCGTGCTACGAGCGGCTTTAGAACATTATAGCGACCGTAGCAACTCGCTGTTGCATATAATATATTGGCAAAGTTTGAAAAGCACGCTCACGGCTGTTTCGCTCATCGTGAAAAATACTCGTAGGCCTGCTACGAGTGCTAAATTGCTACATAGATGTACCACAACTTAAAATATTCAGCGGATTGATGTAAATAAGAATTTACACGAAAGTACACGGTAACATTCATGACTATGCCCGTGAGGTATGCTCAAAGACGTGGACCGAGGGCATAAATACTGAAATTCCATTTTTGATGGTTTAGTTCATTGTTAATTTTAATTTCGTTTATTCAGTAGCCTGCTGCGGACGGGTACAAGAGTGCCTACCTGCTTATATAGCTATGCACATAGCTGTACCTTGCTTTACTGTGAAGTCTATTGTAACAAGCTAATCATAATTCAAAGGCGAAGTTTGAATTTGAGATTTGTAGTCGTACGTAAGGTACAGACAGACCGAGTAGTAGCGCTTGCTTTGAAAGCAATCATCCATAGAAATGACAACTAATGTCAATTTCTAGATCCTAGATCCTATATTTAATTAATTATAAGATTTTTTGTCTCCGAGTCTCCGATAGATTTCACATAAAAATGTGACATTGATTTAATTATGAAAAAAATATCAAATAATACAAAATCAATCCAGGAAGTTTAATAAAATCTGTCAAATATTTGACAACACGAAACCCAAATAAAAGTTAAAATTATCAATTAAATAGTCTATGACTCCAGTAACGCCGCCTAACGATAGAAGCGGCAACGTCGCGGCACCGGAAGTAAGCGGAACGGCAACACCACCCCGGATCGATCATAGCTCACACACGCACGCAATCTCATGGCTATAGGCGACACACACACGCAAAGCTCCGAGGTGCAAAGCTTCGCGAAATCAAGAGTTTTATTAGGTTATCTCAGTTTTGATTGGAGAAGGAAAAAGCTCGACTAAAAGCTTATAAAATTTGTGAAAAAAATGAAGGAATCATACTTTTGCATTGTCTTTTTAAAACATCTTTTGTGGAATTAGTCTAAAGCATAGTAAACTGTATGCATTGTATATACTAGCAGCGCCCCGCGGTTTCACCCGCACTAACTACTGTCCGCAGGAACCGTACATTTTTACGGGATAAAAAGTATTCTATGTTCTATTTCAAAACCTCAAGTATCCGTATACTAAATTTTATCAAAATCAGTTGAACCGTTACGGCGTGAAGAGAAAACAAGCACACAAACTCTCGCGTTTGCAATATGAGTGAGTTGGTTCGGTTTATTAAAGCGCTCGGGAAAGCTCGTGCCTCGTATTTTAAAAAACATTTCAAATGGAAAACAGCTACCTTCAATTTCCATGCGGTGTCACCGACCTGCCGCCGGCTGCACTCGCTAAAAAGTACAAAAATGGTTCATACATTTTCATTTTTTTTTCACTTCTCGAGCAGTATCGACGATTGCTTTGTTGTCATAACACTTTTAATGTTTGCAAAATTAAAAGGACGTGCGCGGATAGCTGGTATTATTATAATAACTAACTGAAGCTCGCAACTACTTAACTCGGCAACTACTTAACTTAAATTTAAATTAACATTTTCGTTTACTCCCTGTAAATTTTATTGAGTTTTTACTGCGAGACAAACTTGCTACAAATCTAAAAACGGTCATTTATGATTAGGCATCGTATAAATGGCAGTTTCCACTTAAATTTTGGCATTTTTTTTAAAATCACAGGCAGACACTTCTATAGAATATGATGGTGATGCGATATTGAAGTGATCTATGATTTGACTTCATTCTAGCCTTCTGCATTACCGTAACATCTAACAACTTGGAGTGCAATAAAGAGTTCTTATCTCATCTTAGAAACATATATCAATGTCTACTATTTCAAATAGCTTAATAAAAACCGCGATCCGAACGGCAAATAATGTAATTTTATCTGAGATTCCGTGGATATCGTAATACGACGGGAAAAGCTTATGATAAGTTCCGAGTGGAAGCCGATCACGATACCAGCGGATACGAGTTAACGCGATCAGTTACTGCAAGACGATCGGACCCCGCGATCAGTCACTACAAAATATTTATATGTACTGGTTTTCATCGACGTTGGTATCGATTTTGACGACACAAGTTGACCTGAAACTTAATTGGACAGTTCTGCAGCTACTGACATCCCTCTCGTTTTCATAAAGTTGAAACTTGACAAGGTATTTACGTTGCGACTGTACATAATATGCATTTGTGAATACAGAAGTTGAAGACAATTACGTAGAACATTTTTAAATCTCCGAACGAATTGGCAATTTCCATCGATTTGATCCCATTTCCCCTGTCTGGAAGATTTGAATATTTGGATGCTTTTACCGTTTGCATAAAACTTTAAAAATCTCGTCTCATACATTTTTGTTTTGTATGGCTGACTCTGTTCGATTTGGGTATTTAGCGATGTAAATATTTGCAACGTTACATAATAATTACCATAGCTTTTCGGTGAAAGAAAACGTTATGAGAAAAACTACACATCCGAGGTTTATTTTGGAGGTATGTGATCCACCAATCCGAACGGGGCTTCCGTGATGGATTACAGCCTAATCCTCCTCGAGAGAGTGAAGTGAAACCCGTGTTTAGTAGCGGGCAGATATGGGAGTTGATAAGTATCATCTTTAAACACATCACATACCTACCAGCACGAGAGAAACCAAAACCAACAAAAAAAACACCCACGAATGACCTACCTAGCGATGATCGTAGCATGTAGATTGTAGGAGCGCTACGACAAAAAAAAAGAATACGATATCGATTTTGTTGAAACCTATCAAATAGTCACTCATTGTCAAACAATTTCAATGTATATATACATACGGGAGCGAAACAGAGACGACCCGCAGGGCGCGGAGAGTAAAATTAGCGAGTGTTTAGGATATCCGTGTGGAGGGCAGAAATTGGCGAACGGAATTGTCATCCGCACTTACTTTCCCGCCCTGGCCTCTCACATGCTAGGCATATCACAATCCGACAGACGAGTGAAAGGCCAAGTCGAGTTGTTATGATTCGATTAACCAAATAACTCGATAGTGTTCTCTACCTCAGCACACTTTGAGTCGTAGACGACTGAGTCGACTTTAATGAATTTGACAAAAATTCCCAGAAGTCCCGATTTTATCCCGATTTTTAGCCTTAAATTATACATCTCGCGTGGAACAGGTTCAGTCCCAATTTTTAAGGATTTTGAAATAACAAAATAACTCGAATTATTAATCATGTTTAATTTAACACTGATATAATTATTGTAATGATTTTTTTAGGCTATGGACAAAGTCGTGATAAAGTCGAAAATTCTGAATCTTTATCAATATCGACTTTGTTGACTCGGAAAGTTTATAATCGATAGTAGTTTTACAACGAATTCGAATTATTCGGTGGTGGAAATCACTCGGAATCGCCCGCCTTTAAGACAGACCCACTTTGTAAGCTAAACCTAGTTTTACAAGATTGTATTGTCATATTATTATAGGCTATCTATGTTATAGGTTAGTGGTTTTCTGAAGTGTACGTACAGTTATCACGAACACCATTTGGCCCAGGATGTAGTAGTGACGTAAATAGGCACAGAAAACATCGCGACAAACTCATTTGTCGAAAGGAAACGCTTGCGGGCTGCGGGATATTTCTGAACGCATGCACTCAGGTCGTCATTCAAAGAACAATGTATCCCCGTTTTCCACCTGCGGGAAATCCCCGAACGGAATATATTAATGTCTTTATTATTTAATACTTTATTGCACAGATTGCACTATAGTGACTTAACGAGCCTCGTGTACGACATGGAAATCCACACATAGCTTATGTCAACGGTGCAGAACTAGGTCTCCTAGGACCGTTGAATCGCAAAGCGCATAAGTGGTCGCTCGGCCACCAACATCTTTTCCAATGTATCAAGAGTTAGCTATCAAATAACGCCACAAAAGGTACTTTTATATTACCGAGAGAATTGAAATTCCGTGAAAAGCCTGTAAGCTAATAAATTATACAAAATTAACAAAAAGAACGTGATTTCTCTGTTCATGCCCAATCATTTTTCCTCGCGGAATGAATATTTTAACTCAGACAATAGACGAATTCTACAACGGATGGTAAAATTCAGTCGACCAGACAACACCTGAAAAACCATTGTGCCGAAATTCAGCGCACAATATGCCTAAGCCCGACCAATTATATGGACAATCATCAAGATAGCAAAGGCCGAGCTGTCGACTGATTCACAACAAAAAAATAAAGGCCACGGCACAATGGCCGCATGGACATTGTCCCGGCGGGCGGCCGGCGAGCTCGAATTAAAAAAATACAATATGCGCCCGTGACAAACATTCACCGAATCGGCTGAGTGCCAACTTCGGCACTCAAAACAGGCATTTAATGAAAACCTTTGAAGCGAAAGAAAAAAAAACATCGAAGCGTTCAATTTTGGCCAAACAGTCTGGCGTTGGATAAGCCGGTCGGTAACGGAGCATCACGCGCCACAAAGGCTCTTGATTATGGTGCCGTCACAGCGTCATTATCTCCCGCCCACCATGTTTATTTTTCTGAGATAAAGATTAGCCAGAGTGTTGTGCGATTGGCGGGGTAGTATGTGGGGGTGCAAGAGGCGTGTTTAGGCGTGTCCGGGGCTGGTCCGCCCCTGTGCGGTCCCGGGCACGGCAGACGATCGCGCCGCGTCCCCGCGTCTCATCGTCATGCGGACTCCGTGCTCACCCTAGCTATGCTCGACATAAAGAGCTCCGCCGACTACCTCAGTCGGTCCGGCACTTTTACCAACTTCTCTATGCTTTTCGCTGGTGAATATATTTTTTGTTTATTTACCGCGGTGTGTGCAGTGCCATCCGTGTTGTGGTTGTGGTGTGAACGGTCCGTAATTTAAGAGTGGTATAAATGTGTCGTAAGTATGGTGGAAGAACGTTCAGTGCCGTGTAGCCGAGATGTTCATTACCAGAGATAATTTGGCAAGATCTCCCTAATTATTTGCAGGTCGTATCCTATTATACAGGTGCAATCAGCTGATAGGTTGTTAAAAAGTTAGAGAGGAGACACGGTACAATAACCAGTAATGAGGCAAATTAAGGTCAATAAAGTCAGAGCAAAAGTCTAGTCACTAGTGTCACGTCAAAACTGGTCAGGTTACAAAGAGATGAAGTGTTCTATTACTGATTAGTAGAATAATCTTGATGTTAAAGCTAATGTGATAAGATTAATAAATCTGGAGTTACTCACTCAATGATACAGAATAAGCTCAATCTAATATAAATAAACCTCATTATGAAACAATTTATTATCCTTGTCTATCTTTTAAAAGTCGAGAAATCGATTCGGCGCCGGGAAATCTCAAAACGGTTGACATTATCCGTAAACGGAACAACGGAATATTGTCATACAATGCTATACAGCTCTGTAAGTAGTGCTTTGTTAATTATGAATCAATAAATCTCTATATATTTCAAAACCTCTATAAATCGTGTTCAAATCCCTCCATCGGTTTTAATTCTGGGCAAAACAAACTAAACAAAACGTTCAATTACCTTTAAATTAATTAACCGATTTTCCTTGTTATTACTTTTTAATTTAAGGACCATACTACACGGGCGATTCTTCCGCCGCGGGAATCTGCATGAGAAAGCTGCCGCTCACCGTCAAACTATACGGAATGCGGTTTATCGCTGTTTTTTGTTCATTAATCAACTTTGATCCGTCAGTTATCGCTGCTATTGCAGCTCTTATATTAATAGAAAATTATTAACACTTGATACGGGGTGAATGACACGGCGGTAGTTTGACGCTTGACGCGGCGGTCGAATTTTTCCCGCCTGTGAACCTCGACGGGAAACCGCGCAGTGTAGTATGCCGCATACAACTTTAATTCTAGTGCGGTTCAGGAGTGGATTCCCGTGCAGTATGACCCTTATTTAATTAATTAAATTATGGGCGACGAGGTACAGTTTTTAAACCTTCAATTCATAGCACGCGTTCAATATTTTTTGTAATAAAATAAAACTAGATTTTTTTTAAGCATAAGCTTAGTTACAAAAAAATAAAAAAAGAACTGCCTGTTATTTATAGCCCTCCGATTTGAGGCAAAGCGTCGGCAATCGCTCCAAAGTACTAGTTTAAGCTCTTTTTTTAAATGAATAAGCAAGGAAAACTATATCTTACCAACGTAGAAGTAAGGTTGCAATAAGCTGGAATTATAAAAATAAAAGGTAAAACCGTCATATTGATTAACGCGCCTAGAGATTTCAAGACAAAAGTGTAAAATTATGTCAAAGTCAAAATGTGTATGAAAAAATGCCATACATATACCTCGCTAGTCAGTCGTGAGACCATCACACCTCAAAGCCTATAAGCGGCAATTAGGGATTCATCAGGGATGATAGCACTTAGAAGGCGGCGTCGAGGTGTCATAAGGGGCTGAAAGCTGTTGAAGTGGGGTAGTCATCCCTTTTGTGCATTCGCTCAAACGTTCGAAGCATGGTACAGTTCGCTTTAAAAAAAACTGAACATGTTCCCACTCACATGAAATAGGAAGTTGATTCGTTGGGTTGAGTGAGATTTGGAAGGTATAGACATATTCAGCCTGGGGAAATGGGCAAGATGCGGTAATCGACTTATGCGGCCGTCTAATCATATAATAGCAACCGTTGTACTTTGTTGCGATTCGCCGCTTTGATTCTTGTTAGTTGACAGCGAAATCACGCGTGTAAATTTTCATCGTAAAAACCACCGTGGTGCAAATTTTCTTAAGATTTATCCGATTTTCTTCTTTAGCGGATGACACGAAAAATAACAGCAGCTGTGATTTGGTTCCAAGCTCTATCCGTGTATCAACGATTACACAAACAGGTAAGACCTTATTAAACTAAGTAAATAATTGATAATTTTTCTTAGGTATTTTTTAATTTAACTGGGGCATGATGGGGTGCCCCGCCTTGCCCTTCTTAAAATACCTACTTGTAAGTTGCTGATGTGACTTCATTTACTCAACTTGTTTCAGGATACTGAAGAGTTATAAAAGAAAAACAAATGGAGATGATTGATCTGCGGGGCTATGCAGCACGGTGCGGATCAGCTAGAGTTCGTTTCATTTTGACGTTTGATTGCCACGGGACTAGTCATTTCAATACGAATGACGAGTCCCGTGGCAATTAAACGTCAAAATGAAACGAACTCGAGCTGATCCGCACCGTGCCGCATAGCCCTGCTGATGAAAGTCTGAAAAACGCGCCGTGGATGCTGTACAAAAATGATTTAAAGAAACGAAAGACGTTGAAGAAACAGAAACAGAAAAGAAAATATATAAGAGAAATAAAGAAAAGTCACTAAACGCCTAAAGTAAAACAAAAATGTAATTGGTAAATTGATGTATACGCCATCTTGTTCCCTAGAGGTGGCCCATGTTACCCCACATACGGGCATGTTGGGGATATGGGAGTTATCTGCTTTTGTAATTTATTATTCAATTATTTTATTTAACACTGGTTCTTTAATCAATATGAAAAACCGATCACCAAAGCAATTACTAAATATTTTGAAAGTATTTTAGCGGCAGTTTTATTACACTTCAAATTTTAAGTACCCCCCCCCCCCCCCTTATACTCATAGTTTACACTTTCGTCGCTGCTGATATACTTAACTTGTATATTAATATTTGTGAAATTTAAAGCAGTTGCCAGCCATTCTATGTGCGTACAGGTGTCCCAGATTAACAATAGGCCTATTGTCAATACGAGTGAAATCTACCCTGACTAAAACTTTCAAGCATTGTGATTTATTAGTAATTTCAGGTAATTGTTAAAACGATCGCACACAAATTTAACTTCTTATTAAAGGTGTGGATCAATTACTTTTTTTGTGGCTTTAAGTAAAGCTCATGCTCAAAGCTCATACAATGATCTGGCAAGTTTTACTTTTATTTAGCTTTTTCTTCAAGATTCTAAAGTGCTATTCGCAGCACTATGATTAGATACATTTAAGGTACATTTTCGACGACAAAAACAATCATGTCTTTAAATAAATTCCAGTAAGTAAGTAGTTTTATTCATAGAATATGAATTAAATTTATTTTAAGCTTTGCTAAGAGATGCCAAACTGAAAACATGTGAAAGTAATAGTAATATACAGGGCTTGTTACACTTTAGTAAATGTTAAGGCGGTATTGGCTTTCATTTCTTATTTTCGAGAAATAAGAAAGAAACTTCAAAAATTGAAGTTTGACACGCACGACCTTGCATAACCGACATATTTTTGCTCCACGAAATGCTACCCTATGCGGTACAGTATTGGCATAATAGTCGACTGCGGTAACAAACGTACTCGTCTCGCATTATAATGGTCATTTTGCTTTAATGAAATAAGGTTTTAACCGGGGCTTTTTCCCCCTCCTTTTTTATGACATTAAATGTCATCACAAGATTGTGATTATGACATAGATTTCGACTTTAAGTAAAAATTTTGCTTTCATTTAAAAAAAAAAAAATTAAAGTAACTGGCCAGATTTCCATCGTACTACTGTTTTTTGGTATTAATACCCCATCAAGAACATATCACGTAACAAAACGGATACTATAAAATATACGGTCACTATAAATCTTGTTAGTTAACTAAATACGTAACAGGTTACGCTTATGAAGAAATGGTTCGATAGTGCCATGAATATGTACTGAATAAATTAACCGACTTGGTTGTTCATTTATACGGTAAAATAATTGTTTTACGAGACATGCCTTTTATTAATTTATAAATAGGTTCGCATTTGACCACTATTTGACCTGATGTTAAGTGACAATGCACTCTACGATGATAAAAAAAAGAATAAATGCCATAAATGAATGTATGCCTGCCTGTACTTATTTAAGTTAATGCATATTAATTTTAAAAACGTGTGGATTTGCGTGTTTATCTGCGGTATCGTAGGTTGTAAATGACAAAAAAATATGAATTCTAAAATAGCTTTGTAATCACATAAGAATTAGAACTAGAATGGAATGGCGGTACATTTTAAAACATATTACAGGGCGGTTGAAAATGGCCTACATGGCTGCGAGAAAAGCATGATACGGCCTTTGTTCGACTTTGCAGGGGCACTGCCGTGCCCCCAGATATTTTTTTTTTATAGGGGCTAATAAGTATTATTTAATATATTTTTTAATTAACTATAAAATTTTACGGGTCGCGTTTTTTACGGAGCCGTCATTGTTAAGCTTTTCCCCTGTTGCCGGCTTACCGTCAAGTTCTGGGACATCCCATATATTATGTTCATGCACTGGCCGTGAATCTATTCATGTTTAATTAGGCAGCAAATTTGGTTCGCACAATTTGTATTTCAGTAAAGTATCCACCGATTTACTGAATCGTGACGTTGACTAGACTGTTGACTACCTGACTGACTGGGATTTAAGGTTATACTTGACACTGGCAAAAATATTTTTTGTGCTAAACATGGATTTTTTGTATAATATTACTAGCTGTACCCTGCCACGCTTCGCTGTGGCTCATTCCCACATTCTCTGATATGACACTGATGAAAAAAATAGATAAAAACAATCCTTGATGCGGATTATATATCATGCTAAAATTTCAACTCGATCGGTGCAGAACTTTTTGAGTTTTTGAAGCGTACACAAACCATCATAACATTTATATATAAATATATAAATGTTATGATGGTATATTGGTATTGGTTGAATTGGTATTGGTATATATTTAGATTTATACATCGTAACCTAAACATAAAATAAAAATAACACAGTCAGTGAAGTCATTTTTTCCGTTGAGATATCTTATATTAGCTACTTCGATTTTATTTTTATTTTTATATAATAATATATTAGATTAAATGAGTATTCAAATATAATAGTATTGCTTACATCTAAAATATCCGAAACTGTTTGTTTTTATTTTAAATTTTATTTCAGGTTTTTTTTTTATTTATATGCGAATGTACTTATTACTGAAATAAAATAAGGATTTTTATGGAGCAGAATACGTTATCGTAGTGTGTGATTTGATTTTAAAATATGATTCGTTTGAGTTTATGCTGCTTATTTGTTTTTATTTTTTATTTTAAGTGACGATTATTCGCTTAAAATAATGCAACATTTTCTTTCCAGATGCATCATACAAAAGCTCATGGTCAACACACGCGGCGTCACAGGGTTCACAAGGTATGTTTAATTAATTAATTAGCAGTACCCCGCGGTTTCATCCGACTAATTCTAGTTTTTCCGTAAGAACTCTGCGTTTCCCAGATTAAAAACACCCCGTGTCACTTGGGAATAGTGAACTGAAGATCACGAACTAACAAAAGTGGCAAGAAATTTAAAATCGCGAGTTCATAAGATTATCCCATAAAAAAAAAACTCCCATATTTTAATTATTTTTTTTGGGTTTTTTTTTAATTTTTCATTTCATACAAACCTTGTCTTGACGATTACTAACATATAGAAAACCGCTAAATCGGTGGAGCCGTTCTCGAGTAATGATATTTGCTACATGCGACTGTTTCTTTTTATTTAAATAGGTAGATGATGACGTTAAGCATTTTTAATTAAATAGATAGACTGCTGTTACGCGCTATGTAGTCAGCGGTGCTATTATTTAAGAACGGTTCAATAGACAAAATACAAAAAAAAAAGAAGATAGAAGACCCACCGCGCTTAGCCTGGGTGCCCCACTTTAGCGGCGTGGGGTAACATCTTTAATTTATTTATTCTCATACCTTTGATCGTCATTGCAGTTTCCCGATATGCCCACCCGAAATCTTTAAGCTAAATACCTAGGTATAGGTTTTAAACTATATAAATAATCTGGTGCCGGAGCAGCATAGCAACGATGTCAAGATAAAAAACAAACAAAGTCAGATTCTGAGCTACCTTACGGTAAATGTTACTTAATGTACTTAAATTGTTTACGTGCTGCTAAATAAAATAATAGACAACTTTTTAAAAAAAATATAATTATATTCCAGTGTCTTATTGGAATTCCAGACGAATTTTTTACAAAATCTCCTAATGGTAGACTTTTTGCCCTTTACTGCCTTATTATAATTATAGACTGTGTGGTATATAATAGAATTAAGGTCCAAGGCCTTCTTTTGATGATCACGCAATATCGCGCGTCGACGCATGTTACGAGTACAATCAGCACGCGCGTGGACGCTCTATCGATCTGAGCGTAAGTCAGAAGAACAATTTCGTATTATATAAGACACAGTTTTACAGTTTGAAGTAAAACTTCTTTACGCACGCTTGACTTGGGGAGTCAGCTGGTGAATGCGTTACGAAAAAAGTGACCGGGCGAGGCGAATGGAAGTTGAGAGGTAAATAACAGTTAAATAATAAAATAATAAATAATTGATAAGGGATTAGGGGTAAGGGGATAAGAGGGTGAGGGGGGAGGGGAAGGTGAGGGGATGAAGGGATGGGGTGGGGGGATGAGGGGATGAGGGGATAAATGATAAATCATAAATAATAAACATACAAAAAAATTATAATAAATTTAACATGATATTAAAATATTATTACACATCGATAAAATAAAAATAAAATAGAGCTAAAGAAGTTTTACTTCAGTCGTGTTGTCTAAACTCACACTCTTTTTTTTTACGGTCACTAGTCTAAAGCTGCTGACCCCAAAGTAGAATTCTCTGTATCTAAGGAATCAGCGACTACGAGGATCACGGCCCCACAAACACCCAGACTCAGAACCAATACCCGTGGTTCACTAAAATTACAGCGCTCACGCTTCGCAGTCAGTCCATCGCCGCCTTACCCCACGGTGGCCTTCTATCATGTACGTACGCAATATTTTTATATTATTCTACCCCACCCACATACATACCCAAGGCAATTTCTACACGCACTATGACGTCATATCATTTCACGCGCGAAAATCAAAACAATGGTGCTCTAAAATGCTGCACGCGACGCTCGGTCGACCGTGATGACGCGCGCCGCACACGCGCCGCTGCCGACCTAACAATACGAACTTAATTCTTTGATTGACACTTACAATATTTCGATAAGTGATGCAATATTTTGATGATTATCGCTTTACGGCGCGACGGAACGCGACAGCGCCATTATGTTGCACGCTTCGCTCGACGCTTCCTATTGTATACGGAATACGCTCTCGAGATCGTTATTAAAATTAAAGCTGCTATTTGTAAAATCTAAATTTGTTAATTTAACTTCATTGAATATTATTAAAAATCTAATAACGTTAAATATTTTTCGGGATTATTATGTTTGACAGCGTGTGAGATTTATTGTTTTATTTGTGGTAATTTTATAACTGGCTTCCATTTATCAGTTATCAGCATTATATGAGGAAAATATACCATAATTATAATATAGTATGCGAGGTGTTTCCCCTCGGAATCCCCATTTTCCCGCATAACTCTTTATTTTTCTGGTAAGAAAAATCTATGGTACCTACCATTTTTTTCATTAGAATGACCCCAGTTTGCAAAGTTTAGTAGTGATTCGACGGTTAGGAGTGAACGAAATGTGAGTTGCAATATTGACTCATAGGTCAAACTCATGAAATCGTCTGGGTGTTTGTAGGGCCATGGTCCTCGCGACCTTATTTTCTAGATACAGAGAATCCTAGTTAGTGTTCAGGATCTAAGCGAATCATCGTGATGCGCTATTTATTATTTTATTTATTAAAAATACGAGTGAAATACATAATTATAATAAAATATACTACTCGAACTGAATAGTAACGATAAAAAATATACCTGATGATGTTTATTAAAATGTAACATTGATTTTATTGATATCGCTATTCCCCGGGGAGTGCGAGGGGGCATCGCGTCGGCCCGTGACGATTTCTGCCCCTGGACAATCGTTACGAGCGATTTAACCAACGCTCCCTTGGGCTCGATTATCGACGCCATTATTCTTAAGTCGCTCGATAATTATTATAAATATGAAGAGATTTCGTACATACTACATAAATTAATTACTAAATACTAGTTTTCTTCTCATATACTCTCTCAAATTCAAGCATTATGACCCATGACAAAATAGCAACACTTTTTTTCTGAGTGCGTCTATATACGCTCTGTCATAATTACAAAACTTATTTTTACCAAGTTTTCTGACGTATTGCTTATTATGTAGACATTTTTTGGAACTAGCCTGCTTTACCTATTAGATGATGTAACCCAATATTATTATATGATAACACAAGGGCTTTATCAAATAAGTTCAGATTTTGACCATCATTATTTTGACAACCCATAGTGTTATAGAATAGCGCAGCAAAGATCTGCATTAAAAAGTAATTAAAAACCCCCAATCCTACCATGACGAGTAAACCGTGACCAAGTCGCGAGACATTTTATCGAGCGTGGCCACGATTACGACCCGCGACCCCTGCTCGGCCACCCTAACTACAAATGAACTTTAAATAACTAACCCGTGGCATCTATAAACTAAACGTTATTTATTAACTCTGCTTTCCAAGGTGCCACTGCCGTGATTTAGTTCGTTAACTTCATGTTTGCCCGTTTGTGTGAACGTTTTACATTAATTTTAATTAGTATGCGTCACGACATTTTAGGCGCCTCAATTTGGCTGTTTATTTTTGTGTAACATTAACACAACCTCAAGTGTGCAATCTTCAGCGAGACCTCTGCGTATGTTTTCCTTAAAACATACTTCTATTAAAGTTTTATAAGCTTGTAGCAAGCTCGCTAATAACTCGATGTTATTTCAAACGTTAAACCTAAATTTGATTTGGAATCAGCTTCTACAAATCTTAATCTAAAAGACGATATCAGAAAAGCTTTTTCAATGGCTTTATCTTGCTTAGAAATAAACCAATATTTTGAAACGAGCAAGAGCATGCTACAATGAGACGACGACGCGGCGGCGGCGGAGAAAATTGGCTGAAAGTGGCTTTTGTCGTGATTCTCCTTACTCCTCGCACTCACAGTACTCTAATGGGACTGAAAGGGATAGGAGATGAGTGAAAAACCGCTTCAGGCGTCAGGAGGGAAGCAGTAAGCACCCTATTGTTTTGCGCGTCGTGATGTGAAAACTGGAATACAGTCAGCACAAAACGACAGAACGTCGTACAGCCATACCTTATAAGGATAAGATATAAAGTTGCTTGGCAGCTTTACAGCAAGCAGTACTGTGGCAAAGTTAGACAGAGATGATTGTAATTTCTAAATATCTATAGAGTTGCAGGGGCGGTGGAAATTATTGTGTTATTGGGAGCTTTACTGTCTGCCCGGACAATTTCGCCCTTTCTTTTCAGATATTCATTTTCATGGATTTGCTAATAAGATTTGCATTTTGCTTTAGTTACGGTCAATGTTTCTCGGCGATGGATACTTTGTTGTTCAGTATTTTGATCAATTTGTTTTCGTGAGCTGTTGTAGGATTACCAAATATAACCAGACATGCTTCTTAACGGTGGTTTAGAGACAGCTGTTGAATTGCTAATTGATTAGACTAATTGTTTTTATTTAATAAGTACTTCATTATTATTTTTTTTTATGATGTTGCAGTTTAATAGAATTTGTAAAGTATAACTACCTATTATCTAAGGAAAAACGGATCGTAGGCGCTTACAAAACTAGGCTTTTGATATTTATTGATGTAAAAATCAAACGGTACAGTGATGTAAGCCACAGCTAGTATTGAATAAAAACAGATGGGAAAGGCATCTGCAGAACTTTTAAAATAACCTGAAATGTAAGTTCACACCGCAAAAGAGTTACCACAAAGGTACCACTTATGCCAATGAGACATTTAGGGTAGCCAATAGCAGCTACGACCACTCCGAACGCTCAGCCGCTCGAGCAGTTGCAAGACTTGCTTTTCTCAACTTCTCGCCAGACTCTCATCTGCCGCGTATTTTATTGTCGTTCGCTGTGCAGTTGAAGCCGACTGCAAAACCGGTCCTTTTTATGTTGTTCCACGATCAGCAGTACGACTACGACCGGCCCCAGTACAATCAAAACGCCCCCAATTGTCTAACATCCAAAAATCTCATAAACAGCTATTTAAACTTAACCGCAGGGGTGGCGACGACAACGTAGATATCTCATTTCTCCACATCAAAGCACTCTCGTTTGTCGCGTGCGTTCAAAATTAGGCCAGCCAGGCTGGAAGTAATGCTTTGTGTTCAAAGGGTAGTGCATTCAAATCAAGTGACCAATCATTAGTTGGTGTATGGAATATTAAAAATACAAACTGTAACATAAAAAGCTGAATCTTTTTCCAAATATCAAAAATGTAATTTTTTTTTGAGTGATGGTAGTGCCATAATGGTGGTTGTTGAGGGATAATGCACTTTACATTGAGTTCGAAACTAATGATTTAATTAAATGAATTTTATGCGTATTTTCATCGCTCAATGCTTTCGACAAACAAAGGAATAAAATCACTAACAGTGCAGTGCAGTAACAGTTTCGGCGTGAAAAAGAACCAAACACAAATTCAGACACACACACACTCACACATTTCGCATTTATATTATGATCGTCAGCCTGAGGTAGGTATATTAATATGTTTGTTTACCTAGCTACATTTCTGTACTACCAGGTGCGTTAAGACTGCACAGGTTTAGATGAAATTTCGTATATATGTATACATACTAAACGTCCTAAATAACACATGAATACATTCTATCGCCGTCTATTCGAGTGAAACTTCAGAGCGCAGCGTACAGCATAGATTGGCTATCCTTTTTAATTAGATTTCTGAACAATGCGCTGCATTGACCGACTTTCGTTCTAAAGAAAGTTTTCCAGCTATTTTCATTCGCTGTCATTCCGCTGCCAGTTCCTAGTTTCGAAACGCGGCTTTGTTTCAATTGTTTCATAGTTTCAGACCTCAGCCCGAGTTGTTGTTTAGCGTATATGATCGTGTTCTAGGTTGCGAGCCGGAACACTGAGCAGATAGATATTCTATAGATCAGTATCAAAATTATTCATCCAATATGGCATCTGACCGAAGTCAGCTAACTTTCTTGACTGCCCACTTGGGGACAATGTGAATATATAATTATTTTAAGTTTTAAGGATTTGATTTGCGCACATGCGTAGAAAACGGTGCTAAAATAATTATTAATTCAATACCCGTGTTTCGCCGCAAAAGCCACCGAGCCACAGCGCGGATTAAAAACGCGCGGAAAAAGAACGCGCGATTAAATTTCGCAGTGCGGTTAGGGCCTTATGGTAAGGTTGATCGTCTTTCTTTATCGTAAGCTCCCTCGAGCTCCACACAATATAACGGTTCGAACTATACGATGTTTGTTTGATCACGTCGATCACACACTATCGACTCGGGCTCGGGTATCCACCACGGTAATGCAATCTTCGATGTAAAAGCACTATCGCTCACGACAGGGAAATATTGTGGACGAACTTTCGTACCGTTAGACTAATTCTGTGATTTTTCCAAGATGCTTACAACATTCGTTGAATATCTTTAATCTCACTGATCCTATCCGATCCTATCATATCCTACTTAATATTATAAATGTGAAAGTTTGTTAGAATGTATGTTGATGTTTGTTCCTCTTTCACGCAAAAACTACTTAACGGATTCGAATGAAATTTGGAACATAGATAGTTTATAGCCAGGACTGAGTAATAAGGTACTTTTTATTCCGATAGTATGTTCCCGTGGGACAAAATGGGAACTACGCGGATGAAACCGCAGGCTGCAGCTAGTATCAAAGTATAAATTTGACGATTCCCGACGTTTTGATCAAGTTACATTGATCTTGGACACAAGAAGACGTTAGCCCCATTTACCCGACTACAGCGAGCCAAAAAGAGGGTTATGATTTTTGTTTGATGTATACTGTGTCTGCGGTCTTCAGTTGATATTTACACATTTTGTGGAGTTTTCACAATTGTTTCACTGTTTTTGGTTGGAGCTACGCACCAGTGCTTTGGGGGTATTTTTCAGTAAGGAACGAATGAATGAACGGTAAAACTGAATGTTAAGTTTTGACCGAACTATGTTGAACATATTCTAAAACACGCTCAAGGTTTCATAATGTTCAGCGGGGCTATGCAGCACGGTGCGGATCAGCTCGAGTTTGTTTCATTTTGACGTTTGATTGCCACGGGACTCGTCATTTTAATACAAATGACGAGTACCGTGGCAGAGCCTTTTAACCTTGTCTTTAAATGTCCAAATTGAAGTTAAAACTGCTATTTATACAGTGCCTTATCATAAATGAACGGTTTTTAGCATTCTTGTCTGTCTGTCTGAAAGTTCAAGTTTTTTAATAAGTAGAAATATAACAAGAAAAGGTTCTTCATCGTCCCATCGAGGCGCCGCGCCGGGTCCTTTGAGCTCTCATTTGTACTTCGTAACAGTTAGGCGTACCTTTGAGCTTACCACTCCACTCGCGCCACACACCGTGTGTTAGGCAGTTAGCACGAAAAACAGACTTCCACGCTTTAAGTAGCGAGCTTTGTCACAAGTATGCTCTTTTCGTACCTACAAATGATAATTGTAGGCTAGTAAGTACCGAATGTATGAAATTTGCATGCTTTTGAGGTTTAGAATGTATAATTTCAGTCTGATTTTGGTTACTGGTGAAAATAGTAACTAACTGAGTGACTGAGTCGAGTGAGTAAGGCGCTGAGACCGATTTTGACTATTTCAATCAAATATAATATTGTTCAGTTATATAAAATATTAAAATTTAAAATGAATTATAGAGGTCGACAAACTCTATTGAGAATTTTATCTATGCATTTATAATCAACTAGCTGCGCTCCGCGGTTTCACCCGCATTTAAGGGCCTTGGGTAATATTTTTACAAACATTAAATGTCATATTTATTTATATCTAATCAAAAGCCTAAAAAATAAGATTCAAGCTTCTAGCTTCAATTATGACAAAACTTCCATACATACTTTCATCACCTATTTCAATACGTTACAAGCCTTTTTTCGCATTAAAAATTAGCCTGTACCAAATTTCATTTAAATCGGTTCCGTAGTTTAGGCGTGAAAGCGTAACAGACAGACAGACAGAGCTACTTCCGCATTTATAATATAAGTAGGGAAGTAGGGATGGTGATGGCGATTATGTTTTGCCTATTAGCATCTTATCTCATCTCCCAAGTTTTATCAGACCACACAGAACTAATTTTTAGCAAAGAGTATAAAAACAACTTCAAAATCATTGAAAAAGTTAAAGTTCACCGACGTCACTATCGCCTCCCCTAAAAGGCTCAAGAAAGCGTGAAACATGACATCAAAAATACACCGAAATCAAAGCGCTTCCACAGTGTTGCTCTATCACTAACTATCCATGAAATCTTATTGAGAGCTTCAAAGAGAATCTAATCCTCTATTGTCACCACTTCGACCAAAATATTATCTTAGTTCTACATAAATAAAGAACATTTTTGTATGATAAAAATATGAAATCCTCTACTGTCACCCTTTCAGACAGAAATGTATCTTGACTGTCTACGTATAAAGTGTAGTTTTGTCTAATAATTCAGTACATCGCTGGGGGCTTCGAGTCCCCAAAAAGAACAAATGGCTAATATTTTCATCGAATGGATTTAGAATTCTGGCAAGGCTGTTAATTATAAAACAATTTGGTAAAAACAATTTTGTTGGTAGGGGGTGAAGACTATTGACAATTGATAGAGCGAAGCAAAGTTTCCAAATTGACTTCAACAGATCGGAGTTTGGTTCTATGTTATTATCCTACTATAGTTCTGGAATAGTTGGCACAATCTCCGTGAAATTTGGTAAATAGTCAATTATTAATCAAATCCCTTTTGGCTGTACGTCCATTATTGTATGTACAGGGGAGCATTGCCTACATAAGAATAGCAGAAAAGGTATTTTTTTCTGAATGCAGCTTATGTTTTGAGTTGGGCCTACATTTACTTACCAAACATCTTTATAGGTACAGTGTTTCATTACTTTTAAACAGACTGCATAAAGAGGAATAACGATAAGTATATAATAGACATTGGAGCTACCATTATTGTAATTAAGAATTATTATAAACATAGACACAATTATGCAAAAGCGTGGGGTTTATTTCACTACACAGTGCGCTAGTTTGGCTAGGACGAACATTTAGCTTAAATAAATAATGGACAACACCGCCGCCAACATTTTAGTATCGCTGTGGAACATCCAAAACCACTTGTAAACTATTTTACCTTGTGAAATAAGGGATCCCACTTGTCCGCATGAAACTGCACTTGTCCTTAGCACTACTATTTCCTTAAGTACAGAAACTTCATTAAAAAAAAAGGTACAAACAAGCGGCCGCACTCGCGATGCGTAAAATGTTACCACACTTACCGATCGATGGACAATCAATGACATCGATCGACGTAAATCGATCGATATAGTAGCGTTGACTGATCGACGGATGCCAGTTTCAATGGTTCAATGTTTGATGCCAAAACAATTGATCGAAGATGAATTGATCGTCGGTCTATATTATGTACCTATACCATGGTCAATCGATAAATTGGTCGACGACGAATCGTAAAAATTTAAGTATCGAGCAGATCGATTTCATGTAATAGTAACATTAGTAGGTAACTATCGATCGATTAGTATGGGAACACCCGGAGTAGTGATAATATCTGCTCCTGGAGTAACTGCATAGAATTTTAACGTAATTTTTATTTTTTGTTATAGGCTATGGCACAAACACGCTATCGGCGATGTCCAAGTCAACACTGGACGCGCACACACATCTGCGCCAACCAGGTAAGTCCGTTATTAATAAAATTAAAGGTCCGTTATTAATCAACATTATCCAGTCGTGGTGTTGCGTCGCGTCGCATCGCGGCGTGTTTTCGCATTATTTGGTCGCTTAACAGGACATGGCGTGAATTATTCACCCGCGTGTCTTCACTTGATTTCAATTTTGAATAATAACTCAAAAGTCAAATCAGTTATTTCATAAATATAGAACTTTTACAAGTCAAACACTTAAGTCTCACCATCATCATCAACCCATATCGTCCCTCTGCTGAGCACGGGTCTCTAGTCACATTCGTGAAGAGGGTTAGGGCATTATCCACCACGGGGGCCCGGTTCGGATCGGTGGATAACATACCTACCTCCAAAATAATTCTCGAGTAGGTATGTCGGTTATCTCTCGATTTTTTCCTTCACCGAAAAGCGAGTGACAAATAAATCCCAGTGCAGGCACGCACCAATGTGTTTCTATAAAACATACGTACGTAAGTCGTCCCATACATAGAGAAAAATAAATCAAATACGAGTATGATCTACTAAACTAATGATTTACCTATTTATGGTTTGAGTTTGAAAAAGTAAATTTCCCTTTCAAGTGGTTATTCATGCCTGAATCTCGCATAGGAAAAGGAAACTCCATTAATTCCACCAGTGCTTCGGCAATACGCCCGTCTGAGAAGATAGCCCCAAGAAACTCTACGAGGATGTCAAATTTTAAATTTTCTTCATATTAATTTTATGCTACATAAGGTACAATATAAAAATAATCTATTCTATGTTAATTACAACGTTACAACATCATATTATTATTTACAAGCGCCTATAAGCTGTCTCAAAACAACAATTTCACAAAATAAATAAATAAAAACAAACACAAGTTGTAGTAATGAACACCTCTTATGAGTAACCAGACTGGACCTGTCCCTCGAAGCAGCACGTTCACGAGTATGACTTGTGCACCAGCCATCACCCCCCTCACCATATTTGAGGGAGGCGAGCAACCTGTTACACAGAGCCTCCTCAAACAAAGACATTTTAGTGAACGTGACCATAAACTCTAGTTTCTTGGTAACAGACTTGGATTGTACGTTAAAACTAAGTTACTAAGAGTCACTTCACAAAGCACTTTTTGCATAGTTCATGTTGGTACCAGGCTTCTAAATTACATCATTCTTATAAATTTACGTTGATTATTACTATCATGAAAAGTGGTCAATTGGGGCATAATATTTTTCGGGTCGTACTATAAGTTTTCAGATATGTATTGCCAAGCCACTGTAAGGATATTGAAATCCTGATATGGTCCCCGGTGAGTATCGCGGAATTGAATATTATATAATTAGCACAAATACCGATTAGATATCCGTGGCTTTACCCCACAACATAATGTCATATGACATAATGCTGTTAAAGTAACTGAAATAGAACTGTCCAATTTTTCCTGCAGCAAAAACTGCAGAGCTCAATCTTCCGGCTATGGACGATATGTGAGGACCCCACTGCAATGTCGAATCTAAATAAATACCCAAGAATTAAGTTGACTGCACGAGGTCAAAAGGCTCGCTTTTCAATAAAATACTAAAAGGCAATAATACGAAAATACCCTCTGACCTTAGGCAACAAGAATTTTACACATTTGGCCGGAGCCGCGGCGGAAGTCGCAGAAGAGGCCAAGCGGCGCAAATACGTAAAGCTATCTAGTGACTACATATTTGTGCCGCTTGGCTTCGAAACTTTTAGCCATGGGGTCACTCATTTTCGAACAGAGCATAGTAATTGCTATTTAACGTGGAATGCAGCCAGTGGTCTCGGCACCATGCCTGATGGACAGCCTTCTGTTCGATTTTTAAGTTTTAATTTTATTTTTTAAAGTTTGTTTTTTTAATTCTGTAAACATAAGATTGGTTTTTAGAATTTAACAAATAATTATTATTGGTAGTAAACCAGTTACGAACAAAACAAAGTGATTCTATAGGAGTTCCGTTTTTTCCCCTTTTGGGGTAAGGAACCCAAAAAAAAGAAAATAAATTGGATAAGTTTCAAATAACGTTGAGTTACATCTGATTCTATATAACTTAACTTAATTTCAAATGGCAACTATAAATAGGTCTATAGGTCTTAAAATTACACTCTAGAGCATCATAAATTCATCATACTAATATTATAAATGTGAATGTATTTTTTTTTTTGTTTTTGTTTATTACTCAATCACATAACAACGGCGGAACAGAGTTGGATAAAATTTTACACACAGAATTATGAAGTTTATTACCTAGATAAACGCATAAAATATGATACTTTTAATCTTGTAAATATTAAGATAAAGCCGCGGGGCGCAGCTATTATTATTAAAATATATTCACAATTATAATATTAAGTAGGATTATACTATGTACAAATAATAAAGTTAAATTTTTCTTTTCTATTCTATTAGATATATTTATTTTATTTAGATAATTATTACACAACCATTACCATTTATTACAAGTGTACAATAATGCATTTTCTATTCTATTCTATTCTATAATTCTAATTTCTATAAGTATAGAAAAGGAAAGACCTCTATAGGTTCTTATGAGAATTAAACCAATAACAATAAGCAGACACTAACCAATAATAACTTACAAAGAAGAGTTATCTTTTCCTTGAAGTCCGCGTCTTCTTCGTGGAGAGTAGAGGTTCCCCCGCGTGACATTCAACGCATTCACAATTTCAGAGATTATGAAATTATGCAGACGTTAAATACCACGCAGGGGAACTAGTCTGCGTTCAGATGCCGGTTCTCGTCCTTGCCGCAGTGGGAGCCGTTCAAAGCAGAACCACCCCTCTTATGTTATCTACCGTGTCGTAACCTCTAGAGGGAGATCATGTATCAACAATAGCAATAGGTAAGTTACAATTTTTGCTTCATGATCATCATCATCATCATCAGCCAATAATGGCTCAGTGCTGAGCACGAGTCTCCCTTTTGTCAGTAGAGTTAGGCTATAATCTTCTACGAGGGGCCGTTCTGGATTGGTGGATAACATACCTACCTCCAAAATGATACTCGGTTAGGTATGTGGGTTTCCTCACGGTGTTTCCTTTTACCAAAAATCGAGTGATAATTACGTACATATGTTTTACAAGAAACACATTGGTATGTGCCCGCACTGGGATTTGAACTCGTGACCCTTTCCTTTAGAAGGCGGACGTTCTTTACTAGGTTACCATCACTATGCCGCTAAACTTTACTCATAATGAAATACCATACGAGTATGATGCCTAATTAGAAATTAACGTTTATAGATTTTTTGTCTAATTTTTTGCAATAAATGATTTGAGATTTAAGATTTAAGATTTGAGAGAGTTTTGAGTCCATTTCTTATTCTTCTTTAATTTTTACCATCGTATTGATGGTTGTAGATTTTTACTCTTCTTATATTTATATCTGGGCTTTGGATTTCTCATTAAAAAGCGGTCGAACGAAATCCTACACATACTTAGTTACGAGAGAACTTACTTAGTTACAAACCTCCTCGACTAATCAATTAAGCATCTCCACGGTAACCATGAGGATCTAACGTCACGATCATCTTAGTTCGTAATCAAGAGTTCCATCGTTATCATCGCATTAGATTAACCCCTCGCTTAGCCCGTAGACGTGACTGCAATACCTAATGTGCACTAATGGACTATCACTTGCGAATGGAATAGTGAGCGCCACTTGAATCCTTACCCCGTGAAAACATTACGACGAGAGTTGTAGAAAATCAAGATCAATTCTCGACTAATTTGGAATTGGAGAATGCTTTACTTCAAAAACACTATCCTACACTCAATCATCTCCAAGATTTTTCTCTATGACAGAGCCAGATTGGTACTATCATGGCGTATATCGAACCATGCCGGTTTGCGCGATTGGCGAGACACAAATGCATACAATGCATAAGCTGTCATATCCGACACAACACGTCTTCTCGATGCCGCGCCGTTCGAATAGAGAACCATTTTTATCTGTGAAAACAATTACTGGGATGCGCGTCGTATGCAATCGGATGTAGTCACGTCGGAGAATGATTGAAAATCGCTATCGCTATCGCTATCGCTTGATGTAGTCTATAAGCGTGTTCGGAGAGCGATGTTCCGGTCTGTTGAGATGTCGAACACAATTCCAGGCCTTCGTAGCTTTCCAATTAGGCATTTAACGTCGTAAAAGGATGTCTTCTCATAAGCTGGTTGAAGTATTCATTAAGATATTAATAACGTTTCAATGTTATCAAAATCGGGGTTAAAATTTTGAAGTAATAAAAACAAATTTTTACAGTATTTTAGGAACGTTGCTGACTGGTAGCGGTTTGTTAGTCTAGAGTAGGCTTTATTGTAACTTCTAAACCAAAACTTTGTAGAACAAAAAGCCAAAATAAAAAGCCTCTTAGTGCCTCCTCATCTCTGCTTTGCGCTAACTGCATTCAAGTTTTCCCTGTGAACGCAGTCAAATTAACTGAGATAAACACAGAAACCCACAACAAAAATCAAAGGATTTATTGTTTGCAAATCAAACACAAAAGAAGTTCACGCGACTGAAAAGAAAATGTTTATTCGCAATATCGTCGAGGATACAAATAAGCTATATGTACCCTGACTAACTGACCGTGGCCACAAACAGAGAGTGTTTGGCCACCCTCAGGTGCCATCGCCTTTATACTTCGTTAGATAGGACGCTTTTTGTAGTCTTTATCAAATGTTGATAACAAATAGAACGAGATGCGTAGGTAGCTTCGGTAGGTAGCTGATGTTGTTATACCTACTTTATAAGGGGAATTTTGCCAACTTTCTATATAGCTTTTGGCATGGGGATTCATTGACTAGCATTTTGCCGAAATCAAATATTAGGTCACGTTTAGAATCACCTACTTTGTGACCATTTACCCCTCAACCATTCTCAGAACAGTTGTAAAGATCAATTTTAATGTACTGACGAAATTATTGCATGGTTGGCTCTATCGTTTTTTTAGGAGTTAGCCACGAGAATCTTCCCACATTTTAATAAACGTTACCATAAAATGCGTCGCCGTTTCTTAAGAAAATATTTGCTCGGAGTGTTTGCGCTCGTGTCCCCCGCGTGGCGTGACATGCGACACTGTCCTGTAGGGTGCCACAGGAAAGGTCCGATTCTTTGACAACTGTGACTAACGCACTGTAAACTAGGTGCGCGACATACGTGACGCGATGCCATGCGACACAATAAGAGCTTTGAGCATTGCCATACAACGTGGCAATATTGCCTGCATTTTACGAACGTTGCCTACTGAATCGGTAAATCCGATAGACAGGCAGACGAATTCTTTATCGATTACCAGATTGTAAACAAATTCTCATACTTTGACCAACCCGATTATCAGCTCTAAGTTTGTTCACAAATAGAACACTTTCAAGTAGGCATTTCTATTTGTTTTGTCACATACTTATAAATCAGTTTAATACAAAACATTGTATGACAACATTGAATGTGTGCCTCACGCGACGGCAACATAGCATTCCGTGTAGTATACGAAATCAAGGCGCCTTCGTACAACGCCTTGAATATTTCAGCCGGTAACACAGCTTAGAACCTTAGTATATTATGGATAGTAGGTAAGCTTTTTTGTTTAGTGAAGGAAATTTTTGAATACTGGCAGCGACAAGGTTCAAAAGCGGCAACATATTTATGTGCTTGGTTTGGTAGTGCCGTGCTTAGCATGGCCTCGGGACATGCAATACTTTCGACTTGAATAAATCTGATTGGGAAAATTTCTGAAAGTAAGATCAGTAACTAAACAAGGTAATGCAGGCTTTTTAAATATGGGATTAGGTCAGTGTAAGATTTTAAATTTTTGGAGCGCCTTTCTTCTGTTAGTTTTTATTCACATCAATCTACGGCATTAGTACAGATTAACTGATATGGAATTAATTTAAATTTCATTAACAACAAATGAGGTTTTTGTGTATATTAAATAATCTCCTAGACAAGCTTTTAGAATATGTATCGGTTGGTACTGCAATCTGATTAAAATGTGCAGATTTATGACCTTAACAAAACAACTAATTTTATAAATCTTTGTCGAATCTTTAGAAATCTAGCTTAATGTGGAAAAGTGCAACTGAAACAATAAAAAAACTACTTAATTGTGAGAGTTGGAAACAGAGCACATACAAAAATCAACGATAGTCAGGTCGGTTTATTTTGTAGTTTGAATCTGGTTGTCTCAAATCATGTCTTAATAATCACTACTATCAGTTCCTTTGACATCAGTACAACACAAACTATGATAAACTCTGTCTTTTACAAGATAAGGCAGTCTTTTAACTTTAAACCCAATCACAGAGATTAAAAATAAAAAATATAATTTTATAGGGACATCTTCACCGCTACAAAGCCACACTAAATTCCTTTAGCTGGGGCTCAGCCCCCACTACAACAGATAGATCTTCCGATACAATTACCGACCAATAATCATACGTCTTAACAAATAGAAATGTCAAAATATATGTGCGGAAAGAGCTTTATTGGATCCCAGGTTGGGGGCCGGTTGCAATCAAATGGCTTATATTGTGGGGATCACGTGGGTGCCGCATGAAAGAAATAATAATTGAGAACTGCGAGTGCTGTTTTACTTCTCTACTAGTTTTTTTTGGCCAGTTTTTATATTCAGCCAGTAGCATGAACAGCTTTTCGTTCCAACTTCCCGGGCAGAGAGAGAGGAGAGAAAAGTAGAACGAATGAGATGTCATGGCCCATGCCGTCTCATTCTTTTTATTTTATTTTATGACATCAAATTCTAGGTTAAATTTTTTCGCCACTTTTAAACTTAATCGCATAATTTTTCTGATGTAAAACATTGCATGTCCGTCGACAGATTTTACATCGGCCGTCGATAGTGGGACCACACCCTAGCTACCGACGAGGGTAGCCAGTAATGCACCGAGATCGATTAATTATCCCTTTTGTTATTATTTTATGGGCTTACTGGTATTCTTTTTATAGTATTCACATGAATTCTTTAGTTACGACTGTTTACGGCTGTTTTATGTGTCTTATAGAATGTTTTTTGACGTCTCGTTCAGTCAGCCTATTTTATATAGAAATTTAACTCCATCTGAGTTTAGCATCGGATTCTGCGACTTTACGTACCGCCCAAGATGGTGGAATCAATATTCATGCTTATGTATTACATTCCATATATTATACAATTCTTCGTCCACTTAAACATGAAACACCGTAAAGGCTTCCGAACTCAGTTAATTCAGTTTGAAGAGTTATAAATGTAGACTGTGACTGTTTCACTCTCCTTATAACATATTCTTCTAAATATTATAACCTTTCAATCAAACGCCAAAAAAATGCCTCTGAATCGATTGCCCGCGTGTCTGTGCCGGCGCGGCGTCATAATTGGAATACAAATTCGCTCTTTGCCGCCGGCCGCACGTAGGGCAGTGATTTGGCCTTTGTGCCTCACACATTAACTCGTTCGAGCCTCTAGCTATACCCCACATTTATACCAGCTAACTCACCAAATCACACCTTATTCTATAGACACAAAACGTACTATTCATTGACACGACGCCTCACACACAATTTTCGATTCTCACCTAAAGCTGTAAGAACCAAATCGCCGTTCCCTTCGAACGAAACTCTTGGCGCTATCGTCGAGCGATACTACACTCTATTTGTTAATAAATAGGTTGTACTTTCGAAGTGGTGTGTGCTTTTTACTGTCGGCAAAAGATTAGTGCTGGTAATGGTTCGTAATTACAGTAGAAAAGGCTAACATCGTAAGGTTCATTTGGCGGGCACCAATCAGTGGTGATGCGGAGGGTTCTGTACATCTGAGCGTTCTTTGATTCATTTAGAGCCAAACAACTTGAGGACTCTTAGCCACCTCTTGCTTTAGTTTTGTTGATTAACACGTACGAGTGATAGCGGGCAAAGGTACCAGTTTAATGAATAGCTGCATTTGCTGAATTGGAATACAAAGCTACCTCTGGCTATCCATCCATAGTAATCACAGTACTATCAACTCCAGCTTCCACTGCGATCTGTTGCCATCCTCGCAATGCCAACTATATTTTAATTTATACAGAGTAGCAGAGCAAGTCATTCACTTGATAGTAAGCGCCACGAGACCCATAAAAGTTAAAGTGGCACCAAGTACTTTGCAATGCAAAATCTTTTGCAGCGCTGCACTGCGCTCGTTCCTCTAAGATATAATTAGGTCCAGTAATTTCTATAGAAATTGTAGAGTCCTTTAAACTGGAATATAGAAATGTTGGCATACTACAGTCTACTCTTGCTGAAGAGTCATACTTCCTGTTATAGTGCCTGTAGGGCATAGCTATAATATAGAGATTAGTGTCCAACTTGGACCAGTCACTTTATTAAGGTTATAAGATATATTTTCTGCGGCATATTTGTTGAGTTTCATGGCTACCCCCGGTGGCCCCTACAGTACCCCCTGTTTGCCAGTGCGTCGGTCCATCGCCTCGCCACTCTCGGTCAACAAAACATACCGTTGGCAAACATAACATCTTCTCTATGAAATTTATTGTCTAGGGGACGCGGGAGTCAAAGGTCGGGAGCGTTGTTTTACTTTATTTTATTATCAAAAGAAAAGCAACGGCTCGGTACAATACGAGTACATGTCTAATAGTAAAAAAAAACTTCGAAAAACTTCGATTAAATTATGGTAGTTCCAGAACCAAACCAAAGTAGTTTCAAAAAGCGGTGGTAGCCTAGTGGGAGAACGTCCGCCTTCCAATCAGAAGGTCGTGAGTTCAAATCCCAGTGCAGGCACGTACCAATGTGTTTCTGTAAACATATGTACGTAATTATCACTCGCTTTTCGGTGAAGGAAAACATTGTGAGGAAACCCACATACCTACCCGAGAATTATTTCGGAGGTAGGTATGTTATCCACCAATCCGGACTGGGCCCCCGTGGTGGAATATGGCCTAACCCTCCTCACGAAAGTGCGGAGAGACCCGTCCCAGCAGTGGGACGTTATGGGTTGATGATGTGTGATGTGAGTTCCAAAACAGTCGTACTGGACGGCACCAGATGTGAGGCCTCTTTATCGAATCCACGTATCAGGTTATCGTGGATTGTCAGCAGCTGTTTGCAAGTGCAAAAATTATCTTACAATTTCCTCTAAAAGATTATTGAATTATCTTTAAAATGACAGATTTGCTCAATCTTAATTTGCCAAAGCTCGTCTGTCTCCAATAAAAATAAAAACATTTTTAACGTCTGATGAAAAGCAAATAAATATTATCGGTTCCCCTAGGTCAATTACTCGAATCAGACAGTTGAATCATACGATTCGAATCAAATCAAACGTCAGAACACAAAAACAATCAGCCATAACTTTAGGCAGGGACGTACGCAAGTATGGACGGGGGCGATACCAATCTAGAGAAAGAAAAGCAACGAAAACTCGATCGTATATCGAAATAGATTTTCGGGATATTGCAATGTCTTTGTTACGTGAAAAGGTACACTTCCATACTTTGTCATGTGACAACTAATAAATAAGAAAATTGCGTTATTGCCAAAATTATTATTATATAAATATGACATTGTCGCACTTTTAGTATTTTTGGGTCTATTTAACTGATAGATGTATTGGTTTTCGACAAGGTCTTTACTCTGGGCCAGCGGCATAAACCAAATAAGACAGGACCAGCGTAGTGGAGTAGCAACCTAATACATTTTAAGGGTCTCTGTTATGATGACTCTAATTTATAATAGAATACTGATAGCATGGTTCATAGAAATTGCTTTTTAGCATTAAATCCTCCTTTTACTTTTAAAGAATGTGCAAAAGTATAAATATCTTAATAATAATTTGATAATGCCCCATTTTGTAATCCTGAGTCCTGCCGCCGTGCGTAAAACAGAAGCTATGTCGACTCGGCCGTCCCACCAATTTCTCTCCAAATCGAAATCGTAATCACTTTTACTGTATTTCACTGTTCACGAGTCGGAACTCGATTTTGGACCCTACAGGTGACTGCTGCGCCGAGTCACCGGAATCGACGTATGTCGCAGTTGTTTGGTTAACACGTTCACTGCTGAGAAAATAACTGTTGTGTTTTTCACAACTTGCCACGAGTACGGCAAAACACAACTGTTGTGTTTCGCCTTTTACGTTACGGCTGCGCGGCGAAACACGGACGTGTGTGTTTAACGCGGCGCTACTCCAATGCGGCAAACACAGATGTTGTGGTTGACTCCTATATTGCTGTGAACTGCTGTGAATTAACATTCGAGACTGATAATGAATATTTTTTTATAGATATATGAGATTCAATCTTGATTTTTATACTACATCCAATTTTAGGATCCAGAAAAGCCGAACCTGCTCCATTTTTATCTTTGAACCCGTCGGTGATGATTTTATACTAATCTCCATATTCTTGTTCAATAAAGTGCATACAAATAGATCTTAGGTTGTGACAGCTGTAAGAACGGCAGGTGTTAAATCATATAGAATGAAATCCCATCACTACCTGGCGCAGTATCGGTTGTTTTCATTGAATTTTGTATCTCCTGTATAGTTGTTTCAGATTCTAACTGAATATTTATGAACCAAAACTGTGGTTGAGGTAAGAAAGAAAGAAGAAAGAAAAAACATTTATTCTGACACAACTGCACACAACAGCGAACAACGTACTTATTTAGAGACAAGACAAGAAAATGAAAACACACGATGAACATAATAGTGTACGCAGATAGCCGGCGCGCAGTGATGTCAGACAAGGCCTGAGCTCAGCATAATGCTGTGGTCAAACCACTACGCTGATTTTCAGCTCTTGCCTTTGGTGACACACGGACTTAAGAAAGACTTCAAAAAATGTCCTATATATAACATATAGGTGGACATGTATAATCCGGTGTCAAATCATTCGGTAGTCTTTCTGCCTTATTTTTATCTACGCAGCAATTAGTCTCATTTGACCTTTCACCAATCTCATTTTGCTCCACATCTCTGACGACGAACTTGCGTTGTCACGAGCCACGACCTTGACCAAAGCTTACTCGCTCGCACTTGGCTTATTTCATCGTGCGTCTCCTGCGCGTGCACGTGCGGGGGTGCCAAGCATCAGTTGCTCGTATTGTATAGTACAATTACAGTTTGTAATTATCCCCAAAAATATTACCAACATACCTACCCGAGAATTGTTTCGGAGGTAGGTATGTTATACACCAACCCGGAGCGGGCCCCTGTGGTGGATTATGGCCTAACCCTCCTCATGAAACCGTGGGGAGACCCGTGCTCAGCAGTGGGACGATATGGGTTGATGATGATAAATAAAATAGGCGAATCGGTCTAAGCAAAACACTGACCTAAACTGAAGTGTATATTGATCAAAATAGAACAGTGTAATTTCTAAAGAACTCTTCAAATCGCTATTTTAAAACTGCATTCGAATGAAAACAAACATAGCAAATATTTCTCTGTATTTTCCAAGTGGAAGCCGATCACCCTATCTGCGGATACGGTATGCCACTCTTGTCAACTCTGTGGCACCGCCATTCGTGGCGACGAACTGATCGGGCGATCTCTCACTACGAACCCCAGTTTAGATCTCGTTAGGATTTTGAGCGCAGTGTACGTCCGGCCAGTAACTCTATAATAACGGTACATGCTACAGGGACCCTAGTAGCGGATGTATCATACCAGTTACTATTTGGGTCAACCCGAGTGCAATTACAAACCGCAATAGCCGTAGCTGCTCTATCTCACGCGTATTTCACCTTTATTGGTGTGAAAAGTATTCATAAACTAATTGACAAAACCATTGAACCACTTAGGATGTGCTTCAGGCCTTTGGATGGTCAAACAGCTGTTATGATCACAAAACCAGCTTACTTAGTGACTTTCTTCCAGCGGCGCTACTACCCTTTGCGGCCCTCCTCAACGAGCTCTCTCCATTTTTCCCTCTCTTTTGCCTCCCGTCTTCATGATGTTGTCTTGCCTTTCTCTTCAAGATATCCTCTACACAATTTCTCCAGCTTTTCCGGGATCGTCATATGAGTCGTTTTGTTTTGCGGGGTCCAATCCGAGATGGTTTTGACGGCTTTATTGACTTCCATACTCACCAGGTGTCCAGCCTACCTGAGTCTTTATCTTGCAGTGCCCAGTGCCAAACCAGCTAACTGTAGAAAATGGGAATAAGTGTCTGATGAGGGGATACATGGTGAACCTTGGTGGCAGAGCATTATAGTGTCCGCCTAGCTAGCAAAGAAAGATTATCTCTTTCAATATGTTTGAGCAAGACGCCTTTAGAAGTAGTACCTTTCTACGCATATGTTGTATATTTTATTTGACTGAGTGACGAGACGAGCAAGTCTTGCACCTGATGATAAGCGCTACGCCGGCCCTTTACAGTCACAGGACCACCCAGAACACGGCATTGCATAATCCTGTGCGGCACGGCACTGCGCTGGTCACCCTGAGACATCGGCTCCAAAGTCTCATATGCCCCGTAATTTCGCTGGAAACAATCCCCTTCATTGTTTGCACAATATTGCTTGGCGGGTGAATATCTGGCAAATGTGTGGTGGTACTTCCCCGGGCGGTCTCTTGCAGAAGAGGCCTCCCAGTACCTTCGACCATAGGTGTGACAATGGTCAGCGCAAACAAATGCCGGTGGCATTGCATCTGAAATTACCATGTAATCTCAATTGTGCCCATCCCCTTACAATTTCCCTAAAACAATAGACATTAAAGTAGGCTACTTCGTCAAAATATAAACTTGCTATCATCAATTCCGCATATCAATGACTTCGCCGCTCGATTCTGCTCCACTCGCTCGTCATCAATCATAATCATGCCGATTACATCGCCAACCCCTACCAACCCTCTTTTTAACCACCCTCGATTTAACAGCCATTACGAGCTTTCGACTAGAACTTGTCTTTTCGTAAGTCAGCAATGAGTTGCAACTAAACGCTATCTTTCATCTTTTGACTGTAATTTGACAGCTTTAATGTGAAACACTTTGTTTGGTGATGGCGTTAAACACTTAACCGTGCCTTTAGATGTTCCAACGCAGGCGAAATAACCAGTGTTCCAACTAGAAAGGTGCAAACAACGAGAGGCCATGGCAGGATGATGCAATGAATGCATCGTTAAGAAATCCAGCTCAGACCCAATGTTAAAGTTTTTGCAATATCGGTACAAAGGACGGCTTATTTTATTACGCCTTGATTTTTCACCGACATCCGCTTAAGGACTGGATCCAGTTAAGGTTGAAAATGGTAGCAACCTAAATTGAGTTGCTAATAAGCCATTTTCAACCTAAACTATATCCAATTTAGGTTGAAAATGGCAGCAACATAAAAAATAAGACGTCACGGTACGATTATGCGACGCGGCTTAGTTTAGGTCCTCATCTGAATCGCTATAAGACGTCATGGTAAGCCTCCTGCTTTGAAGAGAATACAATCATTTGCAACCTCCGCCGTGATGTTGATATTATATTTTGTATTCTATGTATACAAGGCAAAATGAGCCTTAAGACTAGGCATCAATAAACACGTTGTTTTATACTTTCCAGTAAATTTTCCAGTCAACACGAGCTTACTGATATACACAGTTACAAGTACTACGGTTAGGATAGTAACAATTAATAGGTATAGCCACGTGACAGCTCGGTCTGCAGCATAATTCCGATGCGATCGACTTAATTGAGTGGAAATTGTCAATTACGGCTCATCATCAAGTTGTGGCAAATGGCCTCTGCACCATAATTACAACACAATGTAAAGACTACATAGGATTTATTAGGCAATGGTTACAGAATGGCTTCCGACTAACAAAATATCGACTTCAATCAAATTTGCACCAATTATAATACTATAGATGCGAAGGCATCTTTTTTAGCCTTAGAATCCGCATAATCAGCGTAAGTGTTCGAGTCAAATTTCAACCTCGTAAGCATGTGCCTAAAGAAATCACCAAACAAAAAGCAACACCTTCAAACACCCAGTTATCCGCCCATAGCAAACATTATACGAGCAGGAAAACCCGCTACAAATAACATTCCACACGAAAACCGTCACTTTCGCCGCTGAAACCTGAGGAATCCGATGAAAAAGTCGAGAACTCAATTTAGATACGAATTACCCGTCAGTGGGGGTGGGTAGTGGGGAGGCTATTATCAGGCCGGTTATGTAATGGAAATACATATTTTTGCTTTTTTGTATTCGTGCCGGGTTCCTTGTAAGACGTGTTATTACCAATCTTGATCTAGGTGCGCCGCGTTTTAAGAAGAGGAAAAAACGGCGGAATAAGCTCATTTATACGCTTGTTAGTCGGAGTTAAAATATTCAAGAATTATATAAATTGTGTTGTTTAGCGATACTTTTTAGACCGGGCGCAAGTGTTCACATTCAAAGCCAAGGGACGGAGAGAAGACAGCTTCAAGTTGAAGTTTTTGTAGTGGTAGTACTCTTCTGCAAGAGACCACTGAAGACCACACCTTTGCTGAATATTCGTCTGCAGTAGTATGAAAACAATACTGTGTTCTGGTTTGAAGGGCAGTTTCCAGCGAAATTACTGGGCGTATGAGACGAGCGCAGAATGAGCGTAGTGCAATGCCGCGAAAAATTATGCAATGTAAAGTTTTGAATAGCACTGGAACTGTTACAGGCAGGCGTAGCGATTTTCATCAGGTTAGACGTATTGCTTATCTCGTTACTTATTAAATAAAATATATAAAAAATATAATGACTATAGCCTTCCAGACCCGCCGGGCATGGTCCTCTTATGGCTAGCACCGGCCCCTCAACTGATTTTAAACGGCCAGTATTTTAATGACCGAATCCGATTTTATTTCACATATTCACAAAAGTGTAAAAGCTCTCTCATTTTTGTCCGGAAGGAATCCGGGCTTTTAGAGCTTCGTCTCTTGGTCTCTTCTCGGAGAGCCTCAAATTAAAGGCCTTGTTAAATCTAAATGAGTAAGTAGTTTCTACTAACATTAATGTTGTTATGATTTGGCCTTCTCATTACTAATTTGTTGAGTGGAAGGATTCTATTTTCTGGATAAACAACTCAACGCTTGCTCAACAACTCAAACCCAAGCTGTTCACCTTAAACCGGCGCCTACTAAAAAGAAGTATAATGCCATCAGAACATAATATTGCAAAATATCGTGAGCACTCCATCGTACGTTATCCTGAAACATCAGTATTTAAGTCTTTCTCGCCCTTATTACTCGCAAGTGGCCGTGGCCCTCGTGAATCAGAAATAATGACGGTACTAAATGCTATTAATAAGCAGGGGTCGAGAATTAGTCACAATCTCCCCGCTTTATAGTCCGGGAACTAACACAAGTGTCATTAACAATTAATACTTTATTATAATGTTACAAAAAGCGCGAACTGTCGCTAGGGGGTGCCTTTGTTTCAATTTGAATGTGCCCCGAATTATGGCAGTAATTTGCATGGACTTCGAACGTATTTAGTTATGGGGTGATTTTTTTATGGATAACTTTTTAGAAGTACTTGTCCCGTCGTCCAGTGGCAAAGTCTGTTAACTATTTTCTTTATATGTCTATACTAAGCTGCAGAAAAACACTCGATACAATTATTATTTGAGTCTACAAATGTCTATTAGAGACAGCTAGTATCCCCTGCTCCTTATAGTTGTCTATAAGAATGATTGCAACAACACCTGTAACCCTATTCCAATATAGTTTCGCCCATTCTTCGAGTATTTTAGTGACTAACTGATCCTAAATTAGTCTAGCAAAAAACGTGAATTAATAACGCTCGTCTCAAACTGTATTTAATTATTATAAAATCCTGACACTATCTCTAGACACTAGTCTACATACTCATGTAGACTAGTGTCTACATTCTTTGCTCCCACCACCGCCTTTCAATATACTGACGTACATATAATCTACTTTATTATTCTCTATCATGACTACTTCCGGGGCGTAGTTGGCAATGAATCGACTACAAAACGTGAAGGTTTGCGAGTTCGATTCCAACGCAAGGCAATTATCTAGTTGAACCCCAGATAGGCATGTTAACTGAGTGCATATTCGTGGGACCACACCTTTAGTAGTTCCTGATTCCCTAGAAATCTACATGCAACCATAACCACGGGTCAGAATCTATGTATGTGTACGCGGCGCGCTATTTTATTTTTATGCCGGAATCTATCCGAATCAGGCTCTAAGCACTCCTCAACATAAAACTTGCTATCACCCAGAATTCTCAGGCAGGCCCGTTAGCCGCTGGCAGTCACTATCTATGCAAATCCTGGAGGTCCCCACTCCTCATTACGGCTACTTGAAATGCAATCTATGCAGTACATCTGGGTTTTTTCCTTCGGTGTTGTTGGCCTGTCGCTATGCCAACACTATCTGTGGCGTCCCGGTGATCTAGTGCGGTAGGTGGACGAGTTTGAGGGATTACAGTGCTTCTATAAAGTTGTGTAAGGACCTTTAGAAAATGCACTGCCTTCCTTTCTGGGATACGGGATCTCTAATCCATTCAGGTATCCTTTTTTTTTTAAACTTAATAGCGTAGAATGGGGCCGCTGCCGGCACACCTCGATAGGGGTTTAGTGACAGAACTCCTTCTTTAAAGTGGTCGCTAGTCAGGCTGACACTATACTGCCCTCCAACCAAGGTTAATAATTATGTTTTCCTTCATCGTAAGCTCATGCTCATTTTTGGCGGTTGCGAACTTACGCCCTGCGGCGAGCAAGCCGACGACGGAACCAACTGAGCAATTATCGCCTCAAACAGCTGATCGTGTGAATAGCCAAGGTAGATAAAGTGTCTGTGTGTCTTTCGTGACTTAGGTCCCGTGCTTATGTGTACAATATGTATGTATGTGTTATGTGAACTTGTGTGTATAAACATACACACAAGTTCACATGGTTTTTGTTACATATCGTTGTACACAAACGTGTACAATAGCCAACGATATGTAACAAAAACCACAGCCAAACTGACTTTATGCGGATAGTAATAGCCGATGAATCAACGAATGAAATGATCAGGATACGTCCAGATTCTCCACTAGATTACAGTCTGCGGTGCCGCAGACCGCAGATCGGTTTGCGCGGCGTTTACACGATTGAGTTGATACGAAACGTGTAATGAGAAGGAAGTCATGAGTACTTCGATGCTTCGTGCTTCGAAGCACGAGTAACAGCTGATATAAAAACAGTGTGTACTTTCTTAGTAAGGCTGGTTGCACAACATCAGATTTAACAATTTAATTATCCGATTATTTGTAAGGTGCGTCGACAGAACTACGAACTTGAATAATTTCCAACAGATTTATAGAAATGCAATCTATGCATCTATGATTTGCAGAATAGAATTGATAGAATAGAAAACTCTTTATTGTACACCAAAAGACAAATAAAAACAATACAGAAAATTTACCATAGGTAAGATAGGTAGGTAGATTTATCTGAACAGTTAAACTGAAGCTTGCATGAAATCTTCTGAAAATTAAGAAGCTTAACTCAATTCCCTTGTTTCAGATCCATACCAAATGTTTGGACCGACCAGCAGTCGTCTAGCAAATTCAGGTAAGCTTAGAATGAACGAGTGAGTGAATTAATGAATCCAACGATGATAACTCATAATAAAAAGAAAGAAGATTAAAAGCAACAGCCCTCATCTTATTCGCGCCTAGTAATACAGCGTACACAAAAGTAAGTGAATCAGAAAACTTTCCATGGTTTTTATTATTATTTTCAGTATGGTCCACAAGATATTATGGGCCATCCCATATGCGATATGGGTCATGTTGTTTTGGGGTTTTCTTATTTCCTACTTAAGTTATGTCATGGCTTGTAAGCTTTGTGAACGAATATCTTTTACTTTATTCAACGATGCCTACATTAAAAAAAAACTACGGGAAAACCTAACAAACCTATAATAAAAAAAAGCTATTTTCATAATAATGAAAATAGCTCTCCGGTACCTACCGTATCGTAACAAATAATCGCAAAGAATTAAAAAGTCAAATTACGGTCACACGGACCCACACATAACTAGGGTGACCAAATTGGCTCCACAGACTGTCAGGTGACCCCTGAGAAAGTACAGAAAGTAGGGTGACCACTACACGCGAAATACCGATAAGGGACCAGTCACTGGCTTGTTGGACATTTGCCCTTCGTCGCCTGGCGGACTCCACAATGGAGTGCGAGTCGGAATATCTGATTGTCTGCGGGGATTTGTGAAGGTGAAAACGAAACCCTCATCCAGAAGGGCGATAATGTGCTTTCAGACGATCAATAAAATGTTCAGTCAACCGTATAGAAAGTTTCAAAAACGTCCATATATTAAAAGGCTTTCATAGTTATTAAAAATGTCGACATACAAGTACACTTTAAAGGATAGTATTTAATAAATGATCAGTTAGTATTAATTGTCTGCTAGTGTATATTATTATACTAATAAATAAATAATATTTAGATTGATTAAAACGTGATAAAAACAATATTATTATATTTTATTTTTATTATATTATTTAAATAAAAATGCGCTCCATTACACCATTAAACAAGTACTAATTTTAAATAAAAACATGATTTAAAAAAACAGTCTAGATGGTGCTCAAGAGTTCTTAGAACATTCACTATATATTCCAAACAAGTAGGTCTTACAAGAACCTCCAAAATGAATTTCCAGGTTCAAAACCCTAAATAGCAAACTAGAAACGGATCACTTCCAAAATCAATCACAGCACGACATCGAAAACACGTAGGGCTGTCACAACTGCCGCCATAAAGCGAGTCACACGCGACCCGATCTCACCCCGCAAGTGCCGCCGCGTCGCGCCGTGTGGGAACAGCTTTACGTCACGGCACCTTTATCTGTCTGATCGGCCCTCGAAATGGTAATAGGTTAAGCACTAAAGTGGCACGCAATTCAACGCACCTGCTTTTTGGAAATAAACTGGTTTACTGCATTGTTGTGACTGCGTGAGGGTTAATAAGTCAAATGCTAGTTTAATTGGTAATGCTAAAGTAACATTAAGTAAATTGCACGATAATTGACGTATTACTACATGTTCGAAATGGTGATGCCCTAAAAATATTTTTCTATGTTTCGTTATACTGAGCTGCGAGGTTTCACGATTATTACGATATTGTCAGAGTTATTATAAATACCTATCTCAATTGTAGATCTCCTCAAGATACATAAAGGCTATAAGAAACACAATAAGAAATCGTGAACCAACAGTCTACTAGACACTGATACAATTTCCACCATTAACCATAATCACATTTTAATGTCTCAAAATATAGAATAATTACCGAACATTACCATCGACCGCCTTCTTGCACCTGGGCACCGCGGCGTGTAATTTTCTTATAACTGTGAGGCAATTTCAAAATAAAAAACAATCTATAATAACAATTACTGCCACGTGGCAGCCCTGGCAATTAGGTCCCGTTCACACGCCGCGCCCGTGTTTACCTGTCTTTTCACGCGGTTATTAAAGCAAAGCTGGCGTTCCGTTTACCTTTGTGTACAAAGGCGGGTAGTATTACATGTCGGGGGTCAAATATTAGTGTATTAAATGGATGGATTTATCGTGATTGTCATTTTTAGGGTTCCTTACTCAAAAGTACCACGGAAACCTTTTGCTGTGGCAAGTATTGTTGTCTTTCTGTCACGGGCTTGTTTTACAATGTTATCCAATGTGTAATATTACGTAGTTCCATAAATAAAGCAAAATGGAAAATGAAATAGAAAGTGCACCCAAACATTGTATATTTGTTTTTTTTTATTTATACACTAGGCAAGCCCGCGACTTCGTTCGAGCTTTCAAATGTCTATATTCATACGTTCTGAACCCCGCAAGATTTATGGTAAATTTCCCATCTTAATTGCTGTCACATTCATTGAAATCTGTTTAGGGACCTATTCTAGACAACTTTTCAGATGGACAGACAGATGATAATTCTTAAAACGGAATAGCAGGTTTCACCTATATTTTGACATTTGTTTTGAAATTACAGACATACACTTCCATTTCCAGGCCGTAAATTAACTTAAGTTCAAAATTAATGAAAAATTAGGAGATTTCTTTTCAATGCAGATGTTTGTTTTTTGATTTGGATTTATTTTAAAAACTAGAGTCCTCTATAACTGCCGTAAAAAATTCACTCCCAATAAGTCCACTATTTTTTAATAAATAAAAGAAAAGATAGAAAAAAATAAGTTTCCTTAAAGTCTTAAGTTAATGGAATTATTTTGATAAGAAGTTGCACACTTTTACCATACTTCTATTACATCTAACTGAAAAAAAATAATCAAAAAGAACTATTAGGTGCTTAGTTTACTTCCCCCGATCAAGAGATAAAAGTAATTTATCAACCGGCTCAAGTCAACCAAAAAAAAAGTAGTTCTCCCACATCGATCGCCCCCACGCACAATATTTTGGCGATCGTCTCATTAATTGCGAGTCATAAAACCGATGAGCCATGACCCGATGAGCCATGAGCACAATGAGCACAATGAGCCGAGTGAGCCGAGTGAGCCGAGAGCTCCAAACATTGTGGATGTTATGACACATCTCACAAAAATACTATAAATTATGATGTACGCTTGTCGCTTGTGTGAACAGATGTTGATTGGAATATCTGTTAAAGAAGTCGTGGCGGTTACCATCTAATATAAAACCTGCTCGTCTTGTTACAATGTTGTATATAGAATATTACTTGAGATAGTGAGATATCAATTTTTTTTAAATCTTTTAAAATTGCCGCCTAAATGGCGCTTTCAAGTTCCTCACTCCTCAACTGGCGTCGTCGTCGACGCCAATTTATCCCAGATTTAGTTTTATAGTCCAACTTCTAAAAGCCAAGTTTCTCTAAAAGAACCTAAAGTCTATGTCATGACAAATCCTTAAAAAAACTTTTACACTCCCAAGAACATAATCCCCAGTCGCACAAGGTCCGTTCCACACGAGTGTGCGTGCGGAACCGTTCGTGCGAGAGGCGAACATAGCCGCCCAATATACGGCAAGTGGGGACGACCCTAACCATTAACCTATGTTGCTGCCAACCGTGTAAGAATACGATTTTTATGATACTTTCGCTTGGGGGCGTAGAACCTTACTCGTTTCATTGGTGAGCAAGCGTAACACGCGTTGTGCGGGAAAGAGTGGGAATCTCAAATCAAAAGTGTCTTTTCATTTTTGAGTAAATGTTGCACGTTTTCATGATTTCTACTTCTATCTATCGATGCAATTGATTTCTATTAAGAAACTCATTGATTTTGGTAAACATGGTCATTTTGCGCACGTTTTAATTGCTACAGTTGCTAACAGCGCTGAATGGATTGATTGAACCCATATAGTTTTTCGCTCCTACCTCAAATAGGAGCTAACACTTAGCGCATTGTTTGAATGTGACTAATTCTAATTAAAACCATCATCAGCCCTAGATAATACATAATACTATGTATTCGATCTATGGCCGAACTCATTCAATTATGATTGAGTTTGGTTGCAATCAAACTAGCGCATCAGCCCTACAGATACAAGATATTGTCTATTCGCAACACTTATTTTTAGGTTTCCTCTGACACCTTTCTCATTACAGGTTCGGGGCAGATCCAGCTATGGCAGTTCCTGCTGGAGCTGCTAAGCGATTCGAGCAACGCCGGCTGCATCACATGGGAAGGCACTAACGGGGAGTTCAAGCTGACTGATCCTGACGAGGTGGCACGCCGCTGGGGCGAGCGCAAGTCCAAACCTAACATGAACTATGACAAGCTCAGTCGTGCGCTCAGGTAACGCGATGGGCCGGAGGGGGCGCGCCATGGCGACTTCCCGGGTACCCGACAATGCAACGCGATATGAATAACGCCGTGGCAATTTTTTTACCTTCTGTACACAGAACTATGGCATTTCGGAATTCCAATATTCAACTCTGGCTCCTGTGCCGCACTATCTCTATCCAATTTTGGTGATCAGTGATTAAACTTAGTACTTTTGGTTAACTGTTTGGACTGCCGAAATGACATTTTGCTCCCTAGCGTGTATCAGTGAGTCGGTTTTGATCAATGTTATTGAAAATTTGTAATCATATTCGTTGTTGCCCTATTTTCGGAGCTATATAGTAGAGTTGTGATTAATTTCTGTTTTTTGTACAGATACTACTACGACAAAAACATAATGACGAAAGTGCACGGGAAGCGGTATGCGTACAAATTCGATTTCCAAGGGCTGGCTGCGGCCACCCAACCGGCGGCCAGCGACCCCGCCTACAAGTACCAAAGTGATCTGTTCATGAGCTCGTATCACCACTCGGCCAAGCTCTCCTCTTTCATGGCCCCACACGCTGCTATGCCGACTTCTACAGGTAATCAGAAATTTTGATTGCGGCGAATGCTGCAGCAGCGAATTCTTTGTGCCAAAATGTTTTTAATAACTGTCAAACCGTTACAATACTTACCAAAATAAATAGAGATGTTTTAATTTGCAGTCGATCAAAGCTAAAAAAAATGCATTCATCATTTCAGCCGAGCCCCAAACAATCAAACTTAATTTCAACCACTAGCCCTAACACAACCCTTAAAGTATTTAATCCAGCACTAAAAAAACTTAATTAACATTTAAAAATACACGTCACCCTAAGTAGCCGGTGTAATGTCATGCACCCTTCAGTCGCAGGGTGCGGTACAGTCGTGTCGATCTGAATTCTGTAGTAATGCGACGGTACACTCGGATCGGCAAACATTTGCTTAGCGCTCCAAACGGGTTGTCATTGGCAAGAGGTGAGCTGAGCCTCTTGACTTAATGGAACACTATTTAAATGTCTGCTGGGGAAAATGTTTAGCGAAAGAAACTTCCCAATTCAGGTACGAACACCGCGTTTTCAATGTTTCAGTCGATTTGTATAGTTGGTAAAGTTCGGGAGAGTTAAAGTCCGAGTTAACTTAATTACCTAATAAAATGAAAATATTTTTTTTTGCTTATATTCCGGTTTTCTTTAATTATATTTAATTAATTCAAAAATGTATATTATTTAGATAGTTATTATATTTGGCAATATAGGCACTAAGTAAAAATACATCGAAAAAAAAATCGTTTACAGGTCCATTGTCTTTTACAGGTAGACGTGGTACATTTACAAAATATTTTTACTAATTATTTTCTTCATTTGGCTATTCATATCACGTAATAATGCTCTTAAAAACTTATAAAAGCACTTCCAAGCCAACTTATTTTTTTTAAGTCATTGAGTAAGATGGAATCATTTTGCCACACCAAAGTTATGGGCACAGCGAACAAACTTATCAATGTATTATTTTAATGTTACCTACCTAGGTTCTTAGTGATGTCGACAAAACGTTCAAGTTGCACGGTCAGTCGAAAAGTATCTGAACATGACTGTGTTTATACGTGAACGAAATCATCGCACGGCGCCGACCTACTTTCGACCGACGGCGACAACGACCTCAACCGAGTGATTTCGCGTGTCACTGATGCTGGCGGTGCAATATAAGTCACGTAGATACGAATTAGTCCAAGATAAAGGGTAATTTGATGTGTCAGCGCTAACATCTTCAACACGCATCTTCAGACTCACACTACGAAAATCGTCCTATATAAACTCTCATAAAAAAAATCATGTGTAAAATTATATTGAAAGTTAAACCTGTTATACACACCCATGACTATGTGCACGATTTCTTTGCACTATCGTGAAAATAAATGTGAATTCTTTCATTTTTGTATGAAATCGTGTACGTAGCCGTGGCCGTGCGCCACCGTGTGTGGCATCCTTTAGTCACGTTCAGCTGCTTCTAAGACAGACGGTACCGTTTGTACGTCATTTATTATTGGTCTACGAAACAAATCCAACATTTTATAGCACCAAATAGGATCCAAATAGGGTAATTTCTTTAGTTAATTAATTAAAAAAGTTATGTTGTTTTCCTAATAGATTTCGTGTAAACAGAGAAAACTACTTATGCCTCGGCTCCATGAGGCTACATTCCACCAAGCGACGTATTACTACAATAGTGTTGATAAGTACAGTCTAATTATTGCAATTTACATTTTGGTTTTAGTAAAGGCGTGTCTCCTGCGCATGTTTTGTTGTACACACTACACAAAACATTGTAATATTTTACAACATATCTGGTTGTCACAAAAATGCCAATGTTTTGTTCAGAGGTTTTTTTGTAGTGTACCAAAATACGCGCACAGGTATGGCTTAAGCTAAACGTTCAGAAATAGTAACAGATAAACATTAACTACCATCTCCCAACGAATGCAGTTGGCCTTGTGGAAACCCACTTGGAAAAATATTCACCAGAAAATGTTAGCACTATTAAAAACCTGCCGGTAAACTGTTTACAAGGAAAGCCTAATGGGGCCGCGGCCCAAATAAAAAAATCTGCGTCATGCACTCCATCGTGGTCTCCTTTATATGTCGTTTGATGACGATAAATACCTTTCACCAATCACCGTGTAAGTTCTGAAAGTAAACTTAAAATTAAACTTAAGAAATTCATTATCAACCCAATAATATTTGGACGAATAGAGACAAGAGGAGACAAAAATTAAGTTCTATTTTTATTATTTTTAAATAGATCCGCGTTTGAACAATGTCTCACCTGATGATGAACAACGGCGAGACGAAAGAAAACCAACTCAACTAGCAATAAATAGATTACTTCACGGCCTGGACATTTCCTATGTCATCATCATCCAGGCTGGCACATCACCTAGGTTTTTTTTTGTTCCAGCTTCGATATTCCCATCCGCATCTTGGGGCAACTGGGGTGGCGGCGGCAGCAACCTGTACTCCCCGCACTCAATGGCACCCCCTCACGTGACGTCACACCTCGGCTCCTACCCTCACTACGCATGATCGGAGCAGTACTACGGAGAGCCGAGCGCGAGTGCCGACTCATCTGTAGTAGACCCATTCTATGAGTTTTGTTGAAACACGATCAGTGCGATTCAGGACACCACCCCTGTTTAAGTGTCGTTAGCATTATACTAGTTTGCGCTGCTTGTCTGGCACGCCCTTTGGTGTTATTCTGTGTAATTTGTTGGTCCGATTAAAATCCACAGATAGTTAGTTGGGTTCGGTGTAATTCAATAGAACTTGCCAACAGTCGTGACTTTAAGATTGGTTAAAGTAACAGAAATCCATGTTTTTTTTTTTTTTTTTTTTTTTTTATTCATTTATTTTAAGGACTTTTGAACAACATGTTCATGCCAGCCCCGTACATCTTTATGTGTAGTACTTATATCTAAATTATGAATATAATGTAAGTGGAAGTGCACACGTCAACGGTATAAGTAACTTACACACATACGTGTGCACATGCACTCACACCACACACACGCTTCTAATGGTTTTTTAAGGTTAATTACAAAATGGTTAATTAAACAATACCTAATACAAAACTATAACACGTACTTACTTAATTAATGTATATAACATTTTGGCTCCACATGAATCTGGATAAGCTAGTATGCTATGCAAAGCACCAACATTATTCAGATCCATGCGAAGCTCAGTCAGGATCCTCTGTCTCTCAACTTGGTTGCGGACACATTCCACCAACACATGGTGCACATCCTCAGGTTTATTACACATTTCACAATTCGGAGACGCAACCTTCCCCATCAAGTGCGCAAACTTGTTCAGCGGCATGTGTCCGGAACGAAGTCTGTGCGCGATAACAACATGCTTTCTACTTATGTCGCCAATAAACCAGGGTGAACGCGGAGGTTGACTCTGAACTATTTTATACCACAAGCCTTTAGTTTTCGAACGCTCGTCAAAATATTCTCGCCAAAGATCAACACACACTTTTTTGTAAATATGCATAGTTTCGAAACATGTAGGTATAATAAATAGTTCGGATCCATTTATAACAGCTGATTTCGCCAACCGGTCGACCTCTTCGTTTCCTGATATGCCTATATGTGACGGGATCCATTGCAATACAACCTTGACATTGTTTTTACTAAGTTCGTCTACATATCTTAGGATACTATATGCTATGGATACACCTACATTTCCAGACACACATCTGCGCAAGTGTTGTAGTGCACTTTTACTATCACTAAATATAACACAATTTTTTTGTTCGTTTATATTATATCGAATATGAGTCAGAGCTTCCCGTATGGCGAACAGTTCCATGGTCATTATAGATACAGTTGACACATTTTTGTAACATTCACCGCGTAAACAATTAGGGTCATAATATGCCGCTCCAGACACATCAGCGCTCTTCGACCCATCCGTAAATATTCTATACCAATTACCATATTTTAAATTAATCTCAGACAATACTTCCATTTTTAGTGTATTAACATTGTAATTTCTCTTCGCCGTCTGTACGCTTTCTAAGTTATCTATTATTACCGATTTTATTTCTATTTTAGAAAGCCACTCTTTGAGTTTATACATTTGTAAGGGATTTGATGACTGAATTTTTTCGTGTTTTATATTACTAAATGTCTTCATTAACAAAGGTTTCTTCTTCTTATCCCAGTATTTATCTGCACAAAGAGCGCTGAGTGTGTCTAAGAGACTTGCAGTCTGACCATTGGTCCACGATCTCGCCTTTAGACAAAACTTATAGGCCAAATACTCTCGTCTTATAAATAATGGAGGAATACATATCTCGCTCTCCATGACGTGTATTGGAGTTGTTTTAATAAAACCACCTATAACTCTTAGGGCTTGGTTTTGAATCTTATCGACCTTATAAGTATGGGTATTAGCACTATTATCGTAAAGAAAACTACCAAAATCAATACGACTTCTTATTAAGTTAATGTATAGCCTTCTTAAGTGTTTAGGGTGTACACCCCAACCAGACCCTGCTAACACCTTTAAAATATTTAAAAATCTTTGAGACTTTTCACATATTTCATTAATATGTCTCTGCCAACGAAGCGATCGATCTAGCCAGATACCTAAATATTTAATATTCTGATCTTCATCTAAATTTATTTCATTCATTTTAAGTTCAATCTGATGGTTTCTTTGTCCTCTACTAAATAAACAATATTTTGATTTTGTAACTGAAATTTGTAAGCCCAAACTGTCGATAATTTTATAGATGGAATTTAAAGCTATTTGCATGTTTGAAGTACAAGTCTCTATTGTTCTGTTACTCACAAATACTACAAAGTCATCAGCATATTGTGCAATTTCTGTGCTAATGATCTTACTGATTTCATGAGTCACAATATTGAAAAGCAATGGTGAGAGAGGATCCCCTTGGGCCAAGCCTTTAGAGGTCCACCTCACCATGTCAGTTTCATCTTTAATTTTTAAATGACGCTCACTCAGAAATTCCCACAGATAATTGCTAATCTTAGGTGGTACCTTAAGTCGGTCTAACGTTAATACGATTTGGTCAACAGGAACATTATTATAGGCATTTTCTAAGTCTAAAAAACAAGCTAACGTAGGTATATTTTTGGTGAAGCCAATTTGGATGGTGGTGACTAATCGTGTGACGGAGTCCAGACAAGACTGCGCTCTTCTAAAACCGGTTGTTGACGGAGACAATATGTTATTGTTTTCTACGTACCACTCTAATCTCTTGCAAATCATTGCGTGAAATATTTTACAGATACACGACATTAAAGATATAGGTCGCAGTTTATTTTGAACATTAGAATTATTACCTAATTTTGGGATTGGTACAATTTGTATATCCCTCCATTGCTGTGGAATGTATCCAGTACTAAATACATTATTGTATATAGCCAACAAAAATTCTTTACCCACATCCGGTAGATTAAATATCATTGAGTATGTTACATCGTCGCTACCAGGAGCAGTATCTTTCTTTTTAAGGCATACTTCTAATTCTTGTATTTCAAATTTTTGTTCTAATAAGCTAGGAGATGACACAAAGACCGGCTTAGAAGTTCTTACAAAGTCGGGTGTTAAATTATTTAACAATTCCTTCTTTTTATCATGAGGCGCTTGAAATTGATTTTGCCGGCATCCTTTAATCCATCTCATCCGTCGCCACATTTCTGATAGTGGAGTAGATTCATTAGTCGAGTCACAGAAACTACGCCAACTACCCGATCTAGCTCGTGCGATATCCCGACGTACTATGGAACTCTTATTTTCAAGGTCTGTCAAATTGGCAGGAGTAGGGTTACGTCGAAAAGTGCCTAATGCTAACCTTCTTTGTGCCACGACTTTAGATAGCTGTTCATTCCAGTAAGGTTTAGGTGTAAACTTACTTGTGGGATCATTGCATATCTTCAACCAAGGAATATTTTTGTCAGCTGCCTTGTTAATTATACTAATAAATTCATTATACGTGTTTTGAACAGAAGTGGTATTACTGGAGTGGTTTAACAATAAATCTACAATATCTTTAGTATAGGAATGCCAGTCGGCTTTTTTAAAGTTACGTTTTTTACAACAATGTGGAGTATCTCGATAATATGTACTAATTTTTATAACTAAATGATCACTATTTAAGTTTTCATTAAGAACTTGCCATTTAAAATAGATTATAATATCTGAAGAAGCAAAACTAACATCCGGTGACGATGCCTGCATTTTATTGTTTACATATTTGACTCGAGTAGCAACATCTGAATTCATCGAGATAAACCCATGCTCCATTGATGAGTCTAGTATTTGTGTTCCTCTTACGTCAGTTTTATACGACCAGTTGGTGTGGTGAGCATTGAAGTCACCTGCTATTATACTTTTATTTTTAAACAATGAAAATAATTCCTCCCAGTCGGATTGTGTAGTATGTACAGATGACGGGCAATATATAGAAACTACATTATTTATATACTTACAATTTAAGATTTTCACGGACAATACCTCAATACCCGAATTACTAACGTCAATAACATTTATCTCACTTTTAATAGATTTATGTATCAAAATTGCCACTCCACCATATGAGTCCCATCTATCGCGCCTATGAATGTTATAACCACTTACATTTACATGTATATCCTCATTTAACCACGTTTCACTTAATATGGCTATATGCACTTTATATTGGTATAATAGACATTCAAATTCTGTTAGTTTAGGTTTAATGCTCTGAGAATTCCACTGAATTATATTAACAAATCGTTTAGACATATTACCACTGTCCATTGTTAAACATGGACAGGAATTTGTTAATACAATCCCCGAAATTAAATATATCCGCTATGTAAATATAGCACTCTTCGACAATGATAGTTAAAAACATAGTGATTTTCTCATCGAGCATTTTTTCAGACAACACAGTTTCCCTCAACCTATTGAACAGTCTCACAAAATTGAACTTCTCTCTTCGTAACTTTTTCTCTTTCCTTGTTCCATCTTCGTCACGTATGCCATAAGCTTCCGCTCTTACTTCTGTATCTGCCTCAAATTTGGTTTCATCAATATATTTATTTTTCTTTCTCCTTTGTTTCTTCTTATTCTTCGATTTAGAGATCTTTTCGCCGATTATTATGGACTCGTTTGCCGAACTTTCTTCTCCAGAACCAAAGTTCTCTTTCTGCGGTCTAGTGCCGGTCAACAAAGCATTTCTATAGCTGCTATCTCCCAAATAAGGGTCAAGTTCTACTCCATCAGTAAGACTCATACTTCTTCTCTCTTCTCTTACAATAGGTTCTCTGTATATTTGGTAATCCATCTTTTCGACCTTTTCATTTGTGTAGTAAAGATCAAACGCCTTCTTATAGTTGCAATTTTCCTTTGACATGATGCTTCTTATATCTTTTTCTTTTTTGAACACAGGACATTTTGTCTTCTCTAATGACATATGGGGCCCCTTGCAATTAATGCACTTGTATTCTTTTGTCTCACAATTTGCATGTTCTGCACCACATTTGGGACACAACTCTTTTTTTCGTGGGCAAAATCTAACCGTGTGGCCGTATCTCCAGCACCCCGCACATTGTGTGACTGGAAATGTATATGGTTCGACTAAGAACCTACAGCCATATGCTACAACATATGGAGGCATAGTTGAACCTTTGAAACACAGACGAACGGTTTCGCTCTCCACCCATTTTCCTTCACTATTTTGCCTCTTTAAACGCATCACAGACTCGATTTCGTACTCAGATTCAAATACTGTTTGTAGCTCTTTAACATCCATATCAAGATCTATTCTGCGTACGATACCATAGCATAAGGCCATTTGATCCGACCTTTGACATTTAAATCCCAAGTTGGTAAACTCCTCGCAGTTCAACAACACATTGGCGCATTCCTCAGACTCAAACACAATAACTACCTTGTAGGTGTTTTTGTACTGAATTTTGGTAATATTTGTTATATCGTAACTTCTCAAGAGCTTCGCTAAAGCCATTTGTTTAGGTAACGGCACAACGGTAGTTATCACTATCCCACAAGTCTTTGATTCAGCTTCATTTCTCTGATTGTTGCTAACAAAGTCATTTACTACCTTATTGTTACTATGTCCTCCATTATTCGATAAACTTCTATGCAACTTCTTAGGCTTACACGTCACTTCCACAAACTCAGAAACGTCATCGTTTTCCACAGTATCATTCCACAATCTCTTACCACGCTGCATCTGAGCATCCGAAAGTACTTCTTCCGGTTTATCCCACTCACACTCATCGTGCTCCGCCACGTCACTCATGGTGACGCTTGTTTACGTCGATAGCAATCGTTGCACTTGTGTACGTGCGCTTACTAGACCGCACCGTGCGCGACTGAAATCCATGTTAAAAAGGACTATATCTGATTTCTATCAGTCCAACATCCAACTCGCTGTAATTATTTCTATATCGTAGATATATGTGGAAAGAAATAGGTACGCGTCAGATTTCAAGCTAATATATTATCTGTTTTATAACAATGCAAAGATTCCGCCGATCAAGAACATTCATTGGAAAAAGATAATTTACCAACAGAGTTATCTGTTGCGAAATTCCATTTTAACCGTTTGTGTTAATGCCGCTATCCATGCTACCATTACGTAGCCGTTATAACGACGCTACGACGGCGACGCAACTCCATGGTGCGTCGGTAAGGTTGGATTTAACTCTACAGATGATATCGGTACTATTTGAGAGCTGTTTCGTTGGTCATCTCCCAAAGAGAGATTCTTGTCATAATCCACCAGCTGTAGCTGACTTTAAAGTTCCTTAATTCTTTGCTTATTAATTAATTTGCACTTGATTTACTTTGTCGTCGTTAGAAGGACTTTTAAGTACTCAATATAAGTTGAGATCTAATATATTTATGTATAATGTATGTCGTCATCAATTTAACTTGTTTATCTTTATATATTTGATGTATCACATGGTGTATTTATAATAGTAGTTTTTGTTGTAACTCTCACGTTGTTTTAATGTCTTGAACCACCATACAAGGCTAGTCTTTATATCAAAGATTGTAAATATTAGATACTCATAATAAATAAGTAGAATTATTTATAGAGGGTAAATATAAAATTTTATTGGAAGTAATGATAAATAATAAATGTGAAAATACGAATACTCGACTCATTGTGCAATAACTTTTTTTCTGCAGATTTCAGTTAGGAATGGTAGTTAACATATATTACAAGTAAGTGTATTGAACTTGTGATAACGATCTTTCCATCGAATATTTATCTCAGGGAACAATGTCCAAAATTCCACAGTGTAAGGCCACCATGGCCGGAACATTAGTTCGAAGAAGATCTTAACTGGAAACGCGTTATGAAGCTCAGAGATGGAAGGAAAAACAAACTGGAAAATATAAAATTCACCACATTATCGTGAATCGTGATATTCCAATAAGATATCGTACTAGTTATAAAGTTATTGCAAAATTATGTTTGACAGTATTCGAACTAAAAAAAAAATAACTTATCACCACCCTATGATGGTGATATTATCTATATTCAGTATTATTAATGTATGTACATTATTTTAAATTGTGTAATCCAATTAAACTGAAACCAATTAAGAATAGAATTTAATTATTTATCGTGCTCAATTAATTTGTGCCATTTGTGTGAACCAATTAACACTTTTCATAAATACTTTAATAACAGATACTTTGAGGCACGTTTTACAATGGGACTGGGCAAAAATAAATGTCAATTCAATTATGTAGTGTATCTTGTCTATACATTTTTTCACACAGCGGCAGTTGAGTCGCACGTTTCGGGGATTCCTCTAGTTTAGATTTCTTTTATGACGTCACGATCACAACCTTGATCCTGAACTCGAACTAAAACACCCTATAGGGCACCAGCACTGCGAGGGCCGTGGCACGGTCCCTCAAACACTAAGGCAGCACCTGTCAAATACCAGTGATTTTCACAAACAGTTTACATGCTTTCGTTTCGACCAAACCCGATTTTTCCTAAGCCGTAAATGCAGAGACTAAGATATCAGATGTGCCATGCTAACCCCTTTCATAACTCACCCTAGGTTACTTAGCCCATGCTAAAAACGCATCAGAGTCACTGATTTTCTTCTTTTTGTAAAATCTTCATGGATTGAGTCAACACAAACATGTACCTAACCTAAATTATACACCAATACAGTAAAACCTTCCCCGGTAATCAGCTTATGCATAATTAGAAACCGGGACACAATTGGTTTAGTCATTTCTGAAGTGTTTCTGCAGGCGATTGGTGACTTTGTTTTTTTAATACTTAATATAACTTTACATCCCTGCCTACAGGATAATGTTACGAAAATTAACCGGCTAAAGTAATGTAACAAAATGATACATGTTTCATTTAAAATAATAATTTCTTGAACTGCCGTGAAGTGTATATAATATAATATAATAATTAGATTATGTTTAAAGTGCAATAGTATTAGAAATAGTATAGTTTAGTGATACATTTAAACTTGAAATAAATGTGTATAATATTGCTGATTTTATCTTGTAAAAGTTGTTTAAAATATTTAATTGAATGTTTATTATAATTATTCTGCGATTCATAAACCACCGACGCGGCGCACCTTTCATGGTGGATATAAAAAATAGTCGAGCTTAATTAAAAAATATGCTCATAATTTTATCTTTTTTTTATTTTCAATCCCAATACTGGGCTAAATTATATTTTAAGAATGTAATTGTAATTCAAACTCTAATGTTTATCTAAAATTAATTAAGAATAATTTATTTATTTATAATTATTAAAAATGTATTGGTTACCTACATACCCTATATTCATGTGATCATTTTAAAAATTCCAGTCAATAGTATTAAAAAATGTTTAATTTAATTGATGTTTCTATTGTAATAATTTTAATGCATGTGTCAATATAATGAAATCATTTAGTCGTAGTAATACCATTGTATAGATGTTATTGTATTTGAAAATGAATAAAAGGAAATGGAAATTGGTCTTATTTATTTTGCATGCATTCCATTATTATTACGCATAGGAAGTATATTTCGCTGAAAATTCAAAACTCAAATACAAATTATTTATTGCAATTAGGGTAAAATAATGCACTTTTTTTAAGTCTCATATGCATAGAGAATAAAACAGATATGATCAACTAAACTAATGAGTAATCATGATTATGGTTTGAGGTTGAAAAAGGAAATTTGTCTTTCAAGTGGTGATTCATGGCAGAATCTCGCACAGGAAAAGGAAACTTGAAACTTTTACCAGTGCTTCGGAAAAACGCCCGTCAAAGAAGCACCAAGCAAATTAAAATTAAAATAAGTAAATTAATACATTATTAAAATTTTTGTTTTTATTTTTTATGCTACTTAAGGTACCACTAAAAAATAATCTAATCTAATGACAATATTATAACACCGTATTTATAAAAGCCAATAAGAAGTCTCAAAATATTAATTTTACAAACGAAATAAATTCTAAAATAAATTCCTTTGCGTCGCGCAATCGGGTAAAAACAACAAAATATTTTTATACTACCAACCCACCTAATAGGTACTTTTATAGAAAAAATAAATAAACTATAATAATTATTACATTAGCTGCGCTCCGCAGCTTCACCCGCGTTGTTCCACAGGAACCCGGTAAATTTTACGGAATTAAAAGTATTCTAAGTTCTATTCCGGTCTACTAAAGTATCCATACATAAAATATCATCAAAATCCGTTCAGCCTTCGCGGCTTGAAGAGAGGAAAACCAACAAACAAGCTTTTACACTTAAAATATTATTCTGTTTTGAATCTATGTACAACTGACATTTGTACATCATTATCAACATATAGGTATCGCCCAATGCTGAGCACGGGTCTCCTCTAACTTCCGTGAGGAGGATTGGGGTACCATCCACTACGGGGGCCCAGTCCGGATTGGTGGATCACACACCTTCAAAATAATACTCGGGTGGTATAGTGGATTTTCTCAAAATCTGCCTGTGATTTAAAAAAAACGTATAGGTATCTACGATGCCTAATCATAAATGACGGTATCAGATTTTTTTATCTGTCTTTCTGAAAGTTTGTCCTAAATAAGGTCCGGGTAAGCTCAACGGATTTCAATGATACTTGGTAATTAAGTACAATAAAAAATAATAAGTAACAATAGAAAATAATAAGTTTGTACCTACCTACCAACTATAAAATACTTTTATCTCGATAAATTATTAGTTATGTGGGATAATATTCATCGCGGTGAAACCGTAGAGCGCAACTATACTAAATACTTTACTTATACCACCTCAATTTGGGCTGTGCTTATTCCTACAAGCACTTGAGGATTGTAATTTATAATGATGGTAGAGAAAATCAAAGCTATGTGGCGCCATGCGCCATCTATTGTCGTTTATGTTAAGCCAGTGAATGTGCATCGTATGTGAAGCGGTCGGATTTCTTTTGTTCGGAAACTATAAGCCGCTGTCGAGCAGTTGTGTGTCGCAGCCCATAGATGGCGCCAGCAAAATTATATATATTTCGGTGCCCACAGTTAAGTAGTTTAAATTTAAATATTATCATTCGGATCCCATGGATGGGGTCAACGACGACCTACTAGGAGTCCATGGGAGCGAAAAAAAGAATTGGGGGTCTGTGTAATGTAAATGTGGGTCCGCAGATCGTGACGTTTTGAGTTTCCATTTGGAGTATAGACCCACAGCATTATCTAATTTGGTTGCAACGATCTTTAAATATAAGTAATTAGGTAATGTACCTTTTTTTTTTTTTTTTTTTTTTTTTTTTCCCGGGGAAATGCATTAGGCATACCACCCGGCCCCGGGGGGGGCGGGGTGGTTATGTGGGACTCCCCCGCCAGCTGGTCGGGCGGGGTTTACCCACTAAAACCCCGGGGTGTTCTCCTCTCCGCATTATGGAGGTGGTTACGGGTTCGCACGGCGCTTCCGCAACCACCTCTGCGGGCGCCCTCCCGGGCTCGCCACGTGAGGCTTGGGCCTCTTTCTCCGCTGGGTGCGTCCCGGAACACACGGGCCGCACCTCAGCTCGGGACTTCTAACTTGGGCGTTGGACCCCCGATCCGCGGCCCAAAAGTCCCCGTTATTGGTCCCTCGCTGTGCCCTCTGCTGATCAGAGGGACACGCGAAGGACCTCTTCTCGCCAGGTTATTTGCTACGGCCACCAATTCCCCTAGGAGAATTGCTGACCGAACCCCAGGGTGCACCGGCCCAGCTGCTGCCCTTCCCTCCGGATGCAACGCATCAAGAGGGACGAACAACAGCCGGGCACTCGTGGAGGTTACCTGGCCCGCACCCCATTAGGTAATGTACCTATTATAAGCTCCTTTACGTCTTGTTTTTTAAAAATAACTAAATTTAATATAGTAAGTATACTACTTATTCGAATTTATTAAATCAATCAACATTAGGATTACCTGTGCTTTTTTTTTCTTATTATTAATGTTATTCTTTAAAAACACTTTTTAACTGGGTACTATAACAATTATCTTTATTATGGTGCATCTTCTACAAAACGGCTTTTTCGACGGAATATTTGACGTAACAGCCACTTTGAAGTAAACGCGCAGACTTGGGCTATATTTCAATAGTGTTGCGAGTGATATTTGTGCTGAGCTGCGTCGAGTTGCTAATTTGGGCACTGTAATCACCTTGTGGAAACTGCTAGGTACCTATATTTTATGCAATGCCTAATCTTAGATGACCGTGTTGAGAGTTTTATGTTTTATGTAATGTTTATCTCGGAATAACTCCGAAACGACTCAACGGATTTCAATTAAAATTACAGGGATTAAAAGTGGGCTCATAGCGTAAATTTGCTTAGGTACCTACGTTTGATTTTCATATATAGGTACCTACCAGGGTTCAGAAGAATTGATTATGAATATAATTATTCTCCTAGTCAAGCGTAAAATAATAAAGACGCGGGAAGTTGGGAACAAACATAATTATCATTAACTTGATATTAAATAAACATGACAAATATCCCGTTTCCAATGATAATACCTACCGCTTAATACTAATGAGGGTTTTACCTGACTAACTTCTTTTGACTACTACCTTACTTTTTTTTTGACTGAGTGACGAGACGAGAACGTTGTTCACCCGATGGTAAGCGCTACGCCTGCCCATATTAGTTAGATTTACGATGAAAAATGTTAGTCACATCGTTTCACGGCTAAATTGGATCAAATAGATAAATTTGATTACCTACTATACTCTCACGTATTAGTTAGTGACTTAAATAACACTCAACGCGAGTAAAACCGCAGGGCGCAGCTAGTTACTTGCCAGAACCTATGCGTAGCTTGCCTATCTAAATACCCCGGCAAGTAGTATTGCGTGGTATTGTAAAATTATTTAATTCGCTATCTAAGATACAACCTCGTTCAAAATCAAACTACCTATAATTTAAAAGAAAATAGGAATTATAATCATGACAACTGACAAACTTTTAATTTCAATCAGACACTTCAAAACTTGTTCCAAAATATCCAACTTCTTCCTGCAAAAAGCTTGCATTTCCAAGAATGAATCGTCTACGAGCTATATTGAATGGAGCGTTCCAGGCCAGGCCTATTCTCAGCAAAGTATCGTCACCAACTAGGGTTCAGAGAGTAAAACACCACGATGACGGTCCCCCCCAGCCATTCGACAACATGCCCTTTGATATACCAAATCGGTGAGTGAGCCAGACCCCAGGAGCACAACTTTTAGTAGCTGTAGGTAAGGCTAGGTACGTACCTTACCTAGGGTACCTACTAGGGCAGCTTTATAATCTCTTTGTGCAGCGGCGTGAGTGCTGTAAGTTTAATCCGCGAACGCCAGAGCCTGGGTCGTTGTAGGAAGTGATGCTCACGCCCAACAAACTAAATATGCCCTTAGCCTGATAAAGAAGCAAGATAGTTCAACTCCTTATTGAAACACCACAGAACAGTACTATCTATTCTGTGATAGAACCAAGAAAACTAAACTAAACTAGTCTCATCGCTCAGAGCGATCTCTTACAGACAACCAAGTTTTGTAACCAAGAGTGTACTGTATGTAAGCAGTATACATAATAATGCGAATTTTTTTAATTTCCAGATACGTCGCCACAGCGTTTTTCTGTGTATTTTTCGGAACTGGCTTTTGGACGCCTTTCGTAATTATATGGTATTCAATGGCAAAGAAAACTATGTAACAATACTTTAATAAATTTAACTTCAAGAGATTGTTAGTCTTTTTATTATTTTGATAGCCAAATTTTTGGAAATAGGTTTAAATACAGTATTTCTGACAACGCAATGTATACCACAAGTAGTGGTGGCAACTGAGATTAGCCAGTAGTAGCAAGGAAAAAGGTGTGAGCATGCTTTGCATCAGTTCCACCATTATCAATCACTTTTGGCAAGTGTAGAATATTTACCATTAAGTGCCCACAATATTTTGCAGGCGTGCAGTTTACAGAAAAGAGAAATAAAACAAATATTTGTTCAAGACGCTATATATTCAATCAAACCGAAACATAATTGCTACATTGATAGATAAACATTCAAGGCCAGGTTGGGGGATCGCCTTGCTTGACGTTGAATCCGTACAGACAAGATTTATCCCGGTACATAGTCATCCTCAAAGTTTCTTGGTCGTCCAGAAACTTCCCGATGAAGAAGCCAGTCATAGGGACGGCAAACCAGATGTAGCGAGAAGTGATTCCGAACAGTGCCATTATAGCTTCTTTTGCTGCTCTTTCCACTTCCTAGTGTGATTCCAGTCGAGGAAGATGAGCGTAACAGCGAGAGTGGGGAATGTAAGGCTCACCAAGTTGCGGCGGAGGAACTTTCCCAACGCCATAAACTGTAACAAGGCATGTTTAATTCTAGAGTGAATAAGTATCTTCTAGGCAAGTGTGCTTCACTATCGGCCATTGGCCCTTCCCATTAGGTGAGATTGTGGTCTAATGCTTGCGTAATATGTCATTAAAAAATCAAAGAATATAGTTTAAATGAAGAGTTACTAGGCAGTATGTTTTTTTAATGCACCATATTTATTCTTTTTAATTAAATTGATTTAGAATAACAAAGTTAGATATGATGAGAATAAATTAACATGTTAACTGCTGAAAACATAACTCATAACTTGCCATGAATGCGGGAAAACACTATGGTGTGTGCAGAGCCACACCCGTGGCTAGACAAGAAAACCAGCTCAGCAGTCAAAGCGTTAAAGTCATGTTCTATAGTCTAAATGATTCTAAATGGTTCAGAAAGCTTTGGGCAAACTGAAAGTAAAAAAGTCTCCGCTGGATGAAGATTAATTTTCAGAAACCGATGAAAACTTGATTATTTGGGTGGATATGAAAACTTCAGTCGAAGACTATTGATTTGTAAATTATATACCTACTATATCGTAGGTATGAATTAAAGCTCCGCCAAAACCCATTACAGAATTTAACATAGACGTCTATGTAATAGAATATTATTGTTGGTCATACTAAACAACTAGACATAAACCCGTGATTACATAATATTCAAACAGCGTTGATGAGGCAAATACCTAAATCGACTTTAAAATTACGACGGTAATAATATGGATATGAAATATAGCGAAGAAATATGAGTCAGTTCTTACGATTGATTGAAAATTATGCAAAAAAACAAAGAAATTGGCGACTTTTGAAGGCGGTTTTGGGTATGCATTTTGACGTTCAAATGTGTTAAATATGATTATTCTTTGTCTTTATTACAACAGAACTCAGAAATAATATTAGTAATTAATACGTACGATTAAATTGTGTGTAAAATTATGTTAATTCTTTTCAGAAAAGAAGTTGGCAACTAACCTAAATTGCTGTGACAGCCGAGAGACCAACCACAGACTAACTAACTTGACTTGCGCTGAATACCGATCCGATTCGATCTTTTCGAAGATCGAATCGGGACCATGCGATCCGAACCACAGATCAATTCAACTCTATCAAAATATCGGGTCACGATCTAAACATTGTGGTTTGCTGTGCATACCATACCTACATAGGTGTGGTATTATTGGGCGGTCAATCAAAGTACGATCTTTTGTTTATGTTAATTCAAATACTATCTAAGTGTTGAAATCGACTTGATCCACATCGCCTTTCAAAATTGCTGTTTCTCAAAAGCCTAAAAATTTAAGACCGACATCTATAAATATTTCATAGCTATAAAAATAACTATTTCATTGTAAGCTAACTTTGATCTAAAAATTAGTCTCCTTAAGTTATTGTAATTTCTGATGCGTTATCAAATGTTAATATAACCACCTAACCCTATTTTATTTAAAATAAATGACAATAATTATTTTAATGTACTTTCATACGATTTTATGGATCGATTTTTTGGAAATCTGATCAAATACAGTCGATCCAATCTGCAGATTGGATAGAATATTAAAAAAGTACCCTGTCTGACCTGCGTGTGTCGATCATGAAAAAATAAATTGAAATCGCGCTCTGCGAGACCAACCGGGTCGTCAATCGCATATGGCGGGAAATCTAAAATTCAAACAGTTTTTTCGTTATTGGAGCTAGGATTATAATATGCTAGGATATTCGTTATCGGGTGTCATAATAAGTATAATTTATACCAATACATACTTTTGGTATTGCTAAAACGCGCCCCAACCCACCTCTAATAATGCGTCAAATTTTATACAATATACAGAATGATCTAAATTTTATGATTCTAGGTCAACGGAAAGTACTCCATGGGTTCTGATTTCCTTGTGAAGTAGTAAAATATGCGAAATATGCGACATAAAAGCTTATAATAAAAATATAATCATCTGATCGACTTGACTTACAAGTTCGATTTTTACCCATATCGTCCCACTGCTGAGCACGGGTCTTCCCTCAGTTTCATGAATAAGGTTAGGCCATAATCCACCACGAGGACCCGGTCCGTCAGTCTTGGGATAGAAGTAAAATAGATAGTTGATAGTTGTAGGTGTGTTTGCAGTTGGGATAGTTGTGTAGTGTTGTTAAGTATACTTTGACAAACAATAAACAATAACAATACAACTTGCGTTGTGGTACCTACGATTTAGAAACTTATGATTGTATGACTGTATAAAGGTAATTAATGAAAGTATTTTTTCCGTGCGAATATAATGTGAATTGCCTTCTAATAAATAATTAAAGCTACAATAAATAGAATGCTATAATTTAATACACGTAATTCCTGCATTTTTAACGATTTTCATTGATCTCATAATTATAGCGAGTTTTCCTTCCAATAACTCAAGAACGTTCGGACCCCTTTAAGTTTTAAACAGGTTTTTCGTTTTAGTCGCTAGTAACTAATAGAAAATGATAATGGGATCCGCGTCAATAAAAGACAATTCTTTATGATATTCTGTAGAGATATTTAACAGTAATGCACCAGATTGCTAAAATAGGCCAATTTAACATTAAACTGATATGACGACTAAAGTGTTTGTGAAGAAATCAACTGCATATTTGCTATTATATCTCTATGAAATCATTTGCAAAAAAGGCTAAGATTATCGCAAATTCCATTACCATCTACAAATAGTTATCCACACTGAAAATGAAAAAAACTGTTTGATATTTGAATTTCCCGCCATTAGCCAAACGTCCTACGTTAGCGCTTACTCTAGCGAGGCTAATACTTGAGCTACCTACTTGTCTGGCTTGTCTACAGGGATGTTAGACGGCCACTTAGAAATCCTTGTACCGAGCTGGCTGAAAGCTGGTATTGACAACGAAAAACTAGTATGCCTGTGCTCCGCTGCGACGCTGCTAACACTAATATATAAACTGTGTCGGAAAACGCATCCTAGTGAAAAAATATGATATTTCAATTACGTATACCGTTAACAGAGGGCAGTATTTATCGAAAGCATCGAAGAAACATCACTTTAAACCTTTATTTTTGATATTATATTGCATTTCGGATATAAAATGTAAAATCCATTGAGAAAAATGAATGATTTCAATGATTTCAGGTTTAACAAAATTAATGCGCATCTAATAATAAGTATGATGGAAAATAGTAACCATTTATCAAGACGGCTTGCTATTATAAAGCAAATCTAATTTCTGGTTGGAATGTTTTTTTTTTCATATGCATCTGTACAATTTGTCGGTTTTTCAGTATTATCGGTGTATTTTTGTCGATTAACGGTCAATCTTGGTATTTTTGCATACAAGGACCGAGTAGTCTTGGTACATGGTACGTGATATCAAAAACTAGTATGTTTACCAAGAAGTTGGTACGTCTGACATCCCTGCTTGTCTATCAACCTACCCTACTTTATGCATGTGAAACTTACAAGTTGTACAACCATTTTGAGTTCGATAGTGTTACTAGTAAAGGCACGGGATAGTAAAAATTAATAAATAAAAGAGTGATTTCAACTTACACTGCGAACGATTCTGTAGGTAAGTAACCTTAATCAAAAAATAAACTAGACTTAGGTGGAATATTTTTTTTTTGTTGGTTCATGATTGCCTGCGTAACTATAACCTAAAAACAGGTATAGGACGTAAAACTGCAAAATTCTAGTAGGTAAAACATAGTTGTAGTAAGTATGTGTACTTATACTAATTGATGGTAACTAGCAGTGAACATAAAATTAGAAATGAAGTTTTTTTTATGTGAAACATCTAATGCTGCAGGTTAGACAAGCACGTGCGTAACACGAGTTTGAGAAAAATACGAAATCATAAACCCCACGTTTTAGAATTTTATAATCATTGTATTCTTTTCTGAATTCTCTTTTAATTTTAAAATTTTAATATAATATCTTTTTGAGTACATACGGCGAATGATATGTGCCTACGCCGTACTTCATGTACATAGTTATAGAACCTAGACCTTGTAATATCAAATAAAATATTCAGTCAGTAGTGTTTATCTCTCATTAAATAATAGTAGATTGTATCACAAGGGAACAAAATAATGTATTTACGGCGAGAGCGATTTTTTGAATCCAGAGCGAAGGGAAGGATTCTAGAGTAGAATCCTAAGCGTAGCGAGGGAGTCAAAGTACTTCGCTCGAGCTTAAACAATTTTGTTCCCGTGTGGTAAACGATACTTTTCAGATTTTACCTAAGCTATGAGAAAAATTCATCATACGAGAAAAAAATCTTTTGACGTGACAACGTCTAATAAATCGATGAACGCCGGCTGCATGCACGAAAAAGTTGACACATTGTCCCGTAACGCTCATTGTCCCGTTACGCTCATTGTACGCTTGCGCCGCATTTATCTCTCTTCTCTTCTTGGCAGGTTAATTATTCTTGCATTTTAAAAATCTGATTACTAGTATAATTTCAAGTATTTATTCTTTTCATCATCAACCCATAACGTCCCACTGCTGGGCACGGGTCTCTCCTCACTTTCGTGAGGAGGGTTAGGCCATATTCCACCACGGGGGCCAAGTCCGGATTGGTGGATAACATACCTACCTCCGAAATAATTTTCGGGTAGGTATATGGGTTTATTCTTTTATTATTAAAAAATGATTCATCTTTATTCATAAACGACGTTGTTACGTTAAAATATCGTCCGTAAACCAACTTTACAGACAACCAATTTTTAAAAAAATTTGATAGCCAATGCCGCGTCGGCACTCGCTGTTTTTTTTACTCTCAGCCAGGAGTTTATTGAAGAGAAATGCCTTAAATTTTTTTAATTAAACAGTGTTCCAAATTCAAAACTCATTTCGTCACTGTTATTAAATGCGCGGAAATGACCCACTTTGCTCGCACTTATCGAGGTTCAAAATGCCTCTTTTCGAATAAATGGGATGAAAAAAACATTATTACATTAATTTAAGGCCTTCAAAAACCCTTTACTATACCTACTATAATAAACTATCGAATAATGAAATCGCACCTAACTATGTGGGTGCAGTAACAGTTTATGTTAATGCTTTTTAAACTGGTAAAAATAATAATAATATATTTTAAACATCAACATTATTATTATAACGCATTCACCAGCTTACTCCCCTAGTCAAGCGTACGTAAAGAAGTTTTACTTCAAAAAGATCAAAAATAATAGTAATTCATTCATTCAATATCAGGGAATCACGCCTTTCAGTATGAAAAGCGTAATCCAGTCTTATAGCTCGCGAAGCGAAACTATCGCCTATCGGATGGGCTGATGATGCTCACAAAATACCGTGTATTATCTGTATTAGAGTGAACGGAACTAGGAATAGAGTGAGTGTGTCGTACTCTGCCTGCAAGCAACTCAAGCAAGCAGCGCAAACAAGCCAAACATAAAAAAGTAGGTAATGATCCTCCGCGCCGCGCCGCCACGAGCTCGCGAAGCGAAACTATCGCCTATCCGATTATGCCCAGTGCTGCCAGGTCGCGGGATTTTCCTTAAAATTTGGGGGAATTCAAATTGTACTATATGTTCGTACCTACACAGTTTTTGATAGTAAACGTATTTTGTTCTGTTCCATAATAATTTACGAACAGCTTTTACTTAGTCAAGTCTAAAGTCGACTTTTCGTGTCATCAAATGTTTATTGAATTAAAACTTCTTGGCGCACGCTTGACTTGGAGAGTAAGCTGGTGAATGTGATCGGGCGAGGCGAACGGAAGTTGAGAGGGAGATATAAGTCAGTAAAGATAGAAAGAGAGAGACAGAAAGAGCTGCGTTTTGTATATTATTTAAAAATATTATTGTATATGATTTTTTTATTATTTATTTTGTATTTTTTTTTAGTTGTTGTTTTACTTCAAAATAAAATAAAGCAAAAATTCTGTGTAGGAATGAATATAATACTTACGTTTTTCTGAAAACCTTGGGTTTAGAGCGAATTCTGACTAAGTTTTGGGGAGAAACTAAGACGGCGGTCGGCGACCTGAAACTGGCAGCACTTATTGTCTGTTGCCCACAGCCCGTGTCGTCGTCATCGTGTGCAGATTTTTCGTCTAACAAATTGCAGTGACGCGTTCTAAAAATATGTTGATTTCTACGAAGTGATCAATAGTTTTGGTGATGTTGGGCTTAGGGCCATTGGTATTTCGTGAAAAAACTGAAAGAGGACCTAAGTTTACCGTGGTAACCCGTCAAAAATCGAGAAAGCTTCAAACGTGTTTGAAGCTTTCGGTTTTGCATTGATGGAACTATGAACCTGGACCCTTTAAATTTTAGCTTCTCGCAAATCTCCTTACTGGTTTTAAATTTAAACAGAAAGAACTTCAAGGCGTCAGTTCAAGAGTTGAATGATGTAAGTAATTTTTAAATTATTATCTCTGTTTTCCGTTGTCGCCATATTGTGAATTTGAAATAAACATGGTCGCTTGGTTAGACATCTTCCGAGTTAGAAATGACACGGATAACTGTAGACTAACCGTGGCACTTTTCTCTGACTAAGCAGTCGTAAGCAACAATATGTGATGTGGAATCAAGTATCTGCCATGAGGTTCCCTGCGGTGAAAATCCGTACAATATTGTGTCCGCTTGGTGTTCTTCTCTTGCTGACTTGAGGAAAGTTACAAACTAGTTTCGTGATACATATGTCCAATGTTTTCAGTATTTATCACATGCTATCAAATAATCAGAAACCTTAGCTTATCTACTGATACTACCTCAGTGCATTGAAAACTACATAGTTACTATAGTAAGAAAAGTTTATAATAGGTACTGCTTCCTGATTTTAATAACCTAGGGGAGAGGTAATCATGGTTAAAGTTTGAAATCGAGTTTCACGAATTTGACAGGGTGGGAGGTGAGGGGGGGGGGGGGGGAGCTACCCCATATTAACCCCTAACATGGTAAATGGGAGAATTCATCTCCATGAAAAGTTTTATAGTTATGAATTTTTTTTTGTTGGTTCATGGCTTCACTCAGGATGCTCTGTCTCAGTTTTTTCACTCTACTTGAAGCTATCTAATTTAGGGTGCTCTGTGTCCATTTTGGCAAAACAACATAAGAGAAAGAGAACATTCACAGAATCTTGAAAGCAATGAAATAATGCTGTGACTCACAGTTACTGACCTCTATAGATATATAAATGTCTGCCAAGCATTTTGTATCACACATTTTGTCTAATGTAATTATGTTATTATTATCAGCCATGGTCGGCCCACTGCAGGGCAAAGGCATATGTGACATAAGACATATGTACGTTTTTATATGGATGTAATATAAGTAAAAATTGAATGAAATTATCAAAATTACATTCTATTTCATGCATTTGTAAGTTTTTTCTTAACAACTCACGTAGTAGCAAGCAAAATTGCATAGGGGCGCTTGGTAAGAACTCTCTTGACCCCCTCCCTAGATTAACAGTGTACTCAAATTTCACAACTATACCAAACCCAACTCGTAATCACCCTTCTTGCCCAAAATTTTTATATATGTTTCCGCAATATTATATTTTTATGCGGTGGAAGAATTTCCAGATTATGAAAACAATCACATTGGTGGGAGTGAAGTAAAGCTACCCAATGATGGTCAAAGTACAGAGTGCAAGCCATAAACCATATTATCTATGTAGCTCACCAAAATCCATATTCATAGATAGATATAGCTCTCAACCATTCTCGAAGTTAAATAAACATGCATTGTGTTCGCTTTGAGTCATCAATGTAGAGATAAATTGATATGAAATCTTTTTGTCATAGTATTCGAGTAAACAGATATTTTGTACCTTGAATATGCTGAAGAAATTTTCCATCGCAACAGGCCCAGTGATAAACACAACATTTCAACTAAAGAATAATATGTACTTGTAACAATAAACAAATTATAGAAAATAACAAATGAAAAGTTGCAAGATTGTTACACAATGGTCCCAACTCAGCATGATGGTGGTTCTACCTATTACAATATCACGGAGAAGTAATTCTACATGAAACCCTAGGTCTATTCTTTTCATTAAAAGAAAACCTAAATACCGATTTACGCATACACTAGGTAGTTGAATTCTGAATTCACTTCCAAATCCAATGTTCCAATCCTTACCATCACTTCGACAGAAACTAGCCTATCGTCACCTTACTATTGAACAGACAAATTTCTGTCCTCTCCCGCTGTAAAATTTGAGAAGTAGTGTTCTAAACCTCAAGCCATTTATTGTAGCCCTAGTCCTTGATTTTACTTTTACCCGCGTTAACTATGATCCCACAGGAACTTGCGTGATTGAGTAACAAACAAACAAATTTTCACATTTATAACATTAGTAGGATCACCACTGCGGATCTATCGGTATCTGTAGGATCAGCCATTCTTTTTCATACACTAGAGGCGAATAGATCTTCACATCCTTAGCAATCTTAAACTATGTACCTACATACTTAAATTTTGTGTTTAAATACATAATGCATCATGATAACATAAATAGTGTCTGACAACTAACTAGGATTACCAGTGTCTAGGGAATCAGGATATGAGGACTATAGTCTCACGAACGCCCAGACTCAGCAAATACTTTTGGTTCGCACAAATCTTTGCCCACAATAATGATGATGGTATAAATTAATTTTTACCGCTTCTGAAAAATTGCAGTAAAATAAGTGAATAACTTTGTATGAAGCTGCAGGTTTTTGTTGAAATTTTGTCAGTTTTCTGCAATACAGACACCATAGCTATTTTATCCTGGAAAATCAAAAAGCAGGCAGCTAGTAAAAGATACTAATAAAAACTGAGGAACTCCATAAAAATATATCTTAGCCACTCATAAGCATGTTAAGACATGTTTGAAATCTGAATCCACATTCTTGACTCACCGAGTGACGTCATTTCTTTTTTCACCGACTTTCGGAACGAAATATTAAATTTATCTATTGTTTTATATGAATCTAGTCGAAAACTTTTACCTAGATCTTAAAAAATAATGCCAAGTCTCGCGACTCGCAAATCTGGTCGTACGAAGTACCTACAGTGCATAATCACACGTGGAGCTAAGTCTGGCGTTCTTACTACCTCTGGCTACTACCTATTTACCTAGTTATCTATAAAACAATCCACTGTCGTGTTTTTTATAACTTGCCGCGAGTTCGGGAAAACACAACTGTTGTGTTTGTTGTATGGGAAAACAGTAGGTATGGAGTGTGCTGAGCCGCACTCGTGGCTAGACAATAAAATCGACTCAGCAGTCGAAGTGTTAACAAAAACTTTTTCTAACCACCTAGCTGCGAAATTATTCAAGACATCAAATAAAATGGGTAACAGATCAGGGCAGATCTCTTCATCTGTTTCTATGAAAAAATTACACCAGACAAATGCACTTAACTTGTAAACTTGCGAAGTCAAACCATTAAAGTAACTTAACCTAAATTTCACAAAAGTTTTTATACGGTAACACAGCGAAATATAGGACAATTAAGAAATCGGTAATCAGTCAATGACAAAAATTTCCTTCCGGTACCGTTAGGAGACTGACACTCGGACGTATTTCTTACGTGTCAGAGAGGAGGCCCTAATCGAAGCAGTGACCCGACAAAGTAAGATGAGAAAACATCTCGATGTTCAGAATAACCAAATGTGTATACTTTAATCCAATGTAAATACGATTGCCAAAACCATCTTCTCCGGGCTATAAAAAAATAACAAAGCAGCGCGTACATACGCCATCATCGCCGCCAAAACTCCACGCGTCACAAATAAACGTCAGACTGTTTTCACAAAAAAAAGTCTTTGCGTAGGTACAAATCTATCCAAAACCAACCGAAATTATCTCGCGAAGGTGTTTGCCAAGTGTATAAGAAAGCCCATATCGTAATGTTATTGTTACCGCAAATACCAAACAACCGTGTACGGTAAAACTTTCTATATAATTTGAAGTGTAGGTACTGGGTACCCAAGCATTCATAAAAAAAATTTTACCTATCTATTTATATAGGTACCTACGTATAATAAAGCAGTCTAGAACTAAAAGTAGTTCATATTTACTACGATGAAATTACCCCGTGGAATAATCACGATAATTATTATGTCTGTATATCTGTCTGTTCGTTTGCGTGTCACGAGTACGAGTGAAAAAAAAATTATTCATTACTAGCTGAAGTGCTGTATTGTTTTTTACTTTTTTATTATATCCTTTTCCTGACTAAGATAAATCCAAAACACAAAAATCATAAAATTGGTCCAGCCGTTCTGGAGTTATAAGTGTTGTAACTAACACGACTTTCTTTTATATATAGCTATATAGATTATGTTTTAGTTGTTTTTACTAACATCTAAAAATATTGTTTTGTTGGTGAACACCATAATTACAAGACCGAAGCAATAATTTGTAGCTCAATCTGTCGGTGCAAAAGATGATCGAAAAATCGTTGAAATAAAGTTTAAATTAGCGCGTGCCCACAGTTACGACAAGCGCTCCGTGCCGCTATCAATATTTTTTACTGTTTTCGGGCTTTCGCTTGTATTACGCATACATGATTTTTGCAAATTCACTAGACGACGCATCAGATACGAAGACAAGAATTTAATTTGTTACAAAATATAAATGGGCTCAAGCTGAAAACGAACTATGGGTAGATTTTTTCTTTTTCATTACACAATACGCAATAAAAAAATAAATAATTCGCTAAGTAAAAGTACAATCTGTAGCATATATTTTTTCAAGATTACATTTTTCAGTTTATTGCTGTATTTGTTTAATACTGCATTTGAAAGTATAAGTTTGCGTTGGTAAGGCCCTCAACAGGAAATTTACATTATTTGTTTCAGTATTATTTTATTTATTTAATTTAAGGAGACTGATATTTTAACAACACAAAAACACAAATAAGAACGGAAGAGAAAAAATCTCTGAAAATGTGCTAATGGACAATAGAATTGACGTAACGTGTATTTATTTTATTTTAAAATCTTACTCTCGCAATAATTTATTTATTGAAACATGCAGTATTAGTTTTAAAACGCCTTGTTTAACTATGGGTCAGTTACCCGAGTCATGTGTTAAGACCTTAGTCTTGGCTACAAGCACGTGGCACCATCTCATCTAATATAATTAATTCGGTGGGCACGTACAATTGATTCACTTGGTCAAATTATTAAGACGGACGTTAGATCATTTTAAAATCCTGTTTAACCTTCTTTCCTTTCGCTTTCAGCGATAAGACCGCCCATTGTACTACCCTTGTTTACCTATTGTAATTCTTCTGTACTGTGTTTAATTTTCTTTCTGGTGTACAATAAAGAGTTTTTCTATTCTATTCTAACCTTTTTATGGTGACGTGCAATTTCGATGGTATAAAGACTAACGCCAGGTCTCTCGGACCATACCGCAATGTTGAAATGCTACAACGAAGTTTGTGGTATTTATTTGAATACAAATCACTATAATAAGACTTCGGTATTCAAATCATAACACAACTACTAACGGATATCTTCGAGAACAATTTCACACGAGATTATTTATATTGAACCTAAATTAAAAGCTCTTATTTTCAGATGTAATAGCTTCATACGTTCTTTATTTTGTACAATATTTCTGCAAAAAAAGAATATAAACTATTAAAAAAATACACGTTAATACCGAGTCTGACAGATCGCGACCAATTTTCAAGACGATCGTACTCACAGATTTTACTTCCGGCGACGCTAACACCAACAGCGCTTCATCGTACCTCGCAGATATTGAGGAAGGATACGGCAATCGCGCACTTAGATGAAGACCCCCTTGAAATTTTATTTTCGCCCAGCCTTTGAGAACCCTCTTCAGCACTTAGGTGGTTAACCTAAGTCGGGATAGAATTTCAGTTTTATCGAAGGGAGTGACCATCGCGCGCGTCTCCTGGTTTCGTACTAACCGGTAGCGTCCACGGTTTACAATAGGAGCTAACGCCACACGCGACACCTCCATGCATTAGCAAACTGTTAGTTAGGGAGACAACGACCATTTTGTCTCACGCTCAAACCCGTATCAAATCGACGACCCGTACAAAACACGTGTATTTCAGACACTAGCAGCACAGCGCACACCCAGGAGACCATTAAAAACAAAATAATGGTACAAAATTAATAAAACTTGGAAAATTGGGATTAGTTGATGACAAAGAGACATCTGATTAAAATCTGCGCCCCTTGTAATTAATTTGGAGACTGTTTTGAACATCTTGATAAATTTTACTGATTGGTAACATAGCATTCCGTCTGAAACTATTAGATATTCAGAGAAGTTTACTATAGGCACTTTACCAATCCGATAACTTTTCGAGAGTCAATACTTACAACACAATGCACAACATTTACATTGAAAATTCAAAGTTCTTGGTGGCACTGTAACTGTTATGGGCAGGCGTAGCGCTTACCATCTGGTAAACGACTTGCTCGTCTCGTCGCTCGTAAATGAAAGTAAAATGTATTTTAATTGAATCTGATTGATACGGTGGTTTATGTTGTCATTTTTGAAAATGTGCTTGGGCCAAATGCTAGTAATAAAGAAACGTTTTCATAGTGAAATGAAATCTAAATATGTGTGTATTTTTTATATTATATTTGTGATGGTAAATATGTAGTATTTTACGTGTCTAATCGTAAAAGATATCCTCTATCTCAAACCGGACTGTTCGGGTGCCCCTGCAGTAGCTACTGCTGCGGGGGCGTCCGAATGATCCAAACATCTTGTGGCATCTGTAAGTTTTGTTGTTATTTTGTTATTATTTATTTCGTCTGGACAATGTGCCAAATAGTTTTGTTTTCTTTTTTTTTTCTCATATCGTTTCTATTATATAGCTTTAGTTTAGTACTTTGTGCTGTACGCTCGATATGTTAATATTTTGTAGTATGTATATATTTTGAATTACAATCCAGATTTTAAACTACTTTAATTAACTCATAAGTTACAACGATTGTAATTTGTTTTATGCATCAAATAAATAAATAAATAATCGTTATCGCCCACCTAATCAGGTTAATAATCACTTAATCTTAACGATATTTTACGGTTTTAGCTGTAAACCGACAATACACTGTTTTGGTCGTAGGCTCTCTAACTATTGGAAACCGTTTAATAACATAGACTGACTTGAAACTTATAAAACTTTATTTATTACCCTATTTATGTAATTGCCGTGCAGGGCCTCTTGTTTGTTTGTACAACGCTGACAAAGCTGTTGCAACCAGGCAATACGGTAGTTAGTTAGTTATTTCCTATAGCCCTTTTATTCAGACCTAATAACCCTTTAGGATGTATGCATAGTGGTCGGTAAATATGTTGAAATACTACCTTGGCTGCCTAAGTCGATTTTAAATTCTCTTCCGAGTAAATTAGTGCGTGCAGTGTTATTGACATAGGTATAATCGAGAAATGTTAGTCAATGTTGTTTTTGTTGAAGTATTAGTTACTACTAGCTGCGCCCTTCGGTTTCGCCCGCGTTGACAAAAGAAAAAGAAACAAGAAAATATATTATTTATCCCAAAAGAACCGTATTTTATTTTGTAAGTCTATTCGGGACGGACAGTCAAAATTTCATTTATTTTGGTAATCATTTTCAAATCACTTCAATTTTATTTACAGGTGTATAGATTAGTAAACTTGATGTTAAAATATTCGTTGTTCTTTGTTTTGCGTTAAAGTGAATTAGTTGTTCGATAAGATAAGATTAACAACTCTTTATTTCACTCCAAGAAATGCAAGTACCTAGAATACAAAAGAATGGCATAGTTAAAGGTGCAATGGTCGGCCTTAATATTAAACCGCAATCTATATCAGACAACCTTTCTTCGTCGTTTCGATGTATTTGTGTTTTGATCTTAATTATGTGTTTTACTTTTTAATACCTACTTTATGAAAAAGGCGTTATAAAGGCCGATTATTTATTCTATTCCCAAAATAATGCCTAAAATAAAAACAACTTTAATGGGTTTTTTCAATTTTTTGTTATTAACAAGGCGAGCAAAGTACACGCGTGAACTTTCCCCCATTACGTTGCTATGTGCCTAAGTAAGATGTCTGCCGGTCTAGGGAGCGGCAAATGCTAGCATACATTGTCGCCAAACGCGCAGGAATATAAATCATAGCTGAAATCAAATTGACCTCCTCCCTATCTCCGTTCTGCCGTGCGGACGCCAACCGGTCTTCGCATTCGCTCAGTGGCGCTCTTGCCGAACACACGATCCAAACAAAAGTTTATAAATTGCTGACTCATCAGATATTCATCCAATTATAGTGACCGTTCGTGGGCTCGTCAGTGAATAGTTAATCTATTTTTCTTCACGCTATACCCATTACGTTAACTTTCTGCTAACTCCTGTATACGACAGGAATCGAAGTGATTAAGTTGAAATTACGGTCATTTGTTTGAATTTTTAAAACTTACCTAGCTTGTGTAAATTTAAAGATGTGAGAGCAGTCGAGTGGGGGGTTCTTTTGGAATACGGACAGGTATTTTGATATAGTTTTATTGATGTTTTCAGTTCATAATTTTAATGTGGGCTCGCAGCTCGTGTTATAACTGCATGTCGACCTATTTATTCTAAATTGCACTGACGCCCCATCTAGTTTGAATAGTTAATGGAGACATCCTTCAATTCTTTATATCGTTAGTCAATTATTCTGTTCTAATATAATTCCGTAATGTTATTACTTACAATTATAATAATAACGCGACATGATCACATAGAGATCCTGACTTTTAACAAAACATTCCTTTATCTAAGGATTCTAGGGAATCAAGTATAATTGCCCTGTGCGGGAATCGAGCCCGCGACTCACGGTGTACCCGGTTTGTTTTCAATTCGCACAGGATACTGCCATGTCTCATGAGAACGGAAATAAACCGGTATCATCCATTACTGCAAAAAGCCTAGTAATTGTTCACGAGGGGGAACATTATATTGGAAAAATGTAGGTAGTTGATTATTAATTCGAGCTTCTTCGTGCATAGAGATGTTATTAACACGTGTTTTATCAATGGTGCCACGGTATGTGACATTACATTATGCAGCTTGGGCGCTCTTCGTCACAAACGTTTATAAACGGACGTGCCTAGGAAATAAAATGAGATTAAATGAAATAAAATAGTACTAGCACTATATCTAGGAACCGCGTGCTGTTGCGTATTTGTGGCATTAAACTTTACCTAACTCTTAGAAAATGTTCCCAATTATGAATGTACTTTACAAATAACAAAAAGCCTAGAAATATTGTAAAATTTTAAGCAAATATTGCACAATTCGGCAATCAGTTAACAATTTGCTACGAAATATGTATCGTCTTCTTAGTTGAAACAAGCTAGCAAACGCTGTAAAAGAAACATCTTACGCTGTCCAGCAGGTTTTAAGTATATCGTGAACCATGTAATAGACAATAATTGCAATGACGGTAGTTTTGATTTCAATTAATTCCAAATAGTTAAAACCAATTAGTTTTCTTTAAATATTTCATGGCTCAGTTACAGTTTAACGTTACGGTTACTGAGATTTAAAAAATATATACCTACCCTCACATAAATCCATAATGAGAAACTCGCAAGTATTGCTTATTCTTACCTTACTAGCACTTCACTGATCTACATTTAGTAGGTACCAACTCGTAATAATGTTTAGTGCAATCTGCCATAGTTTATATCAAGTCATATTGTTACGTTTTAACCACCTGAACTCATCGAGATTGTCGTTTTGTTTTAGTATTTGTTCGTAAAGCAGATTGCTGTATTAGCGTAAAATAAATATAGGTTAGTGTTGAGCAATAATATTTTCTCAGGAAAACTTGATTTCACCGCCAATCTACTGTTCCGTTGACTACATTTAGTCTCTAACATTAGATCAGCTCGCAGTCAGCATAATCACTATATTGTCACCGTAATTTGTCAGGCATGCAAAAAATCAACGCAATTCATCAAAGAAAATTGGGTCAACGTTTAGGTACTTGCGAGATTGGTCATATAAATCCATGAATACATATATACTAGATCAGTGAATTGAAAAGTTTGAATATTACATATATTACGGTTTAGGCCGGCTTGCACTACACCCGACTGAATGTATGAATGCCTGACAATGTTAACCGTAATAAATCGAATAAATACTTTATAATAACAATCGCAGAGTCTGTAACATATGCGCATACATATTGGCAGCTCAAAGTGATCTTATTTTAGGTGATTGTTTTCTTTCGTGTCGATATTTCAACTCTGCCCTTTGGCTGTTTTTGTTAAAACCTCATGGTGACGTGATAAGTAAGCTAGATAATTCCCATTGTCGCGACGTACGGCAAAATAACATAATCATAATACGTTTGCATCGTCTCTCTTACACGTGAAGGCAAGTTATCTCGCAGCGCCCATCTTAGCCCCAAGGGTTGATGCCCAGGGTGCGTCAGATGTCAGTCTCCTGTTTTGCAACTTGTACGTATTTTGTATCTGATAATTTAAGAAACGGAAACTATTTTATCGGCAGATTGTCGACGCCCATGGATTGGAAGCTGAAAACAAAGTACTGAGGTGCTTGCTCACCGAAGCGGCCCGCCTGGCCTGGGACGCCGACAGGTCCAGTTCCATACCACCCAACTTTCAGGCGACTGCCCTCGCTCTGCGGTTGGGGAACCTCCTCAACCACCCGGCGAAGGCCACTGCTATCTGCCGGACTATCGATCACCCATCACGGACCCTACAAAAGGTAAGCATCGTTCAAACAATACCTACAGTAGCTTCTAGCTAACAGACTAATAAATTCATAACAGTTTAAAAAAAAATAACTTTTCTGCACTTTTTGTACCATATTTCAATAGCAATACGCTCTACTTTTGCCAGGGTTTTTCTTAGGTGAGAACATAACGTTGCTAAATAGAAGTCACTCACTAGCGTTCCATTTTATCTACTACCACATGAATACTGTGAATAAACAAACCAAACTTTAAGTAATATTATTGTTTGTTATTGCTAATCATTTTAATCTGTGAGTCTTCCAGCAATTGAGAGAAACGAGCCTTTATTTCCTAAAATTATTAAAGATTTTTAGCACTTTGTAAATCGGTCTTCAACGAAAACAGCTTAGTAAATACTTTTAATATGAAAAAAATATGTTCCCACTGACGTTAAATACGTAACTGGATATCCTTTATAAATTCACCTGTTGAAAATGTTTCGTAATATCCAATGCCGAGTTCATTCCTGTTTCCATTTGTGATTCTAAAGTAGGTAATGTAATATGCATAAGGAATATTTTTCAGTATCTCGTATACTCGTATATTCTTTTTCCACCCTCAATAAAGATACAGTACATTGGTACATTAATATTTTTACTCCAATTCTTCACACAGGGTATTATCGATTTAGCTAATACATAATTATTATTATTAATGGGGTCAATTAACACCAGCTCAGCTCTTAATTCCAACTGGAAGATTTCAGATTACGGTTCAAAGATACACTAATCAATCATGTCGTTTATTTTTTATTTCCATGTGTAGCTGGCTTGTGCCCCGGTAAGTACTACTTAACCATTCATTCCATGTTTGATGTTGCTAAAGTTTCCCATCCGCCTGGTAGTTGGGTCTTATGACATGGTGCAGCCGAGTAAGGGTGTGTTGCTACCGACCGTTTTGTATATATGTTTATAGATAGATATTACTCTTTGAACGACTACAGCCACCCTTAGTCGGCCAACTTGTATGCCAACATCTAATCAGTTCGTTAGCTTTACTCTTGAGCTTCATCTCTACGCTTTACGTATTAAGTATGAATACTTGTCACTAGACTCTTCCAGGGCCCTTAAATTTGCACTTATACTAATGCAGAAATAATAAAGATATCTGATTGAAAATTAGACTAATGGTACCTCTTTGAATGAATAACTGGTTTGTACAGGTCGAATGCTTCTCTAGTCAATTATCTCCGACAATCGTTCTATTCATGCCGTTGTGATCACAATATCTAGGATAACAAGCGAAGCAACTGACGGTCTGAAGGCTATATGCATTTGTCCTTTGTTAGGCCAATTTTCTTGTCTACTTGGGAGGACGACGGACGTTAAGTGGAACATTTAGAGCGCGGACTATAGAAATTTTGCAGCAGACATTAAATACAGAAGTCCTAACCTGTCGCGAATCTAATTCATATTTACTAGCCCTTGCGCTAATTGGACCCGTTTTTGAAACGAAGAGAATTACAATCTATGTTGAATGGTCTAGACTTCACCTTTTGATTTGTGACCTTTGATCGCATCAAAATAAAAACCCTAGCCTCTTTCATAGGGATTTTTTCAGTTAACATTACTTATTTATGCAATGAGGCAGATCTTTGATCCCTAGGGTTACTTGGGGTTTATAGAAGTAATTATTATCGCATCGATGTAATAAGTGTTTATTTTGGGGCACTGTGATTTTAGCCGAGTTTATAACCAGTATTTAATTGAAATAATCGGAAATAAGTGTTTTCTTTTATTCCGAATTGAACGACGAATGACGAGTGCTAGACAAATAGCATGTTAATGTATGTTTTTGTAAGTTATCGAGCATGTTTTTGAATAAACGATAGTCTTATAATTTATGTAGTGTATCAATACGCATCTAATAATGTCTACGTAGACATTACTGAACGAACTGTATTAGTGAAGTAATAGTACTATATACTAGACTGCCATACTTGCTGCTTTGATATATTTATGAAATGCATGTGAATATGGTAGTGTTGACCGAATGCCGCTAGATTTATTTATATTTTTCGATGTATTCGATGTATGCATGATCTTATTTAAGTAAATAAAAAAAATACCTATGATTATCCCTATACATAAATCGAAACATATTTAAGAGATATATTTTCCAAAACAGTAAGATCTGTATATGTATAAAGTTGGTCCAATCGATCGATCTAGTTCAAATGTCAAAAGTTTGTCTCAAAAGGAAATAAAACATTATTTTCTAATTATCTAAAAATACTAACATGTTGTAGTAACAAAACGAAAATATACGAGTATAATGCTTCATGGAAGATATGTTACTGAAGATGAATAAATATTTATTTTGCAGTTATTGAGGCCCTCGAACACATTACTGAACCGCCTGTCAAGACTGCTAAAGCTCACCACAGCCGAGGATGTGGCATTCGCACTAGTTTTGCGGAAGACTTCATCAAAACCGGAAATCTCAGCGGTTGCTAAGCAGCACCTGAAAAAAAGGGTCTTAGACCTTGTTCAGTGCTACCTAGACGCAGGTACCTATCCTTCTAATGATTACGAAATCACCTAGTACTTAGACATCTGAAACCTTGAGTCAAGATACTGAAATTCCTGATTAATAGAACGTCAACGGCTCTAATACTCTTAGTTCATACTATAAATTTGAAGTAGGGATATAACAAGTAGCGAACTAATACACAACTCTTTGACAGAACGCGGACAGCAAGCAGAGCGTGCTGGACTTCAGGAATGCAGCCCTGAAGTTTTACAGTCTCTGCTAACGAGTCTCGCACGTGAGAGCTTTCGACTAGCCGATGTTACGAAAGACTTATTCAATAAACGACTACGAAGCGACTTTCCTCGTGAACTGGTGCCCATAGTCCTCGCACCCCTACTGTACACCGACGATACCAAGACGCCTTTACTGGAGATGACCACACCCGACGAATTGGCCTCCGCAATGATGGATCATTCGCTACCGGACATCGTCCGTGACATCGGATACGCTTTCACCACATCAGTTGAGGAATGCAAGAACAACATGCTGAACTTTGGCGCTCGAGAACCAACAGCCATTGATGTGGCTAGAACCATATCCATGATGATCAGATACCAGACCAACTTTCAAGAAGGCCCTCCTATGCAGACTCCCGGGAACTTCTGGATGAATCATGACAAGAAAGATACCATGCCGCACGGCATGGGCGAATGGAACGCGGAAGTTTTTGTGCAGACGCTCAAAGAGCTAGCGTCTAATTTGAATTGGAAAGAAGTTATATTACAACTCGACCATCAAGAGTTCGTAGTACCAGACAGAGCGGCTTTGAATTTGCTCTTCAACATATTGCGATTGGGCCTGCAGAGTGCGGGTTACCCTTCCAACATATTCCCTGTTGAATACCTGTGTCGTCGATGGACGAATTTGGAGGGGCAGATGAGCTTGATCAGCAACATACTCAAGCATCAGGATGTTTTTAGCTTTGGAGACCATCCATTCCATCCGGTCTCCATCGATCTGCTAAAATCCCCTCCAGAAACAGACAACAAGGAAGTTGGAACATGGCGGAGCCTTTACCTTGTAGAACTACTTCTGTATGCTTCCGAGCGTGGTTATTACGTGCAAGTTAGCGAATTGTTCAAAATACCACTGCAGCATTGTCCTGACGTCTTACTTCTTGTCCTACTGCAGATCACTCCACCGATAACACCAGTAAGGCAAGAGTTATTGACAACGCTCATACCGATATTCTTGGGCAATCATCCCAACTCTGGAATAATATTGCACCATGCTTGGCATACACAAAATCCCAACATAAAGCCTATCATCATGCACGCTATGGCCGATTGGTATATCCGTGGCGAATGCGACCAGTCCAAACTATCTAGAATTCTAGACGTTGCACAGGATCTGAAGGCCCTATCGCTATTATTGAACATGCAGTCATTCCCCTTTGTAATAGATCTCGCCTGTCTCGCGTCCCGGAGGGAGTACCTCAAATTAGACAAATGGCTTACGGACAAGATCAGAGATCATGGTGAACCATTTGTGGCAGCTATGGTAAAATTCTTACAGAAAAGATTCCCCCATATTCTCTCGAACAAAGGACCTGAAGATCATTTACCGAAAGCGGCGCAGCTGCCGCACGAGACTATAGGCACCATGCTGGCGTGTCTGCAGATGTGCATTCCCAACATACAGCCAGAGCTGCAAGAAATCACGTACAATGTGATCGCGAATTGCCAGACAATGATCTTGAGCAAGACCCGCCAAAGCCTCACGGGCATTGCACGACCGCACACACGTGTCATCGAAACTCCATTCAACCCAATGGGTCTCGGCGCGCAGCTATTTCCTCCGCATATCGACCCTATCGCCACGTTGACCTCGAACGTGGCTAACATGACACTAGGTGCTCCGGGCACTGCTGCATTTGCAATGCCTGGCACACTCGGCCCGCTAATCGCCGCCCCGGGATCTCCATCGAGGCTGATGGGCGCACCGAATAGTCCTTTCGCAATGATGCCATTACAACACAACCCGAACATGGCGAACATTGGAGCGCTGGCTAGAATGGCGCCTGCTCCGATGATGGAAAAGCAGCGTCTTCCGGATCCGATACACTACCCGGAAGTTATGCACAACGTGGCTAAAGAGATAGAAGATGAGGCTAATGGATACTTCCAAAGAATCTACAATCATCCACCACATCCGACCTTGTCCATTGACGAGGTTCTCGACATGTTGAAGAAGTTCCAAGACTCATCGAACAAGAGAGAGCGAGAAGTGTTCTCTTGCATGCTTCGAAATCTCTTTGAGGAATACAAGTTTTTTCCACAGTACCCCGACAAAGAGCTGCACATCACCGCTCAACTGTTCGGTGGTATTATCGAGAAAGGTCTAGTACCCAGTTACGTATCCCTCGGTCTAGCGTTACGTTTTGTTCTCGATGCTTTGAAGAAAGGCGAAGGTACCAAAATGTATTATTTCGGAATATCTGCTCTGGATCGATTCAAATCACGTCTCAAGGACTACCACAAATACTGCGAGCATGTTAGAGCTATTCCATACTTCAATGATTTTCCTCCACATCTCATAGAATATGTGGAATATGGACTGCAGAGTCAAGAGCCCCCATCGAAGCCCCAAGGACCCGTGCTTCCTGCGACTCTCGCTGCCCTGTTGAACCAAAATGTCATGGTGACCGTCACAGCTGCGTATAGGTCTGTATCTTTTTATAATTGTATTTATTGCCTCATTTCATAACAAAATTTGAATAAATGGTTTTATGTTTATGTGCAGTGACTTTGTTCCCAGATCCGTGGTGTGTACGCCATCCATATCCGTTATATCAAGGATCACAACCGCGGGCTCTATGGCCAGCCGGCCTTCCATCGCAAATGCAACCAACATCGATACGCTGCTCACGGCTACCGACCAAGAGGGGGGCCAAATCTCACCACCACCTGAGGCCATACAAGACAAGACTGCATTCATTTTCAACAATCTCAGTCAATTGAACTTGCAACCCAAATGCGAAGAACTCAAGGAAGTAGTTACTTCTGAATACTTCCCATGGCTGTCACAATATCTGGTAATGAAAAGAGCTTCCATCGAGCTCAACTTCCACGTGTTGTATTCCAATTTCCTTGATGTTCTCAAAGTACGTGAAGTAAACAAACTCGTCACCAAAGAGACATACCGCAATATTAAAGTTCTGCTCCGCTCGGATAAAGGCATAGCAAACTTTTCCGATCGTTCGCTACTGAAGAACCTCGGTCACTGGCTCGGAATGCTTACGCTGGGGCGCAATTTGCCGATTCTTCACATAGACATCGACTTGAAGGCGTTGTTGTTAGAGGCGTACCACAAGGGCCAACAGGAACTATTGTACGTCGTGCCATTTGTGGCCAAAATCCTGGAGTCCTGCGCAAAGAGCGTAGTATTCAGTCCGCCCAACCCCTGGACTATGGGTCTAATGAACGTCCTCGCAGAGCTCCATCAAGAGCCGGAGCTGAAATTGAACCTCAAGTTCGAAATAGAGGTGCTCTGTAAAAACCTCAGTTTGAACCTCAATGATTTAAAACCGGTAATTTACCTAAAAGATCCGGATAAGGTGAGGACGATCGAGTTCCAGCTATCGTCCCAGAAGAAGCAGCAGCAACAGGAGGCGGCGGCGGCGGCGGCAGCAGCAGCGGCAGTAGCGTCAGTAATGCCTGTGAACCAGGTGATGGTCACAGCGCAGCAGATGCAGATGATGCAGCCGCCTCCGCAGATGATGCAGCCAGAAGATCTAATTGTTACTGCGCCCACGCCCAACGGCATGGTGTCCAACGACCCAACACTCATGGGCGTCCTGGGCCTGCCTGAGCCGCGGTTCAACTACATGGATGTCAACGTCTCCTCCACATCCGCCTTCGGCCAGAAGATATGCTTCAACCCGCACATCATCCTGTTCCAAAGCTATCCTCACCTGAAGCAGTTCGTGAAGCCCGCGATCGAGCGTTCCATCCAAGAGTGGATCCACCCTGTGGTGGACAGATCCATAAAGTATGCTTTGACGACGTGTGAGCAGATCATTCGTAAGGACTTCGCACTGGACTCTGACGAGGTGCGCATGCGTACATGCGCTCACCACATGATGAGAAACCTGACTGCAGGAATGGCGATGATTACCTGTCGAGAACAGATCATCAGCACGATCAGCACAAACCTGAAGGCTGCTTTCGCTGCGGCCCTAATGCCTGCTACACCACCGCAGGTACGAAAACTTTCTCGTATACCGTATTTTACCTAAACCTAATAGTAATACCAATACTAATAGTGTAAACCAATAAATAAACGCTTCTATCAACTTAATTATGACAATACAATAAAAGAATACAATCTAGCGAACAGATTATGAGCAACAAAGCGAACATCCGCTTAGCTGAATCGCTGGCCATACCAATTAATGTATTCGTTTCTTCCTTGTATGTCATATGGTTGTAGTACATGTAATTTGTTAGTGTATATCAACAGTGTACTGACCACGAACTGTTCTAGCAGGACGTCATCGAAAACGCCGCTGCTGTCCTCGCTACAGACAATATGGAGCTGGCCTGCGCGTTCATCCAGAAGACAGCTGTGGAAAAGGCCCTACCTGAATTGGACAAACGTCTGATGCCTGACTATGAAGTAAGGAAGGTGGCCCGTCAAGAAAACCGACGGTACTACGACCCCATCGTAATGACGTACCAAGTGAGTCTTCTTTATAACAGATATTAAAGGCATTATCTTTTAAAAGTTTGCAAACCAGCTCATACGAAAATGGCTCTTGTACTTGTTCAGTCACTTATTTTTATATTTGTTTCTAGAGCGAGAGACTCGCTGAACGTTGTCGCCTGCGTCTTGGAGGGCCGAGTGATCTACAGCTATCGGTGTATGAAGAGTTTGCTTGCAATATTCCTGGCTTTGTAGCGGTGAGGGACACTTCCCTTTTCATGACGAAGCAGTCTCAAGAACCTATGATACCGCAGCAACTCACCTACAGTCAGGTATGTACATTAGAGAAGCTATCAAGTTCTGTTTCTATTCAGTCACCAGACACCATACAATGTGTGTGACAATCATTACATGGTATGGTGTATAGTTCACTCGCCATATCTTCCATGTCCATCATTGTTGCTCCTGGTTTTTCCTTTTTTTTATATGAAATGGGCCTCACTTAGGGCTGCCTTCACCTAAATTGCCAACACCAGACTAAGAAGGCCAGCTCTCATCGCAGATGAGGCAGTTCAGATAGTTAATACTTTTCGTATATATTTTCATAACGTTTGATTTTCAGGTGATGAACCAGGCCCAGGACTATGGCACTGACGAAATGAGTACTATTATCACGGCCGCTGAGATCTTTATGACGAACTGCCTATCCATGCCCAACATGGCCGTGCAGGCAAACAACGTGCACACCTTGCTCGACTGTCTCTGCATAGCGCGTAGGAACCGCGACGTTGTATCCGGTTGCACACTCCTGCAGAAGGTATGACAGATTCTAATGCCTATTAATGTCAAACATGTCTAGAGACACTAACCAAGCAAAAAAGTTTTCCATATATTGAGCCGTGGATGATCAAACAATACACAAGTATACAGTATACAAGGACTGCTCGAGCAGTCGGCATCAACTACTGGAGCATTCAGCAATCAACAACAAAAGACAATACTTAGACAGCTCATGAGTTATCAATATATGTATTGCAATTGCTTGAAGAGTTGAATTGCCTACCCAAGTCGTCCGTGTATATGCAAGGAAGGCTGATTTGCTATGCAGTTGCTGCTTGAAGCAGTCAAGTCTTTATTGTTTCAAGCTGTCCACATATTATGGATGCCTTAAAGGTGATGACTGCTACCAAGCAGCCAGATCCGTAATTTGTTCTTGCTCTGGTAAATAGCGTCTTTAAATGACAGAAGGAAATAGAGCTACGGGAAAGTGTTTGCAAGTGGGATTTAATTTTTGCAATCTCTGCATTTAAAGGGAATTAATGAAATAGAACTGCACTCATTAACAATTGTAAACTTCCAGGCAATTGAAGGACTGCTGGACAGCCACCTAGTGCAATCTGCTGGCCCTGAACACATTGAGATGATTAACCGTTACCGTGACATCCATCTGCGAGTCCTGAAGCTTCTCGAGGACGCCCGCGTCTACGGTCACATGTGGACCTCTAAGCAGATCACATGCTGCCTCACAGAGTGTAGGGAGGAGCTGCGGTACAATATTGAAGCGGTTGACTGCCTTATTAGAAACCATCTCATCAATATGCCTCAAGTAAGTGATTAGGTCCTTAGGTCATTCATACATACATATTCCCTCAGGTCAATACCTGAGGGAACATGTATGTGTGGATGACAGAAGAAGAAGAAGATGCAGTCTTTGAAATCCTGCACTGACTGTTGAGTCAGTGCAGGATTTCAAAGACTGCATCTTAGTGTATTATAGATCTATGAAATAGATTTTCTACGATACCTTGATGCTTTCACTCTAAATAAAGTCAATGCAAGTATGCTTCAATAGTAGATAAACATTAATTAGGTGATCTTATTGATTTTCTTTGATATTTGGCTAGTTAGAATTAGAAGACTAATGCAGATGAGTTAATAGAATCAAGTGTTACTTTGCGGAAATCTATATTCAATAGCTATATAGCTATATATATATATATATATCCACTTTTTCTTGTGTAATGCTAATTAATTGCTAATTGGTTATTTGGGATAATGATGTTGAAAATTATGGAGTCACTCTTTTAAAACTTATGTGTTATGCAGTACGATATCGCTCTCGCCCATATGATGGACAGCGGAGGCAACTACGTTGCTATAGCGTTCGCAATGCAGCTCGTGCAGTTATACCTGGTAGATGAACGCAACAATTTGTATGTGAATGAAGCCGACTTGTACCACACAATGGATATGCTCTTGAGAATCATGACTCACGGCCGGCACCCGCCGCCCGAGGGTCTCGGCTCTCTGATCGAGATGGTCAGGGTCCATCAGGACCCTTGTGCGTACCTGGGCGAGCGCTCGCCACTGGGGCCTACGGCGCACATTCACAATGGAATCATGCAAGTCCGGGTAAGCAATGATACTCCTTAATGATATGGGGAATAATAATTATTCTCACTACCGACGGGGAGCTCTAAATTAACTCGTATTTCCACAGACACGGAACTACGACGACCCGCAAGGGCTGCAAGAGAAAACTGAAAATCTCCTCAGAGAGTGGAAGAATGTACTTCTCAGTCCGCTGACCGAGCTTGAGCTGAACCAAAACTTCAACATTTATGTGCACCGTATGAACATGAATGGCATATTGAAGTCGGATGATATGATCACTAGGTTCTTCCGTATAGCCACACAGATGTGCATTGAAAATGTGTACCAGCTGCTTAGTGCTGAGGGCATAAACGCACAGCAAGCACCATCGAAGAGGGAGAAGTATTACAATATATGCGATCCATTTATCAAGTTGGTTTCGCTATTGATAAAGAACACTGCTGATAGTGGCAACCAAACTCCGAAGTTAAATCTGTTGAATAAAGTAAGTAACTCCATAGACATCTATCCACACATGCTGGGTTGAGCACTTTCCGTAAAATAACTATATTATAATTTTTGTAGTGTTTTGTACCATCCCAACTTCCTTATCAGACTTGATTAATTCTGGTACGTTTATTTGCAGATCCTTGGCATAATAGCCGGATGTTTGCTCCAAGATCATGATGACCGTGGAACCACTTTCCAACAACTCCCATACCACCGTTTACTGTTGATACTATTTCTTGATATGAACATGGCAGAGCCTGTTCTAGAAGCTATGAACTATCAGGTAACTGTCCATACATTGCTTTAACTAATCAGATACCAATGAGTAATAACAGCTTACTCTCAAATTTCATAATTATAATTAGGGCAGCTCGGACCACTCATTAAATATAACTTCAACCCCTCTTAAAAGCTGTTTATGCATGACCATGGTTTAACATCTGGCAATGTCCGTTTAGTGTAATTTTCGATGGTGATTTAACTTCAACTTTACTGGTGATTCGAATTCAGCCAAGTTTATAATACTGAATCTATAATTATCAAATAAATTAATTACTTTTTGATTTTAGTAATTTTGGTCCAAGTCGCCCTTAAAGCTTTTCATTTTAACTTTAATTACTGACTGTTACTTTATCTCATTATTTGATTTTTTTTGTTTATAGTACAAAGAATATGATTACAAAACTTTTTACATAGCTTCATTAGTGTCTTTTTTAAGGAACCGGGTAAGTCCATGAATCAAGAGCCATGAATATGCAGCTAGAAGATATTATGCAGTGTTACGTGGACAAAATAATCGATAACGTTTTTATAATGTAAATTTTACCACAGTTGTCGCCAGTATAGGTATAATAGTAATAATAACTTTTTCATTTCGGGTAACTTAAGAAAACATAGTACATAGTAACAACCAAAATATTAATCTGAGACCCGATACTTTGCAGACAAGTATACAAATTACAATGGTTTGTCATAATCAAAATAGAAAAATCATAATATAGAAAGATTTAACTAATGTTCATAATCCTCACCAGACGGTCCCCACTAGTATAATAAATAAACCGAAATACATAATTATATGTAAACTTTTGAAATAAAAGATCATAAACGAAACATCTGCGCACTAATGCTTAGCCTATGCGCCGCGTCATGTTCCCATCACTAATCACACAATCAGTGTAGTATTTACATTTCATTTCACTATTCTGGCCTCAACTATAATGTTGCATTTTTATAATTTTTGTCAAATCAATTTTGTTTGAAATGGTGTTACTTTTGACCCCGTACAAACGATTCAAAACATTGAATCTCTTTTGCTAAATTGCAATGTACAGCATGTTAAGTACCTACTGTTTTTTCTTGGCGGCTTGTACGCTTTGGACACTAAAGCCTGCGGTGCTGGCGGCTAGCTCGGCACCGCACTCGGAAAGTGCATTTTTTTTGCCGGTGGATAAAACGCACGTGCATTTTGTCTTTATTTACCTGTAAGGTCGTCTCATACAGTCGTAAAGCCGAGCTAGCCGGGTGCAAATGTATGGCGCTTTATAATAAATTTTGTATATTAGTATTTTTACTTACAGTCTGACCGCTAAAGGACATTGGTCGGATCTGAACGACCCTAATAGTCTAGTAGTAACGTCACTGGGTCATATTATGCAATACAATTTGCAGTAACATATTTGTAATCATAGAATCAAGTTTGTAGATTATGGCTTGGAATCCCTTCACATGTGTATTGTACACCATTCTGAATTTAGTTTGTTTGATATTTATAGTACAAGTTGTCTTTTCCACAGGACAATAAAATCTGGTCGATCGCTGTTATATTTTAGTCAAATGAAAAAAAAAAAAAACTTATAAATAATACTTAATTATAATAATAATTAACAATACTTTTAAATGTTTTAAATATTAACTTTAAATTTAAATAAATTAAATACTTTATTATATAATTTATGCATTTATAAAATCAAATTGAAAATGATGCTGCTTTGCATGTATCTCTCATATACTGTAGCCATATAATAGCATTTCGTATGGTATCTTTCTACCATACGACAGATAGGGACATAATTTCTCAGTAACATAATTACAATTAACTAAAACAAAAATACAATTGGCATTTTTAGCCAACTCAATGCATGGCCCGATGCATGGACCGAAATAAACTCTCATAGTTATGTTAACAAACAGTTGTCACACTGTGTAATTTCATATTGTTTAAGTTATAAGCTACGCCGACAAGTGACGGCATTAGTGGCGTAGTTGGTGATTAGCCGACTGCGAAGCGTATGGTTGCAGTTCCGATTATATTACACGTGCTGTACTATAATAACGTTAACCTCCCTTTGGGCAGTCCGGTAAAAATATAGTTTTTTTTTATTGTTATAGACATAAATGGTGTTTTAGCAACGCTAACCCAAAACAATATACATAAAAACTGAAAAAATACAAAAAAAAATTTATGCTGTTTCTATCCGGTACTTCTTTCAATATAAAACGGAAAATTTCTATTTTATTAAAATTTTAACAACATTTTTAACGCGGTTGCTATCCATACTTGTTTCTATACGTATTATTTTTGTTTAACGGTCTATGACAGCGAATGATCGAGATTTCAGATTTCACCGCTACTTTCCTCACTAAAAATTAAACATAAAAAAAATAAAATAAAAAAAATATAAAATATGAAGCTATTTGTGACCTACCACTCACTATCCACTATCTTCACCGAATGATATATTGACTGCATGTTATTTTTAAACTTATTTTACACAACACTTATATGTAATTAGAATGCCATTGCATTATATGTTTGTCACATTTCTACTAGAGATAAACCACGATAACATGGCTGCAGCACCCACTCGCTACGTCTTAACAGCATTTGACCTAAGATACAAGTACATAGATGCAATTCTTTTTGGAGCTAGGTATCATGCCGTCGTGGTTTATCTATAACTCGCTTTTAAAACTGCCAAGCCAATAGTTACATTATTGAAATTGAACTGTAAAGGCATATCCACGTTAGCGAATGGCAAAAAATAATATAAAACTCATCGATCACATAGCTTCAGATGAGATAAATTAAGGGATTTTAAAAAGGTAATGATAAAATAGAACTGTGCAATTTTGCCAATGTGGATGTGCGTTATTTAAATGTCTAAATTGTTATGGGTCGGCAGGCGAGACAATTCAATTCACCTACTTCTGAATGAATGCACTCAACGATTCGCAAACAAGAACAGGACAGATTGCAAAGAAAACACGGAACCCTAAAAACAACCGCATATACTTTTTAAAGCCCTATTGGCTAGGGTAACATTTTCCACCGCGACTTATTATATTTACGCGACTTATCAAATTGCTATGTATTAGAACTCGTATTTTATTATAATTATGTTTAATTAAATGTGTATTTTGTGTTATCATTGTTCAAATTGCTACATATAAGTATTCATATGATAGTTTGTTCGTATTTGCTGTAAAACTTATGCATGTGTAGCTTAGTTGAGCCGCACGGTTCCCTGACACGAGATTATTGATTGCAGATTCTGACGGCATTTTGCCACACACTCCGAATCATTCGCCCAAAGGTAGCGCCCGGATTTGCTTACGCGTGGCTAGAGATTGTTTCACATCGGGCTTTTATTAACCGCGTATTGGCTGTCACTCCACAGCAGAAGGTATGCTATTTTAACTCTTTTAAACATACATTTTCATAAATATAGATTTCAGTAATCATTAGTTTCATTAATCAGATCATAGCGGATGATGGGCAAATGGAACTGGTCTATCCGGAGGTGATCGTCAGTCTTGTAAGACCGTTAAACATAATAACAGCTTTTTAGTTGTTTCATATAAATATTTTATAATTGTTTTGCTTATGATTTTATTTTGAGTTATGTAGTAACGCTTAAAAATTTGATGCACGTTTCGGTTCTACCAATTACTGTTTTCAATCTTAAATACGAACTGTTAAAAATCGACTATTAATTTTTTTAATTTTATTTTTATTTTATAATATTATTTTTATTTTATAATATTTTAAAATTTATTTTATAATATTTTAAAATTTATTTTAATTAAGTCTACTTCAAACAAGTATAAATTAAAAAAAACAGACCGTGATGACCATCTATCTAGAATTTACTAACTGAGATATTCCAATGAGCCCACACACAATACCTCTACTGTAAGTTGGTGAGGACTTTGGTATCCTGCTGCTGCATCAGGTCAAGGTTACTATGCCCCTGCAATATCATTGAATTAACAGAATACCGTGACTAATAAAACTCTTGATAAAATCACTTTTCATAAAAAAAAGCTTATTCAAAATCGGTTCATCCGTTTGGAGCTACGATACCACACTTAGACACAAATATACATACACGTCAAACTCAACACTCCTTATTGTGCGTCGGGGGTGGAAAATACCTTATGAAACATCCGAGTTTAGCGATTTGAACAGTTCATTTTGGGATGACAACACGCTTTGAATTGGTGAACTAGTTTTAATTTTGAAAAAGCACAGCTCCTTGGCACCATATTACTTATTCATTGTAGAACTGTCAAATTAGTAGTGGGTAGAGGATGCTGTGTGAGCACTTACCACGTTTGTTACGTATCGTTGCTGAGGCATGCACTTCTTTCCAGGGCTGGGGAATGTACTCGACACTTCTCCTTGACCTGTTCAAGTTCCTGGATCCGTTCCTACGCAATACTGAGCTCGCGTCGCCTGTCATGGCTCTTTACAAAGGCGCTCTGAAGGTGCTCCTGGTATTGCTTCACGACTTCCCAGAGTTCCTCTGCGATTACCACTACGGATTCTGCGACGAGATACCACCGAACTGTATCCAGATGAGGAACCTGATACTTTCCGCGTTCCCGCGCAATATGAGGCTGCCTGATCCATTCACGCCGAACTTGAAGGTTGATTTACTTGCTGAGATCGCGCTGCCTCCGCGCGCCGTCATCAACTACGCCACAATACTCCCCAACACGCAGTTCAAGAAAAATATGGACGAATACTTGAAGGCGCGGGCGCCCGTTACTTTCCTGTCCGAGCTGAGAAGCAATATGCAGGTCTGTAGTTAAATTTCACAATTTATTTATCATGCATAAATTTACCTCTCTCACCACTACCAACCTTTTGGAAGTTTTCACTAAATTTGAGTGAAAGAGAGACATAAAAATGGAAAAAAGCATGACTCACTCGAGTTGCGAAGTTACTTTCTTCATGCACTTCTTCAGCCGTATCTCATTTTGGTCACTACACAAAACATTGTCATTTGTGACAATAGATCTGGTTATATAAAAACGAGAGAAATGGCTTACTTTACACGACCTTTGACTGGACAAGCCTACATTGCCTATCTTTTTACAGGTACTAAACGACTCGTCGCGTCGTTACAACAGCCAGCTGATTAACGCAGTCGTATTGTACGTGGGAACGCAAGGCATTGCGTTTATCCGTTCGAAGGGCAGCACGCCGAGCATGTCCACCATTGCGCACTCGGCTCACATGGATATTTTCCAGAATTTCTGCGTGGATTTCGATTTTGAAGGACGGTAAGTTGACGCGCTTATGATTACACATCACGATCAAGTACATAAATCCCAACCCCTAATTATTGAATCAGGAACTATTAATGTGATCCACCAATCCGGATCTGGCCCCAGTGGTGGATTATGGCCTAATCCTCTTCGCGAAAGTGAGGAGAGACCCGTGCCTAGCAGTGGGACGTTATGGGTTGTTGATTTTAAACTATTAATATTATTTTCCCATAAACACTGATTACAAATTAATTTGTATGTTGGCCTGTTCACCAATACCAGAAGTTTCAAGGATTCAGTAAAACTTGATGTTAACAGAAATACTAATGGGAACCAGAATCTTGCTGGCTTTCTTCTAGTTGCCGATATTGATTTTCAAGCCATTTTTAATAACTTCTAACATTACCTACACACGTTCCAGGTATCTGTTCCTGAACGCAATAGCCAACCAGCTGCGTTACCCCAACAGCCACACGCACTACTTCTCGTGCGCACTGTTGTATCTCTTTGCTGAAGCCAACTCGGAGGCTATTCAGGAACAAGTGACACGGATGCTCCTTGAACGATTGATTGTCAATCGTCCACACCCCTGGGGTCTCCTCATCACCTTTATCGAACTCATCAAAAATCCACTGTACAAGTTCTGGCAGCACGAGTTTGTCCACTGCGCTCCTGAAATCGAAAAGTATGATATCAGACTTCCTCCATTATTCAATTATGTAGTCGAAAAAATAATTTATAGGATATCTGGAAGAAGGGATCGTACTTATGACGCCCAGTGCAAACAAAGGCCGCCTGGGTTCAAGAGGTCGAATGTAATCTACGGGATTCATTTTCATTAGTCAACTCGAAGGCAATATATCTTTCTAGAAGTGATCTGTCTAAATTACCTCTATTATTTAATGTGGGCCTTTATTTGATATTATCAATATAATATTGTATTCAATACTTATTGACATGGTAAAAGGGCAGAGGGACAGGTTTGCCAAAGCAATTGGTTTCATTTGAGTATGGAACCCTAAAATCTTTGGGCACGACTTGCGAAGTCAACATTGGCATAATAATTGAATTAGGTGGGTTGGTGGGTCGGCAAGATAATATATACAGTACGCCTAGACTTGGTGTTTGGCTTTAAGAGCAGTTTATAACGGACGTAATAAAATGGGCATTAACTGCGCATCCACATACTGTTTCCCGTTTTTTCTAGATCATGGACAGTTAGGTATATTGCTAACGGCTTCCAAATTCAATAGCTTATACGATTCCTCAACTTTTTCCAAATTTTTGTTATAGTGGATGTGATAGATTGGCTTTAGTCACATTAGCAATTAGCACTGTAATAGTATCACATTGGTTTTCCTAGTGGATTGGTATTAAATTTTCATAGAGGAATCGGATACTTGTACGTAATTATCTCGGTTACATTCTGACAACGGGTATGTTCCTTTTTTCCAGAATGGAAAGGAAGACGCATGTAGTAATACCATAATCAATAAACATTTATATAAACATATTATATAATTATTGCTAATATAATAGTTTTGTAAGAACTTAGATTTTGTAATGTTAATAAAGGTTAAAATCAATAGTAACAATTTTTATAAACATGCAACTTCCTTTTATGCTCACGTTTTGAAATACAAAATCAAATAGAGATGATAGATTGCTAGAATTAGAATCACAACCATATCATGGGGTGGTAAACGTTTCATCGGCATTAATCTTTGGGAAACAGAAATGGTTCACCCGGATATATGTGAACACTTAATGTCAATGTCGAAGTTCTGTTTACCAAGAACTAACACATTAAGGCTTAGTAGTGCCATGTCATTAGAATCTTTTCATTTAAAAAGTACAAATCGCCATGGAGGTTTGACGTTTTTGTATTGCTACCGGCAGCATTTTTTATTCATTGAAACAATAAGTACACACAGGCTATATTTTGGATTATATAAGCAAGAGGAATATTGTTTTTAACTCTACAAACGACAACCAAAGTGGCAATTTCAACAAAGAAAACCTTGTTGCCGGATGTCTACCATTGTATTTATTTTCTTTGACTGACCGAAAAGCAATATTGAAATAGACTTATCTCAAATTCAAATAGAATTCAACAATCTAATACAGCAACGTTCTAAAACTAATAACTGGTATCAAGGAGGTGCTTGAGCAGTTTTCCTCCGTGCATTTTACTATTAATAGTCATTAATTTTTTATTCGCTTTTTATGATTAAGAGTTTTGTCCACAGATTAAAATTTTCCTTGTGGTAACTCAGATATTGTTTTATGAACATTGAATTGACTAAAGATTTTGCTTGCATTCATGATATTTTTATAAATTTATAACGAGGGCAAAGGCCAGTATGCCTATTTACTAGAAAAGCTCCGTAAGACATTTGCGCAGACCAATTGATAGCCTGTGTATTTTTATTGCTATGTGTGTTAATGTTCTAAAATGATTTTTTGAATCGAGATTTCGACCAATCAGAAATTTTGTATTTCAAAGTCGTGATAGCACGAACAGTACAAGGAGTGGGTTCTTTTCAAAGTCTGTAAATTTGAGCTGTACTAATGACACATTACAGTTTTCCAGACATCCCTATTACCTGTAAAATAAAATACAAAGGGGACCTCAATTTGCAAAATTAACACATCTCACCAACATATTTTTGAATATATTCGCTACATTGAGTTTAAGTGTCTTGTGGCGTTCTAATAATTTAAGGGCCACGGTGTCGGTAACAAAGCAACTTTTGTGATTCACAATTTGACCGATTCTCATGTCAATTTTGTATAAAATCACAAAAGTTTGAATACAAATACTAACGGTTCTCGGCACCGAGTCCTGTGTCGTTTGTGTTAACAAGAGAATAACGTCACGAACGACATCCAATTTTTCTAATTTTTGCTTGGGTATGGTAAATTAAATATGCGCACCCACGACGTAAGCCAAAATAAAAAGTTGTTAACTAAATTTGCTCATTACGTGATCCTATATAATTGGGAAAAACGTTATTTACAAAGCTGGGTATTCATTAGGCTTAACTATATTATTTTATGTTGCGGTTCATATTAAAAAATATATCATCACAACCACAACCCAATATACAATTCCTGGAGTAGAAGTAGCTTAGCTTGAATTTAATAATTTTATTAAATAAATAAAATAAATACTGTATGTTAATTTCATTATATAAATTGATATCAGCCTAGTTGAATCGGCTGGTTTTGAAGTGAAGATGACTTAATAAATGTCTATAAGCAAAATGTGCCAGTAATCTATACTTTTAGGATGCCAACTAGCATCTAAAATGCATAGCAACTATGCATAGGAATTCATAGATTGCAAAGACAATGCATTCGTTACGTTTGACAATGCAACATCTCAGTGTCCAACGGCGAATCGCGTAGCGTTGCACGCGTTACGTATCGCTAAACACTCTGCACGCCTATTGAATACACAGCTTTGAATTATAAAAAAAAATACATTTACACATTGGTTTATTTTCCATTCGCTGCGCCGGCGCATTTAATTTGCTCGACCGAGTTGTACACTAATATTTAAAATTACAGCTTTCCACAGCAGTCGACTAATGACATAATACGGCTATTAATTGAGCACATATCTGGTATACTACAAGATAAATGTCATCACATGTTTATTTCCAATAATAATGTAAATTAGCTTTTACACGCTACTTGGTCCTCGTGGAGTTTTGTACAACTGCAACCCAGTTATCATCTAGATATTATGGAAAATAGCTCAGATTATCAATTGATACTTAGTGGTCATATTAAAAAACACGAAAGATTCTTGTATAATGACATTTAATGCACAGTGACTTAACTCAGTTATAGTTAATAACAAAATAGGATTTCAATGGAGGCTTGTTAGTTGTTAATTATGTAATTTACTGTAATAACTGTTACTAACTAAAGAACAAATGGAAAAGCAGGCACTAGTGTTCTATGGGTGGGTGCTTTAACCCAATAACATTGTCTCCTAACATTGGCTTTAAGTAATAAATTGGGGATACTGAAGATGGCTCGATCTCACACACACATAGGCTTTAACTCACGCCGTGGCTATGTGCTGCAAATGCGCGCGGTTTCGGCCTGCAATACGACTAGATTTTCACAATGTATTGAAATCGAAAAATGGAGAATATTAACTCTATTTTTTATATGACATTGCTAAACTGCATCTAGTAAGCTTTACTCATATCTATAATGAGTCCAATAACATTGAAACGATCCACGTCTACAGTGTCCCCATTGTATGCGGTGATATAAAAACATACGGTATAACACCGTCTGACACCGTACAACTTATCAGCATCGAGAGGAAAGTCATGTGACGTCACAGTTGAAATTATACACAGTATAAATTGCAATACGGTCTAATAAGTACAGTGGAAGACGTTAAAGCGGCCGCTATTTAACAGGACAATGATGTAAATAAGTGATACCTGAATAAGTAAAGTTGATTGAAATATTTTACTCTATAGAAACTCTAAAAATCTATTCGTGACATTGGGCCTAGCGCGTGCAAAGCGGTGGCTCTGAAAGTTATATTGAAACTTGAAATGCTGCTGAATCCACTTGCAAAGGCATATATCTAACAAATTCCAATGATGTCTTTGTAGATAAAGTATAATAATATTGCAATTGTACATCATATTCACATAGTGGTTTAATTGATACTAACAATAACCTAACATGGATGGTTGGTGCATATTCCACCCCGAAAACCTGTGACGTCATGACTTACCTATAGATCTCTAACGAAACAGCGACTTCCCTCCAAAAAGCAAATGGTATTTATTTAAATAATTTTATATAAATATTTATATTATATTGTGCCACTAAATTTTGGTCATTATCAGCTGTCGTGTTCTGTATGATATTACATAACGCAATTAAAAAAAAAAAACATTTTTCCTCTGTCACGCCGCGCGCCTGAGTTGCTTACGTTTCATTGAATAACGGTTTAATCTTAAGGAGAAGTGCTGACAAACAAAATAACTTCTATAGACATTGCCCTATTAACCTTCACTAAAACCAGTGTTTTGGAGGGATGTTGTAACAGGTTACAGACAGGTTTCGAACTTAATAGAGATAAGTGGTATAATAATATATTAATATATATTCACTTAAGTGGCATTAATAGAGCAGTATCAAAGAGATTCGCTTCTAACAATAAGAGCAATAATATTATATTCATTAACCGATAATTTCGGGTTTTCTCAGTGGACTGAGCGGCTGGTTTGATTAATGCTGATAATTTATAATTGTATTTAACGTTTAGTTAATTATTAATAAATAGAAAATCAAATTTTATGAATTTGTATCGGATCTTTTTCACGTATTTTCTATTCGCATTTGTTCGTAATAACGGTAATTAAATAAATTATATAATTGTTAGTTTTTCTCTAAGCTACATTAAAATAAATTCGAGTTTTTCGTGTCCTAGATTGGATCGGCTATAGTTTTAAAATTATCTTTTCAAGTTATTTGTATTTTTAAAAACGGTCATGAGTAAAGAAAAAAAATGCTTTGCCATTTACAGCCAATTGCGCGCGCATCCCAAGGCAAGCTATGTGCGTGCGAGTTCATCCCGTAATAAAAATTAACATTACGCCCTGAAAATACCTGCGCTCTTTCTGTTCGTTCTTGATTTTGTGAAGTAGTGCTCGACCGATTAAGCTTATTTCTAAGTACCTTTTTCATTCTCCACATATCACTTTACGTTCATATACTGTTTGTTTGTCTTTATTTATCCACGGAGTTATGTTAAACGGGGCCCTGTATCCCGAATTTAATAACTGAACTGGAAAAACCCCGCGGTCTTAGTATATTCCGGAAAATAACATAAAAATTGCGCGCACAAAAATGAAAATATACACGTACAATACTAAATTTCGTTGTTAACCGCAAAACTGTACCACACAACGACAAAACAACGGTGTTGTACAAACTTAATATGAAATTAATTATAATTGATATTAGCGTTATATTTGTTCAAAGGTTATGTACTAATTGAAACAGTAATTAATTAATTAATTCCGAAACAATTTAACAGAACAGGAAGATTGTAGTAGAACTTTCCGAACAAGAAGACCGTCAATTCGTTATTAATTTCGGAGATCTATCAGGGCCGCTGTTTCTGTCGGGCATTACCAAATATAAATTGTGATCCTAGAAGCACTGAAACACGTCCATGTGGCAATCACTAAATTGAATAAACCACAGGGCGTGTTCTGCTTCTCTTTGTTATTTAAATAATTGAATGACACTAATTCATAAATTGTTCTTTTTGTTTCATGCTTCCCTTTAATTTTTTAATTCAGTTTTGTAATGAGCAAACTGTTTGAAATGAAACGGAAGCAGTCTCAGAAAAGGTATATTCAGGGTTTTTTTTATACTTTTTTATTAACAGACTGCTCGATTTTAGGATATTAGCTGTCTTCGTGCGTGTTACTGATAACAGTTGACAGGCACTGCTATGTAAAGGTATTTTTTAATTTGATCCTGAATTGCAACTAAGTGCAATTTAGGAAGCCCGGAAGATGTGGCATGCCATTTGGCTAAAGTAACTGTAGGAGGTAAAATTCGAGCAGTCATAGATATTGTGATGCCTATTCAGCTTTGCACGAAATAACGCACTGTGATACGAGCTATCAGGCTAAGCTCAGCCTGACCTAGATTATAGATATATGTTTATAGCAAAACTATTTTACAAAGCAGCGTATATTGAAGATTCTATCTTTTTACGAATTAATTAAATCGCTAATTTTAAATACTGGGTTACAACTTAAGTAGAGTTCAACGAACTATTGTACAGACTAATTGTGATGTCATTTAATGAGTGAAATATAATCAATATAAAATTATGAGGACGCACCAGCACGTTTTGTTGACATAAACGATTCTTTTTCTTAATCAATATAACAATAGTAACACGTGTAAATTAAGTCTTAAATCCCCGAAACGCTCACCGCTAGAAATTATAATACTCTATCCGTAACTACATTTCCTCTGCGCCTTTTCCCCAAACATTGTTAATGCGTTTCACGTGATCACTCACAGAGTTGTGCATTTTATTTTAAGACAATGGAAAGAGAAACTGGGTAATGAAGAAAGTATAATGAGCTAGCCAAAGAAAGAGACGGCGAGGGTGGAACGATCGAGTTCGCGACTAAACAAGAAACGTCAGAGTCTCGATGAAACCCTAATAAACATATTGATCATAAGAGGAGTTATTTTTGTGAGCACTTTCGAATACTAGTTTGCGCTAATTTGGAAGAGCTGAAGCCGAATTGTGCTATGAGGCTGATGAGTGATCATTTTACGGTGGTGGGGAGCTATATTATATTTATATATTTAAAAAATTGTAGAAAAATACGGCGGGTCACAGGAAATCCTACGTAAAATATAATATTTTTCCTTGTAATTTCCGAGTATAGTAATAATCATGTAAAATCATGATGGGGACATTTCCACTTGACTTGCCATATTTTTCTAGTGATCTCGTAACTTTAGTGTCAGTGGTGGTTGGCTAATCTGCTAGTAATCACATACTAACACGTCTCCGAGATCTCTGGTGAACTAAATGTAAGTTGTAACCTCAATAATTGTATTCCTATTTAATTTGTTTTATAATCTTTTGGAATGGCTAAAAAAAGAAAACTATAGAATACTTCAATATCCGCCGCCAATAGGGTGATAGGATCTCAGGCATTGCTACTCGCATTATCGGCTTCCGCGTAGTACACTGCAATCTTCGCTAATTGTTTTATATAATATATTAACTATCACACATAATTGAGTTATCCTAAAAATACAACAGTATTAATCGAACATAATATATATATATACATTAAACAGCGAAGCTTGGGGTCTTAATTTTTTCTATCACCCTAACTAGAGAAACCGCACGCCAAAGATATGCTTTGAATTGTGAATATGAATACGGTTAATGAGATTCGAGCACTGCGTTTTAGTCGCTACCGATGCAAATGACTCGATAGCCCGTCACTGGTAAATGTGGCTAGATTCTGAGTCACTTTTGCCAAGAAGTCGGATCATTTCGCTTGCATCGTCCATGCGTCTCATTGGTCGGGATCGTGCAAATGTTTTGTGGTTGCTGCGCTTCATTTATATATATTGCTAACCGCGTAGCCTTTCACATATATTAACTGTTCACTAATCGTTTGGCCGATGCATGACGGCATGTTTTGGTGTTACGAGTGTGTCTCGTGTTCGGTGTGTTTGTACAAATAAATGTTATAGGTTGTTCGCGTCGGTCGCGCGCTCGTGCATCGTGGACAAGGCGGGGGGGACGAACGAAGTGGGTGTGGTCAATTAACATCAGCTTGATTGGGAGTCTGACCGGCACGGAGACTGTTATGTATTGTTTCCGCAAGGTAAACAAGTTTTCTTTCTTTATAATTAGTATATTTTTATATAGGTCGTCATATAATCACCTTTTCGCACATTTTCAAACGTTTAACTTAAAGCAGTTGAGTTAAAGTTGGAAATGGAGCTTATAACGGTGGCTGTACGGCTTATAATTTTTTTTAATGTTTATATACCACTGTTCGACTCAGTTGAACGATCGCATGACATACGAGATTGGTGTGCTTATGTAGATGAAACGATTGTGAAGTTCAAAGTTTTTTTTATATCTCTATAGATACAATTTAAAGGAATCGTGTTAGTGCTACAAATAGTCTAGCATTGGTCCTCAACTTAAACATATATATTTCATCATCGACCCATATCGGCCCACTGCTGAGCAATGGGTCTCCTTTCACTTTCGTGAGAATGATTAGACGTTAATACACCACTGGGGCCATAATATATATTTATGACAAAGTTAATCCCTCTGTAGGTATTGTTAAAGTAACCTGTACTATTAATATTCTGTGATGTAACAGAATCATTTTGAGCTATTTAATTTATCAAGCTTACGGGCAGAGGCTGATTGCAAAATTAGAAATTTGATTTCTTGCACTCTGCGCATTGAGCGTGTGACACTCGACGAGTGATGAACAAATTGTCATTAGTGAACAATAACAGGGTCCTATTTTATTAACAGTAATATTTTAGAAACCTACATGTCGGAGTAGTATTTCGGAAGTATGTGATCCACCAATCAGGACCGGGCCCCCGTGGTGGATTATGGCTTAATCCTCCCGACGAAAGTGGCGAGAGTCTCGTGCTCAGCAGTGGGTCAATATGGAATGATTATGATAATAATATTTTAGTGACAGATAGATATTTTCAGTCCGTATAACTTGTATACTTTATGAAATCGTTCCAAAGTTATTACTGAGGAAGAAAATTGCGAAGGCAAGTCCCCAGGACACTACTATGACCCAGGCATGTATGTACTGTGTACACGATGCCCTTGAACTAACACCCAATTGTAACTTTCAGACTCCCAACCGGAGAAAGGATTGCCGCTTATGACGCTGAATCTGGAAAGAGATGCGCCATACCCATTTCATGCACATAGTCAACCCCCTTATCCGTTCTACATAGACATCCCAAAGCCGTACCCGTTCCCCATGCGACCTCAACTGCCGCTCCCGCACCGCACGAATCTTAATCCGCAGTACGCGTTCCCCGCGCCGCCGCGGGCACCGAAACCCGTGTCGCCCCCGCCGGCGTTGCAGGTCCCCGCGCTACCCCCGCCCCCATACCCACTCCCGGCCGCTGTTGTTGAAGGACATTGCCCGCCCGACAAGTGTCGCACGTGGATTGATATAATTAAAGAACCGCCCCCCGCAATTGTGCCGCCTCCACACCCGAACAATACAATCATCCGCCACTGCCCCCGAATGCCGATGGCGCCGCCAGGCTTTCGCCCGCCGTTCCGCCCGCCAGGCCCCCGCATGCCGAGCATCCGCCCAACAGGCCCTCGCACGCCTGGCGTCCGCACGCCTGGCCCCCGCACGCCAGGCGCCCGCGCGCCCGGCGCTCGAGCACCAGGCGCCCGTGCACCAGGTGCCCGCGCGCCAGGCGCCCGCCCGCCAGGTGCCCGGCCGCCATGCCCCCGCCCGCCATTCCGCCCGCCAGCGACCCGCCCGCCGTTTTGTCCGAAGTAAACGGTGCCGTGCCTCCCTCGAACGGTGTTGACGAACCGCTTGTACTTAGTGTTTTATTATTATCAGAGAACATTTTTAGTGTTAGCTTCAGTGAAATTGAGCAGTTGACTCTATAATTAGTTTATACAAATCAGAACGAAAACTTTATCGTTACAGTGAACAATTGGAAATGTATGGTTACAGTGAACTATTGGAAAACTATTATTACAGTGTATAATTGGAAACTTTAAAATCGCACTGGCTAATTACTCCTCTTGACGATTGGCCACGATTCTTCGATTACTCGATGTATATTATAAGGAGATTATAATTAATTGTAATCGTTTATCACTGGCGTATCATAAAGAGGTTTTAAGGTTGAATTTACCAATGCCTTGTAAACATTTATTATAACTAGAAGAGCAATATACCTGTGTGAGTAATAAAGATCACTAGGTGCTTGACTCACGCTCTCAATGGAAGATGAATAGATATTTTATCCTCTTTTTAGGGGTGTAAAGAGTAAAAGTATTTTAAAACATTTATGCACTCAATGTTACAATTGTATTATTGTCTTAAGTGTGAGTAGTACATCACTTGTGTGTTTTGCAGAGTATTCATATATCTGTAGCTAAATGTATTCTCATTGGTGAACTATGGATTAAGGCTAAAGTTTGTCTTACTTAAACCGTGATGGTATTGCTACAATTTACTTTAAAATATTTTAATTATATATAGACCAAGTCTCAAGTTGTGCTTCAATTTAATGTATACAGTTTTTAATAAAAGTTTAATATACATGCTAATATACAGTACATATTATGTAATTGTGATTATAAAAGCAATACATTTCTCGTATATCTGAAGAGGCTTTCATATTAATGTGGGAATTCATATTTTTTTATACAAATGTAGTTACTTTAGAAGCTTCTAGTCCATACCAAACCAAACTTAGTATATATATTGAGTGATATTATAACTATCATTGTTTAAAATCTATTTTATGTTCAAACAATCGATAAGTAAGCCAATTTGAGCTAATTCGGTGGTACCGACACAGAGAGATGCTCTAATTTTTTATAGTATTTTATGTTAAACCAAGAGATTTTTTTTAAACATTGGTTACATATCTAGTTCTGACCATTATACAACATTTCATCTGCATTTGGTATAACTACATTTGTATGAAACTTAATCTGTAACTACATGTAACTAGATATTTGTATTGATAAAGGGAACCAAATCGAACCCAAAAGTAATTACACAGCACAACATGTATCTACTCTAAAATATTTGCTTACCTTTATGTAAAGCAATAATTATGTTAGCATTTCTTAGTATACAGTAACAATTTTATGGTTGTGTCGAACATGAGAGCATAGCATAGATTGACTGGGGTAAAAGTGGCAACTCTACCCATTGTCATGCTCGTGTTCTCTATTTAAATACAGTAACGATAAGAGCATGTCGTTCACTGGACTACTATTTTAGTGTGCTACAAAAAAATATTTAAGTATATCCTCTATTATTAGTTTATGTCAACTATAATAATAGTGCAAGTAGTTTACTTTTCATATATAGATTCGGTAGTGAAACCAATATTTACATTATACCTTTTTCTTATAAACTTTAGAGACGGCTTATTGCTTTTGTCTATAATTATATTAGCGGCAATAATTTATTTACTTAATGTGGTCGCAGCGCGGTCACATAATGTGTCTTTGGGGCTCTCGCAATTGATTTGCAATGGTTGTATTGGCATTTGTATGATTAGTGTCACGCACATTTGGTGCTGTCTCCATTGTTTGTTTCCAATTACCATATTGACATTTTGAATTATTTAAAAGTAATGTGTGGTGTTTGAGCAGCGGCAGGTCCTTTGGTAATCTGTGATTGGGCTCTCATGCCAGCCGAGCTGCATTTGAGCTGGTTTGCGAGCTGGACCACAGCTTCCTAGGCAGGTTACGAATCATTAGCGTCCAGCTTATACCTTCTCATCGATGTAAGTTTCGAATTCGACTGTAAACTTCTATTGCCCAAGTCGAAAGCGAAATTCATAATTTAAGGTAGCTTGTAAAATACAAGCGGCTAATTTATATTTCTAATTGTTTGTTAGGTTAACTGTTTCACTATCTCTTATTAAATGTTTACTGATAAATAAAAAACTGAATTTGAGAAAAGAATTGATTTTCCATTAGTAATGGCTGTTGGTAGATTTCACAGATTCAATGTTGAAAAAAACATTGTAGATGAATCATGAGGTCCACGTCATTCGTTAGTTAGCATCTAACAAGAGACAGTAAAACTTGAGCGTCATCGTGTCTCACTGTAATATTAAGTCTTGAAACACATTGAAGATTTTGTAGATGAGTTTTTCGAATGTTAATTTTAGGGTTGATTTAGTACAAGGCCGCTTTCTAGTATGCTCGGGGTCGCTAAGTGACCATTTGCTTCGAGCCCATGGAATCGTTTTCGAGCGGTGGTAAGGATGCCACACACCGTCAATCAATGCCGGATATTCCATTCAAAACCGTGCAGCAATCGTTGATCTCATTCGTTTCTTCGATTGTCTTACAATATGAACTTGATCGGATGTCCACCGCGCATCGACTCCTTTTGTGTGGTGGATCTTGCGATAGAACCGACCACGTATTTTACTGCATTAATATTGTGGAAATATCATTAAGCTTTGAAATAAATCATGTTTATTCGTAAGATAGATGTGGTTTAGGTTCTCAATCTACTCCCGAGTGAACGAAAGCGGTCTGTTTATGCTTAATATATCAATAATCAGTAAGTAAATTTGGATTTTCTAAAAATGAAAATATACATTCGGTGAGCCTGTTCGTTTGATTTAGATAAATATTTTTCATCATTTTGTTGTTTTACTTATGTACCCCAAAAAGATAACTTAGGTATAGGTACTAGTAGGTAGATATGTTGCTTGCTGAGCAGAAAAATAGCAATGTTAAGTTTATTATTCATAACTTCTTACACAGGAAGGCTAGTCTATCTTTACATATAATAAAACTCTAACTTGACCAATTCTGTATACATTGAATATTTTCTGAAAATTTTAAGTTATATAAGCATGGAATTCAAAAAACGCAAAAAGGATTTTGATGCAACTTAGCATAAGGCTAGCTCATATCCTCAGAAATAAACTAGGCTATATTTTATAAAGGGTTTGTTGGAAATAATTGAATTTAAATACAATTAGTGATAGTGACATCTATTGGAAATATTAAAAGCTTAGTTGTCATTGATTTTATACAAAATTACTACAGAAAATTACATATTTTACCATGTACCTACATCAACCAATTGTTTTTTTTAGAATGAGACTTAAATCTAAAAAGGTGTAAGAGGAATCAAGCACCTAAAGTCAGGCAATTTTAATAGGTAACATTTGACGTCTGTCAGTTTTAACTTCTTGTGAGGTGACCTGCTTAAAAACATCGATTATAGTGAATGAATCGCCACGGACTTGAAACTTAAGTAAATTTAAAAAATCATCAGGTGAATCCCTGTCCCATTATTATTTTAACTTTTTTAAATTTAAGGGGCAAAATAAGACAAGTACATAATTTAACAAAAATATACTTGTACTGTACTAAAAATTATACTGTGTGCTTTGAAGTTTTGGTAAGATATACGAGTATTTTTCTATAATTTTGTAGACCGCGCCGGCCGGAGCGGCTCCATTATCTGCTCACGGCCGTGATGCGTTATCCTTGGGTACTACAGTAGCCATTATCACGGTCGGTTAGCACCCACTGACTTAACTGACCGTGATATTGGCTACTGTAGTACGGTAGCCCGTGCTGCTGCGGCACCCATTGATTGATAGCGAGCGCCAAGTCTCATAACAACGGCTTGAGGGGCTATGCAGCACGGTGTGGATCAGCTAGAGTTCGTTTCATTTTGACGTTTAATTGAAACTGGACTCCTCATTCGTATTGAAATGACAAGTCCCGTGGCAATCAAACGTCAAAATGAAACGAACTCGAGCTGATCCGCACCGTGCTGCATAGCCCCGCAGGCGCGTTAATAATAGGTAGATGATCAATAAGTAGAAAAAACTCATTAAATATTCTTTCATGGTTATAGTCTGTGGTCAAAATGTCAATACAAAACCTTTGTATAGTCTATGATGATTTCTTAATCCCGAACTCTTCGTCATATTTCAAACTTCTTTCAATAACCCATCATAATTATCAAAATTATCAACTCTTACGTGATGGTCGAGCGTATCCCAAAAGTGTGATGATTGCTGTAAAATTTCTCGCGTTCGTCGATAAAAAAGTTTCATAGATCCTGACCTTTATCTAGGATTCCCGGTCTAGGGAAAGGTAACACAATAACTGAAAACGACGAATTTATGTAGCAATGTAAAAAAGAATCCACGCTACGTGAGAAGGTGTTATTCATAGTCATTCTCTATTACGAAGAAATACGTCCATATTTAGTAAATATATTTTATGAACATTATATACTGTATGATGCTAGTTTACAAAAGGCTGCGACTCTTATAAATTGGCCCTAGTTACTTATTACCCTAGATATCTCTTGTATATTTAATCGTTGCCAACTTACTCTCTTTTACAAAAAAATATTGTTAAGCCTCTTCAGGTTTTCATAAAGAATTTACACTGTATTAAATTATTTAACGGGAAGTGCCTGACAAAATATAAAAGGACGCAGTAGTAATACAAAACTTGTGGCTTTTTTAGTAAGGCACTTCTTAAATTCGTACAAATTTATATACTTACATTAGCATTTTTTTTACAATATTATGAAGGTCATCAATCGTTTTGAAATCCAAGAAATACCAAGCACACGTCCAATCGTGGACTATCTGGACTCCTATCAAAGAAATATGTGTAAAAACTATTAAAAACTCATTGGCCGCGATGCACTGATGAAGTAATAGGTAGGTATTGTTTTCAAAGCCCTGAGCGTTCCCGCAAAGCTGCCAATTTGTCAGTGCCCTATCATTAATATTTCGGAGAGTGTGCAATGGAAATCACACCTTGATTCCTCCATCTTCTTTCTACCATCGGAAAACAGGACGTGCGGAGACAAGGCATCCGTATATGGTTTACATCCAAATAGTTAGGTATTTTGAACAGTCAATGGAAGCTGTACACCTTACCAGCGTTTTTGTTTCCCGATACATAAGGACAGTGTTATCTGAAAGTTTTCAAGTCGAGATTAAATAGCTCTGTTCTAGAAAAGCATGCTCCACCGCCCACTGCGTCCTCACTCACCATCAGGTGAGACTGCCTGCGGTCAAATACTATCCCCTTTTAACAATTGAAAAAAAACATTCCCTAGCCAGAGAGTGAGTTCCGCAGTTTTTAGTGCTTTCTGACTTTGTCCTTTCAGGTTCGCTAAGTGTGTTGTACAAAGCACCTACTTCGAATAAAACGTAGATAGTATCTATCAAACATTACTACCTACCTAACCTACCTACTACCGAACCTATTATACTTGGCTGGCAGCGACTTAAAATCCTAGATGAGTGGATAGCGCATAATTCTTTTAATTTAGTTATTAGTTTTGAAGTCTGTTTTTTTTTGTATGAAATCTTGTACGGTACGTTGCTGTCTGTGGCCGTGGTCCGATAGTGTGGCAGGGTTACCCGCACACGGCAAATATTTAATTTTGTGTATGCCTATCCTGTTTGTAAAATTAAATGTATTTACTATGAGTCTGAGTAACTATTAGTAGTGGGATCATGGTCCTCATAGCTTCTGATTCTCTAGTTAAATAAAGGTATGTACTTAAAGCGAAAAAACGAAAATTTTGCTTGGATTATCGTGACCTATCGTAACTACCTTGGTAAAGGTCACAGGAATAAAACATTTCTGTTCCTACTAAATGTCCAAGGCTCACCGGTAAAGTGACTGAAGGTAAATATACAACTCTGGTTTACAGGTTGATAAAAAATTGTTGGATATTAGTGCACAGGACCCATTTCTGAATAAAATTTATTTATTTATTTACATTAATTAATTAATACGGTATAACCAATTGTTACAACGCCATAATCACGTACGAATGGGTTTGTATGGAAACTAAGACAGGTTGGGAGCATCGAACACTGTTCTTCTGTGGTTGGGAGAATGAGGACCGGCTAACGAATCGAGTTTAATATAACCGTGATACCTGTAGATATATTTTCCAACCTAGTGAAGGGAAAAAGCGCGGCGCAGCGTGCTGTCTATTATTACGAAAAGGTTGGTATGTACAGTACGGGTAGGTGCAAGGACCAGACTCCAGGACCGCGGGTGGGAGTAGCGAGGCGCGGGAGGAGGCGCGCCGCCGCCGCCGGCTGCCTCGAGGGGTCGCCGCGGCGCCACCGTCGCGCCCGCTCACCTGCGCCGGCGCCGATTCCGTTAGAGCGCTGGGACGTGCATCGACGCATCGCGACGACATCCCACACAAAAGCCTGCGACATATTTGAGTAATTTCTTGAGTTTCTCCGTTATCAGTGGAACACAGTGATCGGGATAGAACGCGAAAGCGGCCGACCGAGGGTGAGTGCTCCAAGCCAGTTTCATTACACGTGTTGTTGTTGTTGTGGTCGCACATGACACGAGTCTCTGACTTTGACAGATAACCGGTGTTTTTGTTTATGATTCGTGTTGTAGGTGTAATTTGATTTTCTCTTTTTACTTCTGATTTACTGGCTATCGTATAGGTAAATGCCGAACTAGGTAGGTAGTCAATTTGAATTAAATTTTACATAAACATTACCCAATGTAAAGACTAATGTTACCTAATATTTAGATTTAGCGGAGATTTTTGCAGTTGCATTTGAAAGCGAGGTCATTATTCTATCCTGAGTCTGCTAAGGCTCGGCTGTCCGATATTCATGATGATGACTCAAAAAATTGTTTGTTGTGTTTGTTTGATAAGCAACTTTATCCATGGTGCGATAAGGGCTAGTTCGGCTTGTGTGGGAGTAACCTTGGGGGAAAGGGACGCAGACGCCCGCGCCGCGCCGCCTGCGGCCGCCGATGGTCGCGACGTCGCGCCGACCGGCCAGGTAGGTCGCAGATTCAGTACTAGTTTCTACTATGGGACCTACCTACTAGGGCTAGTAGCGACAAGCTGCATCGTCCGTCGTGACAAACACTAATATACGTACCAACCCACTTATTCGAAAAATGCCATAGAAGCCTGCATTGATAATTAATTAGGTACCGGGACGTAGCGAGGGTTTGTCTTTTACCAAAAAGTGGTCGATTTACTTACCTACCTACACTCAGTGGCGTAACAAGTTCACGAAAGGGCCTAGTGCAAAAAAAAAAATAGGGCCCCATCTGTAGCATTCGCACCAAGCCGAAATAGGAGTGGCTTTATACTACACTGGGACAATACGTATACGATGAAAAACGATGTTCAATAACTCGACATAGGCTACAGCGAATACAATGCACTCACGTACCTTGGACTGCTGCAAGCACTCGTTGAGCTTCCACCTTCGGTCGTCCACCAGCCGGCTAGTTATATTGTTTATAGGGATTCACTTAGGTCTGATTAGCACACGCGAAAGAACAAGAAGATTTGCTTTCCTACAGGAAGCAACCGATACGATGTGTTGCGCGCGGCGTTAGCTTTCACACTCGCTTGCGCTCCAGATTTTTTACCAGTGCGCGGTGCATCGGCAGTCGATATCCGACTACCCTCCGCTGCTGCTTTTCGAGAATTGAACATCGATACATTATAAATACAATTAGCTATATGATAACGAAACATCCCGCCCACCAAAATGCCTATGGTATTTTCCGGTCAATTGAAAAATAGAATACATTTGTGGACGCGAAGCGATACTTAGATAACGATTGATACACTAATACTCTTACACTTAACTATGAATACTAGAACTAATGGTTTTGTTTTGATTTGATACGATTACAATGATTTGGTGCGACTTGAATGATATTAGTTTAATACGAAAGAATGTAAATGATACGATTTAAGCTAGTCCTCTGTTGGAAGAGGGCATAACTTAACCAACGGTCGTTGAATTATATGATTGTTAGACGTCTTGACCACTGCAATCCTAGCTATTCCATCAGCACCAGGCAAGAGACTCACGACTCTGGCCAAAGGCCAGTGCAGTGGAGCGCGGTTATCGTCTTTAATGATCACCATCGAACCAGGTTGCAACGGTTTTGAATCCTTGGTCCATTTTGCGCGCTGCGTTAGGGAATTTAAATATTCGTGTTTCCACCTGGACCAAAAATTTTGATGAAAAGCTTGTATCAGCTGCCACCGATTAAGCCGGTTTATGTTAACGTTTGAGAGATCTTCATCGGGGACAGCTGTTAGAGGCTCTAAGGTAAGGAACATGCCTGGCGATAGAACCGAATAGTCGTTTGCATCCGAGCTGATTGCGTAAAGGGGTCTAGAGTTCAGAACGGCTTCGATTTGGACGAAAAGAGTTGTAAGTTCTTCAAACGTTAAAACTTGATCTCCTACAACGCGTAGTAAGTGAGATTTTGCTGCCTTAATCTGTATTTCCCAAACACCACCAAAGTGCGGAGCCGATGGAGGGTTGAATTTGAATTCAATCTTCTCCGCGCTAGAAGCTTGTTGCATGAGAGACGAAAGTTGATTCCTAGCACCTATGAAATTGGATCCACAGTCGGCGTGGATGACGTTGCAACGGCCGCGACGTGCTACGAAACGTCGAAGTGCAGCGATAAACCCGTCCGTTGAAAGGGTTGAAACCACCTCGAGGTGGACTGCTTTGGTCGCAAGACATACGAATAAACATAAATATCCTTTGTCGATCTTTGCGCCTCGGTGAGGGCCAAGTTTTATGCGGAACGGTCCGCCGAAGTCTACGCCCACGATCGAGAACGGCTTCACTTGGTTGACGCGGTACGATGGGAGGTCGCTCATGAACGGTTGCAATGGTTGGGGGTTAGTTCGGTAGCATTGAATACATTGAGTAAGGCGACGGCGAATTGTACGTTTTGCAGAAACGATCCAGAATTGTTGTAAGAGCAGAAAGTGTGTAGTGTTGATGCCCGGATGTAAGTAGCTACGATGAATAAAGTCGATTATTAGTGACGTGAGTGGATGATTAGACGGTAGAAGAGCGGGGTGTCGCTGTTCGAATTCCAAGCCTGCGCGAGATATTCTGCCGCCTACTCTGAGTACACCTGATCCGTCTACGAACGGATTGAGCTTACGAAACGGTTTTGGTAACGCCTTACTGGATGCCAGGTGGCTGATTTCGTCAGAGAAGGCGTTCCTTTGTACGTACTTGACGAGTTGCATTAAACTGTTATATCGTTCGACGTTGTTCAGAAAGTTGTTACGATTCACTTGAGTTGGGGTGCGACAATTATTGATGAAACGGTAGATGTAAGCTAATATGTTCACGAGCCTTTGCAGCGAAGAAAAACGCGTCAGCAGACGCTCGAAAACGGTGGGTTCCACTATAGCATTTGATGTCAAAACTGTTAGTTTTCTCTTTTCAACGTCAACAGATACCTCATCCTCGTGCGATAGGTCAGCTGTACCTACAGGCCAGGAGGTGCGCTCTTGCGATAGCCAACATGGTCCCGCCCACCATAGCGGGTTGTGAAGTAGTTTTCGCTCGGTAGCGTGGAATCGTCTCAGTGCGATGTCGCGAGAGCCCTTGAAAGTAAGTTCCGACTCACCTTTGAACGGAATGCGAACTTCGTATCGTCCAGAGTGATCGCGAGAATGATAGTTTACAAAAGTTTGTTCGCAGAGCGATTCATCGGGAGTCAAAGGTGATGATGTTGGTAAGGAATCTAAATCCCAGAATCGTTGAACTAACGAATTCAAGTCACCGTCGCCATCCGGCAAAGTGTGCAAAAGAGTGCTGGCCGTGAGGCGGGTTGTGCCTAAGAGGAGCCAACCGAACACAGAGTTAAATGCGGTGGGTTGGTTTACACTTCCCTTGATGAGCTGACTGCACACAGAGTCGGCGAATACATCGGCACCGAATAAGAGATCGATGGGTCCTGGAATATCGAAACCAGGGTCCGCTAAACGTAACGATTGAATATGTGACCATCCTGCTGGATTCAGTTGCGCGACAGGTTGGTCGCCACATATTTTCGAAATAACGTGCGTATCCAATTTGAACAAAACTCGACCGTTCGTCCCGATGGAACAAGTGACGTCACCAATGATTGGTGCAGCTGCTTCTCCTAATCCACTGATGTTCGCGTTAGTCTTCGATACCGCTAGGTGCAGTCGCTTCACTGCAGATTCGGTAATAAAATTGCTTTGGCTTCCGGTATCGAATAAGGCACGGAACGATTGCATATTGCCTGAAGCATCTTTAACTTGCACTATAGCAGTCGCAAGCAACACGGTGATGTTCGATTGTGACCTTGAAACCAAAGACGATATGATGGGATTTGATTCGATATTAGATTTATTATCGCGATGGAGTAAGGTATGATGTTTCCGGTTGCATATACGGCACGAAAAAATTGAATTGCAATTTTTTAGTTGATGAGAAGGCTTCAGACAATTAAAGCACCAATTTTTGGTTTTAGTAATAGCCATGCGTTCGTCAAGTGACTTACTTAGAAAATCTTGACATGATGATATTAAGTGTTGTTTGTCACAGTAAGAACACTTGCTCGAATATGAACTAGTTTGATGTTCGTTCGTATTTTTTGGTTGATCATTTGCTGCTACGAAAGCATGCAACATGTTAACACGTTTAGGTTGGGGCTGCGCAGGCACGTACTTAGGTGTAGGCTTTATTGTATCATGAGATACAGTAAAATGTGTATCGCGAATTAAAGCTTCGCATTTGGATCGTAAGAAACTTTTCAGTTGATCGTATGATGGTAATTCAACAAATGAATATTTCTCCTCAAAACTGCGGCGTAAGTCTTTGTCAAGTTTTGATAAAATATGATAAACCAGAATAAAATCCCAGTGCGCAACTGGTAAGTCGATCGTTTTTAAAATGCACAAATTTTCTTCGAAAAGATCAAGCGATTTTTGAAACTCGTGCGCGTCACTAGTTTTAAATTCAACATTCAAAATATCTTGCCAACACGTAAAAGCTAAAGTGCGTTTACACTTGAAGCGAGCAACAAGCGCTTGATATGCATCGTGATAGTGTTCATGAGTAACCGGGAATGCCCTGACTACTGATAACGCATCACCGCTAAGAGAAGAAATTAAATAATGAAACTTCTCCGTATCGTTAATAGAAGTGGAGTTGTGTATCAAAGCGTTAAAAGTATCAAAATACTCAGGCCATTGTTTAATATTACCCGAAAAACTCGGTAGTGTAATTTTTGGCAAGCGAATATTTGAAGACGAACCATTGTGGAATGGAGACGAAACACTATGTGAATGAGCCGATTCAGTTTTCGTTAAGCCACGATGAATTGATAAAACCTGATAATACATGTCATCAAACTGTTCTTGAAAATCAGTATCGTCATTATCAGGATCATCCATAAGTTCTAAGATCGTTAAATGCGCATGCTCAAAGTTCGAGGCGACTTCGCGAACCTCCGCGTGATAAGATAAGAACAAGTCGTGTTGAGAGTGATCACTTGTAGCCAAAGTACCGATCTCTAAAGCCTTAGCTAATCGTTTAAATGCGATGGTACGCTTTCTACGCAATGATGCTAAGTCCTTAACTGAATACTCAGCATCAACCGATTTCTTTTTCTTTAAAGTAAATTTACGAGTAGAATGTTTACCTATGAGCGACATTGTTATTCGATACCTACGAATAAAATTTTAGTATAATAAATAAAAGTTAAACGATATTTCTTTGATGAGAACAAATTAATTTCAACCCTATGTAGGAAGAAATAAGAGCGCGTGCGGTTATTTGCCAATGTGCTACAAAGTAAGCACGATGAGGTACAGAATAAATTAGTTATTTCACTGATTCACAGCCTGTCACGCAAGTTAAGTTGAAGTTTTGTAATTAATGTATGACCAATTATCAATTTGTACGTAAAATTGCGCGGGGGACTGTACGTGGCACCGGAATGTTCCACCACCCGATCGATATATTCTACCCTACACTTTGAGAAATGAATTTGATGAAGAATATTTTATGATTTTATGTTTAAAACATCTAATTTACGATTCGTTTTTTGGTTAACTAGAAACTCTAAATTACAAACTATATGTTTGACACTTTTGATGATGGAATTATTGTAAGCCGATAGAATTGAGCACCGATAAATGTTAGTGATTGCCCGATGAGATCTTACAATAATTCCCGTTATGCTGTGAATCTATAATAAAATAAATCCCTATTCGATGGTGATGACAAATGAACTTGTTTGCGTATGTATGTTAGGTATTAGGTGAGATTACGTTGCGATAAGATGATGGTGCAATAACTTAGAATGCAGTAGGTACTTAATAGTTGAATTAATCGATAGATTTACGTACACTATTAGCTAGGACACTAAGATTTGACCAGAAATACCATAAGCATACAACGGTAGGTAGATGGAAGGTCCCTGGATTTCGGCACCATAAAGTTGTAGCATTCGCACCAAGCCGAAATAGGAGTGGCTTTATACTACACTGGGACAATACGTATACGATGAAAAACGATGTTCAATAACTCGACATAGGCTACAGCGAATACAATGCACTCACGTACCTTGGACTGCTGCAAGCACTCGTTGAGCTTCCACCTTCGGTCGTCCACCAGCCGGCTAGTTATATTGTTTATAGGGATTCACTTAGGTCTGATTAGCACACGCGAAAGAACAAGAAGATTTGCTTTCCTACAGGAAGCAACCGATACGATGTGTTGCGCGCGGCGTTAGCTTTCACACTCGCTTGCGCTCCAGATTTTTTACCAGTGCGCGGTGCATCGGCAGTCGATATCCGACTACCCTCCGCTGCTGCTTTTCGAGAATTGAACATCGATACATTATAAATACAATTAGCTATATGATAACGAAACACCATCTATACCTTCTGGTTAGGTTTTATCAATAATTTTTAGCTATTTGTATCAATTATGGTAAATGAAATATAATTCCAAAAGTTATTAGTGTTATTCGTTTATTTTATTACACATATACCTGTTAATTAGGGCGACCGCAGCGAGCGCGAAAACTAGTTAGCTAAGTACCTACCTATTTCTATGTATATGAGTAAAAACAAGGGTACCTACGAGATAAATACGAGATCAACATTTCATTTATGTATCACATTGTTCAATTCCCAGTGCCACGTACCTAAGTAAAAACATATTTTTTGTACCAACCTAGGTACCTACGTAATTATCACTATAACCCACATAGATGAAAAAATAACACATAGGTACCTATCTATGTTACTATCTATCTAACTAGGTATGTTATCCACCAATCCGGACCGGGACCCGTGGTGGATAATGGCCTAATCCTCCTCACGAAAGTGTGAAGAGATTTGTACTCAGCACCGCCTAACGCTAGCAACTACGACGCTAATGATTTCATGTCCAATGTTTTAAAACATTAGGTATACCTATATGAGTTAGTATTCGTAGGTAATATACCTACGGAAATAACTATAAATTTAGTTTTGGTCTGCTAGGTATTATTTACATGTTCACGAAGGAACGAATTATGCGAGCGACAGCCGAAGGACTTAAAAAAAACCAAAATTAGAAACAACTAATTTAATTTAAAAGTTAAGGTTACAATAATTAATAATTAATAATTCCTAAAGCTAAAGATGGGTATGTGTCTCCTACTCGAAGTATGAGTAAAGAGTGACGCAGGTCCCCTCGCGCGGTGTCGATGTCGGTGTCCGCTCCCACGCGGCGAGCTGACGCAGCGCGGCGATTCTAGAGAATCACGCCACTGGCTGCAAGTAGGTCGGTGCAACGCTGCAGTTTCCACGCTGTGGCAATAATAAATGCAACGCTGCTGTTTCTATGGTGTCGCAATGGTATGTGCAACGCTGCAGGTTCCACGGTAATGCGATATGTAATTTCTCCACCCGCAGATCAGCAACTATTTTCCAACTTTTAGTGAAAATGTTGCTGGGTAAGCCGCAGGGTTTTCAGGATCTTCATATTCATGCTTCGTAGAAGTCTGGTCATCAGGGCGTTGAGGTTTCTTGTACTTGCATAGTTTGAATCGTCGAGAAATCGCTATAAGAATAAGTGCGAATACAGCGAGTAATACCACATAGAAAGGGATGGTGGTGTGATAAAATGTGCTGGCTTCCACGGCGTCTCGTTCCAAGCGCGGCTGCATCATGACTTGGTTGTAAGCTTTATGCAGCTTCCTCAGGTCTATGGATTGAAGTGTAATTTTGTGTGCAGTTGCAATTTTCTGTTCGAAGTTATATGAAATGTCCGTGATTAACAGGGGCTGGCCGGATATTTGGTTATTCTCGTTGGCTATCGTAAACTCTGACGTCATCACGCTGCAGTTCAGTGGTACTGTTACTAGATAACTGCCTTGAAGTTGCTTGTATTCTTCTCTTCCGCATCGCAGATGAACTTTGGTTGAGTGAGGGAATGACAAAACATAGTCCTTGTCGTCCAGTTGTTCCATGGCTTCATTTTTGATTTCTACAGTGGTCAGGTTGCAGGCTCCTCCCAGGGCGTGGTTGATGACGAGATCTCGAGCGCAGTCTTGCTGGTTCTTAACTCGGTTGATGGTGTCTTCCACGCAGAGGAACTGGTTGTCTACCTTCGGGCATTCAGCCTCCATGTACGCATACGCTTCCTTATTGGTTGCAAGGAAGGGGAAGGGTGGAATAAGGATTTGATTAAACCTATTAGGAGCAATAGAGAGTTTGTAGAAATCGAATGTATCTGTACTAACTATGGGAATTTTGAAAACTATTACAATCTGGTTCTTAGCGAAGTAGGACCCCGGTTTTATAATACTATAATAATCGCGTAATTCTAAACTTAACACTCTACTATCTCCGTATATTAAACGAAGTCTATCTATCATCTTACCTAAAGTATCTATATCTACCATAGAATGGTGCGTGCTTAAAGCGCGCACAAGAGCTAATATATTTTCTATTCTACTTATTTCCGATAATAAATCGTCTACATTTTCAGTGATAATGGTTAAAAGCTGTGCGAATTGAGCGTACTTTACGAGGTTATCTTCTTTAAAAGCATTACTATTTAATAAAAGTTCCAAAGTACAATTAATAGACTGTTGATTTTTAACTAACTGATCGATGACGTCATTATGTTGCGTCATCCATTCTTTGCTGAGGCTAATGTGGGAATTAAATTCAGATACTACTTTTTCTTGGTTGCTATTTAAAGTTTTAATTGCGGTATCAAATTTAATTGCATCCTGATAATCTAAATTGCCTGTAATACTTTTAATAACGGATCCTAAACCATCGATCAGACCTCTCTTTGCACGGCTAGGCTCTAGACCTTTTAAATGATTTAAAACTTTACTAATTTTATGCGATAGGTAGTTAATTTGTAGCTCATACAATGCTAACGTATCATTATTAAGTTTCTGTTCAAACTCCAATAACTGTAACTTGACCGCAAGCGCTTTGTTTTCTATGTCATCAATTTGAATGTACTGTAGGAAGCTATGATAATGCGTAATTAGACGAGTATGACCTAATTTATACGGCAGGAGTCCTGGGCCGTCGCTAAGACTCTCCAGTCTTATCTCCTGCATGTGAACTAGATGCACCAGCATCATCAGCAGTATTCTGAAACAATTTAGCGCTATTAGGCAGTCGCTTAAGGCGAGCTTTGGCTACAGGACCACGTTTCCTTGAGGTGTAGATATGTATGGGCAAGTTAGCAAGGACCGTGTCCTTAGTATATCTCGGTGCTAATTTTTGTCGACTAGCAAGCGGGTTTTTAATAAAAATCTGCTGTTCCGGTTCGTATTGAATTTCGGGCTCTCTGTCTTTATTTCTGTTTTCGATTAAAACCGTACGATTATGCAGGGCTGAGTCATTTATAATTTCGTAAACTAGTCGCATCTGATCTCTATGATTTTGGGTGTACTGTTGCAGTAGATGCTGTGTCAAATCTATACTAATAGGGTCTCTCGGGTCAAAGTGACCTGTAATTAAATCAAACGGTCTGCATTTAGTAAAGCTGTGAACAGAGCTATTGTAGGCGATAATCGCATAGGGCACTAAGTTTACTACTGGTTCTTCTTTACGTTGGAGTTTTAGAAGCCGCAGGTGTTCAAGTAGAGTAGAATGGAATCGTTCTATGTTGCCGTTGTCGTTAGGCGAATGAGGGAGGATTCTGTGGTGGTTAATGTTATGTGTGCGCAAAAATTCTAAAAACAATTGGTTGGTGAATTCCGTACCGTTATCTGTTACGATAGTAAGAGGCAAACCGTGGTGTGTACAATATTTTAATAAAGCCTGTAGCACACTGATAGCTGTGCCATCGCGTAGGTGGTAAGCTTGGCCATACTTAGAAAATACGTCCATGAATGTTACGTATTTTTCACCGTCTACCGTGAATAAGTCCATATGGACTATCTCTAAAGGTTTATTAGGAGGCGGTACTATATTAAATCGCTGTTGGACGGGTTTCCGATCATATTTCCCCTGGCCACACACCGTGCATTCGTTGATGAATTTGGCTATCTGCTCATTCATTTTTGGCCAGTAATATTTCCTAGAGAGAGAGAGGTAGCATTCGTTAATGCCCCTGTGGTTCGTCTTACCATCGTGGTAGTGCCTAATAATTTCTTGTTGTCTGAGATAAGGTTTAACATTTTCGAGCTCGGTTTTAGCAAGAACGAGATTCATTGAGGAGCTTTTGAAATGATTTTGTATTATGGGAATTATTGAGTACATACCTAACGGGGGATCAATTAAAATTCCGGTTTTAATTTTTGGGGTAACATATTCTTTGACAGCATTAATAACGTCCGTTTCTAAATTATTCTCGGTAACTTGAACAGAAACACGTGTGTGAGTTTCGAATGGTTTTGATACTGCCGGTCGCCTTTTAACGTCACTAACTATTGAGAAAACTATCTGGCGGTGGAATTTATTCAACGGATCATCGGTTATGGGGATTTCCAATATAGGATTTTCTTGACTGGTGTGAGCCGTCATAGTTGTAGAGCCGTTTTCTGTTGCTGGTACTTCAGAGGAGTTCACCATAAGGGAGCTGGTTTCCTCATTGTGTATCTCTACCCTGGACAAAGCGTCAGCGTTCGTATTAGCTTTTCCCTTCTTATACACTACAGTGAAGTTATACTCACTGAGCTTTAGGCGCCATCGCGTGAGTCTGGAATTAGGTTCCTTCAAGCTCATAATCCACTGCAACGGCTTGTGGTCTGTAAGTATTTTAAATTTCCTTCCGAAAAGGTAGGGTCTAAAATACTTAGTGGCCCAAACTATTGCCAGGAGCTCCTTCTCGATGGTGCTGTAGTTCAGTTCGCTATCGTTTAGTGTACGAGAAGCATACGAAATGGGTTTGTCTGATCCTATAGGCCCTTGAGATAGAATAGCGCCTATAGCGACGTTAGAAGCGTCGGTAGTAAGGACAAACTCCTTGTCAAAGTCAGGGTATTTAAGTATCGGATCATTTGTTAGTAAAGTTTTGCATTTTTCAAAACTCTTAACATATTCAGGGTCAAAGGTGATCCTTTTGCCTTTTTTTAGACACTGAGTTAAGGGTTTCGTTATTCGTGCGAAATCCGGTATGAATTTCCGATAGTATCCTAAGAGGCCTAAAAATTGTTTTATTTCTTTAGGCGTTTTAGGAATCGGGTACTTCGCGACTGCTGCTATCTTATCCGGGTTGGGTTTCACGCCTTCACTGCTAATAACATGACCCAGATAAGCCGTTTCCAATTTCAAAAACTCGGACTTGTCCATTTGTATTTTGAAATTGGATTGCCTAAGTCTCTGGAACACCATCTCCAGGTTGGTCATGTGTTCCTGCAGGGAGGTGCTGAACACAATAATATCATCAAGGTACACCAGGCAGATCTGGTTCTGGAGCCCTCTGAGGATATTATCCATCACCCTTTGAAAGGTGGATGGTGAGTTCTTTAGTCCCATAGGCATTCTGAGAAATTCAAAGTGGCCATGTTCCACGTTGAATGCTGTCTTCGGAATGTCGATGGGATCCATCTCTACCTGATGGAAGCCGCTGGCTAGGTCCAGGGTGGTGAAGTACTGGCACTTCCCTAGCTTATCCAGAACATCCGCTATGTTCGGGATAGGGTACTTGTCGTCTATGGTTTTTTCGTTGACTTTGCGGAAATCAACCACTAGACGCCACTTCTGTTTACCCGAGGCGTCTGCCTTCTTAGGAACTATCCAAATTGGTGAGCTCCATGCTGACTCGGAAGGGCGGATGATACCTTGAGTTAACATTTTGTCAATTTGGTCACTGACCTCTTGTCGATGAACAAAAGGGTAGCGATAGCTCTTTGTGTAAACCGGTACCTCATCGGTTGTGCGAATGCGGTGTTTAACTTGGTTGGTGAAAGTTAAATTTTCACCTTCAATATAAAAAACATCAGAATATTTTGCACAAAGAGCCGTCAAATTAGCCTTTTCTTCCTCGTTAAGATGATCGGTGCGAAGTCGCTTTAAGACTTCTTTAGCGCGGCCGGGTAGCTTTCCGGTTCGCGTGCACTCGATATTAAATAGCTCCGCGTGAGCCGGGCGGTCTAACGAAAATACGACGTCATTTTCGTTCGGGTTTTCGATCTCTAATATACCCCTACTTTGAACCACGCGGGTTACGCATTCATGAATAACACAGTTACACAGTATTTGTTCTGGAATGTAAACTTCACTATCGGGAGCATCAATGGGTAATCTGACTAATTTTGTGCTATTTGCCGGAATAATATCTTCGTACAAATTAACGTTACGTGAGTTGTACAGTAAAATTTGGTTCACCGCGGACTTTGTAGTTAAACATAGCCTTTTTAAGTCAATTTTTGCTTCCCATCGTGTTAATAAATCAAGACCAATTAACCCGTCAAAATGATTATGGAATTTGTACACAAAAAGTTTAATCGGTTCGTTGTCGTTAACTTCAGTAAAGCAAGGTACCGTGATTGAATAATCGTTTTGACTAACCGCGTGTACATTTGTAACTTCAAATGGGTCGTAATCTAACGGCACGTGAGAGTAAAATCTTTCTATAGCGTCTGGACTTAGAAAGGATTGATTCGCTCCGGTATCTATTAGCAATTTTAATGGGGGGTTTGACGTCTGAATATATGGTAGCTGTCTCTGAGTCTGTAAATTGACTTCTATTTTTGCCTGCCTGACCCTGTAGCCTTCTGAAAATTTTCCTGTTGGCTAGTGGAAGGCTGCGGTTCAGAAGCTGCGTCGTTTACATGATACTCATGTACCTGAGCTGTTTCAGAGCCGTAGCTCTCGGGGTCAACGTACTCGTTATAATCAGGGGTGTACACCGGACATTCGTTAAAATCAGAATAATAATAATTATAATCGGGCTCATAGTAGTAATCCGCATAATCACCGTCATTTACACATTCATTAAAATTCATTTCACGGCTTTTAAAATAGTTCGTAGGTGGAGGGTTGCCGTGCTTAGACCAATCGTGTCCAGAATATCCCGTCGCGGGTAGGGCCCTAGGGGTGAAATGTTGTACTCCACTCATTGGCTTAGGGCCGAAATTCTGAGGTGCGTTACGAGGGGGCAGACGGAAAGCGTTACTGCGCGCGTTATAATTTGGTGGCGGTGCGCCGAACATCTGCTGCGTACGTGTAGGCATTCGGTTTTGGGGATGATTTTGTGGACCCGCGTTAAATTTAAATTGGTGCTGTGGCTGAGCGAACTTAAAAGGTTGAGGTGCCATAAGCATGGGCCTCTGACTAACGGGTGCTAACATCATGTGTGGGGGAGGCTGAAATGCCTGTCTAGGTGGAGGAGGCATTTGAATTGGAGTCTGAGCTTTCACAAATGGCTGAGCCTTTGAATGCGCTTCGTTATTACGTTGCTGCAAATATATTATATTCAGCTCTTCTTGAACAAATTCCAATGCCTGCTCTACAGTAACCGGTCGCATACATCTAATTCGAGAGCCTAAGGGCTCTTGTAAACCACGTACGAAAGCCTGCATGGTAAGCTTTCGGTAAAGCGCGCGCTTAGCCTCTATAGTTGTAGGGAGGCTTTCATGCAACGTAATGTATGTCATAATCGTGCTGAATAACGTCTGACAATGACCGTAAAATTCCTGTGGGGTCTTATGCCCTTGCGTGGCCAAGGAGAGGTCGTTGTATAACGCGGTTTCGTCCCTCTGGTCTGCAAAATTATTAATGAGGGATTCGCGAACTCCTAGCCAGTTATCAGGGATGCCATTAGAATTGATAATTGTAGCCGCAGGCCCGGTTATTTTATTTAATATACCGTTTAAAAGACACAAGTTAGGTAATTCACTACCGGGGTCAAGGCTCATATACGTTGCAACAATTTGATCACATATTTTAATAAACCTAGTCAATATATTCGGATTACCATCAAAATCCGGGACAGGCCGCAAGGCTTTAAAAATCATATCCGGATCGTAAGGCATTTTTACAAATAATAAATCTAAATTTAAATCTGAATCGATTTCTCTTAAACTATCTAACTCTCTATTGCGGCGAGACTGGCGTGATGCAGTCTCCCGGTCAACCCTATTCCTGGGATGAAAAATCTTGGGTACTTATAACACAAGGATAAGAACTAGGAAGGAGCAACACAAAAAATAAAGTTTTTGCGTACTTACAGTTGCATTCTGGTTTCCTCCGCGTATCGATGGCTGGATACTGGTCCTCGGTGACGCGCTCGCGTAGATTCGAATCTAGATTAGGGCTAAGGAGCCTGTCAGCGACGATCGGCGTTAAGTCGTATAACGAATTTCGGCGATTTTTGACGATTTTCGACGATTTTTAACCGACGCGCACTGATTCTAGATCCTACCGACTGCGCCAATTATGCGAGCGACAGCCGAAGGACTTAAAAAAAACCAAAATTAGAAACAACTAATTTAATTTAAAAGTTAAGGTTACAATAATTAATAATTAATAATTCCTAAAGCTAAAGATGGGTATGTGTCTCCTACTCGAAGTATGAGTAAAGAGTGACGCAGGTCCCCTCGCGCGGTGTCGATGTCGGTGTCCGCTCCCACGCGGCGAGCTGACGCAGCGCGGCGATTCTAGAGAATCACGCCACTGGCTGCAAGTAGGTCGGTGCAACGCTGCAGTTTCCACGCTGTGGCAATAATAAATGCAACGCTGCTGTTTCTATGGTGTCGCAATGGTATGTGCAACGCTGCAGGTTCCACGGTAATGCGATATGTAATTAACGCAATAACACTAATATTTTGGTCTAATTACATACCTACCTACGTAGTGTTCTTATTTTTTATGGGAAACTGCGCTGCATACGACATTGGTACAGGCCACTCCGGTAAGACAAACTAGTTTACCTACTAGGTACCTACTTCATGAGTTCTTGGAGTTCAGCATATACCTAGCCGACTCCTTCTGAAGGTGCTGTCTGGCTTGCTGTAGCTTGGCTGGCTGCCGCTGGTTGAGTTGTCCGTCGATCAGAATGTAGACCAAGTATTTTATTTTCTTATTTGCTTTCATAATTTGGAACTCTAACAGAGATTACACTATCGTGTAATCTCATACGCTCAGTAATTTCGCTGGTAATGTATCTACCAGCGAAATTACTGAGCGTATGAGAATTTTGAACCTATGTCTCGGTGAGGAGCGCAGTGCAGCGCTGGTCAAGACTTTGTAATGGAAAGTTGTGGGTGACACTGTAGCTGTTATGGGCAGGCGTGGCGCTTACCATCAGGTGAACGATTTGCCCGCCTCGTTACTTAGTACATATACGTAACATGTACGTAAATATGAATTTACTTGAAATTTAGAGAAAGAAAAAATTACCTTTTAAAAATGCCTGAGAATAATATCTCGTAATCTCTCGTCGATAAGTACAACTGACATACGCCCCTGTAAGGCATCGTAACGTTTCAGAAGACCCCCCTCCCCCCAAATTCGTTACATAATACTTAAAGGCTCCCAAACTATTACTATGGTTTCCTCATTCCTTTCATTAGGGCATGTGGATGCCCTAGGCCCCAGATTATCTAAAACAGTGGCTGGTACTTAAAAGTTGCAAATTTATAGCGTCCGTCATCTCACTCGTAGTTTGTAAAAAAAGTCCGAGCAGTGTAGCTCTGTACGTTTCGTATATCACCAACCTTAACATCAAAGTGGTTTCACTACCAACCGCTAGATGTCACTAAATAACAATATGTTAAAAAGGCAGTTTGTTTTGTTGTGAGACTTTTGTTTCTATCCATATGCACCTAAGATACCATACCACACCACAACCATGATGGACACCATAGACTTAGGATGTACGAGGTTAGTTAGGTACACTTATCATCACAATAATTAATTATTAACCCCCGCGGTTTCTCCCGCGTTCATATCTTAAAGGAACCGTACATTTTTACGGGATATAAAAGACCTAAAGATATACAAAATGTCATCAAAATCTGTTCAACCATTGCGTCGAGATGATGACACACAAACTTACATGTTTTTTATTTACGTTTTATTGTAAACGGAGTCATACGGACTATCTGTCGGATTAGGCTTTTAGGTCTATATTCCATCGGGCATTCGGGATAAGTGTCCAGGGCCCCGCGATCAATGGAGCCCTCTGTTTCCTATAATTATGTTAAAATACAATTTCCAGAAATATACAACAGTTGTTAGGTATTAGGTAGGTACTTTAAATAGTCTAAGATTAATATTAATTGATGCTAAAAAGTTTGTGCTCACGATGACTACCGTTTGCAGAATGATTACGTAATTAAATAGATTTTGGAAATATTATATAATAAAATTTTAACGAAAGTAAAGTAATACCACAGAATATATAGTACTGTAATACCTAGTAATACCTACTTCATCAACAACCCATAACGTCCCACTGCTGGGCACGGGTCTCCCTCACTTTCGTGAGCTGGATTAGGCCATCACGGGGGCCAGATCCGGATTGGTGGATCACATACCTACCTCCGAAATAATTCTCGGGTAGGTATGTGGGTTTCCTCACGATGTTTTCCTTCACCGAAAAGCTTTTTTTAAATAATCCGATTTCATACAAAAGGATTCATAACATAAATGATTTTTATTAGGCTATAGCTAATGCCAGCCCTGTCCGCTTGTCCGTCAGGCATTATATTTATTGTTCCCAACTATATATTCTACGCAACAATCTTGCTCTGGCTTTAATACGTTAAAAATTATACCTTGCACTTTACAATAAATAAATTTCGTTCTGACGTTAAAATTATTATTTCGCTCTTTATAAATACTGTGATGTTCTTAATGATAGGTCTTAACTTAGGTTACCTACGTCGGGACTGCGCCTCGATGTACGATTTATTATAATTTTAAGTGGTACCATTGATGTTACATACGTTACATTTATAGTTAAGTGGTAAACTTGTGCCTACTCAGGCTACTCACATTGAGATATTACCTTTGTCCCCTCTAGTTTTGTACCAGTGGGGAGAAAGGGAAAATCGAAAATGTGTCGGCTTCCTCCCACTTTACAGGCTTCCAATGTAAATGTAATAGGTCTAGAAAGAAAATACCTCAAACCGTCTAAGCCACTCTAAACTCATGTTACCATAAGTCCTTTCCATAGGTCCACGATTTTGTGGCCAGCTTTTAGCTTCGGCTTTTTTTACATACAAATGAATACTCATGGACAACCTAGAAATAGACAGTACAGTCAACATGAAAAGCAACAGGGCGAGAGGGACGCGTGACGTAATCTGATGTTGTAAGTGGTGATTTATACACCCTTTTCCTTGCTTGCTTGCTTCTGCTGGTGCAGGTTCTGGTGACAGTGTTAGTCAGGCCGCCTAAGGGCCTCCAGGCCGCCTAGGGGCCTCCAGGCCGCCTAAGGGTGATTGATCATTTAATATATTATCACTAGAACCTGCGACTACGTTCACAGTGAATTTTGATTCTTATGCCAATATAAATAGAAGACAGAAAATCTTAAGTGGTTAATTAGGCCAAAGGGCCTAATAGTATAGTGGGAAGAGTCTTAGCATAGTCCTAGCACTAGCGTTCACCTACGAACATTATTTTTGTTTTTTATCAATAACTCGGTTTCTTCTCGTTGGAGGAATAAATCGGATTTAGTTGTATTCTACGCGTATGTTATTGCACTAGTCAGATTGCTATCGAACTGAGAAAACCACACTGTAGTCGTTAAATACTTAGTCAAACACTATTTAAAAAAAAATTGTTCAGTATAGCTTAATTTATTTTATCATAGAATTATCAACAACATAGGCACATACACAGATCTCGATCTCTGTGGATACATACTTTTTTAGGTAATGTAATAACAGTATGGAAGATTCGTAACTCTGTTTGTGATATGTGAACCTTCATTCGTTCATCCCGAATGATGCGTTTGATTTCTGTTTACACCCAAAAAAGTCGAATCTCACATACCAGCATACTGATGATGAAGTGGTCATGAAGAAGAATACTGAATACTTATTTCTAGACTTGTCTATCATCATCATTTAGACATAAGACTAGATTGATCTTATAGAAAGTACTACACTCACCTAACCATATCCAAATAAGCTCAAAAAAACTCAAAAACAACATCTCAACAATTGAAATTAGATTCAACAAACGAAAAGTTCCAATCAATTTTATTTTTCTATCACTCCCAGTGGGTGGCCATAGAGTGAAGTAGAATTGTAAAATTATTTAAATAACTTTTTGGGGGCCCGCGGAGCACGCCTTGCGGTCTGTGAGGGCCGAGCACGGTTACCGTCGTTTAAGCCATACGAAGCAATGGGGATTCGCTAATAATTCAGCGGCATATGCGCTTGAATTTATTAAAAATGTAGCGAATTCGGAGGGCACCATCGGCAATCATGTGGATTCATGCGGGCCCTTTATTGAGTTATCGATTTCTTATTCTCTTTGGTTGTTATTATAATTGTGTAGTTTTCGCCATGATGCGTCAGAAGTGGCTTTCGTGTGTGTATGACCAACACTCGAAGCAGTTGAACCCTTGTTAAACTCAAGTAGGCATTTCAATAATTTTATTAGTAATGCTTTTGTATAAAGCTGAAGTGTGTTTTGTTTTATATTGCCTCCCGGATGCGTGCGCACTTGTGCGTTTTTCGCAATCTAACGACACCAATGACTTCCCAGAAGTTATGTGAGGATATCCATCGCTTCGTGCTTCAAAGGACAAGTCCCGGTCGTTACCGCTTGATAGTAAGTAGTTGTTAATTCATGTCATAAGGGTCTTGGACACCCTGAAAGACTCTGACAGTAACTCCATATAACAATGCACTGAAAGTGTTGTTAGCACAACAAAAAACCAATAATTTCTAGCTATTTCGACGTCCACATGCACAAAGTCGCGGGACAAAGCTAGTCGTCTATGAAAAAGCCTATCGCGGTTTTACGCCTATGTGCTCCGTCACCCTTCAAATTGGTTTAACGTTCAAATATTGGGTACGGTATTGCGCAGATTTTTCGTTAAATTTCAATTCGCCAGTTTCCTGCGGGGTTATGGTAGACTGGTATGATCGTGAATCTATAAAAAAAGGACGGTGCACGCTAAATGCCCACAAATATTAACGAAACACAACCGGCGCAAGCCTCTCTCACAAATATTTTTCATCATATACCGATCGATATTTCAGTAAAACTGATTTCGTCCGCTGTATTATAAATATAAAATAAAAAGCACCCCACGCTTTTTTACCAAAACATAAATTATATTTCTACTTCTTAAAGCTAAGCTTTCTATTAAAGCGTGTTATTTATCTTTTTTTTTCAAAGTTATTTATTATTTTTCTAGGATGGTCCCTTAATAGATTTTTTCTGTACTATGTTTATTTTTGTTTCTGGTGTACAATAAAGAGTTTTCTATTCTTTTCTATTCTAGAAATACAAATAAAAAATAATTCATGTACCTATTACCAATAAAATATACATGTAAACATGAAGATTTAGTTCTATGTTTCCAGTTATTATTAATTATTGAGCCATATTACTAGTAATTACTGTATAATTTCTGTATAAGCTGATTCCATCCCATCACCGCACAAGACAATCTCCAAGGTGACACACAGCGTCAGCACAATACTAAACTAGCCAATCTGAAATATTTGTAGTTTTGACTTAAACCCTACCATAGTAAATACACCGATCTACTATTATTACCTAACGAGCAATAAATACGTTATTTTAATATAATGTGCCGTAAGAGATTAATCCGTGACATGTAATTCTACTTCCTTGAAAAGGTTTCATAAAACCACTGATTGGAAGCTTATTTTTTAATGCGTATTAGCATCACCTCCCCAAAAATGTGACATTTGCAGATAGGCAAGTTTACTATTGATCCGACGCACAGTATGCATAGGAAAATATGTACTGTGTAGTATTTACAGCGTCACGCATCTTTGTTCATATTAATAAGTGCAAGTGACAGGAAAACTTGGCCTTCGTCTGTGTCCGGTTGAATACAACCCTGGGCTGCTTATCTATTCTACGAAGTCGGATGGGCATTGCATGAACCGCATCATCATCATAGAGAGCTCGTTTAACCTACTGTGTTACCTAAAAATCTTTATATGTGGTCGACCCACCGTTGGATCGGTCTTCCGCGGCTGCGCTTACCCACACGTGGCCACCATTCTGTCAGGAGCTTACTCCACCTGCCATCGCCACATGTTGCCAAGTGGCCTGCCCATGGCCACTCGAGGTTAATTATACGGGATCCGAGATCTTCCACCTTGGTTCTTCTTCGGATCTCCGTATTTCGGACTCAGCATAATGCTGAATGAACCGCATAATTGCTAGAAATTCCTGTCGATTTTGTCAGTTTTATTAGGTATATAAACTAGCAGCGCCTCGCGGTTTCATCCGCGTTAACTATTATCTCGCATGAACCGTAGTTGTATATGGGATGAAAAGTATTTTATGTTCTGTTTCAGGACCTAGTGTCTGTCTACTGAATTTGATCATAATTTGTTCAGCCGTTTCGGCGTGAAGAGAGGATAAACCTGATCGTGCTGGCTTGGAACGTCACAGAAGTGTTGATTCGTTACTTGTTTGTCTCAGCAAACTATTCATTATTTTCTTTCTTAATACGGCCAAGAGGTTAAATTTACTTAATATACTCGTAATAAGCTAGAACCTGACCCCTGATAAAATGCCTGTGGTTCTCACAAATATTTGCCGTATGCGGGTTTCGAATCCACAAACTCACGCATCGCAGTTGGATCATCACCGACTTATGCTACCTTTCAGTTATTATTATACTATCTCAGTTAGATATAATGTGACTACTCTCGATAACAGCCAAACGTATCTAGATTTATGTCAATTCTACCTCCATAACATTTCCACGCAAAATTAACGCATCATAATAAAAAAATATCACAATATTTCCAACTCTTGACATATCAAAATACGTAATTTTATACGATCTAAAGGTGGGTACGCACGATCGTGTGCGGCTCGGGGCCCTAACGTGTAATTCTATCTCATAAATATCAGCAAATAATACGAATTGGAGTCAAACCGCGTTCTGATTGATGTCAGTCCTGGCTCAGGCGAGGTTCTCACAGTGTGCACGGCCCTTAAATATCTGGGGGCGGAGAATTGGATATTAGCCTTTATTTCTTGCGAGGTAAAGTGGCAAATAAGACAAGGCATTTGCAAAGCTTTAAGTTGTGCAGGTGATAATGTAACGTATATAAAGTTTCGGTTAGAATACAGATAGAGACGTCAATTAGGGATTTTGAAGTAATCTCCAATGAAACTGTCTGTGTTGAAAATGGCTCTGAAGTATAAGTGTTGAATAAATATAGTACTAGAGTAGGTTAAGCTCTTGCTAACTACGTAGTTAAAGTTAATAACCAAACTAAATAGGTCGGCTGTATCATCATCATCATCAAGCCATGTCGTCCCACTGCTGAGCACGGGTCTCCCCTCACTTTCGTGTGGAGGATTAGGCCATAATCCACCACGAATCTATATATTTAAAAATGATATGTTGGTTTGTGTACGCTTCAAAAACTCAAAAAGTTGTGCACCGATCGAGCTGAAATTTTAGCATGATATATAATCCGCATCAAGGATTGTTTTATCTATTTTTTTATCAGTGATATATCAGTGAATGTGCGAATGTGCCACAGCGAAGCGTGGCAGGGCACAGCTAGTAAATAATAAATAATTCTCGAGTAGGTATGTGGATTTCCTCACGATGTTTTTCTTCACAGCTGAACAGCTGTCTCACAGCTCTCTTATTCATGTCTAGTAATACAGCGTACACGAGAGTGAGTGAAACAGATAGCATCCCGTGGTTTTTATTAATTCTATATTATAGTATGGTCAAAAAGATAGATTTTTCAGGTTGTATTTGGGGTTGTCTATTTGCTACTAAATTACGTCATAGCTTGACAGCTTTGTGGACGGTTTGGCGAACAACTAGTGACAAGTTGGCAATTTAGTATGGATTCCATTTACTTTAGTGAAAGTTCCTTGGTATAACGGTTATTGCGGTCTCTCTTGTTCTCCTAAGGGTTGAAAGAGACAGCATAACTTTAAAGTGGCCAAATTTAGGTTTAGGTTAGTTGGGTTCTTCCAGAACCGGCACTGTTATATTTTAATGTACTTATGTAAAAAAAAAAATATATATTTATTTTACATGTGCTGATCGGAAAGTCGTGAGTACAGCTTGGAAATTTAAAAATAAGTAGGATAATTGCAAGGTGCTGGCAACATTATATTTCGCACAGAAGCCGATACGCTGCCTTCGCAAATTGTCATGTATTAAAGAAGGGTGGGGTGATACTGCGCGCGGGTGTGGCCTTCGGCAATTTAGTCGAGTTATTGAGTTAAGACGACAAGACCCTTTTCGGCGAGAGATGGATTTATTAAACTCAGTCTTGGTCTATGTATGTTTGTTTTTATCGGTTGTAAAAATAGAAAGATAGATAGATAAACTCTTTATTGAAACAACACAGACCAAAGGATAAGTAAAAACTAAAACAAATCAAATTTAACAATTAGTGTCACCAAGGGCGGTCTTATTGCTGAGCGCGATCCCTTCTATGGTGTTTCTGAAAAAAAAAACCTTATTGAAAAAAAAATTAAGATATACACCAAAAGTAGTAAATATAAATATGATATGATAGAACTACTAATATCTTACAAATAGGTATACATAGTTTATAGCCTGTGTTGAATGAAAATAAGGATCCCGATTCAGAAAATTCTTAAATATATAGAAAGCGGCACGCTCGAATGACGTAGGCTATGTTCCATCGCGGGACTCAGTTAGTTAAGATAACAGTGTTTTGGAGCATTCCACATCCTTATTTAAGTCGGCTTAAGTAATTGCAATGTAGATGTAGCATTGTAAGCTACACCTAGAAATCGTTGAAATAAGGATTCCATAATACGTAAGGCACTAATTGTAACATGATTTGAATTCAACTTTTTAAAGGCCAAGTAAAAAGCACCCATAACCGGCGAGCATGTAAAAAAGGACTTATGAACGTGGAAGTAGCGAAAGAAGTGTGTCAGGATCGTAGCATGTGAAAAGGTGTAGTCTCTGCCTACCACAACGGAGAAATGCGTGACAGTATGTGTGTAGGTACTTCATCTAAGCATAGGCTTACATTTTATTAATTTATTCGTGAGGTGACGCGTAAGGATTAATCGCTGACAGAAGAAACCAACCTAAACGAATGATCTTCGACATAATTTGTTTTTCGTTGCAACTATTATTTATACTGTGGCTTTAAGTATTGAAGGAATCCGGGTTTTTTGTTTTTATTCTTACCCAAAGGGCAGAATTAATGCAAATAATATTATTAACAGAGCAGGCCTCGTTGCCTATATTTCTATATTGCTATGTTTCTATTTATTGGCCACCGTGGTGGATAAAGCCTAATTCTCTGATTCACCGAGACTAAGATTGATGATTTCATGAACCGCCTGAGAAGTGCGATTCTTGAACAGGGCAAATATTAGTTCTGTGTAAGTTTGTTGGGCCATCCGCGTGCGTAGTCCTTAAATACAGGATCCCTGTTTTAGACCCATGTATGTATTATAATTGCGGCTCGTGACGCGTTATTAAACAAGACTATGCCTTGCTGAATCTCTACCTATTATTGACCATTAGACTCGCAAGGCAAAAGAGAAATCAAAGAAAACAAAGATAAGTGGAAAATGAATAGCATTATAAATTGTTCACTGGAACGCTTTGTCATTTCCTGGACGCGACTGCACATTATGGTGCTGCATTACACACACATACACACACTTAAGACAGTACATTGTACTAAGATTACTGACATAATTATATAACTGGCATTAAGGCCAGGTTGCAGTTGGAATGCAAGCATGTTATACTGCTATCATACTAAAGTCCCATTTAGCATAACAAAGATATTATAGCGATTACATCGCGCCCGTGCCGACCTTAAATTTAGGAGGTTTTCTCAATTTTTTCTAAAAGTAATTCACGATCTTCAATTCTATCTTAGCATTTACTCTATAGTAATCAGCTCTATCTCTTTTAACTTTTACAGGGATACATGGTGGAATTACTTAGCAATATACGTTGATAATATTTTTGTGTTAAGTTAAATTTTTTTATAGACTCAATCGTTCTAAAGCTTGTTTATCTTCATCAATATTTTCTTCCGTGTCACTTCTGGACGTAGGCCTCTCCCAATGAACGCCACTGAGTCCGATCTTTCCTCGTCCTGTCCATGCCAGCCGTTTTCCGCAAGTCGTCACTCCACCTTGCCTGCGGGCGTCCTACACTACGCTTGCTTAAACGCGGTCTCCACTCTAGAACTCGTCTACCCCAGTGGTTATGGGTTCTTCTAGAGATGTGACCGGCCCATTACCACTTCAGCTTGCTAATCCTTTGAGCTGTGTCGGTTACCTTGCTTCTCTGTCGGAGCACCTCTTCCGTGTTTGTTAAATCTTAATCAAATTCTCTTTATGTATAATTTTTAAAGTAAGTAAATGATAAAAGAAATTTAAAAAAAATGCGAATTTGTTACAACCATGCCTTAAACGGTTAATAAACTCGCTTTGTTTCTGTGTTGTGTGACAATTTGATCGGGCAAGATGATATTGGAGCGTGTAGTAGGTCTGTTCATTTTTATACTTAGTTTTCCAGGCATACCTATTGAATGAGAACATGGTTAAACGGCTCTAACGAATTTGATGAACTCATTTTAGTGGAAAGTTTAACTTACCATTTTAAAATATCTAAGTTATTCTCAGTGATTGGAAAACCGAGAACGTTTCTCACCTACTCGGTAGTACAAAGAAGACCTCACCAAAGATTTGACGTATTATTCGCTGATCAGCTAGCAGCAATGTAAAACAGGTTCAAAGTGCACTGCTTTCAAGATTTGCGTTTGATCCCGCGACTGTTCTATTCAAAGATCGTGAGAAAGTAATATTAAACATATCAATTTGTGAACGGATCGGCTTTCTCGTGATCCCGAACTGTTTATTAGATGGCTATATAAAGGGCAGGCCAGTGGCGAGACCGACGAGCTTCGGCCATATTTATTGAAATTACTTACAATTTGATTGTCGAGTAATAACCGACTGCAACTCGGTAGCTCGACTCGCCTTCATATTAAATCGGGTTTTATTTGAAACGTCTCGAATTAGACGCTTTTATATGTAGACGATTTGCATGCATTACGGGCCGGAACGGCGGCGCGTGCATTCGATTTCGCCATCGTGGTGCACTTTTTCTAATTTTTGCAATAAATAATTATTAAAACAAGCCTGTTTATTATAACGTGGGCGCATTATAAATAACATAATAAGGCTATATTTTGGTGTTGTAGAAAACTTAGCCCCATACCTAATTTTTATGAGTCTGATGCCTCAAGTTGGGTAAAATGATGCGCCGTTTGAGAAGCTTGCGTTTGATATTTTATTGGCATATTTATACCGGATTGATGGTTTTTTTATTGCATATTCGTAGTCAGGAACACGGTTTATTTTAATGGTCATATATGTACGTATTTATCACTCGCTTTTCGGTAAAAAATATCTTAAACACCGAAAATTATTTCGGAGGTATGTTATCTATCAATCCGGACCGTGCCCCCTTGGCGGATTCCGGCCTAGTCCTCTTCGCGAAAGTGAGGGGGACCTGTGCTCTGCAGTGGGACGTTATAGGTTGATGGTCAATGACGCATCATAATAAGATCTACGATATTGCATACCATGTTAGATTATATAGATTATAGTCTCATGATTAATTAATCAATAAAACAAGCTCAAAACCCACTACAAATGGGACCTTTCAACATGCCATGTTTCACTAACAACTTGTCGTGTTCGTAAATAAAAAAAACTTGTACACATGCTTGATGTTACATGAAAAACGTATGTCGGTGGCTCACACGGCTGGAACAACGGCCCGGCACGGCACGCTCTAAGGCTGGAGTTCACCAACATTTATACCATGGTTCAACCACAGTGATCAAAGTTGGTATTCTGTCTGTGCCACAGTTTTCTTGAAATTGATATGTATTTTCCGCGTTTTTGGAAAACAAGAAGTGTGGAGTGTGCTTCATCTTTCGTTTCACTTTTTTTCCATCAACATGAACGTAAGTTCATGACAATAAGTAAGTTCAATGGACCAATTAGATTCACGAAAAGTGTAAACTTTTGTGAATCTAATTGGCCCATACTTCTGCAGGTTAACCAAACCTTAAAGTTATATTTTTGACCAATATTACACAGTAATATACATAAAATAACAAGTTAAAGGAAAAAAAAATTAAAATGATACATTTTCAGCTATCCGCCAAAACCCAGCAGCAGGAGTCCCCTAAGTCCCCCAGGTGAACATGTTAGGTGGATCACGGGTAAGAAACCCGTTATATTTTGACCAACTTATCTGGCCGATGAAAAAAGGAATTAATGAGACGTGGACGCAAAAGGTCGTATCTCTGTGTACCTACTCTAGCAGGAAGTACTGACAGAGTTTGTTAGATACTGGCCCCATGCCTAATAACAATAACGTTTACAATGGTGCTAATATGAAAATATTGTAAAAATATGTTGGTCGATCTAAACAGTGCTCGTCAGTAATAATAAGTCGAATACCAGTCATGCTAAAGTACCAATGGAAACAACTACCCTCGTAGTCGCTCGTTGAAAGCCTCGTCGCGAGGCGCAATTAATCACTTTGATAAACCCACCAATGAAGGAAGGAAGTGAGCTACATTTATATTTTGTGTGACAAAATACCTAGCGGTTTGATCCGGACATAAAAACTCAAACAGGCCGACGTCATAGGGCTGCGGCTTAACGTTACGATGTTTTCTGTTTCGATAGTTTCATTTTCATTTAATTTGATGTCAATTAAGACAGATACCAATACTGAAAATAACAGTAGGCAGAATAGAAAACAATAAAATAGAAAATAATTTATTGCTTTATTTTACTTTTGAAAGTAAGTCAATGCCGGATTCATGAAATCAAAAAGCGTCTTCATGTGAATTGACTAAAAAACTTATGAACTTATGTAATTTAATCTACCTTATGTAATATTAAGCGAGCCGTCCAAATCTGTAACAACATTTGCGTGGTCGTACATAAAAAAGTGGATTAGATAAAACTTATTTCATTTTAAAGTAGTCCCAGGCAGTGGAGGGCATAATCTTTTAACGTGGGCACATTGATGTTTAGGATTGATTGAATGATTTGAACTTGTCATGATATTTGAAGACGCAGCCGTTTTCGTAATATGCACAGGAGGCATACCATGACCTCTTATAGCGATTCAATTGAAGACCTAAACTGAACCGCGTCGCATTATCGTACCGTGACGTCTTATTTTTGATGTGGCTGCCATTTTCAACCTAAACTGCATCCAGTTAAGGTTGAAAATGGCAGGAACCTAAATTGAGTCGCTAATAAGCCATTTTCAACCTAAAATATATTCAGTTTAGGTTGAAAATGGCAGCAACATAAAAAATAAGACGTCACGGTACGATTATGAGACGCGGCTCAGTTTAGGTCCTCAACTGAATCGCTATAAGACGTCATGGTAGGCCTCCAGGAAGCCTGAATTTAATCGACAAATATGAAGTAAACGCTGTCCCTTCCCTACGGCTTCACATTCGAGCCTCCGCGTCGACGCTTATCGGAGAGTTTAACATTTTTATTGCAAGCGGATACGGGCCGAGTCGCCGTTATTATTTCTACCCGCGATTATTGTTAGAGAACGTAAATGTCGGGTGGAACAGTTGGGTGGAAACGCTTTTTGCAGAACCGCGACGTGGCTTTAGTAAATTATATTTGCTGTCATTTGTAACAGAGTTACAATTCGGATGCTATTCATAAAAATTTGAATTGCTACGGTGGATTGCTACTGAGCTCTACGGACCTGTCGTTCCAACCGTCCAACCAATATTTTATTTATTTTAATCCCTAGTGTCAGAGGCTAATACTATTTGGCTTATAAAGACTTACTTATTTCTCATAAAGAAAGCCTATTACACTATTAATGACTATGTTAAAGACAAAAATGCATGGCCTCAATGTCCCAATCTCCATGATAATGATAAGTAACGTAATTTATACAATTTCAATAATGTAATTTAATAGTTTGGTAATGATGGTATATCATAATATTGTCAATAGAATAATTTATGTTTATATTGTATATTATGGCTTTAAAAAAAAAGAAAAGAATGACTAAAATTTTAAAAATGACATCGCCGTAGAGTTTCTTGGTGCTATCTTCTCTAACGGGCGTATTTCCGAAGCACTGGTAGAGTCATTGGAGTTTTCCTTTTCCTGTGCGAGACTCAGGCATGAGTCACCACTTGAAAGGGAAATATCCTTTTTCTAACTCAAACCATAATTAGATAATAATCATTAGTTTCGTAGATCATAAAATTTGACTTATTTTTTTTTTGTATTTCTATACTTATGTATAAGATACAATTTTTTTGACTCGTAAAGGTGCAATATTTTGCCTATTTACAATAAATGATTTGAGTTTGGCGGCTTAACAAACGCTGATACAAGAGGCCGATACATTCTACAAGTACCTTTCCGAATTGGTCACAATTTTATACCAAGGTTAATTTTATGGGGTTGAGTGAGAGGTCATGATATTGGGTGGTTTGGCAAACTGACACCAGAGGTCGGTATTAACTCATTCGACAAATATACACGTAACAAATACGGTATTCACACTATATTTTTTCCAATAAAACAATGTACCTCCACCGCAGCATCCAATATCTCTTCATTAATGGGGAGCAAATTAAATAACCTTCCCCACGCAAGTAAATTGCAATAAGGAGAAAACCGGCGTCGAGAAGTGACAATATTTTAAATTACATCAGTTTGCCGTCTACCAATAGGGGGAGAGTATACGTGGATACCCGTGTTTCTAAACCAACCACAACGTCGGATTTGAATTGGAATTTTACGGCTTAAAGCGTGGGTACTTGTGGTAATTGTTGGCATCGAGTGCCCTTGGGGCCAGTTAAATTGTTGGGTTAACCTAAAGATTTTCATTTCTTTATTTATCGAAAACCTGATGTGCATAAGATATGCCAAGTTTATTGTTGTCTGTCTACGCTCGATGTCAAGTAGCGTAATGGCAGAAACGGACCCTTATAAATTCGTTATGTTCGTCTGTTCGTACGTCACAGCCGTGATTGAAATTTCGTATGTAGAATATGTAGATTGTCAAATAACGTAAACCTTATTTAGGATTAACACATGACGATCGTTGGGATAATAGGATGAAAATATTATTTCGCGTATCTACCTATCGTTGTTAAGGATAAGTATTTAATTACCTAGTGATATCAGGGCTTCGAATGAAAGAAGCAATTACGGAAAACTACACTGCGTGGTCAAACACTGGTGTTGCCAGGTGTCCCGATTTGCGCGGAAAGTCCCGTATTTCAGAAGTCTAGTAACACGTCCCAATTCGATCCTTGATCGGGACGCCGAATGTCCCGATCTTTCGCTTACCTCCTTAATCTGTTTTTTATTCGATAATTAACATAATCTACCAGTTGAAAAAAAACTGACTATCCGATAAAATAAAACGATTATTCAGAAAAATCTGTTTTTGTAGTAATTGTATCTACTTGTCCCGGTTAGAAAACAAAATTTGACACACTGGATCCGACAACACTCCAACACGCACTTATCTTGTTAGGGTTCCGTACCTAAAGGATAAAACGGGACCCTATTACTATGGCTCCACTGTCTGTCTGTCTGTCTGTCACTAGGCTGTATCTCATGAACCGTAAGACCATTGAAATTTTCACAGATGATGTATTTCTATGGCCGCTATAACAATAAATACTAAAAATAAGAATAAAAAATATGGGGGAAAAAAATTTATAAGAATAAAAAATTTATAAGAATAAAAATATATAAGGGGGGCTCCCATACAACAAAATACGGAACCCTTCGTGCGCGAGTCCGACTCGCAGTTGGCCGTTTATTTAACAGGTTCATGTTTGTAGATATTTACCTCTAACTGAGATCATCCGTAGGTTATACGTTACTTTTTTATAGGTTTTCTATTCAGTTACTGAAGTACATAAACTAGATTAACTAGAGCTTAATTGTCTTTGTTCACAGGGTCCTCCACGGTTCACATTGAGTGGACAGCGTACGAACCTGGACGATACGAAAACAACACACTTTTCTGAACGGTAAGTACGAACGAAATAATAAGCCTTTCTAATACAACGTTCTGCAAAGCTAAAGCTGTTGAAAAATGCATTTTTATCCCATTAAAATGTTTAGATTTTCCATAGCCCTCGAATGCAATTTGTATTGTCGTCGCTTATAAATTGAAAAGTAATTGTTGGAAAATCGTAGGACTCTTTCGCAAGCGTCAGTCTGGGTATTACCATTTTCAAACACCTAGCTGTGTCCCAAGTGGAAAGTACTTGAAACAAATTGGCTTGAACTGAATGGGATTTTCCGATCGGAGGTATATTTCAGTAGGTATTCTTTATATTGTTATTTATTACGGTGGTATTGTATTCAAGCGTTTTTAGGGATTGCGTCTTGTTTACGTAAGTTGGAACTATTTATTCGGTGCTTTCAAGGCCGTTATAGCTACCAAAGTTACTATTAAAGAAACCATGGAAACATTTAACTTTTCCACCTTCTAGAATGTCGGAAGTAGACCTTTTTTTGTGTAAATATTCTAAATTATTGTTTTATAGTTTATTTTTCTTTTTGTAATGTCAGAAAAAACAGTAGAATTTTGGATTCATGAAAAGTTATAAATTCGAAAAGCCTAATATCGTTTAGTATTTTTTCACTTTTATTCTCTACAGAAGAGCTCGATGGTACATATGATTGCAAAGTTTCAAGGAATCAGTCCAATTAAAATTCCACTTAAGCTTAAGATTGCAAGTTCAACCCCCCCTCTCCCCTCCCCTCCCCCCATCTATTTAATGAGTTGGTGCAAGCCACCCAAAAGTGGATGAGAGCGGTGAGTTGTAACATAAGTTTATAAAGCGCCCAAACTAAATAAGCAATATAGAAATTACTCAGTATGACGACCGCAGCAGAATGCCAGCAATACGCAAGGCAAGACCTGCCGCCTGGTTCCGTAAAAAGTACTGTTGAGTACTGAAGGCCTACCATGACATCTTATAGCGATTCAATTGAAGACCTAAACTGATCTGAATCGCATAATCGTACCGTGACGTCTTATTAGCGATTCAATTTAGCTTGCTGCCGGTTTCAACCTAAACTGGATCCAGTTTAGGTCATCAATTGAATCGCTATAAGATGTCATGGTAGGCCTCCTGATCTATTTTATGCGAATTTTACTAGAGTCGTGGCAATCGCGTCACAGCTAAGGCAAGTAGTTTGTTCTCACGCCCCGCTCGTCTCGCTGAAAAAATATATCTACAGACCTTAATTATTATCAACGGCAAGCTACAGACGCCATCCGAAGTCGGCCATTTCTACCCGGCCTTTCCATTTCCGTTCATCCCCTTCCATACAATATTAGAGTTCCGGCTTTACTTCCTCCGTTCGCAACTGAATGGAACCTGATAAAACATTGTAGACTTTATCTTTTGGATGGCCAAAGAAGGAGATAGACTGTAAAATATTACTTCTTTCATAAATTGGTATTTGATTGTTTTAGCCGCCCTTTGTGGTGGAAGCAAATGAAATTTTATAGCGTTTTATACCTAGGCATTGAAAAATAAAAGACTGATGAACTCTGACACGACAGACCGGCATTACCTCATGCGACAATCAAACATAGGCATTGATAATAGGGGAGACGTAGGTGCTACGTATTGTAGGGATATAGTCATTTATGGCTTTAATATATCGTACATTGAGGTCATATACGGCGCAACTAAAAAAGTGATTTTTGGGAAATTAAAAACAATATAATAAACAGTGGCACCTTCGTATTTATTTGTCGATTCTCGGGTTTGGAGTAAACTCACATTGAACACATCATGAGTCAACCCCAAAAGCATCCGATAAAAGATAAAACAGCTATCGATAGTCTCGTTACCTTAAAAATCAACCGGTACAAGTATAGTTGTAGAAGTAGGTATTCCCTTGCCAGATATTCATCCACCAAGCAGTAGTTTTAAAACAATACTGTGGTCCTTTTTAAAGGGCACTGCTTCTAGCGAAATACCTGGGCACATGAGACCTAAGAACCAATGTTTAAGGGCGAGAAGCGCAGTGCAGTGCAGTAAAATTCTGGGTGGCAATGCTATTGATATAGGCATGCGTACCGCTTACCACCAGGTGAACAACTTGCTCGTCTCTTTACTCAGTCAAATAAAAAGTCCAAGTATACACAATGTAGAAAGTAAATACTAGTAAAAAAAGGCCACAACTTTGCTAATATTTAACGTCGTTAATGAATAAGGGCGGTGGCACAATAAAGTAATAGTTTATTGGCATCGCTGTGTGTTTGTCCGTCCGTGCGTCATAGGCGCACCCGGCTTTGCCTTCGGCCCTACACGTTGGTATTATATACATAATGTATGTATATTCTACGCTAATTTAAATAGACACAAAATGGATGGATCGTGTTACTAATTGGAGTTGATTGTGTCGATGTGGGAGTTTTGTATGAGGTGTTAGGGCGGTCGTAAAAATATGATTTTGTTAAACATACATTTTATTATAGCTGTGTAAAGGTCTGGATTTAAGAATACTTATACTTTGATAGGAGTTTTTTTTATGACATTTGCCGATTATGCGGCTCTTAAGTGACTTACGTTCTTGTAAAAAAAGCAAAAATCTAGACTAAGTAATATTAGATACGACTCGTTTATTTGGTAAATACAGGGTGCGTGGAGCACTTAGCGAATTTATTTTGACAATATTTCCTTTACTCCACCTGCTTCTCAGTTAACAATCAATACAAAGTACGGCCATACCAGACGCTTTACAAGTAACAAGTGACGGCAGTCTACGGCGAGGTGACTCACAAAGGGTCATACCGGGCCAGTCTGGTCGCTCAGCTTTCATTATATATACTTACCTCTATGCAGTTGCAGGTTTGTAAGCCCTTTGAAGCCAAAGGCGCATCAGTTCGGCTTTGTTCCATAAACAAATTTCTCTAGTAGAGGCAGTGTTCTTCTGCAAGATTCCCCCTAGGGAAGTATCTTTGGAACCAAATATTCTTACCCCAAGTCGGTGGTAGCCTAGTGAGAGAACGTTCGCCTTCCAAGGAGAAGGACGTGAGTATAAATCGCGGTACGGGCATGTTTCTTTATAAGCATATGTACGTCATTATCACTCGCTTTTCGGTGAAGGAGAACATCGTGAGGAAACCCACATACCTACCCGAGAATTATTTCCGAGCTAACTTAACCCTCGTGAAAGTGAGGGGAGAAGGCCGATATGGGTTGACGATGATGATGAAGTAGGGGTAGCAAATATTATTTGTGATACGGTTTGAAGTCCATTGTTGACGGCTAAGATAGAAAATTTATATTTCATTATACGTTTTATACAATCAAACGACCTTAACAGTGCCGTTCGATAGATATTAATGAGTCGCTGCATTCGAAGATATAGGCAATAATTATTATAGGCGAATAATCAATTTAATTTCAATTGAAACTTTTAGACTGTCTATATTGTGTCTATTTTTACACGTTTCTTATCGGGTATCTAAGATTTAATGTCTCAAATCGCAGTGAAAAAAGCCGTCTTTAAAAACGACCGGTCCTCAGTTCGGACGTCGTTTATTTTTCAAAGATTCATCAGTCATCTGCTTTTCTCGGTCCAACATTCACATTATCGTGAATGAGCTCTCGCTCAACCTATAGGCATACCAAGTATGCACCTGCTGGAGGCACCAACGCACATATGCAGCTGATCCAATATTCACGAGCTCGCGTCTCAGGACTCTGCTTTGGTCTCAATGACGCATGGCGTTGCAATTTTAATGATAGGAGACGGAGCACGATCTAGCCTTCCGCTTGTATGGTAAAGTCGCTTAATTTTGGTGAGTAGTTGTGGTTTCCAACTCAACGACACCGGGTTGGAAACCACAAAGTCTATTACAGGGACAGCACGCCTCTTCAGTGTGTTTTGCCGCTCAGTTCGCAGTTTGAGAAGGTATGTACGGATTCCTATCTGCTACGGCCTAAGGACGGCGTATTTTATGCGCGCAGACGACGCGCGTTTCACGAACGCACGTTTACGGTGCCGTAGATGCCCAGAAAGCAGATTGTTGCATTTGTATCGATTCAAAGAGAGAAACGCTTTCGAAACGCGTTTATATCGCGTTTGAATCAATACAAGCGCTTTTTAAATTGTTGTATTAAAATGACCACATAATCTATTTTCAGTCGTCCAATACGGTAGGTTATTTTAGTCGTTTTTTTTTCTTTTTTAAAAGTAGTAATACATAATCATAAATCAACCGACGCCAAGGTAGAACTGACGAGGAGTCTCTGATTGGAAGGTGAAGGTTTTCGAGCGACTACATCGCGTTTGTGTCGATGTGTCTGCGCGTTTGACGAACGCGCGTTTACAGCACCTCTCATTTTTTCACGTGTGCTTAGGTTACAAGGCTGCGACTGAATCTCGCTTGAATTGCGTTAACGCGCGTCATGTGCGCGTCGAAAGCGCGCATGAAAAACGGCGTGTGCTTAGGCTCTTAGTGCTTCGGAAAGGACGTTAAGCTATCATTTCTGGTTGATATCTTTTGATTACAGTCCTTGAACTAAGGCAGGTGCTCTGGGGCGGCCTGACAGATTCGGAGATCAAAGGTCGGGACTACCTCATTCGATAAACAAACAGTGGGTAACTTTGTGCTGGTTCTGCTGGACAATGCTGTTAGGCTATAAAAGATATAGCCTAACAGCATTGTCCAGCAGAACCAGAACAATAGCTGTGGCGGGGCAAGGAAAGCTTGCCCCGCCACAGCTATTGTGTCAACTGTCGGCTTCGTGAATAGTCGTTTGTAAAATAACTAAACAATGAAGGTGTAATACCTCGGAAATATATTCCATTACCAATTCGACATACTCGTAGTATGCTGAGATTTATTTAGGTTGAAATTTGTTTGCTATATTTAGTTTAGATAGAGAAAATTTTGTTTAATATGTTTAAAAGGTAATGAACCAAACTTCATCCTCATCACCATCAGCCGGAAGACGTCCACTGCTAAACATAGGCCTCTCCCATAGAACGCGACAACGAGCGGTTGCTAGCTGTTCGCATGCAGCGGCTTCCCGCGACTCACACCAGCTCGTCGGTCCACCTTGTGGGGGCCGTCCTACGCTACGTCTTTCGGTCTAAACCAAACTTAATAGTCGTTTAATCGAATTTTAATTTGATAAATCATTCGCGATAAATCATTTGTTTCTGTTTCATTTGTCGCGCTCACGAAATGAGCTCTATCTTAATTACATTACAGTCTAATTTAGTATTGTTTCTAAAGCTTAGATCCGAACTAGCGGCGCTGCACGGCCATATGTCGGTCACGACGTGCCTTGCACGATTATCACGCTTGACAATGTAACAAATTCACGATTCTATATAGTCATGACGAATTAAAAATTCTAACAAGTCTAACTTTTGAAGCGAATACTTTTGAAATATGTATCGTGAATACGTGTTTATGAAGTCTACAAGTATACCTAAGTTAGGTGCTAATATACTCATAAGACGTTATCGGCAAATTCGATATTTCACTAACGGCGTCGTTTTTCGTCGGCAAATTGTATAGTTTATAATCTTACATACGCTGGCTGGATTTAGTTAAATAAAAAATTGTGTTATAGTTGAATGTCTATTTCACCGAGTCTAGGTGAAAACCGAATTCCACGAGGTAAATTAGAAGACTTCGCTCCCTAGCGTTCTAAATACATTTAGAAACCACTATCGACGCCGTTTGCCAACTTTTGGTCCTATCCTATCCTATCCTATCTTTACTAATATTATAAATGTTAAAGTTTGTGAGTATACTCACAACTCCATACTCACAAACTTAACATACATCCACACACACACATACATCCATAACATATGTATGTTGAGAAGAGTATCACGCCCAAACAACTGAATTTGGATTGGAAACGGATGAAATTGGGCACAGAGATAGTTTCTAAGCTGGATTAAGACATAGAATACTTAAACACATACTACACTGAAACACATGTACTCTCTCTCTCTCTCTCTCTCTCTCTGTGTGTGTGTGTGTGTGTATGTGTGTTTCTTCTTAGCCTCGTTTCGCCGTAGCCGTTGTAACATACAACTTCTTTAGGTCCTGAAATACAACATAGGATACTTTTTGTTTCGGAAAAATCAACGGTTCCTGTAGGATATTAGTCTACATAGGGTGTAGCGAAACTGCGGGGCGCTGCTAGTAATACAATTTATGACTTAGTGCCAGTACGAAAACTTGAGTGTTACTCAAACATGGGGGATTGTACGCGGTCAACGGCAGAACGTCAATATGCGGTTCAAACCCCATATTGATGAGCGAGACAAATTGGAGACAAGCTAACAAACCTTTACAATGTAAGGAGCTAAGAGTACTAGGTACTAGGGTAATTTGTTAGGTTATCTTCGATAGATCGCCTGACGTAATCCATCGAGCACATGACAAATAAACAGTAAGAATGGTAACTAAAATAAAACTACGTCGTCCTAACTAAGGCGAGATGCTATTAGAGTTATTAGGCTTTGCCGCTCCGCTCCAATAAATCATTTCACACGAGCTGAGAGTTTTTAAACAATCATTTAATAGGGCTTTAAGAAATTTAAAGCTGATCGTACAGATGCCAACACCTAACGCGCTGACGAGCCGAACGAATCGATTCTTAGAATTCAATGTATGAAATGTGATGAAACCTCGCCTATAATTCTAAAGAAGTGTGCGATCACCGTAAGGTCCTTAGTATCGTCAAAAGGGGGCAAAATAGGTGGGCGGGGATGGCAACTGGTCACTACACAAAATTCACCTTAGTAATAAACAACCGAACTCTTTGCCTAAGTACCTACCACCACAGTGACAGTTCACCACAGGAGGCCTACCATGACGTCTTATAGCGATTCAGTTTAGGACCTAAACTGAACTGCGTCGCATAATCGTACCATGACGTCTTATTAGCGACTCAGTTTAGGTTTCCGCCATTTTGAACCTAAACTGGATCGCAAGTCATGATTTCGTTCATTCTTTTCGTACCATGAGCTATATTTAAAACCTATTTGAACCTATACTGATCCCATTAGCTGTCAAAATTAGCGTCTCAATAAAAGTTAATATTTTCACAACCAAAGTTGAGCCTTTTTGGTTATATATCTTAATAGCGGCGGCCCGCGGTTTCACCCGCGTAGTTCCTGTTCCAGTGGGAATACGGGTATAAAATATAGCCTTTATTACTCGCTCATAATGTAGTTTTCCATTAGATAAATAATTTTAAAAATCGGTGCAGTGGTTTAGCCGAAACCTTATATATTTCCATACAAACTTTCTTCCCCTATTGCTATTTTACCTTGTGGATAATTTTTTTACAAAATTTGAATGACATTTTTATTTATATCTAATCAAAAGCACAAAAATAAGTTTCCAGCTTCTAGCTTAAAATATGAAGAAACTTCCATACTAACTTTCATCCCCTATTTCAACACTTTACAACCCTTTTCTCGCATTAAAAAGTAGCTTATGTCCTTTCTCAGGCTCTAGAGTCTAGGCTGTACCAAATTTTATTTAAATCAGTTCAGTAATTTAGGCGTGAAAGCGTAGCAGACAGACAAAACGACGGACAGTTACTTTCGCATTTATAATATAAGTAGGGAAGTAGGGATTATTTTGATTTCAGTGTAAAAATCATAATAATTAAGTGTGTGTATTTGTGTATGCACTGTCGCCTTGGGAGTTTAAACTTAGGGCTACTGATACCCACAGCCGGCGAGAGTATTCCCTGGCTTGCGTGATTTTATTATAGCACGTTGCAATCTCGTTGTGCCTATTTATGAAATCCCAAAGGTGTTCAAGTTGCCCGTAGCTTACTCGTTGACGAGAAGTTTCACAGTATAATATAAAGAAAACCACTTAAAATAGCCGCTAACACTTGAGACGTAAGCTTGGGAATTTTGGAGTATAGATTCATGCGTATAAGTACCTACTTAAGAAATAAGGTTTTTATATAATATGCAAAATATTAGACAGAATTACTGACGCCATTGTAGTGAATTTATAAACCACATAAAAAGAAATCGAAAATAGTATTTTATAAAAATCAGCACAAAAGCGCGCGTATTTTCAATATACGAACTCTTTCGTGCTGTATTTTCTAATTAGAGTCGAAGAACATTCATCCGTCCGTCACTCATTAATCAAATGTCAAATGTCGAAAATATAAAAGGAACGTTCTAAAAAGATATCAATTCTAGGACCACAATATTTTACTCGTAATTTAATTTAAAAATGATCTTAAATAAATAATAAATCAATAAACATTATTGATACATACATCTAAATACTTAATTAAATTACTTAGGTGTTGTGTCTTCACACAAATGACAAAATATGCAACATGAAAATAAGCGTAATTTTCCGAAACATTTTTTGATTTATTTCTGAACGCAACCAAAAGAAAGAAACACGGCTAAACGAAGTTAGCAAAGGATGTTGATATAGTGTTGTCTCTTTCCAACAGAGTGACGTCATAGTAGACGTGAGAAACTATCGTTCATTCATTCTTATTGTTAACGATCCAATAACGATTTTGTTTAGGTGTAGGTCATGGTACGAAATTATGCGGTGCAGTTTAGGAACCTAAGTTGAACTGAGCCTAAATTGAGCCGCTAACTAATAGGTGAGAGTAGGCCCCCAGTGAGCATCTCGATTCTAAATGAAATAGACGTGATATTGTGGGACAGAACTGCTGAATCTAGTCCAGTACTGTCTGCATCTGCATACGATTGAGGTTTTGTGGCCAATTTGCTCCTTTACAACGACCGATCTGAAATTAGCTTTTATCAATATTGCTTCGGTTTAGTTGTTCTAATTTATGGTTATGCGTAGTTCGTGGCCCTTCCTACAAGAGACCGCCTGGGGAATTACCACACATTTGGCAGATATTCATCCGCCAAGCAGTAGTGTGCAAACATTACCGAAATAGATGGACCGATTTTCATTTGGTTATTTTTGTTTTAGAGGTGATTTGATTGAAAGTGTTCTTAGTTTTAATTCATATGTGTCGAGGTTTTTTTAATTGTTAGTTTATAATAATTTAATACCCTGACTCCGTCAGTCTAAATAAATTTATTACATTTACGTAAAACTATATTAAGTTTTATATGATAAGTATATATTCTAACAAGGGATCAGTTTCTTTATCTCTTGTCCTTCATTATATTTCCTGAACATATTTACTAGCATTCACCTGCTAAACCAAGACATGATAAGCACTCCTTTCCTCGCGCCCGTAACAAATTAAGTATGCATAAGTTTAAAGTTACCCAACGACTTAGCTTTCAAGTAAGAAGAAGAAAACTTTAAGACAAACTAATCCGGCTTTCCACCCGCTTAGTCGAACTTGTCTAACCGAATCGTGTCGGAAGTTATAAAGCTACCGTCCAACAGAGGTCTGAGCAAATCTAAAGGCGGTAAGGTAGAGTGCTCTAACTAGCTATCCTCGGGCTAATTGGATTCTCGAATTGTGTACAGCTAAGTAATTCTTCGTCCGTTTCGCACCGATCGACTGATCGACAAGTGGCCGAATGCAGACGGACTTCACCTAATCTGATTAAACATTACTCCGTTACATAACTCTATCTCTGTACCTCTCTGTGTTTTTGAGGGAAACCATTTCTTTACAAGGTTTTTCTGTGCCATTTAAGTTACAGATTTATTTCATCTTCAACCCATACCGTTCTGCTGTTTAGCACGGGCCTCCCCTCACTTTCGTGAGGAGGGTAAGGCCATAACCGACCCAGAGCCCGGTCCGTTGGTGGATAACATACCTACCTCCGAAATAATTCTCGGGTAGGTATGTGGGTTTCCTCACTATGTTTCCCTTCACAGAAAAGCGAGTCATAATTGCGTACATATGCTTTTACAGAAACACATTGGTACGTGCCCGCACTGCGATTTGAACTCACGTCCTTCTCCTAGGAACGCGGACGTCCTCCCACTAGGCTACCGCCGCTTATTACCGCACATTTATTTACCGCACACAAATATGTTTACCGCCGGGACGCTGAGTAATTCACGAATTAAATACAATCGTACCGCCCCGTTTGTTCCAAGAAAATATAATAACAACCAAGGACTAGAAAGTCGGGAAAATTAAATGGGAAAGCTCAGTCCACACGAGTAAACACTAGGCAGAAAAAGAGTAAGCAGGAACCGTAAAGTGCTGCCGACCATTCGAGTAAATATTACAAGGCCAAGTTGATTGCTGTCGAGAGCAAACTGCAGGAGCCCATGCCCTACTGAGGCATAGAATAAAACTAGTATTAACGTACAGATAAGTCACTCCAATTATAGTGAAAACTAGTATGAAACTATGTCGGTACAATGTCTCCGTTTCACGTAGGCGACATTACAATAGACCCATCTTTACGTGAAAGTTCTCGTATAAGTAGGTATACCTTTGTTGAACCGTCTGCCAAGTCACTCTGCCTTCAATATCCTTTAATGTGCAGAGAAATGCAGTTTATTACGAGAGCCTTTCCCATCACAAATATTGACTGCGCGCGGTTGTGGAATGACAATAGCATTTTATTTTCCCCCACTGTTGGGTACCTAACTGGAAGTATATCGGACAAGCGGCTTGATTAATCCACTATAAGGGGAGGCTACGTCGATAAGAATGACTAGCTACGCCACGCGGTTTGACCCGCGTTGAGTATAATCGGGATAAAAAGTATCTTATGTGTCAACCCAGGTAATAAACTATGTGTGTGCCAGTTCATTGGTTTTTGCGTGAAAGAGTAATAAACATCCATCCATCCAACTTTCACTTTTAAGAATGGGACATAAAAGGATAAATATGGATACGTTTCTGAATATTAAATTACTAGATATAGATTAACCACGACCACATTGTAAATAACGTTTCTTTTTTGTCAGGTCAGAAACAGAGGCTGGTGACTGGCATGGGCAACCTGCATTGCGCATCGGTGTACTTATATCATCTAACCATCGAGCAACGAGCATCGGGCAACGAGCATCGGGCAGCGAGCAACGAGCATCGGGCAACGAGCAAGGAGCATCGGGCAGCGAGCAACGAGCATCGGGCAACGAGCAACGAGCATCGGGCAACGAGCAACGACCATCGGGCAACGAGCAACGAGCATCGGGCAACGAGCAACGAGCATCAGTCACTGAGCTACGAGCATCAGACATCGAGCAACAGTCGTCAGTGTCATCGACCTGTCACAGCGCCAGCCTCTGTCATTCTACAAAATTTCTCCAGATATCCTGATAATGCGTAAGAAACACTTTGTTTAATTCTAGAGTTAAGTTTTCTACATAGTTTAAGGGAGATAATCAGATGTTGCACTTCATTCAAAATTCCAGGGAATGTTTCTAAAAATGTAACTTTTACTTTTTTCAATTGACACAAAATTTGGGTTGGGTAATGGGAGAAATTTTTAGGATTTTGTTGAAGTCTGTACACTCAATTTACCTTCAACAAGACAAACAATTCCGTGGTCGTCCTGCATTTCGGCTACTTACACAGACGTATTTTCTGCTTATAAAACTACAAATCATATAACAAAAATACAAACTATGTAAACAGATAGTTTGAGCTGCCAAATCTGTGTTTGCACCATCATCATTTATCGAAAGTAAAAGTCAGATATATTTTTATTAGGTAAATCCCTTCGATCATAGATACATTTATCGAAGGTATATCCGTAATTTTCCGCTTCTCCATGTCAACTAATTCTAAAAACCGTAACTAAACATTGTGAGTACGAACCGATATACTCGTGCATACCTCCAGCCGCTTTCGCTTCGCCAACATTCTCCAATCTTTTCCTAATATCTAAAAGTAGTGTTCCTTCGGAAGCACCTAAATTTCTTTTTATAGCCAGCCGTGCACCATAACACAGCCTTAAGAATACTACGGCTAAATAAATACCTACACAAAATAATTTAACAATCCAATGGCCGGCACATACGTAATTATTCATGTTGAAAATGAAATATCACGACGGATTTACATATTGTATCCATATGTACATCAGTGTCACGCACTATTTCCCTGTAGGTGAGAATAAATGCAATTCCTATACCATAATAGTACCACAGTGTAAAGACTACGCAGTAGTCTAACTAACGCCTTGGTGTTTGCGGAACAGTCAACACTGGGTGATACTGGCCACAGCACCAAGAGTTCTCACACTCTTTTAATACCGACTTAAGAAAGGAGGTTATTATTTAAAGAAATGAACATTCGTGCATACCGGTCAAAATCGTAATCTTCCTTTTTGCTTCACTGTAGTCGGATAAAAACTAACCGTATCCGGCATGGGTTGCAACGCCATATAAATTAAAAAGAAAGAAAATTTTTTGCTCCGATTGTTACTAAACTTCACAGGACTGACATTGAAATCAGTCCGGCGTTTTAGAGCCCATACATACATACATTCATAAATTTTATATACATAGAATATATAGAAAATGACCACAATCTTAGGTAAGAAAATGTAATGACGTATAACTCTATTTACGTAGTTTACACCCCGAGAAACCTTGAAATTGGTATACAATTTACTTTAAAATTTAAAAAAAAAATATCGCCATATTGAATTTGAAAATGACTGTCATATTCAATTTTATGTGATTCAAATTCTGACTGTGGTAGTACTATGTCTATACATCATTCTATGATCCAAGCATTAAAATCCATGGCACGTCCGATACAGCGGAGAAAATCAGACTTTTAGTAAACTATGTACATAAATTAAGAAGGACTATTATTAGCCCTTCAGCTCTTATCGTCCCACTGCTATCCAAAGGTTTCTCTTCCCCAGTTTTTACGGTCTATGGCTTGTAAAGACTAACCTTTAGAATAGGCGTCAAGCTCGTCCTTCCACCTCCGTCTGCCTCGCTGCTGTTTAACTCCCTGAGACCTGATGGACCCATTCGGTGGTAGCTTTCGTCCATAGCTCGTCTGAAATGCGGCAGACGTGCCCTGCCCAATCCCAATTAGCATTTTTTTTTTAGTTTACATCTAGTAAGATGTAAACTTTAATGAACGAACGTTTTGTGAGTTGTTTCCAATCTTAATTTTTTTATATATGACAGTGAGTTCGATACGAAATATCGTACAGGTCCGTGCTCTGCACAATAATTAGGAGACAGGCATGGGACGAGGGTGGAGGCGGGCATCCTAAAATAAACAGCACTAGCCAGACACTGAATGTCTGATGTTGAGACTAATCTCCGAAACCACTTAACGGATTTTGATGCCTCTACGTTTAACACATATTGTCCGTATCCAACAACCCTGATATTTAGTTGATTGCTTGTCTCACAGATAACTAATAAACAGCGTGTATACATTTGTAATTCAAAATGGTCAAACCTTAGAATAAGAACCATAAAACGAAGATTAAAGGCAACAGCTGTCTCATAGATCTCTTATTGACATCTAGTAATACAGCGTACACAAGAGTGAGTGAAACAGAAAGTTTCTGGTGGTTTTTATTATTTCAAGTATGGTCCACAAGATAGATTTCTTAGGTTGTCTTCGGGTTTGTCTATTTGCTACGAAATGATGTCATACCTGAACAGTTTTTTGGATGGTTTGGTGGACAAAACTAGTGAACAATTAGTGACAAATTATCAATTTAGTGGGGATTCCATTTACTTAAGTAAATCTTCCTTGAGTTAAACTGACAAACCCTTTGCGTTCGAGCTCATTGGCAACTGCATAGTAAGGTTTTTTTTATATTCGACTGAGTGACGAATTTTCAGTGAACGTTTGTGAATACGGATTATTGAGCACACATAATACATCACTAGAAGACATTCAAATTCTACGATAACCTGACTCGCCCATCGAATAAGAAAACGCAGAATAATATTTAAAGGTATTTGTATTTGTATATAAATATTATTTCAGCCAAACTTTACCCAAAGGCAAGTTTTCACGCAGACATGGAAATAAAATAAGCTTTTTGTTAAAGGTAATATTTTTCCAGCTAAGCTTCCATAAAATACGTATTCGGTTCAATATACCTTAATCACTGAGGAGTTTCGTCGTCTATCTTCCGTCTCCATCAACAGAACAGCTCGGTGTCACCGAGTATTACATTGTCAGCAAAACTTGACGGGCATGCCAGTTATAAATCGATTGAACAAAAATAACGTAGGATTGTATAGAGCTAGAGTAAATCCCATTTAGTAAACATTTTATTGTCCCTAGTCGAAAGAAAAGTTGTATAAACGGAAGGAAGGAATTTGTTCCGAAATTCAATTTGCGAGGCAAACGGCGGCGGTGTCCTGAAAGCGCTAATTCGATGAGCCAACTGGACCCAGCATTTTCCAGATCTGATTTTAATTTCTGAAACCATTTTGTAAACAAGTCATGTACTAAAACAATACGCTCTGGATGAGGCAGTACGCAACAAAACTTGATGTTTTTTAATTTACTAACATTTACTGTACGATATGGATATCCATGCGATAACTCGATGTGTAAAATCGATGACCAAACGAGAATGTAATATGCAAATAGATCGGGGAAATGAAGCTGGTCAGAGGGAGCTTTTAGTATTCCAGGCGAAACTTTTTCATTGGTGGTATAACATAGCAAGTCGAATTTTAATTGCGTTGGTTCGTGTCGATACGTCCACTCGATTTGCATAAGAATATGTGTCCCAATTATTTCTCAACTAGCTGCGCCCCGCAGTTTCACTCGTGTAGTTCCCGTTTTGTCCCAAGGGATGTTCCCTTGGGACAAAACGGTAACTATCGAGATAAAAAGTACCCTATTACTCAATCCTGGTTATAAACTATCTGTGTTCCAAATTTCATTCAAATTCGTTCAGTAGTTTTTGCGTGAAAGAGGAACAAACATACATCCATACTCACAAACTTTCGCATTTATAATATTATAGTAGGATAAAGGTACAAACATTTAACTGTGGCGACTAGACGGACTTTCCCTAAAAGGGGTAGTTTAATGCATCGACCGCTTTGATTCTAACTCGCGTGTGCCACCCGATTCCGTAAAGAGTTTTGAGTGTTCATTTCAGAATGTGAAGTAGGTATCTATGTAAGCACGATTTCGTCAAAGTCTGTTCAGCCGTTGCAGCCTGAAGAACAGAACTCGCATCGCTCATTTGTGACAAGAATGTGGAATCTCTTCAATGTACCGTTTATCATCAACAGATATCGGCCCACTGCTGAGCACGGTGTGTAATATAAAAAAATAGTACCTGGATGACCGAGCTTTGCTCGGTATATATTTTTTTTTATGACATTTTCTAAAAACGATTCCTAGCTAGATCGATTTATCGCCCCCGAAACCCCCTATATACTAAATTTCATGAAAATCGTTGGAGCCGATTCCGAGATTCCAATTATATATATACAAGAATTGCACATTTAAAGATATAAGATTAAAGATATAATGAAAACAATAGTATACTTAATCTTGTTAATTGCCGTTTTTTATATTAACAATGATGGTTACCGCCAGCGGCTAAAGTAATTGTTTGTCTACGACGTATCATTAAATATGATAGAGGGTGACTCAGAACACTACCGTATTCCGAATACTATAAATGTTTCAGTTTTCAATTTGCAGCTAAGCCTAGAATAGAATGGAATAGAAGTTGCTGTATTATATAAAAAAAAGAATAATACACAAGGTACTTCACAAGAATAAAATCTTCTAACGTACAATGGGCGCACTTATCGCTTAAAGCGATATCTTCCAAACAATCTTTCGATGGAGACGAATACTGGATCGTCAGGGGTTGTCGGTGTGAACCTACATACACTGTTAGAAAATATTAATACGCAAATACCAAATAGTCAGAAACTTACATAAACATACTTTTTTACATAACATACATACATTTGGTCACGCCTTTTTCCCGTTGTGGTAGGCAGATACTACATCTTTCCACATGCTGCCATCCCAACAAATCTCTTTCGCTTCTTCCACTTTCATAAGTCCCTTAATACATGCTCACCGGTTATAGGTAATTTTGACTTGGCCTTTCTTTAGTACGTCCTCGTTTTGAACGAGGTACGTTCGCCTTCGTCGACCCCTACCGACTGTCCCATTCATACTATACCCAGAAATCAGTATCGTCAATCTCCCTTCATCCTTGCTCTCTAGATGTCCAAACCATCTAAGCATTTCTTTCTCTATTTTTGTCACTACGCTTTCTACCAATTCACATCGATCCCTTATCACGCTGTTCTCCACTTTCATCCATCGGAGTCACTCCAATCATACTTCTGAGATTTCTCATTAATAAATTAATATTCAAATTTACCAAATACCTACCATAGTACTAGTACTAGTACATACCATGTCTAGTAGTAGATAGTACATAGTACTGGGACAAGTCCCCCGCACCTATTGCGTATATGTACAGTAGGTAATTGCAGGTACCCATTAAGGCCACTAGATAACTAGATAAGGTCAACCAAGCTCGTTCCTACAAGGGCCTTTTGTCATTTTGTCATGTTAAAGCAGTGAACTAAATTAACTAATACAAGAAGAGACGGGAAGACATTGGGAAAGACCTAATGGTTACATTGTCCCATGGCTGAAAGTTCGCCTAATCGTGGGTTTAAGCAACCTAAAAAAATCTTATCTAAAATTGCCTACTATTCTAAGATTGACAAAATCTGATTATTTTTCTGAGACATAGCTTGAATATTTTTTTTTTATTAGAGGTTATTTTAACAGTTTTAAGAATAGAGAAGAAACGTCTTTCATTAATATCATTCGATACAGTTATATTATCTCTTTACATCGTTTGATAGCAACAAGATATTAATTTACGTTTATTCTTGCTCTATATTACAGTAAAAAAATAATATATCAGATCAAATTATCAAATTTAGATGCATTGCCGAATTTCGCACAAAACAATTATAGTAAGCATTCGGAACACTTTTCACTCGTATTCGATAACTTTTCTTATGTGTGAAATATTTAATTTTATATTCACATTCATTTATTGTTCTGTTCCCACATTGAACATAGTTCGGTCTTAAGATTATACAGTTTAGTAACTAATATATTATACAGACAGTTTTTTTCTGTAGCTCGAATATGTAAACATCTCTACGAAGAAGAGAAGAGCTCGTAAGGCAAGAGCTGAAAATCAGCGTAGTGGTTTGACCACAGCATTATGCTGAGCTCAGGCCTTGTCTGACATCACTGCGCGCCGGCTATCTGCGTACACTATTATGTTCATCGTGTGTTTTCATTTTCTTGTCTTGTCTCTAAATAAGTACGTTGTTCGCTGTTGTGTGCAGTTGTGTCAGAATAAATGTTTTTTCTTTCTTTCTTTCTACAAAATAATGTAAAGAATGATCAAGATTGTTAGGAATCCCATTACAATAGTTACCCAAACGAACTGTTTGAAATTTAAATTTCCCCCTATAGGAAAAGTTTCGGAAATCGAGCAAAAGCTGTTCCGAATGAATTAGAATACCTATACGGGGAGATTCGCCCCATTTTCCCAGGTTCACCTCTGGGCGCTCGTGTGGGAAAGATCACATGTGTAGTCTAAACGTACCTAACTCGTTGGTTATTAAAGCAACGGCCAACGCACTGCGATGCAACATGGGGCACCGTCAATATACATATAATTGACGGTTTGTCACGGCCTATACACTGCCATTGACATGATAGCACATGCATGCTATTTGCACCGGCCGAATGAATGGCCGATTGCCATTTTCTTTCCGCCTCGTGATTGCAATGGGAAAGCAGGAAGAGCAGGATAATATGTTATTAGGGAATGTGAATCGAAATACTTACATTGTAGTGGTTTATTTGTAGTACCCAATGGGTGTGGACTAGGCACTGTTACGGATGCGCGTACTTTAATAAGCAGAATTTTCCATGAGAATGGACAAGATTATCACCGGTTGTCACTTCGACAAAGCATGTTAAGGCTGTGGTGCGAAGCGCGCCATTACCTACCCAAGAGGAAATGCAGTTAGAGCTAATATGTTTGATTGCCGTGCATGTAAAGTGTAATTGAACACAGTGTCACCTACCATGCGGTGGACGGTGACGGTGGAGTATGCTTGCCTAGAAGAACCCTGTTCACTCTCGACTTGAAAACTTACAGGTTAGGTATATTTATAGTGAAACGATTTTCTTCGTACAAAAATAAAATTATATGCATGTAGTGGTTTTTATCTAACCGGCTATTTCGTTAACCCACATTCTTTGACCTTCTGAGGTTTTATTTTCGAAATAGGAACCAAAGTTGATTCCTAACGGTTCACATAGGTAATAAGGGAAGCGGAACCAGTCTATAGCGGTCCATGGGGCGTTGTTATTTTTAAAAGCTTTTGTTTGACTCCTTGTTTAAGTTAGATGGATAGGTGAATGGATGGATGGATATTTTGGTAAAATCTTACGAGTCAACTATGGCCAGTTTCCTTGGTTCAATTATCGAGTTGTAATTTTGCCTGAAAATGCAAAGTATGGTGACAGCAAGCTATAATGATAAAAGAGAGATAGATAATCACTTCAGTGACTAACATAAAAGGGAGTAGGTACAAAAATGAAAGGAAAAAGTTAACCAAAGGAAATTTTAAGGATTTATTAGATTGCCAATTGTTATCATATTGTTATCGAGCAAAAAAAGCGCCATGGGCTTACTATCCTTTTCTCGAAGCAGCTCAGCCATTCTCGACCCCCTATAACATCGTTGTGAATACTCGTAAAACTAGAACCCGGAATTTACAGTAACCAAACAGGCATTGTATAAACACGGTATATTCAATTTAAATAAGTATTTTAAGAATTATAATTAGACAAAGTTTCTTAATTTTTTTACTGACTGACTGACCGATCATCATACATCATTGACATGTCACGATACAGGAACGAAACAAAGAATGAATATTTTTAACTTTACTATTAAGTGTTCGTCCCATTGAGCTTAAAGGGTCGTGGGACGAAATACGGACTACTCAAATAGTCTGAGAGTTCACCACATAAGCCCAGGACCATCGGTCATTATTAATTCTAACGGGGCAGTCGGCGACGGGCTGCATACGAAACAGGGATTCTGACGTTTGATCAATCGTGCCGATCATAACTAGATGTGTTCATTACTAAATTTGCGCCTGTAACGTGAATTATCTGCTGCGAACGGATCCTGCGTTTGTTTTGATTGAAGTAGTGCCTGCTTTAAGTAGTGTGTGTAGTGTTTAGTGTTGTTTGAAGTAGTGCTTTTTGCAAGAAGCGCTGGTAGCCTAGTGTGAGAACGTCAGCTTTCCAATCAGAAGGTCGTGAGTTCAAATCCCAGTGCAGGCACGTACCAATGTGTTTCTGTAAAACATATGTACGTAATTATCACTCGCTTTTCGGTGAAGGAAAACATGGTTGTTTGAAGTAGTGCTTTTTGCAAGAAGCGGTGGTAGCCTAGTGGGAGAACGTCTGCCTTCCAATCAGAAGGTCGTGAGTTCAAATCCCAGTGCAGGCACGTATCAATGTGTTTCTGTAAAACATATGTACGTAATTATCACGCGCTTTTCGGTGAAGGAAAACATGGTGAGGAAACCCACATACCTACCCGAGAATTATTTCGGAGGCAGGTATGTTATCCACTAATCTGGACTGGGCCCCCGTGGTGGATTATGGCCTAGCCCTCCTCACGAAAGTGAGGAGAGATCCGTGCCCAGCAGTGGGACGTTATGGGTTAATGATGAAGTGAAGTGCCTGCTTTTGGTAACGAAGTGTTACATACTAAATGTCGTCTGTGCTTCGGTGACAGTTTTTATTTATTTGACTGATGACGAGCTGAGCTAGTCGCTCACTCGATGGTAAGCGCTACGCCTGCCCATAACAGTTACAGTGCCACCCAGAACTTTGCATTGCATAATCCCGTGCGGCACTGCACTGCGCTCGCCACCCTGAGACATCCGCTCTAAAATCTCATATGTCCAGTAATTTAGGTGGAAACAATGCCCTTTAAACTGGAACACAGTAATTTTTGCACATTGCTTGGCGGATGAATATCAGGTTGGCGGTTATGGGCAGCCGTAGCGCTTACCAGCAGGGGAACGATTTGCTCGTCTCGTCAATCAGTCAAATAAATAAAAATAAGCAAGCCTTATTATGTATTCTAGTCATTTAGTCAACCGTCACTAGCTCAGTATCATCTAATTACATATTATTTTATAGATTTGTCCTTGTAACTTGTTGTGTGGAAATTATGCACTTGGACACATCCGGTCAATTCTATTGAGGAAATAATGCATTTCGGAAAATTAAATGTCATTACAGCATCCATCAAATTACTGAAACGTGACGTCGACAGCGACTGGACAAGACTACTGACTATTTATTTATTAACTAGGTACACTACTGTCTGGAACTCTACAAAAATCTTTAATGTATTAAAAGGTGCGTTCACCGCTGAAAACACACACGTGTGTGTTTCTTAACGTTACGGCTAGCGAAAACACGCCGGGCGTGCGAACCCGCGCTGCTGGATTGACAATACTATCACAGCAGTTGTGTGCGCCCGCACAGCTGATTGAGTTTAGTTACGACAGTAAAAAATAAACACACGAGTTGTGTATTGATTAGCCAAAGTGCCAAAAAATATTAAACTTTTCAGCAGTCAACATGTTAACACCGAAGCACTGATAGTGTTAATGTAGTTACCTTTTCCCGTGCGAGATTCAGTCATGGACACCACTTGAAAGGGAAACTGCCTTTTCCAAACTCAAAGCATAATCAGTTGATCATATTTGAATTATTTTTCTCTATGTATATTATGAGACTTTAGTATAACTTGTAGAAGTTCATTATTTTTGCCTATATGAAATTAATGTTTTGCGTTTTGAGGTATTGCTTAAACATGCGAAGACAAAAAAAAACATTTCATCCTCTCAACGAAGCTTTTAACTAATAAGATATTATATTATACTCGTAATATACTAGATATACTTAATAATAAGAATAACACACCAACTCGGTCGAATAAATGCATAATTTAGCTAAAAAGTAGGTACCTACTCTAGGCTCTTCTATGGGTATATTTAACTCACTCTCACACTCTTTCCACTTGCAAAAATGAAGCATTGATTTTAAAAACTAGTTAATTCAGAAGAAATACTTCGTTACGACTCAGCAATGTATGTAAAAATAGACTTGCGGTGTTGTTTTAAATTTGCGACATATGAAAGCACAATACAATTTGCTTCATAACGAAGTGAAGGTCTACCAATAAAACAGAGAATGAAAGCGCTGCTATAGGCAGAGAGAGTACGGCAAGTATCGTTTTACTTCCTCTTTAGTTTTTTTAATATCTATTATGTACTAGCTGTACCCTGCCACGCTTTGCTGTGGCACATTCGCATATTCGCTGATATGTCACTGATAAAAAAAAATAGATAAAAACAATCCTTGATGCGGATTATATATCATGCTAAAATTTCAGCTCGATCGGTGCAGAACATTTTGAGTTTTTGAAGCGTACACAAACCAACATAACACTTTTATATATATAGATAGATTTTTCATTAACCATAGAATTGTTACTACAGTCAAAGGAAGTTGATCAAAGCGTAGAGATTAGCCAAAATTAATATTTTCTTTTGCAAGAGCCTGCCTGGGGAAATACACACCTATGCCAGATGCTCAGTGCCAAGCAATAGTGTGAAAACAATACTTAGTTCCGGTTTGAAGGGCACTGGTTCCAGTGTAGTATGAGACTTTAGAGCCGATGTATCAGGGTGACGGGTGCAGTGCAGTGCCGCCGAAGATTATGCAACATTATTAGAGTTTCTTTTAACGAAAAGAAACAGAAATCACAATTACTTTGTTAAAGCTACAAACCTTCCCAGTTTGACTCTTGGACTATTATTACTTCGTAACACGGGTGCGGTCGGCCGTAGGGATTTCAAATTGTATTTAAAAAAATAAAATACCGTTGAGAGGTTGGAATTGGAATGATTCTATTCCAGCGACGTTTTAAGATAGTATCTCTTGGAAATATAAGCTTATTGAAAAGCCGCAACCTTTTAGTACAGTTTCAGTTGAGGTACGTAAACTTAGCTGATCGAGTGATCGAGTTTACTCGTCTACTGGGATAAATCGGGGTTTATATCGAATATTTCGTCCGACGATAACTTCGGAAAAGCCGATCTTCATGAAAATTTCTAGGCTAATTTCAATGAAGTTCATCGTAACTTCTCAGAACTATCTTAATTGAAAACTTGCGTCGAGTTTGAGTAAGCACTCAGCTTAACGCTAAGATAAGTCAGAGTTTTCTTTACAAGCTCACCCTTAATCGACGGAAAAGTACTTAAATCCGCACCAAAATTAAAAATTCACCCGACACCACCAATCAAGTTTATTACCACCCGCCGAGGGAAAGCGAATCGATCGCCTTGTACGCGATTCGTTTAATTTGCTTAATTATGTAATAACTAATTAAAGTGATTAAATCATTACCTGTAAGTGCCTTCGGGACTTAGAGGGTGAGGTTTCATTACTCGGTCGGTGATCATCGAATCATCGGGTGTTTTAACGAAGGAATTGCGTAAAAAATAATTGCCGAGTGTTTCAGTTGATTTTGTAGATACCGATTTGATTTTAATGCATGCTCAGGTATTTTTTTTTTATTTTTTTTTTCCGTACGAATGTCGCGTCGTCTTTTATATGGTCAATATTATTACCATGCTTCGCCGAGCGTGTGCTCTCTATTCGCAAAAACAGGGCCACGGTGTACCTAATCAATGCCAACCAGTGACAATCACGGGTACCAATCAGCGCGGCTATTAGGTAGTCGGACCACGAAGTGGATACGTAACACAATTACCAGCTTAGCGCATCACACCCTCCACTTTTGCTTAATTAAACTGGAAAATTACACGACTTTCAATTGTTCGCTAGTCAGTGGACCCTTTCCCCCTTTTTTTGACGGCTCCCAAAATAAAGGTTCATAATAATTATGGCTGGCAAGGACTGGATGAGGACAGCCGAAGATCGGGCTCAGTGGCGTTCAGTGGGAGAAGCCTACGTCCAGCAGTGGACGAGTGTGGGCTGATGATAATAATGATGTATTATGTATGATCTTTAGTCACGACTCAGGACCTACAGTCTGAAGAACTGGATAGATATTGATTAAAGAGGTTTTATTCGATTTGTGTGAATACCGGGACTCGGATCTGACAGTGTCAGATAAGTATCTACCTTAGATTTGTTGTCATATACATGACAAATCAGTCAGGTAAAAAGTAGTTTCGCAATTCAGCGCGTATTTAATTAGGTAAATGTATTATACCTACATACTTTTTAACCTTTTTGAACCTCAGTTACTCATTACTAGAATTGATCATAATTAGTTTTTTTTTTTTTTCTAAGGAGATATACACTTAAGTGTTTGGTTTGTAAAAGTACTTTATTGTTGCCCACCAATTTTGTTATGAGTTGAGTTTTTCTAAGCGGTTGTAGTTCGCTTAATTTTTTTTTCGGACGATATAAGCCATTTTACGTTCCATATACATTTCATCCAATATTTTTCCGACCAATGTTTTTAATTTGTTTAGTACCCTCAAGTGGTTTTATACTTTTATCGAGTGACGGTAAATCTATTGAACGTTGTTTCTTTTGATCGAACTATTTGTTATTTGATATATAATCAGGGAATAGCTGTATGCCGATTTCTCTTGCCCACTAGGCTACGTTAACCAGGCATTATTAATACGCGCTATTAAACATAACGTTAGGTTATGCGACGCGCGGTTATAATTTCTCTTTAGCTTCCCCATCACTAAGCATGATGGTAACGGGTAACTCATTATAACACTGTGGCGGAGTAGTGATGGGACACCGCATAGCCGTTCAAGTATTAGTCGAACAACTTCACGACTTAACTTCAACTTCACTTTAACTTAAAGGCTTCGCAGCGCGGCGCTTCCGGAAACTTCCTAAACCGCTGCTATTTTCACAACTAGTAATGTTTTTATAAGCTTTCTGTTTGTGGTGAAAAAGAAAAATAAAGTAATAATGAATTAATTAAAATACGTAACTTAATTGACAACGCGCGATGTACAACGCTCAACAGGTGTTGACTCAAAATGGCGTCTTAAGCGCACTCTCGACCAAGCTTCGTCAAGCGACTGCGAATTTTAAAGAACCTTACTATGAATATGGAACTGGTTTGTGATAATTATTTTTTAACTAAACAAAGCTAAGAACGATATAGCAAAAATATAGATGCCTAGGGTTTGACTGAATGTGGTATATCTATAGTTCCTTATTGACACATATATTTATAAAAGAGTTCATAAATGAAAATACAATTTGCTACGCTAAAAATATTTTCGGGTAATGCTGGAGTCTCATGAGTTCATGACACAGGCTGTGGCACGTGCCCCACTCATATATGTTGTCATGTGTCCCAATGAATGTCATATTTTAATAAAAAATTGCGTATTTCATGTTACATTCATAGGTTGTGCTATTCGGTGTCTAAAAGGTACAGTATTTAGGATCACCCTGGCGATGATGGTGACCGTCATGATACGGCTTTAGTTACAGTCCACCCTACATCCCTCCCTAGCCGTAGCTTCCCATTCGGTGGTGACAGTGATGAGTACTTACCATCTGGTGCAGTGTTAGGCTACCGTTAACAGTCTGCTAATCATTATACCTCATTAGATTGGCAATTCAGCATGTTACAGGTAGAGTGTTCTAAATCAATGTGTAGTATCATTCTGCCTAAGTGCCTCCCGCTGGCGAGGGGCGGATAATCTATGACAGTGTTTGACATCTTTATATTATTTACTACCATTTGCCACTTACCGTTGAGCACCTTTTATTTTGTACTTTATTGGAAGTGGTTATAAAGGTGATTTTTATTGACTAGCTTTTATTTAGCTCACTGTTTTGAGCTCGGATGGCTTGTCCTATTCTTTACGCCAAATCATGCAAGTCAAGTTTGACCCAGTTTCCGTGGATCAAATGAGTTGAAATTTTCTGTCAAGTTGAGATGACGATACATTTAATATTATGGTGACAGAGCTGGACTGATGATACAGACAGAACGTAGACAGCGGAACTCCGCAGTGACTAACAGTGGTTGCTGCTGTTTGGGGCTGATTTTGATCTGCTGACAGTACTGAATACGTATTTATGAAAGCTTGTCTGCAAAGTACGTAGCCCTTAAACTTATTTTATGCGACGCCGATACGAAATAAAAAGCTAAATAGACGCATATTGGTATTTACTATGGTCTTGGAGTAATAGCATAGGGTTCTGTGACCATGGTAAGTAGTGCAAATTTATTTCCTGTCTACCGAGACATAGTGATACCATGTTATTATTAGGGTCATTCCTCGTACGGGATAATTCCGCCATACCACGTTCGAATTAATAAAATGATTAGGTGCCGGCTATTACAACTTATCGTATTGATTTTTTGAATTCACTCCTGCCCAAAACCATTGTACGGTATGCCAAGCCATCACCAAACTCAAACTCAAACTCAAATCATTTATTGTAAATAGGCAAAATATTACACTTTTACACGTCAAAAAAAATAATATATACATAATATACATAAGTATAGAAATAGAAAAAAATAAGTCATAATATTATGATCTACGAAACTAATGATTATTATCTAATTATGGTTTGAGTTAGAAAAAGGATATTTCCCTTTCAAGTGGTGACTCATGCCTGAATCTCACACAGGAAAAGGATAACTCCATTGACTCTACCAGTGCTTCGGAAATACGCCCGTTAGAGAAGATAGCACCAAGAAACTCTACGGCGATGTCATTTTTTAAATTTTAGTCATTCTTTTTTTTCAAAAGCAAAAGTCCAGTCTGTGGAATTCATTCTGCTATTTCGCAATTGGCAAGACAATACTTTTGGAATGGAGCTCCAATCATCTATTTCTAATCGAATAATTGGGGGGGGGGGGGGGGTAAGTGCTGTGCATATTTACTTTTTTCAACGTTACTGTTATTTTTTTATTTTATGACGAATTTTTGTTATTTCGGCTTGCGGAAATCGTCAGATTTTATATTTTTCATTATTCTTGAATTATTTCCTTCAAAATAAAAAAAAATTTAGCTACGCTCGAGAATGTCGAGATGACGTTTTTTTTTACAACTTTGTTGCCCTCCCCTTTTTTTACGTCACTCTCAAATTGTCAGATTAGTGGAATATACACTTTTTAGGATGTAATTAACTCACCCTACCTTAATCTGACGCGCTCGAGAATTTCTGATGGTCAATTTTTTTTTACTAATCTGATCCTGTATCCTTCACGGGCGGCCTTATATATGGGCCTCATGTTTTGTGGAGGTACTTAACCGGGTACAAGGTATCCCCCTGTATATTAATCTGCCGCGCTTTAGTAAATCCCGAAATCCCCGCTTGGGCTCCCCTACTATTACGTCGATTTTTACTGAAACCGATTCGGATAAGGGACGAACCGGATTCTGAAAAATCAACAAATGTCCACACTAATCAACCATCGAAACGATGTTTTCATGTTTCACTCTAGTAATTACCAGTGGGGTGCGGGCTGGGGTGGTCGGGGGGTTTTTGCGAAGTGAAAGCAATAGTGGTAGGTGGCGCCCTCAGCGATTTATTGTTTTTAATAATAACGTGAACCAGTAACAAAGAGAATAAAAGTACGTGGAGAGGCAGACCCGCGCACCGCGCTTGAACTGTTCGAATGTACACGGTGGATGCGGCATTACTCGATTGTCTCAGGCGAGTAGATCAACATTTCAATGTTGCTTGTGGCTTTACGGGAAATTGTTGATCCTTAGTTAAAGTAAAGCTAGTAGTTTGAATTGTTGTGATGATGTTAAACTACACAATAGTTGTATGGATATAAAAAATAAGTTATTTATATTAAAAAAAAAAAAAAAACTATGGACAATACAAACTATGTTTCCCGGGTAAACTAGGCCTACGGAGCTAGCTGGGTAACCAACCTACCCAAATTTTGGTATATTTTATCCATTTCCAAAATGGCAGCAGGTACATAGTCTTCATATTGGTTTTTGACACTTCATAAATGTTACCCTCAAGATTACGATAATGCAAATGGCATTAAATTGATAATTTTAAAACAGCTAAGCAGAGAGAGCTGAGCATCATAAGATAACTAAAAGCACTCTTGTTCAAGTCTTCTTTCAAACAAAAAAAACTAAATCAAAATCAGTTCATCCATTTGGGACTTACGGTGCACGTTAAAATTATAACACCCCTCTGTTTGCACAAATACCACCGTGACTAATTCACGGGTACCTTTAAACTAGCCCATGTATCTATCTACATATAATAAAATAATATAGCTAAACGTGTTGCCAAGCGCTAAACTCGAGAACGACTGGACCAATTATATTTGGAAATTTTATTTTATTTCAAATATTCGTTGCTGTCGGAGTGGGATACTTATAAAGAGAAACACTGAAAAAGTTACCCGGAAAATTGGGAAATTTGGGAAAAACTGAATGTGTTTATTCCATGTGATTTTTTGTATGAAGTCGCGATTTGACATTACTTTTTTTTCGACTCTTTATTGGTTTATTTTATGACACCAGTTAAACCGCAGGGTGCATCTAGTTTATAGTAAAACGAACATACCGCATCCATCATGCCCAGCCTTTTCCTGCGTCCTCGCATTATTCGGTCGCAGCGGCTCTCGGTCGGTGGCAATATTAACATTCGTAGGTTTTCATTTCCCGCACTTTTTTGCGAACATTTCCTAACTTTTAAACGCGTCTGTCTGTTTCTCTATTTGTTTGGAATTTCCGAGCATAATAAAATGTATGAAAACTTTGCGGTTAGAGTTAAATGTAAACGTGACAGTTCACTTTGCAGTCCGCTTATGGTTGTTAATTTTTTATCATTTCCATTTGTTTTGAGATACGAAATTGTGACGTGTCCGCGCTGCATTGCTGTGTTCCCAAATTTGGTTTTCTTTGGACGTTTGTTCACTTTGTTTTTACCGTGGCCTGGCTGTGGCTTGTCAAGAGTGTCATATTCTATGAGTAGGCAGGTACAAATGACGTTAAATTAAATACTGTTTTTTTTCGAGTCACTTGACATCTGTTAACGAAACGCTGCTCTATCTGAGCGTGCTTTGCGGCAACCTACGCGATTTTCCATACATATTATTTATTTTGACACTGAAAATTACTCATGCTAAGTTTATAGTCTGGTTACTCACAATCTGTAGCTATTTAAAAAAGGCAAACCTCAACAATGGCCTACAATATTATAATATTATTTTGTTATCAATTCACTACTATGTGCTGCTGTGCTAACATGGGGTTTGAACTCCATCGGCGAGTACGGCGTGGCATTGTACAATCACCTCCTCACCTGAGCGAGCCGCTCCCACACTTTAACATTTCATTCCATAAACCATTTTAATGGAAAATCGATGATATAATTCAATTACGCCGCGACCGCGCCACAAATCAGCGTTCTCATTTTTACCGCATTTTCTCTCAAAACAAAACAATGTCTAAAGGGAACAGACTATAATCTGATTCCGTCGAGTCATTAGCCAAATCGGTTAAGTTCTGTGCTTTTCAACGGGGAAATATTATGTTTTTTTTTTATCTTTCCTGGTTCAATATTTGCGTGAAACGTCGCGTCGGCGGCGTTTTTGCTTTAACCATGGGTTTTGAGAATCCCGGATAGGTGCTAAATTTCTTTGGTATCCGTAAATCTCCCTCGTTTCACCTTTGACTAAAACGTTAAACCAAATTTCGAAAGCCCCAATACTTTGGCTAGTCCGTACTTAAATGGTGTTGATACCATTTTTTTATCATGCAAAAAAAGTTGATTGGGCCCCCTCGGCGGCTTATGGTCTATCCTTCTTACAAAAGTAGGGGCGACCCGTACTCAGCAGTGGGCTGGTTGATGATGATGATGATGACTACAAGAGTTTTTGGATCTACAATTTTGTATCAACACATGTGTCGATACAAAATTGTAGATCCAAAAACTCTTGTAACTAAACTCTTGTAAACTCTTGTAACTCTTGTAAACTATTGTAGATCCAGAGAATTGCAGAATTAATTGTAGGCCTACGATTATTAATTACTATAAATATAATAGGGATAAAATAATATACCTATATGATCGCGACGCGTTGTTATTATTATTAAGTAGGTACAAAGTAATATGTGAAAATGTCCTGAAAGAATAAATGCGTGGCCAACATAGTTGTAGTGCAAACTACAGTATTAATAGGTAAGTAAAGGTAATTGAACATGGCCGTTGGTTGTGGCTTAGGCAAAAACAGATCAATGCGGCGCGGCGTGCGTCACTATGAATTATATTTTGTATAAAAATGGCATGGAGTGACGTCATGCAGCGCGCCGCGCCGCACCTCTGCAGTGTGGCTTGCCACTTATATTACACTATTCTTTATCGTGGTCATTCGATGCAGTTGAAGTGATCTACGGCCATCTTATAAGTGCCCAAACAATTATAATTTGCTGTTTCTTTTCACTCTGGTTAATTTACTCGCCGATTTTTAGGGTACCATAGCTAAATAAGTAAACCTTCTTTTAAATTCGTCATATCTGTCGTATGTCACAGGCATTTTGGTTGAAGACTACTTATGGCCTGATTGGAATGTGACAGGCTCCGTGGCGTAAGGGTGGGTGATGAGCCACTGCGAAGCGTGAGGTTGTGGATTCGATTCCCGCACAGGGCACAGATTTGTGTGAACTACTTGTATTTGCTGAAGTCTGGGTGTTTGTGAGACGGTGGTCCTCGGGTCAGGGAATCTTAGTTAGGGATCAGGATATAATAACATGTTATGTGATCCAGAAAAACAAAATTGGCAGGCAGTGTCTGTCTAGTCTACCAAACGGATAGTTAAAATAAAATATATTAGGTGTGCACTCTATACAATACTGAAACAAGACAAAAAGATCTGAAACAATCAAGCTTAGACGAGATTAACGAAAATATGTATTACAAATACTCAATATCTGATATTTACGGAACCCAAAACAAGTGTCTGATCTCGTACTTGCTCAGTTTTTTAATGAGAACATTTTTCATGGTGAAAATATCGCCCAGTTCTCCGTAGTTAACAGATTTTCAATTAATTATGTTGTCTGTGTGCAGGTTAATAATTAATAGAGCAGTCATCTCTTTGTCGGTACGAGAGGAAAACTAGCCCTTACAAAAGGGGAAAAAACTTAACAACAATTTAATTGTATTTTTTTTAGGTAGGTACATATTGAGGTAAAAAAAGGAAGCTTATTAATTCACCTTCATCATCGTCATCATCAACCCATATAGTGCCACTGCTGAGCACTGGTCTCCCCTCACTTTCGTGAGGAGGGTTAGGTCATAATCCACCGCCATCCATTAATTCTCGTTAGGCATCGCTTAATATGTATTTTTGATTAAAATTAACAAAGTTAGTTAATTAGTACAATTTAACTAGTTTTTTTTTATATTCGATGATTTTTTAATATGTTAAGGCGACGTGAAATTTTATTTATGTATTTCTTTACGCGCCTGGGTAATAAACCAAATGAAGACAACGGACATACTTATGCCATTTCAATATAATTATGTATCCAAGTGTAAATAAACCGTTTCCAGTAAAAAATAACTGAAAAATATATTAGGTATTTGAATAGGTAGGTAGGTATTTTGTAACAAAAACAGGACTATGAACTATTCTGTTCGCAAACGGGAAAGTACTTCCGGTCCCCACCTTGCAGACGGGCCTCATTTAATCTACTCCACTCGCACTCGCCACTCCGGCAGAGTTTTTTTTAATTTTTGCGGGTGCAACCAAAATATGCTATTGACAGCACGACAGGGTAGTAATTGGAAAGGTCTCAGATTTTCGGCAGGTTGATCAAAGTGGCCACTCCGCTGTCTGCACCCTAATAGTGGGAAAGTTACCTCATAATAAGAACAAGCTATAGAAGGAAAATTAAAGGCGTCAGTTATCCAATAGCTCTCTTATTCACATCTAGTGCTATAGCGTACACGAGAGTGAGGGAAACAGAAAACTTCCCATAGTTTTTAATATTTCAAGTATGGTCCACGAGATATATAGGTCTGGTTTTCTTTGGGGTTGTCTATTTGCTACTAAATTAAGTCATGGCTCGAAAGTTTTGTCGATGTTTTGGTAAAAATAACATGTGAACTAATGACAAGTAGCCAATTAAGTACGGATTCCATTTACTTTAATAAAACTCCCTTGGGTAAAACGGACAGTTTTACAGGAGAACTTACCGGCAAAGTTATATGAGTATCCTATATTTCCTAATAGTCGGTACAGATTGCAAAACAAACAGAAACTAAAAAGTGGAACTTATAAAAAAAGTTTTTTAGGTTATATTTCCGCACGATATTTGCATAATTAATATGATCATGGTATTACTTAGGTACACAGTAAACTTCTAAAATTATAACAATAACAAAATAAGGGTCGTTTCCAAGAATCCACAGTCCATTGTTCCCAAAAAATTAACTAATGAATATTAGACAAAAATCATGTACCTACTTACTTGACAGACATAGAGACATCTATCGGCAATTTACGACTTGGAAACCGATATCATTTCACCAACAGAGGGCAGTAATATGACACAGAATATCCTCTTCGACATAATAGTAACTATGTAGTAACAACGCCGTCCCAGAGCCGCCGCCACCTTCAACTTTATAGACCCATAAATATGTTAATTTAGCTATGACTTTTTTATAACATAATTAATAACGTGTGTTGGACTCGCTGCTGCCACCGAGATTATGATTTAGACCATTTTATGTGGTACAATTTAAAGGCAGCCGTACACAATCCGCTTTCCTTAAATCGGATTCCGGATCTGTTTTCTTAATAATTATGCCAGCAAAATACTCTATCGGTTCATATTTTGATCGTCGTTCTGAATAAGAGAGTTTAGTTTGAGCTAATAAAATAAAACAGTAAAGAGTCTTGTGTTTTATATTGTATCTAGGAAGCAACAATGCAGTTCAAAAATAAAAGTTTTAGTCAATTGTCAAACTCTAAGAAACCTGAATGTTGCCTTGCATTGTAAATTAAGCATTCGCCACTGAATTTCCTTGTCGGTTCTTCTCGAAATTTATTCCAGCAGTAGAGCCAGTTACTTGAACAATAATAAGTTTCCATTGAGGCCAATGCAATCATCATCAACCCATAACGTCCCACTGCTGGGCACGGGTCTCTCCTCACTTTCGTGAGGAGGGTTAGGCCATAATCCACCACGGGGGCCCAGTCCGGATTGGTGGATAACATACCTACCTCCGAAATAATTCTCGGGTAGGTATGTGGGTTTCCTCACGATGTTTTCCTTCACCGAAAAGCGAGTGATAATTACGTACATATGTTTTACAGAAACACATTGGTACGTGCCTGCACTGGGATTTGAACTCACGACCTTCTGATTGGAAGGCGGACGTTCTCCCACTGGGCTACCACCGCTTTGCAATGAATGCAATGAAGCAAAATAATTTGATTCTCATTTGTTTTTCTCCGATTTCTTCAAATCCGGAAGTCTAAGTTGAAAAAAAAATGTGTACGACCAAACTTATGGTGGCACAATTTAATTGATGTCCCATTCGGGTCGCGTGACCCGTACGTAAGTGAGACTCTTGTCGTCACATACTTTTATGAGTGATGTAAAATAATGAAAAAATACCATACAACCTTTTACGCTGCCGTTTGATTTAGGGCTTCGCACATTTATGACGGTTGTTCTGGCTGTCGCTTCTACATAAAATTGTAATCACGATTGTAGTGTTTGTTCTAATGGAATATGGATGTCGTAGATTAATTAGGGGGTGAGAGAGTGTACATACTTTGTAAGATAAGCAACATATAGAACATCTATTATAATATGGCCTGGCAATCCAGAATGGCGATTCGATGTTACCCCTACGCCCCTACGTCCATTGTCCCTACGACCATAGCGGTACATTTGGATGGGTAGCTGCTCAGTGACGTCCGTGCTGAGTGCTGACTGCTGTCATCGCATCAGAGCGCTTCCATGCTCTCGAGGGAAAGTACGGTCAGTCTCGGTTCTTGTCGATTGATCCATTTCTTCTTAGTGTTGATAATCCATCCGTTGGCCCATGTCCGAGGCCCTTCGGCAGAGGACGCCGCTATTACCGTATAATGCTGGGGCTACATTACCGCGCGAAAAATCGTGTTCGCTTATACGCGATGCTCTTGCCACCATTTACCGACAGTGGCGCGATATGCATTCGTGTTCGCTTGAACACATTGCGCGATTCGACGAACTAATCGGCCACATTTGCCGCGATAACGCGAATAGTCGCCGAATACCGCTAATGTGGCCATAGCATTAGAGATCCATCGGATGTGACGAATGCCTTTATGCTCGTCTCATCTAAAACGTAAAATGATTATAATGTGTGTGTATGTTACTCGTAAATGCAAGTAAGGTTCGTCTCTTTTGCAATGCATTTCACTAATCTCATAAAGGTGAAACTTTATGTGTTTGTCCTGTCTTCACGCCTAAACGACTGAACGGATTTTGATGAAATTTAGTATATGGATACTTTACGTCCTGGTATAGAACATAGAATACTTTTTGTCCTGTAAAAATTAAAGGGCCCTGTAGGATAATCGTTAACGCGGGACGAAACCGCGGAGCGCTGCTAGTGTATTAATTATAATGCTGGACGCATAAATGGCACTTTATGGAGAATATGATAGTTCTACTACTACAAGGCTTTGCCATCCGAAAATTGCACGTTGTTTATTAAGGATTAATTGCGAAAACTCGTGTCTCTTCTTGTATTTATGTTTAACACAAACTTCAGACTGGTAGGTAGGTCGACCAGCAGCCCGTTGGTACGACGACCTTATCAAGTTAGCCGAAAAGCAGTGGATACGTCTCGCACAGAGCCGGAATGAATGGCGTGAACGCAAGGAGGCCTATACCCAACAGTGGGCTGAGATGATGATGATGATGACAAACTAATAAGTTTCCAATAGAGTAGTCTACAAACTAAAAAAGCGCCAAACCCAAAAAAATAAATACGAACACAGCAAACGTCTCCTTTCGTAACCATCAGAAACTTCCCAGGAGCATCCAGCACTGTACTTACTTTACGTTGATTGGACCCAACTAGACTACTAACCACCTGACTGGACATTTTCACTATTATATTAAATAACTAAATAAATGCAAACATCGCGCGAAGCCATTAACTAAAAAAAAACAAGTAGCCGGTGTAAGTCATCAGGTCTGTTGGTGGTCCAAAGGCAACTAACAAAAAGAAATAATAATATTATTAAGTATTTGTGAAGCCAAAACTTTTGAAATATTTGTTCTATATACCATACACTTTTTCCGTCTGTTATAAGGGTAGAGCTAGGAAATTTGTAGATGCGGCAAGGATTTTTTTAATTGTTCCCTAGCTAAAGGCGTGTTTAAACATGCGCGGAATCCGTTGCGCTGCTGGCTGCGGTACCAGCTGGGTGCTACCGCTACCGGCAGCAATATAACCGCATAAATACCTGTCTTTGGAGGACAATACATACATAATTGTTTCTGTTTCAATCACTGGCGCGTGCTAATGGAAACCTTAAATGCAGGACAGAGGGTTCACTTTCGTTAACAATGGCTCTCGCCCAGCAGTGATAACAGCTGGTGTTGCGGTGTGACTCTCAGTTGCCACTTGGAAATATGCAACTATATAACGACTTTGTCACCTGGTAACAAACTTGGGGGCAAGATTAAGGCAAACTTAGCAGTTCGATGAATGTTGGTGCAGAAATCGACCGAAATTAGATTGAAATACCGTGCATATTCGACCGTGATGTAACGTGGCTGTTACGACAAGACACACTCAAAAGATTTTTTGTTGCATATTTGCAGGCTTTAGCTTTATTACTTTATTACGCAGACATTCTGTTCAAGTATACACAAAAACAAGGCCATTCAAATACAACAATGTATGTTTTAAAAAAAATACATTTACGATTCACTAAACTATAGTCTAATCTAAGTATAATATTTTTTCGAAGCTCTAGTTTTGTTGGTTTTTGGATATTGAAGTAACAGGTTATGAAAGTACAAGAATTCGATTCTTTCGTGTCCTTTCCGTTAAAAATGTCACCGTGTCCGTGACACTGGTAACTGCTCGCATATTTCGCTGGTTAAATGCGAATGGGCCACAAATAAAAATACTTGAAAATCGTTTGTTTTGCAAAATTAAGATTAAAAGTAGTCATTCTTTGATTCTTGTTTACCTATTGTAATTCTTATGTACTGTGTTTATTTTTGTTTCTGGTGTACAATAAAGAGTTTTCTATTCTATTCTATTCAATGAGAATAAGACACACAGCGTTATTGACTTGGGAAAGTGGTCCCTTCGCATTTAACCAGCGATTTGTTTTGGACGGAAGGGTTTAGCGCGATTCGTAACAGCCCTCATCAAACCGTCACCGCTAATTTCACGGTATGACTTCAAGTTGCCGCTTAGAAAACATATGTTACAACTTACAATCAAGACTTCGAGGTCTTAAACATTATCGGACGTCACTTCTTACTGCGCAGTACAATATTGTATTGTGCAATTTTAGTCACTTAGTACTGCGCAGTATTGTAGTGCGCCATTTTATTAAACGTCACGGAATTTTGTGTGAGTAAGGGCTTCTCTCGCTTGACTTGGGGAGTAAGCTGGTGAATGCGTCACGAGAGCGTTACGAAAAGTGTGATCGGGCGAGGCGAACGGAAGTTGAAAGGGAGATATAAGTTAGTGAATATAGAAAGAGATAGTTACGTTACGTCATTAATTTTTTTTTAAATATCTGTTATGAAATATTTTTTTTTAAATAATGTTCGTTTTTTCGTTTTTTGTTTGTTTATGCTTTTTGTTGTTACCTACTATAACTACTAATGTTCGCATATTTTTTTAAATTTTTTATTTGACTGAGTGACGAGACGAGCACGTCGTTCACCTGATGGTAAGCGCTACGCCTGCCCATAACAGTCACAGCACCACCCAGAACACTGCATTGCATAATCCTGCGCGGCACTGCAATGCGCTCGTCACCCTGAGACATCGGCTCTAAAGTCTCATATACCCAGTGATTCCGCTGGAAACACTGCCCTTCAAACCGGAACACAGTAATGTTTGCACACTACTACTTGGCGGGTAAATATCTACTTCCCCAGGCGGTCTCTTACAGGAGACGCTTCCCACTGCAAAATTACACAAATCTTCACCCTGCGCGGGAATCGAACCTACAACCTCGCGCTTTGCAGCTCACCACCCACTACGCCACGGAGGCCGGATCAGGACACTGCCCACCTGAGTACTGTCGCCAGTAACACCCTTGTGGACTATCTAGTAGTCTCTTGGCGTCAGAGACATCCCCCAATCTGGAGTCGCTGGTTTCTACTATGCCGTGTCTGAAGCTTAGCTAGCTTTACGCGGTACCATATTTGTTTACGGACGGGAGGGTTCACTTTTGTATATTTTATAATGGCCCTCACCAAACACTGACAACTGGCTTCGGGGAATAACTTTATGTTGCCGTTTGGAATAAGCTTTGTCTAAGCGATATATTTTCATTACACTCGGTTTATTTAAGTGCGTTTGAAGTTTATGACGGAACGCGTTAACGGGGAGTAAGACGACCACCAGGTTTGTGGCACTGCAGTGCTCACTATCTCATCATCAGGTCTGTTAAGGTTGTTAGAATAGAATAGAATAGAAAAACTCTTTATTGTACACCAGAAACAAAAATAAACACAGTACAGAAGAATTACAATAGGTAAACAAGGGTAGTACAATGGGCGGTCTTATCGCTGAAAGCGATTTTTCCAGACATCCTTTGGATGGACAGTAAAAAACATTTTTCGATAGTAGGGTGGGTGGCGTACTTACAGTACAAGTTGTTCTGAGGAGATTTCTAAAATCACAAAAAGCAACTGTGCTCGTAAAGCACTTAACGCGGTCACTGCCGAAAACACACATGTCTGTGTCTTTACCAACATTAATTAACACACAGTTGGAAAAAAATACAAAATTTGAGTTTCGCACATTTTCAGTTTCGCAGTGCAGTGCCGAACAAGCTGATGCAATGCAAAGTTCTGGATGGCACTGTGACTGTTATGGGCAGGCGTAGCGCTTACCATCAGGTGACCGACTTGCTCGTCTTGTCACTCAGTTAAATAAAAAAATAAGAATTCCCTTTAATGCCGTAGGGCGATTTGGAAGCTGATCTGATTACTGTCCAGCTGCACTAAATGAGGGAACGAAACTGATGTAAATTACTCAAATATTATTAAGTTATTTAAATTAAAATCTTCACAGGCATGTTGGATTAGTATTTTAAACCTCCTCTACCTACCTATTCTTTTTTAATTTCTCGATTTAGGCGGATTTGCCGATTTGTGGTAGCCTAGTGGGAGAACGTTCGCCGTCCAATCAGAAGGTCGTGAGTTCAAATCCCAGTGCAAGCACGTACCTTACCTACCAATGTGTTTCTTGTAAAACATATGTACGTAATTATCACTCGCTTTTCGGTGCAGGAGAACATCGCGAGAAAACCCACATACCTACCAGAGAATTATTTCGGAGGTAGGTAGGTGATCCACCAATCCGGATCTGGCCCCCGCGGTGGATTATGGCCTAACCCTCCTCACGAAAGTGAGAGGAGACCCGTGCCCAGCAGTGGGACGTTATGGGTTGATGATGATGATGATTGGATGATTGGAGCCTTCACAAGTGGTGTTATAAATATCGTTGGTAAGAATACCAACGGCCGGCGCACCCTGGACTATCAGCACTTAGGTGCTGTTAGAGGAATCATCTTTCTACAATGTTGACTCGAAAAACAACAAGAACAGAATATGGTTTTTGAAGAGCTACTTACTTTTGATTTAGAGTTCAATTTCCCACGGAAACTCCTATTATATTTACTCATTCTGTGAGTGAACACACTTAAGTAAAGGCATTTAAAAAGAAAGACAGATGATCATGTCAATACAAAGACTGTGACTACTATATAGTCCACAAAGGTAAAAAATGCACCAACAGGTGTTGCTGGCGACAGTACTCAGTTGGCGTAGTGGGTAGTGAGCTGCAAAGCGCGAGCTTGCAGGTTCGATTCCCGCGCAGGGCGAAGATTTGTGTAATTTTGCAGTGGGAAGCGTCTCCTGTAAGAAACCGCCCTGGGGAAGTAGATATTTACCCGCCAAGCAGTAGTGTGCAAAAATTACTGTGTTCCGGTTTGAAGGGCAGTGTTTCCAGCGAAATAACTGAGCATATGAGACTAGAGCCGATTTCTCAGGATGACGAGCGCAGTGCAGTGCCGCGCAGGATTATGCAATGCAAGGTTCTGGGTGGCACTGTACCTAACTGTTATGGGCAGGTATCGAGCTTACCATCAGGTGTCCCTCGATCGAATAAAAAATAGGAACCACATGTGCGTTGGGTCATGGTGGGACCATGGTCTTCTCAGTTCCTCATATAGAGAATCATAGTAAGGGGTCAGGGTATTATTCTATGTCATCGTGACGCGTTTTTTTTTGTATCAATTTATTTATGATATTTATTTATTATTTAATTACATTATTATTTAGATTTCTCAGTCAGGTGACTGAATATTCATGAATGAAGTGCAATCCTTTGGTGTTACGGTAAAAGATGTAAAAATGATAAAAATTAAAAAAAATAGGAAACTACCCATGTGACCTGCATTCCATTAAACAGCATTCTACCGAAACTCTATCTATATAATCTAAACTTAATAAAAAATATGAAAATATACCTCCTATATTTTACCTCAAATTATACATGGAACTTAATTAATTGACTGTTTGGCGATGATCGTCACTTAACGCCAAATGAAATTCATGTACTTAGGTAAAAATCATGTCATAAGGTAAAAAAAAATGTTACAGTCAAAACTCGTAACCAGACAAATGTAACATTGACTGAGAAAATCAGTCAAAACTAGTTTAGACCATTATTTGTAGACGACGACAAACGTTCAAAAGGAAATGTAAAAATTATAGGTTTTTTTATAAAAAAATAGGAACCTACTGTGTTGTAAAAATATATATAAAAAAGAATGTGAAGCTGTCGGTGAAGCCGGCTCTGCCTAAACTCGGCGAAATAACTTTTTTATTTGACCTATTGAGTTACGTTGCAAAACCACTATTAAGCAAGTCACTTTAAGTCACCATTGCTCTATTATTACTTATTCCAGTCGATTTCTAATAATAATCTAATTTTCACCGATTACGTAACGACGTCATGGTGGTCGTGGTGGACGTGGTGGATGGTGGACGTCGTGATGGTTTTATTAACGAATCCAAACTAGGATTGTGTGCGAAAATCAGACAAACTTAGTTTTGACCAACGTCCATTGTCACATCTAGTTTTGACTGTTTTTCGCAGTCATAATCAGTTTTTACCGGTAACGAGTTTTGACTGTAACATAATAATTCATACTAAATACCTAGGTATATCGATGTATCGATATATTATATCCACTTATCTACTTATATTTATAAAATACCAAGAATGATATAATTTATTGACATAAAAAAAAAAAAACATTGTCTTTTTAAATTACTATTAAAATATATATATCTCGTCGCCTGTATCAAATCAACAAGAACGTGTCGATTGCGTCGTTTCATACAGTATAGGTAACATAATATTTGAAATAAAAAGCATTAACGCAACATTAACTCTCGACAAAAAAGTAATATAACACGATTTATTACTAAAAGAGCGCGATGAGTGCAATTTAATGTAATTTATTTATCAATAAATTGATAGAGAAGTGTGTAAAGCACGCGAAAGAGCGGCGCGGGTGCGCGGGCGCAGCGGGGGGCGCCGGGCGCGCGGGGGCCGGCGGCGCGGGGGCGGAGCCGCGGAGGAGGCGCGCGGCGCCCATTGGCGGCGGCGCGCTCGCCCCGCCCCGCGCCCTCGCCGCCCGCGCGCGCCACCCGCCGCGCCGCTCCGTCAGTGTTTCGCGAGTGGTCGCCCGTGCAGCACGTACACAGCTACAGACCCCTCTCAATTCGCGCGTTACGTTTCAGATGCTCGGCGTGCATTAAAACTCATGCCGGCCGAGGAGGACCCCACGGCCATGGACGGCCGCGACGCTGGGTCGCCCCAGCAGTTCTGCTTACGGTGGAATAATTACCAAAACAATTTGACCAGCTGCTTCGATCAGCTGCTGCAATCGCAGTCTTTCGTGGACGTGACTCTGGCCTGCGACGGGCAGAGCCTGAAGGCGCACAAAGTTGTGCTCAGCGCCTGCAGCCCCTACTTTCAGTCGCTGCTGATGGAGAACCCCTGCCGGCACCCGATCATCATCATCCGGGACATAAAATATTGCGACCTGAAAGCGGCCGTGGACTTCATGTACCGCGGTGAGATCAACGTGTCGCAGGATCAGATTCCGGCGCTGCTGAAAGTGGCCGACATGCTAAAGATCCGAGGTCTGACGGACGTGAGCGGAGAGCAGACGTCGCTGTCCGGCCACGGGCTGCAGGCCGAGCGGCCTCGCAGCGGGAAGCGCGCAGCCAGCCCCGACTCGCAGGCCGGGCGCGCTCGCCGCCGGGCCTCCGAGGACCGCGCCAGTGGCGGCTCGCGATCCCACGTCAGCCCCGGCCCGTCGCCTCCCGTGGAGATGCTGCCGCCCGAGCCGGCCCCGACCGCCGCCGTGCCGCACCATGAAGACGTCGACATCCGCCCCGGCATCGCCGAGATGATCCGCGAGGAAGAACGGGTAAGTCCCGAGTATTATTTACTTTTTCCAAGTTGCGACGCCGGCCGGCCGGCCCGGGTGCGCGCGACTCGTCAAACTTTTGCTTTTCCCGCCGTTGGGTCGCCCCGCGCGCCCCCCGCTCCCCCAACCTCACAAACTTTTCGTGCCGTATCGAATAACGTAAAACTAATGTATTTTTAAACTTTTCTCCTTTGATAATGCCAATGTGAAAGTTGTACATTTTAATTTTGGGTATAGTAGTGCCTTGGGATCGATAAATCGTACGTTTGATTGAAAATTTAGTGATGTTCGAGATTTGAAAGTCGTACGATTAAATTGAAATTATTTGGTGAAATTTCGGTGTTAGATTGGGAATTGGGTGTTTTTTCGTTACGGCGAACATTTATGAATGGAAGGGTAGTTTGGGGGGCTGATAGGCGTTTATTCCGGATACAAAATTTTATGATTGGTTAAAAATCTGTGTTTTACATGAGACCGCGCGCCGGCGGGCGAAAGGCGGGGCCACACTGCAAAATAGTGCGTTGATAGAGCCGGCGTTCGTAATTTTACCTCCAATATTTGCAAAAAAAAATACGGAAAGAAAACACGTATCTTAAAATACCGAAGTACCGTAACTATATGTTACTATTGCACCATTGAATTTAAACATTACTAAGGGAGATTTTCAGTTCCTCTTCCCCTATTCTATACTTACACAGATGACTAGTTGCAGGTTCCGGGTGGGTAGGCCCTTTAACCGGTAGAATAGTAAATGTCTTATAAATACTTATAAATAACCTCCGCGAGATTTAAAAAGGTCAAATACACGTAAAAGTAATAAAATATTTACTTTATTTTATAATATTTAAATAAAAAATTAAAATAGATTCATTGACAGCGTGAGGTAAGAGTAATTATTATTGTAATTAATAAATTTAATGTAATTAAATATAATATTAATTGATTACGAAAAATAACTTTCCAAATATAATTTAAAAATTCAAAACCTACTTCAATTGGATATACTAATAAAAACCTAGCTACTGCACCGATTTTGATGTAATTTCTATAGGACCAACTATATCTTGAACTAAAAAAATCCAAATCGTTTTACCTATAAATGGCGGAGTTCAAAAGTAACAAACGTCAAAAAAAATCCTGTTCCTTTTTTGAAGTCTTTTAAAAAATTGCGGAGCTTTCGATATCGCTCCAGAGCCTATTTAATTTTTTAATTTGGTGGTAGAGTTCAGAGTTCTTATTAATTTCAAAGTTAAATAACATTATAATTAATTGGAAAATGTCTATTACCCAACTTTAAACAAAATTAATAGATAGTCATGAATAATTAAACAATTTTTTTAATAATCTATAAAATTTTATTATACTAACGGACCCAACAGACGTATTAAAAAAGAGTTTAATATTTACCCATGAAATAAAAAATTATATCAAAAAAAAGTAGAAGTAAAGATTCAACTAAAATTTTTAATTAAAAATTTATAAAGTATTTATTAAAAAGTATACGAAACGTAGCTCTTTGTCTCTTTCTACCTTCACTCACTCATATCTCCCTCTCAACTTCCGTTCGCCTCGCCCGATCACATTTTTCGTAACGCATTCACCCCAAGTCAAGCGTGCGTAAAGAGTTTTACTTCAACAACATTTTCAACAGGGTCCAATTGTCAATTCGAACCATCCGAACACAGCATTTCATTAAAATCAGTCCAGCCGTTTAGGAGTTCAGTTACATACACACGGACAGAAGAAATATATACCTATGTATATAAAGAAGGCATAATTTACACAGGAGGAAAATCGTAGGTGAAACAACGATCTAGCTAGGGCTTGATATGATGCCAATTTAAGTAGGTATATGATACATTATTTATGACTTATATACATAATTAATCATGAAAATTGGCATCCTTTCAAACTATGTTTCTACAGTTATGGCTTCCACAATGGCTCTATATTAGGTAACAAACCTTACATTGTAACTGTAGAGTTACAATGTAAGGTTTCTAACACCTGAATTGGTGGACTTAAGGACTAGGTAGCTAGTCCTTAAGTCCACCAATTCAGGTGTTAGGTAGGTGTTTCTTTTATTTGACCTAGTTACGAGACGAGCTAGTCGTTCACCTGATGGTAAGCGATACCCGTGACAGCTACAGTGCCACCCAGAATTTAGCATTGCATAATCATGCGCTGCACTGTCCTGTTTCCAGCGAAATTACTGGACATATGAGACTTAAAAGCCGATGTTTCAGGGTGACGCAGTGCAGTGCCGCACAAGATTATTGCAAAATTCTGGGTGGCACTGTAACTGTTATGGGCAGCCGTAGCGCTTGCCATCAGGTGAATCACCAGCTCGTCTCGTCAATCAGTCAAAAAAACTTTATTATAGACCTTGCAACTTAGACATCTCACGGCATCCGGGTAACCCTAGACGCTTTTCGAAAAAAAAACCTTACAGTAAGTACAATCGACAGCCTTTTTAGAAATGGGTTCATAACTTGAAAATAATACTGCTGACACTTACTTCCTAAATAATCAAAAACCAAAAAAAATGACACATTATAAAACACTGCAGGATTATAGAAAACTACAAATACTGCTATTGTTCTCTCCTATTCTATTCTACAAAAGGCAATTCGAAGCACACCCACCCCATCGGTTCACTGCATCAGGGCAAGAAGCTATCGACGATCAACCCTTTTTCATTCCTAATAGCTTTCTAACAAGCTTAATCCTTTAGTTAGAGAATTCTTAATCCCCTGCGTCTAGCGATATCGAATTAATATTGTGCTTAATCCGTAGTCTAGTCTCGGTAGATCGAATTATCTTATCCATCGTCTACTGATTAGGTATCCGCTATGAGTCAGTTGTCTCTAGGCATGATGCCTATAGGTTAGTATTAACAAACATCGATAGCAATCGATATGTTTGTCGATAGAATGTGAAAAAGTTATCGCGGCTTATTTTCTTAAATTCATTATTTCGTTTGAACAAGATTCACAGGTTTTATTTAGATGTACCTACCTACATTTTGATTACAATTGCATTTAAGAATTATATACTTAGTGCATACTGGGTGACGAGCGCAGTGCAGTGCCGCGCGGGATTATGCAATGCAGGGTTCTGGGTGGTGATGTGACTGTTATGGGCAGGCGTAGCGCTTCCCATCAGGTGAACGGCTTGCTCGTCTCGTCACTCAGTCGAATAAAAAAAAGAAGTATTTTATCCCATCATCCATCACGATATTGAGACCTAAACAGTCCAATTCTACCACTAATACATCTCATTACTTCAAATTACTACAGCTACTACTTCAGCTTACTATTTTAAACTGTAAATAAATAAACTCAATAGGGCTGGAAACATCGAAACGAAACAGTAGACCAGAACTGCATCGAAATCGGACATTGTTTTTTCGCCTACTTACGCACACTACTTACTTACCAAGCCTCGGGACTCCGGGCGCAGAAGTTGAAACGAAGAAAAATACTTTATAGTTGAAACTGCATCGAAAACGGTAAATTTAGTTCGTGACCATACACCTACAAAAGGAACTTTACTAAAAAACGGCACATCGAGTTAAATAATTCTAGAAACAAATCACATTTCAAAAACAAAAGAAAACAAACTTTCTACAAACCTCAGTTTAAGTTTTCCCTACAATGTTTTCGATTTTTGTTGAAAACAAACCATAAAAGGCCATTGTTAAACCATTGTTTGGTACTTAGGTAACTTAAGTTGTATAATTTAGTGTTTTGCGTTCAAATCTAGGTCTTTCACTTTACACAAAGGAATATTGTTCTCCTATAATTAGCAATACGATCAAAGAATACCTGCTATATAATGTGTAACTAAACTAGATGCGAGGTAAACGCTGAATTAAAATAGTACTACCGCTACCGCTTTCCGCTTACCGCTATCCGGGTGCTCCGGTTATAGAAGGAAGGTTAAAGGCAACAGCTGTCTCACAGCTCCCTTATTCACACCCAGTAATAAATCGTACACGAGGGTGATAACAAGAAAAAAACTTCCTATTTTTTTAATGACTTTTTATTATTTCAACTTTGGTCCATAGAATAATTGGCCAGGCTGTCTTTAGGGTTGTCTTTTTGCTACTAAATTATGTTATCGCTTGAACGCGTTGGTAACGGCTTATGAATAAAACCAGTGAACAACTAAACAAGTAGGTAAACTAAACAAGTGGCTAATTTAGTACGGATCCCAATTACTTTGGTAATACTTCCTTGTTCCTTGTGCTTCCTTGATATAAAGGCTTAGCCGGATCACCACACGCAACCACATCATTACTATCACTACGGGAATATAGTGCTAGAATACTATGATATAGAGTATAATTTAAAATTTTGAAATTTTACGATACACGTTACAGTTTTTAGGACTCTTTTCTCTAGCGTATTTCCGAAGCACTGGTAGCGACAGAAAGGTGTTTCAATTTCCTGTGCGAGAATCAACCCTGAATTGACACATGAAATGGGAAATTGCCTTTCCTTTTTAAACTCAAATCAACTTTATCTGTTGATTTGATTAGATTGAACGCGTAAAAGTGTTATAATTTACCACTTAGGTTTTTAACGAAGTTTTTCTTCATCGGAAGTTCGTTCCGGTCAGCGGGTTTCAAACCTACGCCCGGAGTGCGATCCGACGACGCAGAGTACTTTTCATTCGCTGATCAAGACGCAGGGCACGTCTCGTGCCTAAAAATATAATTATAAACTGAAGTAGGACAAATCCATGAAATAAAACTAATAAAATAAAATGGGGACTAATTATAAACAGTATTGCTAATTGCAATAGTTTATTTTACAAAGGAAATACTAACAGTTCCCAGAAATTTCTATTAATAACATAATACTGTTACATTGTCGGTTTGTATGACTCTCGTGCGCAAACGACTAGGCAGAATTAGTTAAAATAAATAATTTCATAATATTTCAAACAAGGACATCCAAATTTTTCAGAGAAACAAATGTGAACGAAGTTTGTACGTAGTTGAAGTTCACTGTCCAATAAAAATAAGACTAAAATTGTTTATAGGTGTCATTACAGAAGAAAACAGGTTGGAAGTTACCAGTGCTAAAAGCTCTACGATATCATGACTAGCGAAGGTAGGCAGATAATTATTCTACTCACTTGTCGTACCTCAAACCGAGATGGGTCGGCATTCGGTGTCAGAGTTAGACAGGCCGCCGCCGCCGCCAGCCTACGGGCCTCTGATGTATCTATCGACAATAATCGAAACTGGCTGCCGAAACACGGAGCGATAGAAATTCACACATAACATTCGAGATTGGTGGAGGATCGAATCCTATGTCGTTGATTTTTAAAAGCGAATTACCGCACCACCTTTCTCATTGTACGTACAGCCACTGTACAGTTACTGTATTTACCAGCATCAATATATCTTCATGCAGCGCCACAATTTGCTAGGTATATACGCAACATGAGATTCCTTGCCGAACACGCGTGATGCCTTAACGCGCTCTCTACTTATTTTGACCCTCGAAACTTTTCAAAACAAGCGCGTTACGAGTCTAGCTGGTCATAGCGAGAAACGGCTCAGCTCGAGTATAAAATGTGTGATCAAAATAAATTTGCTTAAAAATCCTTACAAGTAACAACAACTTCTATGATAATATCTACAAAGCGATTCCTCACTTTTACTGCCCTTGGAGCATCTGTGCCTTTGAAAAGTTAGCTCTGGGCGGGGAACGTATAAGTCCTTGAGTATCCGGCATTCAGATTAAACAAAATATTCCACACTACTGAGACACGCGAAGAGTTCAAAATAAGGGATAACGCCATCAATACAAATCGATACCCCAATAATTTGAGACTTTGTAACCGTAACATATCGCCAGCGAGCGCCAGATTTTGTAAGGCAATGTTCTCACTGGTACTACAATAAACCACAAAAATTATTTTGTGCCATTATTATGTGCTACAATTGTAACGGTCAGGCTGCATTTGCCGATCGTTTGGATCACAGCTGCTGCTTTCATTACAATGTTGTAAAATAATTTAAATGTTCTTCGGCCAATTTGGCCAAATCAAGGTCGTTTTATTTAACTCTACAAATAAAAGTTATGTCTATGTTTCCGGGGGTCGCGGAGGACGGTCCTCCTCCATGCTATCACACTAGTGACTGCGAAATACAATGACCGATTTAAACTTTATTTATTCTACTACCGTAATACGATCAGTATTGGGCAGAGGGTTAAGCGTGAACGTGCGTGATCCTTTGGTTAGGCCGTTTAACACGTTCACTGCTGAACCTTTTTACTTTTTTTGGCTCTTTTGCGAATCTTCACACAGCGCTTGTGTTTACCGTTTATTGGCGTTGTGTCATAACTAAACTCAATCAGCTTTTCGAGCGCACACAACTGGTGTGATAAAATTTACAATATACAGTAGTGCGGGTTCGCTCGCCCGGCGTGTTTTCGTTTGCAGTAAAAATACAAAAACACAGACGTGTGTGTTTTCAGCGATGAAAGAGTTAGGGATTAATTAATAACGTTTCACACGTACCTAACGACTTTGACGTCATCCTGCCGGAGCCATAACTTTATTCAATTTGAGACTATAGAATAGACACCGTGGCATTGTGTTCATTTGAACACAATGCCACTGTTCCAGGTGTCAGCTGAGATTGTAGAATAATTATTCCTACTTCGGTGAACTTGATTTTCTTATTATTCTCCTTTCAATTGCGAGTGAGAAGGGTGTGCAATAGTATTTTTTTCTATCTACCTATATATTTGTGCGAGATATTATACTTATATTCCATTGGTATCATGATTAGGTACATGTTTCCGCAGATTCTAAGGTCCCACGTCGAAAAACGGGCTTATTCCCAAAGGTCCATAATTTTGTTACCATGGCATTTTTTGGATACCTATATACAATTAAATTTCAAGGACATCCAAGAAATTACAGTAAATAGTGAATAAGGTTTTTTAGGATTTTCTTGGGAGAGTTGGACGAATTCTAAGAAAGGGAATGTGTTTAGGTTAGTTAGACATTAATTTTAAACCAGATTCTTAGAGGAAAAGTAATTTTGGATGCTCATTACTTTGTAAGATTTTCAATTGTCATAAAATGACATCGGTGTACTTGCAACAAAAGATTTTAGGTTACTTCTTTTTTTATTAAGTTTCTTTTCCAAAAACAATGGTCGCCCGGTCTGTGTGGCTATTGGTGGAAGTCCTCCATATCCGACAAAGTTGAAAAGTATCGATCGACGCGAACTTTTGAACCTAATAAATAATTTATACAGCTGCATTTTATGTGCATTAGAATTCGTAAACATCTGAACTGAAAATGTTAAAACTTATAAACATATCAAAAGTTAGGCTTTTATTGCAAAAATTGGAAAGTTTAGAGATGAATCGGGAGGTTCCAAATGTAATTAAGTGTAGTATAGTTGTAAAATGTGTTTATACTTATATCTCAGAAGGTAGGCACTTTTGTATAAAAGCAGAAACTTAAAGGATAGAAAGTCAGTACATTGAACACAATAAAAAATGGTTTAGGAAATTTAAATATACTGACAAGTTTTTGAAAAAAATATTTGTTTGTTCAGATTTTTTGTTGTTTCTTTTCGCATCACGTTAAAACTACTGAACCGATTGCAATGCTGTTTTCACTGCTTAGTGGCTTAGAATATGACTTGTCAGTGTTAGGTTTTACTCGTGTAGGCTCGTATTGGTTTCTACTAGATCCAATAGTCTTTAGTCTTTTGATAAAGTGTAAGTACATAGAGACATTTTTGGCGTCTCCATCATGGTTTTAGCGGGGGCGGAAGAGGCCACAGTTGGCGTATTCATGCTAATAAATACATGAAATAAACAAAAGTTATTTTTACTTACACCATCAATTTTTAATTATATTGTAGGTACCAACACAATTCGATGAAATAATTAGCCCTAATTTAGTCCATATAAGGTCATTGAAAAAAAAAAATCTGTCGATTTCAAGTCAAAACTACCACTTCATTTCTAGTACAGATTTTTATCATCAAGTATATTAATTAGGTTTTTAAGTACTAACTAGCCAACATTTCATTAACATAAAGTAATAACTGCATATAATACCAACAAAACCGTACAGTTTTCAATTAACTTCTTTAATTAAAATATGGCTAAGAACCTTAGAGTACAATTGTACATAAGAGAAAAAAATTATGGAATAAATTTATGTCGACCGATAAGAGTATTTATTTATAGTTTTGTTCGATTAATTCTGTTAATATGGCCGACCTGATAACGTTTATGGCCCTCCTTCTAGCCTATAGGCTGCGAGATAGAATTAGTTCGAAGTCAGATTCTGCACTGTTGTTTCTTATAAAATGCATAAATGGCAATATCTAAATTGTACTGAAACATCGTATAAACAGGAAAGTGCGATATCCTAACACGTTCACCGCTGAAAACACACACTTCTACGTTTTTTATAATTTTACGGCAAACGAAAACACGCCTGGCGTGCGAACCCGCACTGCTGTATTGACAATTTTATCACACCAGTTGTGTGCGCCCGCACAGCTGATTGAGTTTAGTTACGACACAGCACCAGTAAACAGTCAACACACGCGTCGTGTGAAGATTCGCAAAAGAGCCAAAAAAAGTGAAACGGTTCGGTTCAGTTAATAGAACGATACTAAACACGGCTTGTATGTGTGTGCGCCTGTACACGCGCACACAGAGACGATAATTTTGCCGCCTGTAACTACAGCAGTAAGATTGCTTATTAGAAACAGAAGTCAATTAACCAGCATTAACCTAAATTAATTCCCAACAAAATGTAGCTGTCTAAAAACTGTATAAGTACGAATTTAAAAAAAGTGGCATTCAAGCTTCTTATTCGAATGTAAGAACATAATGACAAATTGCAAATTTCTTGAACAAAAATGCCGGGCTTAATACAAAGTTGCAAAAATGACGTCATCACTCGTTCGGCCAACGACCTGGCGGGCGCCGCGCCACCCGCTTAATCTTAACCTGTGATGCCATAATGTCCTAATTATTTTTTATCAATTGGACTAGTTAACTATTGCTTTACTCCTTTTAAAATTTGAATATTATGAACAAAAGTTTTCTAAAACTCGTAAAGATAAGGTTAATTATGTTTGCAATGGCAAGGTGTAAAGTAGAGATGTGTAAGTCATCCGGCTTGTATCCGGCCAAATCGAATACTTTTTCTCAGTGGCATGCGTCATCATAAATACACGTTTAATAAAATAAGATGTTCTGCTACTGCCTACTTAGACTTAGGCCTTCTTCGACCGAGGGTATGAGGCATAATTGTTTAGATTTACCAATGGCACGTTTAAATTTGAGCTTCTTTCACGTGTCGCTTTTCTTACGATGTTTTTTTAAATCTTCTTGACGGATGATAAACTTGCTTCAAAATTTTATGATGCCATTTTGGAGCCGAAGACATTGAAGTCAGCGATAGAGTACCCCAAAGACCTGTAACTAAAGTTACCAAGAAGTCTTATTACCTATGGATGGAGATAAGTGGTACTGTCAAGCCAGGCGTTTAAAATCGGGGAAACAGGGCCGTCGTCGTCGCGTCGTTTCATGGGATGCGTTCCGTATTGGCCGGCATCCAGAATCCGGCCAAACCGATACTTGGCGCATCTCTATTCGAAGTAAAGGCCCAGGTGATTCAGCGCCGGTACTTTAGGTCTAGCTTTAGTGTTTAACGGCATGACTTATTTTACGACGATGACTGTGTTTGTTATCGCCTTAACACTCATTTGTTTCCGAAAGATTCGGTTCAACCGATTTAGTTAACCTGCGATGACTTGAGGTACAGTCAGCCTCAGAAGTAGCCGGGCATGTTTTAACTTCCAATTAATTTCTACACACGTAAAATAATATTTTCCTTAGAATAACTTATTGAAAGTGTGGCCTTAATTAGATATTTTTGAGGTCGGCTGTACATTTTCGGTCGAATGGATACGTTCCTCAAACTGAAGTCTATTATAAGGGGCTCGTGAGTATTTAATCTGGTAAAAGAGAGGTCAGTCAGAGAGACAGACAGGCAGGGGACACCATGATAATTATATATCACGATTATTACGATTAAACTCCTTCGTTGTCATGGATTTTGTGGTCACCACTGTGTGAGTAATTACTTATATTAAATTTGAAACATTTATTATTATTTTATGCTGTAGTTTTCCCCATCTCATTTCACATATCGTGACAGTAGTGAGGACAGTATAGGTTAGGAAAAATAAGTATAATAGACGTATGTATATCTTTCCACGGTAGGCCTCCTACCTACTTAAATACTATTTTGTAGGAGTTTCAAACTGAAGTTAGGTGACATTTAACTGTAATTTGACAATGTTACCAATTTCAAAAATATGTGTAAAAATAATGTATTTGAAAAAAAAAGTGTTCTGTTTTTATTGTTCCGATACAAAACAACCAAACTGTATGTTTATTTAACTAGAAAAACTTATCAGGAAACCATAAAATTTTAATATATTAATTCGTGATTATTTTATACCTAATGTATGTAATACAATCAATTAATATTTATTTAAGCGTGAAATTAAAAGAATATTGATTATAAAAATTCACGGACTATAAAGTTTTTAAATTAAAATATTCGACTTCTGGGTATTGTATAAAATAAAACGTATTTCGACGATTTCTGTTGAGGGAAATCTCCAAAGAAATAAACTTCTTTTCCTTATTAATGTCGTTGTACTTTACTGTCTTATCTTCGATAACGATCTAATTCAAAGTTAAAGGACGACCAATTAAGGGTTTTTTAATTCAGTCAGCATATATTATTAATGTTGAGGCATACATTTTCAGGCATAATTCATCAATTTATTTACTAATACCCACATGAATTAATTCAAACCTCCAAATATCCTAATCCTTACTTATATTATAAATGCGAAAGTAACTCTGTCTGTCTGTTGCTCTTTCACGCCTAAACTACTGAACCGATTGAAATGAAATTTGGTACAGATATAGTCTAGAGCCTAGGAAAGGACATAGGGTACTTTTTATTGCGAAAAAAATATTCTAAGGGTTTGAAATAGGGGGTGAAAGTTTGTATGGAAGTTTCGTAATTTTTAAAGATAGAAGCTTCAAATTTATTTTTTAGGCTTTTGATTAGATATAAATAAATATGACATTCTACGCGGGAACTACGCGGGTGAAACCGCGGGGCGTAGCTAGTTATGTTATAAATGTGAAAGTATGTCTATAAGTCGGTATAGTTATTGGTTACCTACCACTACACAGCTCCTTCGCGGCTGAAAGGACAGATGAAATTTGATATAATTATATGCATATGCTCGTAAATATTTAAAGAACACCATTTACCATTATCCAGGAGGGCAAGACCATGGGCGCAGCTATTATGCTGTAACAGTGGCTGCAATCCAATATAAACGTGGTCTTGGAACACCTGAGAACTAAAGACATCGCTCGGACATAACAAGACAAATAACTGCGGACGTTAAAGTATCCTATGAATTGATTCAGAACCTAGAGTATCTAAAACTACAAACACTTGATAACGGGAAGTAGGATGAAAAAGGCGGCAAAATGAAACGTAGGTGCAAAGAAAATGATTGATGTCTGAACAGTGCGATTAAAAATTGGTTCTATTAATTGAGCGAATGATCGAGTGGCCGGTTTCGACGGACAGCAAACGAATTGCGGTGAACCGGCCCGAGCGATAGACGTCTAAAGGCTCTTACACACTGTGGTAAGTGCCCCCGGATTCCCCCCTTGATAACTCAGCTACCGTCACATTCGCTGGCATGCATTCTCTGTGCCGGCGACATAGTGTAAAGACACCTTAATAATTGAAACGGAGTTTATCTCCTAAACGAAAAAAAAATGCGTTTAATATTATGAATACGAGTCAATAAACCAATTGCACAAATTTATGAAGATTTGTGCAAGTATGATTGGCGTTTTTTGTGGTAGTCGATACGACCAGGAGTCATAACCTACGGGGTATATTGACATGTAAGTGAGGGGAGACCGACTCAGGAGACGCGCTCAGCAGTGGGACGTTATGGGTTGATGATGATGATGATATTGGCATGGACAAGTCACAATGTGACTGGTGGTGTGGTGCTTTCCAAATTTTGTAGAGTCAATAAATCATCGACACGAAGAAGAATTTAGCACTTGCGTAACGCCCAAGCTAAGTTATAGATAAGTTTAGTTCTCTTTAGTTGTAACTAAATGCACAATACCTATTTTATTAGATAATAAAAACGGGTTTAATTCGCGCACAGAAAAATTTAAAGTACACGTAATCTTAATAAGTTCTTAGTATGTGCTGTAGTTGTTGAAATTCTTAGCATTTTTAAATAATTAATGTCGATTTTACAAGGGATACCGACAGTAAATGTGTGTTGAGAATTCATTAGACGGAGTTATCTCCAGACATGACGATGTAAGTCCACGATAAAAGGCTGCATTTCATCGACTTTTTGTATGAACATGTTTTTGATACATTTAAGTAAATGTCAAGACTAGTATTAATAAGTAAAGCCGTAAAGTATACTTCGTTATTAAAGTATAATACTCGTATTACCAGCAAAAAGGTCGGGTGTATAGCTGTGTATATACTGCATTAAATTAAGTCAATTGATAAACTTAAGTTAAAATGAGTGTTGGAATACTGAGTTGGTACGCAAAGAATTATAATTAATTTTAATAGGAATAGACATCTTAAAATTAATACTCAAGTAATAAGTTTTACTTAGTAACAGAGTATGGTTAGCAAAATGACCAAAGTTTGAAAAAATATACAGTTTTTTTTATTTCAATATTCACAGTAAATCTTCAAGCTACGCACCTCAGATCCTCCTGACATCACTTTGTAACGGATCCCGTGCAAAGAAATAAAAAAATGAGCCCAGAGTCGATAGTTTATTATATAAGACATTGATAGGTTCTCAAGTGTCATAGAAGTGAGATCTAATGGCCCTTCTATACGAAGTCCTTCTGATGTAGTCCTTGACAGAATTTCCGGAGGCGATCCATGAAATATTTAGTGTGTTCCGGTCTGAAGGGCCCGCCTATTGAATTTTTTGGGCAATATAAAACTAACATAAACGTCTCAACTTTGGCTTTACATTGCTGTCCAAAGTTGAGTGCTGCAAAAACTATGAGAAGGTGAAGTTTTTATTTAGAACTAGCTGCGCCCCGAAGCTACACCCGCCAATTCTAATTTTTATTGCAAGTACTGCTTTTTCCCAGATTAAAAACAACCCATATCGCTCATAAAAATAAACAACCGAAGGTCGCGAAATAAACAAAGGTAAAACGCGAATTCATACAAAAATCGTGAAATCGTGAGTTTACACACACATAGAAAAAAGTACTGTCAGTTATTCCCAATTTTCCCGATTTTCCGGGCAAGCTTTCCAATTTTGTTTATCATAAAAACTTGAATTTAGTAATTCAACACATCGATCCAGTCATTCTCAAGTTTTGAGCTTAGCAATAAACACATTTATTCTATTTTTTTTATTTATATGCAGATAAATAGATAGGAGAAACATAGCTAATATAATGTTGTATAAAAAATAAACAAGTTACTAGGAGATTAACTAAAAAAAAATTTAGATAATTTAAATTAAAAGTACCGTCTATAAATGTTCATAATCATCATCGTCAACCTATATCAGCCCACTGCTGAGCACGGGTCCCCCCCCCCCCCTTTCATGAGAATCATTAGGTTATAATCCAAAACAGGGGGGCCCCGCCCGGGTTGGTGGATCAAATACTTCCGGATGAATAAAGAATATAGACATAAAATGTTTTACGTGTGAGACATTAAAACACTATTGGACACATTCTTGGGGTAGAGATTACAATAAAATGCTAATCTTAGAACAGTCAGTCTCAAAATTTCACCGCGATAGTATTTTTGTCCTAAAACAATATAAAAAATTGTTTGCTTTGTTTTCTAGGCTAAGATGTTATTTGAGCTTCACTCACAAAAATCGTTTTCAGCAACCAATCGTAATATTTTGAAATCATCCTTTTTTTTCGGATCGTAAGTACGCAACGAACTTGATGCTGACTACTTGACTTTGGTAGGAAATGTGAGACGAGTGAAGACTTCAATTAGGCGTAGGACGAATACGGATTTTTGGAATGTGGGCAGAGATTGTGGTTCATTAATCACTTATTAGGGTATTAGCGTAAAACCTCTGAAGCTAATTCAAGGCTAAATTGTAATTACATTATGGTCATTCTTGCGCTGTTCTTCTTCTCAATAGTCAACATCACTAATAAAGGTCGTTGCTAACATTTAGATATACGTATTTATTTTTGCACCCAACTCTTCCAGAATGTTCTGTCTAAGAAATATACTTCCACGTATGTACCTATGTGTACAAAATATCGCATAATTGATATAGGTTTCGCAGCAGGTAGCTAGTCATCTTAAGGCGTGGCTCTTGTGCGTGTTTTAATCTACTCAAAACACAAAACATTCAAATTTTTTACAACATAATATCTTGATTAATTTAAAAACATAAATAATTGTCAAAACAAAAATAATCTGAAATGACAATTTTTTGTGTAGAGGTTTTTGTGTAGTGTGTAGACGCGGGTAGAGACAGCCTTACAGAATCACAAATCATCTAAAAATAAAGAACAGAAGATCTCGAAAAAAAAAACACAAGGGATAAAACAGATCACCGCATTGCAGCGCACTCTGACTTTGATACTTTGTGTATCAAATAGGCATCGACACGGCTTGATTCATACAAGAAACTACAGTTATACTATGCTATGTTATACATAGCATTCAATAAATTACATATTACGTTACAGAGTTGTTAAGATAACTGTGAATAACGCAGATAGTTGCGAACTTAAACATTTACCTAGCTGCTTCTAATGTTACTTTCTAAATAATAAAGAAGTTTGAAATTTTACTTTTCCAGGCAAGCTTTTTATTCGATACTAGAATCTGACCAGAATGAGTCCAAACTCCATCAGTCACTGAAGAGTTCCGTTGTCAGCCTTCCTTCTCAATCTTCAGATCAGCTCGCTGTCACCGTAATATTGTATTATCGGCGGCATGCAAAATTTCAACTTAATTTAACAACTGGAACTGGGTCAAAGTTGACTTGCAAAATTCCAACTGCCATTAATATTACTGCAAGTTAAATAAATTCTGGTGAGGAGTGGTTTGGGAATGCTCCAAAATATTACCTCATCCATAATAAGTTACATGGAAAAATATAATTTTCCCACCAAAACCTATAAACAGATAAGTGTAGTTAACCTGAAAATGATGAGTTAATTCCATTCATGTTTTATATATTATTGCGTATAATTTTTATTAGTTTATTTTAGCTATTCCGCGTCTGTCGAGGCTAATTATGATAATACAGTTAAACTCTATCTAAATAAATAATTGTAAACGTTAACGTTTATCTCGTTTTGATAAAAATATAGTAAAATTCGTCATATTACAAAATTGGGAATCCCACAATCCGATAACTCGGGTTATGCGTTGGTATGGTTCATGCGTTTCCAGTCCGAGAACTCAGGCCACGGTTTTTTCACGCGCCCGCGAACGGTAGCCGGTAATGGTTATATTAAAAAAAAGGAAATAAAATATATGGAAACTACAATGGATATAGAAACTTCCCCACTCATGGTGCGGTATTCCCCGCACACGGCTACACAGCCGAATGGCTCGCGGCTATATCTCGTAACCTCGGCAAGCGTTTAGAAGCAAACACCTGAAACGCGTGAACCTAACAAAACCCAAAACCGTATGCGCGCGCGCTCGGTAGTATAACCGTGGCGTGAGTTTGCGCCTTTTTCCGTAATTTTTTCATGCAGTTATAAAATGTTGAATGTTCCACACTATCCCGTCGACACAAGCCGGGAGGCGGTTTATCCAGCGCAGTTTTCCACCTTGATACCTACCACGACACTGCGGTGACTTTTACCATCTGGCTGGGATTTTCACCAGCGGGGCGGCCTTGGCTTAGGCCTTTTAGGCTCGACACACACAAAAGCTGTACGATGCGACGCGACTTTAAATTGACTCCCAGGCAGTGCGACACTGCATCGCGTCGCACCGCACTTAGTGCTCCAACCCGTAGGAGATTAAAACGGCCGACCGTAAAAGATCTTGATGGAAATATGTTCTCAAAGGCTCTATAGATGGCTGAACTAACATCATTATTTTAAAAATAATTATTGATGTACATATGGTTGTTGTTGGCGTTAGATTTTTTGCCGATTGACTATCGGAATTAGTATAATAGGTGGGTATAACAACATTTTATTGCAATACTGAAAGCTTTATAGAATACTAGCTGCGCCCGCGGTTTAACACGCGTTAAGAACTATTCATTTTTACAAGATAAAGCCTGACTTACTCCTTATTACATCAGCTATCTACCAGTGAAAGTCCCGCCAAAATCGGTCCAGCCGTTCCAGAGATTAGCAAACAGACACACAGACAAAAACTGAAAAAAATGGTATTTTGTTTTTATGTACCGTATGCATGTAGTGATAACCGGTTATTTGAATATTACAAACCGTCACTTCAATTTTATTTATCTGTATACATATGGACAAAAAGACCTCCGCCTGGAGTTCGCTCACCATCAAGTGCCGCACGCTTCTTTTCCTCACGTTTCATAAAAAAATAATGTTAACAGTTCTTACGACTTATCTTTTATTAAGCCTTATCATTTACCACGAAATTTGTCCGAGACAAATATCGGCCGGTCTCTACTCCACAGAATAACTAGGCATTAAGCTCTGTGCACACGACCTCTTTAACTTAACATGGATAAAAAAACGTGTCACTTCCCATGAATTAAGTATGTTTTCATTGTGTTGACATGTCGATTCTCGCGACCGCTCCTGTCAATAACCTAATAATGACATGTATACATGGATAGTTCCTCACGAGAAAGGAAAATTTAAACAGTTTTTTTAGAATGGATAAAGTTTTTGTTTGATTTATGCCATTTTAATGCCATATGCCATTTGAATTACGTTACAAATATACAGTAATAATATTATAATTGAGGTGAAGTTTGTTTGTTTTTTCTTATTAGGATGTAATCTCTGGAACTACCAATCCGATTCAATTTTTTTTTGAAGTAATTTTTTTTTATGTGCCCTTGACTTGGGGAGTAATCTGGTGAATGCGTTACGAGAGCGTTACGAAAGGTGTGATCGTTCGAGGCAAACGGAAGTTGAGAGGGAGATATAAGTAAGTGTAGATAGAAAGAGGGTTACGTTTCGTATACTTTTTAAATATTTTTTTATGTTTGTTTTATTTCAAATATGTTTTTAGTTGATTATTTAAGTTTTTTTAAGTTATAGTAGGTAAACTACACTATCCCTGAGTGCTATAAGCTATGTTTTAGCGAGTACAATGAAGAGATCTTGCGGGAAACGAAAAATCCACTGGTGAAACCTCGGAATACAGCTAGCTTCAGCAATAAAAGTGAGAGAGGAGTGGTGCCAATTCACTCGGGTACTTCCTAAAGGTCCACGATTTTCTATCCTTGTTCCCCTTTTAGGCAGTATGGCTTTTCCACCGATTACTTATACAAACGTCAAGGTAAATTTCGAAGCACCGATCAGATGAGTTTATTATTGGATAATTTATATTCTATGACGTGGGTGTTGTGGGTTCGGAACTAAGTGAGATATCGACTTGTCTTCCAACAAGAAATCTTATTTAGCCTTACAAGTTAGCTAGTAGGTAATATTTGGATCAAATCTTAAATCTTTAGACTAACATCACATTTCATTCGAAATGTCTTAGTGACAGGTATCTCATCTGGTGCGGAAGCCAGACTGCGGAACTTCTCAGTGGCTAAGAGCAGATGGTATTCGGCTGATTTTGATTAGCTATCAGTTACCAAATTGCGTATATTAAAAAAAAGTACCTGGATGACCGAACAATGCTCGGTTTTTTTTTTATGAGATTTTCTAAAAATGATTCCTAGATAGATCGATTTATCGCCCCCGAAACCCCCTATATACTAAATTTCATGAAAATCGTTGGAGCCGATTCCGAGATTCCAATTATTATTGCTCAAATAAATTAAAGATATAAGATAAGATATCTATTCTACAAAATAAAGCAAGGAATAGTAAATAAAAACTTCGATAAATAATGGGTGTATCTATGATGGAGTGGACACATGTCAGAAGTGAAACTATACCTTTTTATAAGTCTCATTCCGACCCATCAATGCTCTATGTTGAGGCCTTGTCCAGGTTTAATGGAAATAGAAAAAAACTTTCATTAAATACTCATTTGATTATGGTTAAAGTCTGTGGCCAAACTGAGAAGAGATGTCAATACAAAACCCTTTTAAACCTTTGTATACTCTATGGTGACCTCTTACACCCGAACTCTTTGTTCTGCACCTTCATGTCAAAGTGTCAACTCTTACGTGACGGTCGAGCTTAACGCGTGACGATTGCTATAAAATTTTACCATATGTGAATAAAAAAGTTTCAATTCAAATATTATTTTTACGAAAAAAAATATAGTAGGATTGCGTTCAACCAAAATATTATAAGATAATTGACTTAAAATTAAAATATTATAGCACCTGTATTTTAGCGTCCAAATTGTTGAAACTTTGGGATGTACCTAAATAAATTAGGGTTGTTCTCCTATATCCATAGCCCATTGTTGTCGTAAAACAAAATTTTTATTTGCACGACGAGCAAGGAAACTCCAAAATAATTTCACTTGAGACAGGGTTCGAAGTCGCGTAGTCACTTCTAGTTTATTATTAATACGACTAACAGCTATCTTGTACTAACATCACTGTTTCTATATGAAAATTAATATTGCAAAAACATTAAATTGAGAGCGTATTACTTAACTCCAACGTAAACATACGATAATCATTGTATGCTCAGCTGATAACTTTTGTCTTACTTATTTAATCTTATCAATGTGATATTTTTTCCCGACCGCGCCTGCGGCGGAACAAAGGCTCTCTTAAATCTTAATATAAAACCAGTCTGATATGTCCGACAACGTTTTAAAGGTACCAACAGACCATAGCGGTGGCGTTGGAAATTTACACTACTGTGTAGTAAGGAACAAACCTTTTTATTGTATCTGTTTTTCTGTATGTGCCGAAATATGTCTGAAACGGCATAAAAATGCATATATTTATTGATTTAAAAAAGTGTATAATATGAATTTTCTGTTAATTAGCGAATGTGTGACGAACTTTACACAATTAAGTCGGTTAAAAAACCGGAAGTGTTTTAGTTAGAGTGGGTGAAATAATGTAAATAAATATGGAAATCTTGTTGTGCTTAAAACGTCTTATTAGGTAACAACTACTCACTCGTAGTTGCAATTGACATCGGAACTTTTTATGACACAATGATAGTAAATGACTGCTTCAAATCTTGGGAATACCAGAAGTCCTAAATGATTATCTTCAGCAACCTCTCATTTAGACGTCAACTTGTCTAACAAGCCTAGTCAAGCCGCTAGCGAGCCCTTCATTTTGCCTCGGCAAATCGGGCTAGTTAAATTCACATCGAGTCTGTGTTGTGACACAATAATAATAAATGACTGCTTCAAACCCTGGGAATACCTGAAACTTTAAATATTTTTATTCAGTAACCTCTCATCTAGACGTCAACTTGTCCACCAACCCTGGTCGACCCGCTAGGGTTAGCCAAACGATTGTATTTTGCCTCGGCAAATCGAGTATCAATGCTTAGTTTAAATTGACATCGTGTCTGTATTATGACACAAGATAATAAATAACCGATTAAATCCTGGAAATAGCTGAAGCTCTGAATAATGGTCTTGAGCAACCACTTAACTTGACGTCAAATTGTCGGGTAACTAGTGACCTACTGAAGCTTGGTTTTCGTTTTCGGTCATTTTCGGTCAAGATATTATGATTCGGCTATAAACCAGCTGAACCTTCGGCCAAACCAAAAGTCAGATATTTCTGAACTGTCGCGCGTCCTTCGGCATGATTCGGGTGCACTCCTGGTATACCCAGCTGACATAACAGGTTGTTTCGGGCTGTCTGACCAGTTTGTCGTGTTATCGTGAAGCCTCTAGTTTTGTTTTTTTTTTTTGTGTGATTTTTATTGTAAAAGCATTTAATGGCAATAAACAATTTATTATTATTATTATTATTATTATAAAAGAACTCGATTTGGTTTTAAAATTGTGAAGCGAGGTTATATCGTATTTTTTTTTCACGCGCATGAACTAATGGGTACCTACGTAATTACTTATAATTGTTTTTAACTTTTGTTTTTATTTCCGACATGCAGATAAAGGCATTAGATATGTAGGTATTGAACCTAAGAAAGCCTATATTTACTGTTTCTATCCCTAAGTGTAAAAAAAAAAATTCAGTTTGCAGCTTAAATATCAATATTATTTAATGTGTAACTCATTTTTGTTTCCGCTTTCGGCCGAAAATGAGACAATAGCTGAACGAAACTTCTTATTCGTTTTCGTTTTCGGCTGAAAATCCATTTTCTGTCGGACACTACTGGTAACCCTAGTTGAACCGCTAGGGTGAGCCGAGCCCTTTTATTTTGCGCTGGCAAATCGAGTATTAACGTCAATCAAAAATTCGATTGCTTGACATTTGACTTTTAGGGTAGGTATGTTTAAGTTAGTCCAAGAAATGTTAGCAGAATCTTAAGTTTTGTTTTCGGTGACAATGGGCTTATGAAACCTATGAGAACATCCCGTTCTTGTGAAACATTTAGAGAAGAAAAGCTCTTTGATGGGCTTTTTTACAAAGCTTGTGAGCATATATTTTAATTATTTTAAACCGCACAATTTGCACGTCACCGATATAAAATAGAGTTAACTTTTTTTATAGAAACTTTAAAAATAGATTCTGTACGTCATGGATATAATTAGGGATAACTATTTTTAATAGATAATTTAAAAATAGATCGCCATGTTTAAATATTAAAAAATAATAACAGGTGCCGTAAAAGTCGGAATCTCAGCAAGTTTACCAAAGCAAGAGCGTAAAACTAGTAAGTAAACTCCAAAAACAGACGAACTTCACCCGTTTCATTAATAGGTCGGCGAAATTGTCCCTTCGGGGTCGTCGCCCTCCTGACCTTTACCTCGAACCTAGCCCTGCCCTATTGTATCTACGACGTGACAGCTCTGCGTGATTGCCCAGCGGATTTAGGGACCCGGAATTTTGATCCGTAATTCAACGTTACAATTTAAATGTTACTAATCCTTTACTAAATTACATTATTCGTCAGGTGGAGTGGTCAATTGTGCGTTTTGCAACCCAATGTCACCGGGTTAGATCACCGGCCGTTCACCAATGATGTGGGACGATATGGGTTGATGATAATAACGCTATTCTTTTGGGGTTGTTATTCCTAACTCAACACGGACGGTCGAGCCAATGTAAACTTGCACTTAGTTCAATTATTCTTTAGATTACCCAACATACCGCTGAAATCTACCCAGTTCTGCCCAGGTTGCACCAACTTGGGTATAGTCAACCGAAGATCGCGAAAAAACAAAAGCAAAAACAAACGTCAAATCGCAAGATAATACAAAATTCGCACAGAAAAATAGCACTATAACTTTTTCTCAAATTCTACAATTTTTCTTTCCATGACACACGAATATAGCAAGAAAAAAAGCTAAATCGATCTCGTTGTCTTAAGTGATAAATAATTCATTAAGATAGACGCAGCAATTGATTTGGGAATGGTATGCAATGCAAAGTTCTGGGTGACACTGTAACTGTTTTGGGCAGGTGTAGCGCTTACCAAAAGGTGAACGACTTGATTGTCTGTCCCATCACTCAGTCAAATAAAAAAAAATACAAGTGGATTGGGTAGACTATCCAATCTGTGCCTCACAATTTCAGCCACAGGTTAGGTAATCTATATTGATGGTATTGATGGAGTATAAGAGAGACTAAAAAACTTATACTAACTAACAATTGGCAACGCAATGGACCGTGGTATGGTGGTGCGCACAACCGTGTTTACGTTGAAATCGAGAACGATCCGAGAGATAATCGACATATTCATTAATGAAGTTTTTATTCGATCAACAACGGATATCGATTTGAGGAATCATTATTCCTGTTTGAGTACGACCGAGTTCCATTCCGTCGCGACCAACTAACACACAAATCGAAACCCTGATCAACTTTGTTGAAAAAAAGGCAATCGAATCAAATAATGTTTTCGATTAATATCCTTGCTCTCCCAAGCTGTATTACCTTGCAGCACTACTAAGTAATTGCAATGGAAATGAGAATGCTAAGTCCAGTAATTTTACTAGCTATTTATCTGGGAGATAAAGTGTTAAATAATGTGGTTCCACAATACACCTAGGGTTATGAAATCGGTATCGAACCCCGAAAAGATCATCCTAGGAATTGTTTGTCATTTGTTTTCACGGATCCGTATAAACATTCTCAAAACTGACCCTAGGTACAGTTACCTTAGGTGTTAAACCCTAGGTGTAGGTACCCTAGGTGTTAAATTAGGCTGTGCCCTTCGTGTGTTCTCCAACAGAGATAAGAATGACGCAACTCTGTTAATAAGGCCGTGAATAATTTTGAACAGAAACGTACAAGTCCAGTATTCAAAGCGCTTTCTTAAATAGAATCGTTCTAAGCCTTTCTATACATACACCTGTAACTCAACTGGCCAGTTGCACTGTGCGCCATGTAACAGGATCTTTAAGACAAAAATTGGGTTTGCCAGCCACCTGCGCTCTCACCTCCGGAGCTAACAAGGTTCGCCGTTGACGGATACGTCAAGGAGGACCTTCTCGAGTTCAACTGTTGACAACTGGCCGCGCTTAGAATCGGCCCGCTCATTTATTAGCGGCACGCTTCTCATTACGGATGCTTACATTACTCGATACTTTAATTAGACAGGCGTCGAATGTGGCCATTGTTTTAGAAATTATCAGCTTACCCCATTGACCGGGAGCCGGTAATTTAGTAACAATTAGAGGCGCGGTGCGCTTTCACCCTGGCCGCTGTCGGTGCGGTATGATCGCAATGAACGAAAGTTCCAGTAACTTTCGCCTGATTAGCTGATGATAATTGTGTAGTAGCGAATTGATACAATTACGCTGCGAATACTATAGAGATCTGTAAGTTACGACCGTTCCTATCTTTAATGACTTATGTAGTGGTGTTAGGTGATTAGTTGAAAAATATCTATGTTATATTAAATTTTCGATTTAATGACAATGCTCAGGGCATGAGTTGAAAAATGTAAAACTTAAATATTAACTTCAAAAACTAGTTAAAAAAGTTGCTTATCGAAATTCTTAACTCATGAAGGCTGTACTTCTGTACTCTATTTCGTTTAGGCTCTACAACTTCTGCACGCATGTGACATACGGACAGACAGCACTGCCATAGGATTCCGTTGCCCTTTTCGGTACGGAACCCTAAGAAACGAAAAAAAGTAGCGCGGCGAATTAAACAAAAAATTAATCCCATCCACAAAGCGCGTATTGAAATTAAATTTTCATAAATTAATAATTAAATTCAGATGTAATCTGGACAAAATTTGATTCTGTCTGAGAGATAATTAGCAGAAAGTGGGTGAATTCAATTTATTATTAAGTATACTTTTATGCATAATTATAATAATTGAACATTATTTTACAATAATATTCTCAGTATCCTGATCGGGAGAATAAGGGTCAGTATTTTACCCAACTTTATAAGAAAGCGTTACATTCTAGACGGCATCATTAATCCGTCACATAATATTATTAATCATTCCTTCCAGCATATACAGGCTGATATTTTTTTATCATATTTAAATGGTTCAACTAAGTAATAGTCAAAATGTATGGATGAAAACGAAAGATTAATTTATTTATAGAGAAGGACAAAAGAATATCGAAATAGATTCACAAGTCCCGGATATAATATAATTATAAGGGTAGTATACAAAAACAAATATAATAATCCAAGAGAACCTTCTATCTAAAAACAGGTGGACATTAGGCCGGTTTTAGTGCTTGACCGACCGTCGGTCCTGATGATACGCATAACTGATCGTTCACTTCATCCTAAATAATAGTACGAGTTCTCACACAAACTATTGATTTCTTTCTGATAAAATAATTAACCTCAAAATAAAAAAAGGGTTGATTCACCATCGTCGTTTTGTCAACATTCTCCCAATCCAATGTGATGCGTCTAAACGTAAACCTATTGAAAAGGTTACTAACTTGTTTGCGACCGTTCGCTCCGCCCACAAATAATCTATGGACACCAATCACCGGATTGGAGGTAACGCTCGCTGCGTCAGAGATAAAAACATGTTTGTTTATCGGAAACGTTACGGATTTAAAAGTGTATCGACATCAATGTAGACACGCGTAAGATCCTTAGGTAACAGTAATACAGCAAGATCTCTCTTCTTGGGCAGATTGTTTAATCGCTTCTTTTTCTTATTCGGGAGCCCTAATCTTGTCGGTGTAGTAGTCTTTGTAGCTTCGACTTCTCTATACGACAAGGCATTTGTCTTCTTTATCTGATCAGTAAATGTAATGTTCTTCTAGATCCTCTCTTTTCTCTCTTGCTTTGTACCTTCCCTTTTATAATGATTTTTAAAAGATGTCATGTCGTATAAGGTGGCCAAATATCTTGCATCTTCTCCTTTTCATTGTCACTAGCATATTCGGTTTTGTTAAGAAGAGGCTGGGTACTTCTTCGTTTGTTATTCTCACAGTCCAGTTTATTCTCTCCACGCGCCTCCAACGCCACATTTCAAATGCTTCTAGCCTTACTCGGTCTTTCTGGGTCATCGTTCACGTCTCATTTTCGTACAAAGAAATGCCCCAGATTAACTTTTTATTTAGAAAAAAAAACGTTACTTGTTTTCCCCAAATCATTTTCAAACTGTATAAGTAGCCTTTGATCCCAAGACAAATCAAATTCCAATGCAGTATCTGCCTACATTTGTTTGTAAGATTCCTATCCAAGTTTTACTATAATATAATATAGGTACCTACATAATGTATGCAAAGTGTTTTTACATTCCGGAGATAGTTATACAAGATATAAAATTTACTCTTTACTACCACGTCTTTATAGCGTGCTGTAAAGCCTGGTTAGATGTTGCAAATCTACTGTCCAGCAAACCAGGGGTTATGTTAGCCGTGAGGCGAGCAGGTCGTTTGCCTGAAGGTAAGAGCCACGCCCACACGTTTGCTGTCTTCAAATTCTAATGTCTCTTAAAGCACTGCGCTCGTTAGAGATTTGTAACTGCTAGAGGCCAAACGCACATCTGTCATTAAAGTCGGCTACAGTTTATTTTTATTGTCATACGATTTTGCACGCTATTGCTTATCGGGTTCTTTCAATAATATGTGACTTATTTTATTATTTAGCGAATATTTTGCCCACACCCTCCACCGCCGCCATATTCGGAAACTTTTCTAAATATTCTGTTTAGTTTTAAAAGAAAGTTATAAACAACCAAAAAACAACATGTACAAAATGAAAATGTAAAAATAAACTACACGGACAGTCCCGACAGCCACTTAAAATTCAGGGAGCCAGACTTTCTTGCGAATAATTTAATTTTATTACTAAAATATTTTTAATAACAAGTGTATGACGGGTAGCAGTCTCGAATTAAGTTGCAGTTTATGGCCGCGTTTAAATTTATATCGTATATAATATGGCTTTATTACTGACACGGTGCGCGGCCGCCGGCCGTGACCGATCGCTATCTCGACGCTCACACTAGCTTTAACCTCTGGTTAGTTGAATGGTGACACCGGCCTCTGTCATATGGATTCGATTTACACCTTCAAATGTTTCCATTAGTTAGCCATGCTCCAGTAATTTTTGACCTGACTTAAAATTATTTTTAATAGCTTAGTACTCTTTTAACTTAAGAACTTAGGTATCTACCTACTTAAAGGCTTAGAATAAGTAATCAACATTACTAAAATACAACAACGTTATTAAGAATTGTCTTACAGGGCAGTGCTGCCATCTATTTGGGATGCAGCTCATGAAGGCCTCCAAAATAGATGGCAGCACTGCTTTGTATTAAAATAATAGAGCAGCGCTTCGGTCACGTGTTGCTTCGTCCAGACGCTATGAACTGGTCCCCACGGCCCTCGCATCTCGCTCAAGCCTTAGGGTCTCTATTATGCACATAATATGTCACATAGAGGAGTATAGGAAATAGTAAGACCACATTCGTATGGAATAAGAGAGGTCGATGGACAATCACGACTTTGCAATCTCCTACAACGGCACTTCAACAGTTTGGACGCATTCAGTAAGGATAAATGTGATTGAGTAATTATTCTTTATACGGGCACGTGTCTTTGTTAGCCAATAACTACGTAACAATTACAAATAACCAACTACAATGGAGGGATCAACCCTCAATCCATATCTGCGCAGTGCTGAGAACGTTTCACTTTCGAGAGGAGGATAAGGCTATAATCCACCTCGGCGATTAATGGGTGGAGCACATACCTCGGAAATAATTCTCGTGCGTGCTTCCTCACGAGGTTTTCCTTCATCAAAAAGCGAGGTGATCATTAACACATTAAACACATTGGTTTGTGGCCGCACTGGGATTCGATCTAGCATTCCTCTGCTTGGAAGGTGGACGCGCACTCGCTTATCCCTAGGCCAATTAAGGTTTGGTTTAATTTTATATCTTGAATATAACTTTTCAACTGATTGTTTTTTGTTCCCAGTATTGCCAGATGGTAAGTGACTTGGAACATCACGTAAGTCAAGAAGACATAGTTAATTGTAGAATTATTTATACCTAAGTGCATCTAGGTGTCGTAAAATATATGTGAAAGTTGTATGTATATTATAATCAATGTGAAAATCGCAATGCTTGATGCGTAAGCTATTGATGTATGTACCGCTTTGATGTATCTGTTATTGAATATTGCACGTATCATATAAATGTGTAGAAATGATGTTAATCGTATCGTTCGTAACCCTCGTCCTGTTGTTTGATGTAAACCCGCCATATTCGCCCTTCCAGTAGTTAATTTCACTCACTAATAATAAGAAAACTTATTAAAAAAAAGGTCTCAGCGTTATCTGTTTCTCCCGTAGCTAAAAGTTAAAATGAATAGCAAATAAAAAAAAAAAACTGTATACATTTTGAATATAATTAAGGTGGTGGTGGTCTGGCTTCAAAAAAGAAAAAAACAGATTGATTTTTAATTTCCCGCCTTAAGCGAAACGAAGCACTTGTAAGTGTTTAAGGCGAAACATTTTATTGAAAACCCACGGAAAGAGGTTAAGTCTATGATACTGACAATCGTGGCATCAGAAAAAGCCACTCAACGAGGCATTCCCCATTACAAAGTCATCATCATCATCAACCCATAACGTCCCACTGTGGGCACGGGTCTCTCCTCACTTTCGTGGGGAGGATTAGGCCATATTCCACCACGGGGGCCAAGTCCGGATTGGTGGATAACATACCTAACTCCGAAATAATTCTCGGGTAGGTATGTGCAAAATACAAAGTTACAAAGTAATCGCCTTTATTTCATGGACATTTATTCCTTCAATAGTGTCCTTCGAGTCACCAGCCAGTAGGTGCCAGTAGCCAGTAGATGTGTCGAATCGTATCGAACTGCACCGCTCGGGAAATTCTCATAAATTTTTATTGGTTTTTTAACTCTGAGAATCATTTATTTCACCGTTTCCAACAGTTAGTTTAAGTATAAGGAACAAGTCTTTAGTACTGTACAATTTGTGGGGCTCCAAATTGCTAAGCATTATTTGATTCTTATAAATAAGATGGTTCGCACATTGGTGTTTATGCTGACAGCTCAAAGTAAAGAAGTTGCTGCGTCAATGACATTTAACATGCATATCATACTAAAACCCGGAGTGGTTTACGCAAACAGTTTTTATCGATATCGAGTTTCTCCTACGAGGAGAAACGTTAGCTGAACGTTGATCTAAGTCCAATGATTTAGATGTAATGATACACCTCTACTATGGCACGAGTCGACGTACTACTACCAAACAGTGAAAACCCTATTGCACTCGGTTTTCAACCCCATTTTCAAAAAGGTAAATGTTTATACCAGCTCATTTAAAGTCACTTGGACATTTTTTTTTAAATCCTCAATGTTCAATATACTCAGATTTACTAGACATAAACAGGACTTATTCGCACACTGGTAAATATCAAAAGTTCGTTTTGACTAACCTCGACGTTTCGATCAAGTTACATTGACCGTGGTCACAAGACTGGACAACGCGGGTATCATCGTTGAAATCGGCAGGAGTCGCTTCCAACTGGCCGCGCTTGATCTTGCTAAACATAACTGTCACAACACTAACGATATCCGAAGACACAATCGAAGATAAATCGAATTCAATGTACTGTTTGTCCTTTACTGCATTTTTTATATGTATAGATTAAAGGTGAAAGTGCCACAGAAGCCCAACCCTATGTTTTCCGGTTTATAGCAAGACTTGCAACACCAGTAGCTCTCAACTCGCTTAACTTCTATGTAGAAATTCAAAGTACACGTATAATTGGAGGTAGCTGATATTATTTATAATATTATGTGTAATTATGCGACTGTAATTATACGAAATGTATTCAACGGGGACGGTGTTCGTATCGGAATTGCTGGTGGTTTGCAATTTTGCATATCTTGTCATCGGGTAAGGCGAGGGACGGACTGCAGAAGAACGACGATTACAGTTAGTTAGCTCTTTGTTGTATGCCACATAACAAAATAATACAACACAACAAAACATAATTACAACTACAACAATAATAAACAGCTATTGCATATAAATAGAACAACTCAGTTGTATAGAAAAATTAAATGTTGAAACTGCCACCTCTAATTATAATCGGTCCTCCTTAAGTCGCGTGGGGTTCCCCACCTTTAATCGGTCTCCACCTTAACATTACCCTGCTCAATTTAGTCCCCGTTCAGGGTCCAAATCTCGGTCGCCAGAGACAGCATAATTATATTTTATTTATGTAGTTTTCGCCCCATAAAATTATTTGTAATGAAGATATTATTCTAATGAGATGTCGGAACACAACTTAGTCCGGACTCCGGCCTTACAGCCTGTCAACTTCGTTGGTGATACTCATATAGTTTGTTTGAGGAATCTGTGGTTCTGAAAGTCAAGATGTTATTGCCTATTATAGGGAGTTATATAATAGAATTACTATTTTTACGAAAATGCTGTCTGTCTGTCTGTCGGTTTTTCGTCGCATCACGTAAAAAATACTGAACGATTTGCAATGCCTTTTTCACTGTTTGGTAACTTAGTATGTGACTTGTGCAATAGTGATACTATACAAATTCAACAAGTAGAAAAAAAACTGTTTATGAGCGTTGGCTTTTAATGACATTATAAAAAAAACATCGAATTAGGACACGAAAGAAAGACCAGGCTTTGGTGGGACACTGTCATAAAATATAAGTATATAAAAAATACCATCGTAAGCGAAGCCGCGGGTAAATACCTAGTACCACCACAATATAGCTGTAACACAGAAGTGTCAAATCATCCCATAAAAGTGCCTACAAAGAGCATCAACACTGGCCGGATGCCAAATTAGGTAACTTTTGCATCTCATGTACAAATGCTGATCTTTATAACTGAACGAACAACGCGCAGGGGTCGATATCTCGAAGTAGGTTAAGACAGAATTGTTTTAATAAGAAAAACCAACAAAATACAATAGATACAGTGGAAAATATTTACTGGTCGATGACGTGTTCTCAGTTCGGTTGCGGCCATAGCGTGAGCGTTTTAGCGGCATAAAAAAGGAACTTAAAATTGAATTTGTTGCTCATTCTAGTATCATAATATTGAAAAAGATACATCCATACTTTATTAGCCTGAATTTTTTTTATCTATTGCCAATAGTGATATTATAATGAAATATTATTTTAAATCTGAAGTGGCTATAAGTACATATGAATAAAAGGTGATACCACGTCTTTTAAACGTAACTGGTTCAAAAATAAAGCGTCGCATATAAAAATTACCATCATCACGATTGCCAAAAATCAAAGGGGATTTTATAAATTTCCACAGCTTGTAGTAACAAAGCTAGACCCTTAACTTTTATGCGATGACTAGTTTAGTAGTTTCGTCTTTATCCGCTCACACTGTAGCCCCACCCGAAAATGATTCACGATTGGCCGACGCGTTCCCTCGTAATGTGCGTTAATTTCATCTAAAAATAACACCCATTCTTTGTTTGTTAGATTTTTTAACGAAATCGCTGCCTTCGTTTTATTAAATGTGTAATTCCAGTTTCCTCGACTCACATTCATAATATAGTTTTGTTTCTGTAAACTGAAACGACATGCAATGCCTGCTCGTGTTTTATAATTCTAAACTTTTATTGTTATCGCTGAAATGTATAAGAACACAACTTTCTAAAACTGTTTCAATTTTCAAATCCACAATATAATATATCGTACTGTGTGAATCATCACGGCGGCGCCTCATCAACATTGATCCTTACATTTCTAATATTATCAAAAGTCTGTTAACAATTTAATAGTAATCTCTGTACTTGTTTTGTTACAGGTACGTACAATTTTTTTATTAAGCATAAATTAAAACCCGGAAGTCGAGCGGAGGTAAGTTTTTAGTGGCCGTTGCGGCATTTTTATACGTACAGTCGGAAACAAAAGAGATATTAATACGTTTTTCAGAAGTTACAAGTGAAAAGAATAATTAGATACGGAGATACGACGCGTGTATGCAGTTATACGTTTTTGTACCCTTTCAACAAATTAGCCTTGTTTCCTTAAACGTTCGTACGCAAACTGAAAACAATTGATTTGATTTGAAATAATTCTTTAAGATACAGCCCAGATAAAATGTTTTGCATAAACAACATATAATTTTGTATCCGGCTGTATGCCATATAATTTTATTCTATTATTCATCATGCCAGAATATATTAAGTTGTACAAAAAGCTAAATCCTATTTTATTATGCATATAATGGACGTGTATACATCAGCTGACTTGTAATTGCGTTTTTTATCTATCGTCAGATCAAAATATATACAAAACGTTGGCGTATACCGTGACACGGAATTAAGACGTGCCTTTTGAAATTGAAATCGTACAGTGAAACAGTCAACTGAAAGTTACACTGTGATTGTTATTTCATCATTTGTGATAGAATAGAATAGAATAGAAAAACTCTTTATTGTACATCAGAAACAAAATTAAACACAGTACAGAAAAATTACAATAGGTAAACAGGGGTAGTACAATGGGCGGTCTTATCGCTGAAAGCGATTTCTTCCAGACAACCTTTGGATGGACAGTAAAAAACATTTTTCGATAGTAGGGTGGGTGGCGTACTTACAGTATTTAACAGTCACAATACATGATATATGATACATAATTGTTTCGTTGCCACTTCACTTTAATAATGATAGGCAGATTAGTTTTATACACTATCGTATTCTCACGCGAAACCAATTGAATCGAGACGCTACAAGACTGTAATGAATTCTCTAATACATAGTAAAGTTTAGTGTCTACTCGATGTAAACACGTTTATCTAAAGACGTTGTAATCTGCAGCGGAACTGCAAGATGTGTCGCTTCTGTTTGAATTGTTAATCGTTGGCTTCTGCACGGCAACATCGCCTATTGTTTAGTAAAACACTTTAGCTTATATTACTTACATTAAATTTTAACTGCTCCGCGCATATAATACAATATGTATGTATTAAATTCGTTTTGTTTATTACCCCGTGGATTAATTACAACAGTTAAATGAGCGTACTGTAATAAAAATGTGAAACGTTCCGTGTTTTTTATAATAATACATTTTATAGACGCCGCTTTATAGTGCCTAGGGTTGTCATTGTTATGGCGTTTTTTTTTTATGTCAAGCTTAATATCATATGATAAATATGACCTACATTACTAGCTTTATTGAACTCGGGCTGTTAGTTTGTTTAGTTTAATACTTGCTAGTCTATTTGGACCCAATTTTAGTCGTGAAATTGAGTTGGAATTTTGTATGGGTGCCAGTCAAGTTTCAATGATAATACGATGTCATGCTGATTGCGAGCTGATCTGATCCTGGATAGGGAAGTTAGGCAGCGCAAATCCTCAGTACCGAGTACATATTTGTAAATCTTGTCTCGAAAATATATTTTTCAAACAAACCTTAGTTTAAATCAGTCAGCTAGTATGAAAAAAAATATCATTCAGTTTAAGTTTAAAAATGAATCTGGAAAAACCTACAATTCAATGTTTTACTACTCTTCATTTCCATCTTACTCAGAAAGTCGATATACAATGGGAACACAATATTTTTTATACAGTTAAAAGTAACTAATAAGTTAATAACAGACTACCATATCAGTAACGTGTAATGTTGACCCACTTCGCAGTGTCAGTTTATTAGCGAAAAAAGGCAATGTGACACCCCTACTGGAAATTCTGTAACTCAACTCCCGCATTGTATTATAATATAGGTTAAAAGCGTCTAGGAAGTTTTAGGCTTGTGAATTATAGGTGTTTACAAGACCACACATGGAGCTGTATTCTGCTCGGAGCAAATTTTGGTCTAGCTTGAAGTTATGATAAGTCAACGTAATTGAGCGATATCGTTACTAACTTAAACTTCCAACAAGAATAGGGCTGCTGCTAATAACCAAACATTAAAAACTTCAAATGAATTCGATTTTCATTTTCATTGGTGTTATAATTATAATACGGTTGCAGAACCTAGTCTGATTCAAAAGTATGTGTGTGTGTGTGTGTGTGTTTGCGTGTGTGTTAGACTAGCAGTGGTATCCAAAATAGTACAAATAATTATTGTGCCCCAAGAAATAGTAAGTTTCTGCCGTTGCTATGGCAACATTTTGTTGGCGTACCTAATGTATGTACCGATGAAAGATGTTTGAAGTTTTGTGAGAGGAGTGTGTGAATGTTCTAGGTATATAATACAGTTTAATGATTCTAAATGTTCTATATTTATAACATAATTTTATTTTCTATATTTGACTAATTGTATCATATTTTATTAATTAATATATTAGTATAGATTGTAATTTGGCCACGGCCGTGTAAATAGATCTGATATAATATAAAAATGAATTATGTTGAAAATTAAGTGATTGATAATTTCATACCTACTGGGTTGCCATCACAACTGCTCTTATTATGCATGGAGGACCGTTCACCTCTGTATGAATTCGACGGAGTTTCGAACTATCTAAAGATAGGTAAAGTAAGTAAGTAAGTACTATAATTATTAGAAAACTGGTTTTTTATGACGCTCGCCATCGCTTGCACACTGTTAAATTACGAAAATCATAAAAACAGGAAGTGCTTTGGGGTGCAGTTTGGGGTCGCAAGATTTTTTTAATTAATTTTCGAAATAATAAAAAAAAATATTAGGACACGGATATTAAGCAACTTACAAATGTGTGAGCCCTGACACCTGGAAAGTGTCACCTGTGGCCCAGAAGACAGGAATCCCCCATTTTAGATTACAATAATAAAATCAGTATTAAAACAATTGATTCTTAAATTAAGTTAATGCAATTTCAAATAAAAATTTGTAGTGACTACTGTCTAAACGTTTTATTTTGTGTTATTTTCATTGAAATCAGCAGTAACAAAAAATTGCACTTCTTTTTAATATAAAAATCATGATGCATGGCAATCGTTCGAAGTGTGACAGACGATCGTATAGACTTCACAGATCAACTTGAAAAGTCACGTTACTTTGCCTTTCAGAAACCCAGTAACTATAACCTACTAAAAGTAAATATTTAAGTGAGAATTCGTTTACCGTCTTGACATTGGTCCCCATTGGTTTGTCACAAACTAGTTCAAATTTTAGAAATACCCTGTCAAATTATTCGTTATCTCTTTTAACTTTATAAAAACGAAAGGGATAGCAAAAGCTTTAAAGCTATCTTTAGTTTCATTCTTGTCTTTTATCCAATGAAATTAGGTGAACTTAGAAAAATAAGGGCATGTCTGCAACATTGATAAATATGTACTGGGATCGTTCTCTTCCCGACTATCCGACTATGAATCCTCATTTTGATGAGCTTAAAGTCGCAGTACCCACTGAATACGTTTACAAAAGCTTGCCCTGAAAAATAGATTCTTGTACCACAGCCCAATTTGTTTCGTATTTTCCAGATATAGCTTATTTAAGTACTCGCCATTGTTCGTTCGTTTGTTCGTTGCGAAGTCACAATGCATCCACAATTTGTGCTTGCTTTGTTCGCTTCGATGTAATAGGCGGCCGCTTGTTTGAGACATCCGCGTCGTCGTCGTGAAATGTAACTACCGGTTTCCTCTTTAACTTATTTCGTCCGTTCTGTTTGCCCTCGATTATTGACTCTAATAAGTCTTTGGCAGTATCGGCTTACTACTACGTTGTTGCTCCAGCCTTTTGTACTGTGTACTGTGGGATGTTGCGGATAGTAACTCACACACTCACTCCGTTCAAATAAGCTGATTCGACCACTCACACATATAAATGACATTTGTACACGCGTGTCAAATGTGTGTGTAAGTAAACAAATATACTACGCGACCAAAGCAAAATACAACCCACTGGTATGAAGGTTCATGCAAACCGTTTGTCCATTGTACATTTGGACGTGTAATATTAAATATTCCCCCCCCCCCATTTAAAATGTAGGAAAACAAAAACGGCATACCAAATACGGCATAATATATTATAAACATTTGATGCCACTTGACATTGAAATTAAGAATAGAATAGAATAGAAAAACTCTTTACTGTACACCAGAAACAAAATCAAACACAGTACAGAAGAATTACAATAGGTAAACAAGGGTAGTACAATGGGCGGTCTTATCGCTGAAAGCTATTTCTTCCAGACAATCTTTGGTATATATTTCTTAAACTTTCTAGTATAAAAGATTGAATAAAAATATAATCATAGTTCTGACACAAAACTAAAAGTTTCTACAACAGAGCTAATGATACTATAATGTAAAATTCAACAAAATAACTTCCTATAAACTAAAATTATTTTCTTCAGTATTAGACAAAACAGCGTCTAATTTAATTATAAAATATTTAAATTGCGTGCGCTATACGAGACTGTCCATTAATAAAAAAAAACATGCGCTATTTTAAAAATATAGAAAAAGCTTCAGCTCTGTTGACACAGTTAGTAAATTATTTTTAACAACAATATAATATATTACAATAGAGAATATTTTACTGTGAGTTCTAAAGCATTACTCATAGTGTCCGTTTCTACCTATAAATCATGGGACAATGTTTTGGCAAGCTTCTGACAAACGGCCTTGATACTGCATTAAAATCTCAAACAATTGGAGGAATGTCGGATAAAAGTGTTATAAATATACGATAGATTTAAATTTCATTGTAAAAATGAAACTGTATTAATTTGTGTGTGTGAATAGGTGTATGAGCGAGTGAATCGGGCATCAAAGTTTGTGCACGTGAGTCTGCGGTATGTGCTTCTAAATCGCTTTTTATCTATTGTGTTTCAAAACATGAAAAATATATTTATTTCTGTCCAGGTATATACAAATATGATTAAAAAATTCACTCGAGATCGGCTCAAAATTCAACTTTTATGAATGTTGTTTTAAGTCTAATTTTAGTTTAAAATTATTTCGTAACATTTATGACTGTTCCCAACTTAAAACATTAGGACGCTGTTAATCTCAAAACACAGTAACAGCGGTTGATTGACGCGAAAACAAACACAGACAAACTTACAAAAGACGTTTCGCTTTTTCAAACATAATTCTGCATTCCAAAATGTGTGTGTACTCGGGGATACGAGTCGCTGTGTAAACTCAAATAATAGAATCAAAAAGAACGTTTTGTTTAAAAATTATTTAGTCTCTATGTTTGTACAGTTTGTGTTAAAATGTCACATTTTAAACAGTACGCGGGACAAGGTAGGGTCGCAGAGACAGCGAGTTACAAATAATGTCATAATTATTTTTAAGATAGGTATTTAAAAATACTTTGTATAAGTCTGTGTTAGCACAGTTACAAATGTATATATTATTTCCCTGGTTTTTGTATGTTTTCTTAATATAATGTATGTATTGTATCATTATTTGTTGAAAATACACGACACGCTTACTCACTTCGGTATTGAATAGGTTAATAATAATATTAGTTACATTATATAATACAAAATATATGCTTACAAATCTATAATTGAGCTACACAATGTGCAGTCTTATTATATAAAAGAAGCAATGAGTTTGATTATAATAAAACAAACTTATGGTTCCTCCAATTTAAAAATAAAACTAACAGCGTTTTATCATAAACTCTAGAGTGTACCTTTATATTGTTTGTCGAGCTTCTAGTAGTTTCTTATTAAAAAAATGTATTGTTTTGAGTGATATAAACCAAATATTGATTGACCGCAACTATTTACCCGCTATCACTCATGGCCCCGCCACGCCAGATCTAGAACCCTACCTCGTTGCATTATAATAATAACTTACAATTATACCTATGCGTATTGTTTTATCGGAAAACTAACATTTCGATGCAAAAATTTAGAATTGTATGAAAATGAAGACTTGCAATATTAAAATTACAATTTAGATTCTTTTGACGATCGCCTTTTATAATCAGGAGAGCACGCAACGGACGTTAGACCAAGCGCAACACGTGACGCACCTACCAAGGGATACGGGTGATAGGTGTCCAGTTGACTTAAGCAGAAGCCACCATTACAAAAAAAAAAAAAACAAAGTACGCCCCGTCGTTTAACCCGCGTAATTTCTGTCTTCCCGCAGGAACTCTGTATTTGCCAGCGTAAAAATAGCCCCGGGATTTCAATTTGGGAAATCATTTTTAGATATGTTATATTGGCAGATACTGACCATTAAGTACTTACTAACTGACTGCCTGATTGATTAGTAGCTGTACTAGACATTTTGACTGCTTCGTTTTCCCAAAAGATCATTGGTTAAATGAAAGACACGTGCGAAGCAAAAACAATATTTGCTAGAACACATTATTTGGGCTTTGGAATGGAATTTATTGCAATCATATGTAATCACTCTACTTATACTTAATTGCAAGGGCCCAGGTAGTTGCTATGTTCATATATGTTGACTACTTGCCAGGACCTGGTTGCCAATGTTGCTATGCGTATAGTTTTTGTTTAAACTCTATTTGTAAATCACCCCTAAGGTGTACCAGTGTTACCTCCAGAGATATAAATTATTAGTAAACAGCAGCAAAAAATACTTCTCATTACAAGTTTCGAAACTCGTTATATTTGTATTTTTTTGTAGGGACACCGGTGGGTGCGTATTTAAATATCTTTTCAAACAAAGCTTACTTACTGGCCGCGGCGTGAAAGGAGCTTGGCTGCTGCCTATACATATATTGAGGCTAAATTGAAACAGTGTACCGCGACTTCTGAGTCTTGATACTTTACACAGCCCCAATCAGTAATATTTTTGTTTCTTTTTATATTATCTCAAACAAGTCAAGCTCCACCCGCAGCCGCGTCATCGCCTTTCATCTGGCGAGACTGTAGCCAACGATAATCTAATCGATATTTAAAAAAATATTGTCCTGTCATATGATTTGGCGCCAATTCGGTTGTCACAAACTATTCTAAACTTTGGTTTAGTGCTGTCACATGATTTGTGGTCACTTTTTAACTGTATCCAAATGAAAAGGATGCCAGTAACGTTTGCAATAAAATTAGCAGCCGTACTTTGTTAAAACAACGATACAAAGAAGACTCGTGACCACAGTCAAAGTAATTTGATCGGAAAGTCGAGGTTTTTCAAAATAATATTTAGATTTTAATCTGTGCACGAGTTAGAACCGTATTGGTCTAGAAAATTAAAGGTACTGGTAACTATAGTCATCATATTCAATTTAAAAGCTTTTCTTAAATCAGAGATTACGACAATTCGGAGAAGCTATTAAAAGTTGTAATTATAGAATTAACGTAAAAATTGGCACAATAATGCTTGTGAGCCATCAGCTATAAATTTATGTTAAAATAGTTGACGTAAAATTTTTATTGTTCATTACATTCAATCCTGCTCTACTCAAAAACAACAAGATAATTCAGTTTATCTATGTCATAATAATAAAACAGTGTCTGTATTACATTATGGGAAATAAAACATCAAATAATATTTTCAATATTCTGGCGCCAACCGTTTAGTTAAATGAAATTACCGTTTAACAGTTTAACTGTTTAAATATTTGACCGCGATTTATAATGAAGCAGTCAGTTATTGTATTTGCCCAAAATTTCATTAAATTTACATACTGCATTCAACGCGAACAGGAGATAAACCAAGGCAGTCTGTTCAAAAGTTGCTCACATGGAATTTTAAGTCAGCCTCTTTTATTTCATTCATATTCCGTTTATGTACTTTTTAAGCTAAGCTTGCAGATTATTTTCGTCGCCTTGTGGCCAGATGATATCTCACTTAACATCAACTATTACAAATAGTAGATATGGGGTTAGTCGCTTCCCATTTCATGTGAACCGACTAACCTTCCTGTTTCTATTAGGTCCACTTTCCTGTTAAATTTTTAACATACGGCAAAACGTCACGTCTTGCGGCGTCGCGAGGTCCTAGTTCCGGACGACATCTTAGTTGATAGAAAACCGATCACGCCTGTAGAATATTTGCTTGAGGAGTCAAAGGGGAGCGTCTTACGATGTACAAATACCAAGACTACTCGATCAGTGTCCATCTAGCCGGCCAACCTTAAGTTTACTTATAATATTAAGATAAATATTTCACATGGGCATGTGAAACTGCTTTATGGTTTGAGAATATCACTCTTAAATCATACTGAGGCCGGAGGGCCTTGTGTTTTTATAACAATTAGATACGTTTTACCTTCCTTTATTGTTATGTAACGTTTGTTGATGGTGGGTCAACAAGAACAACAGTGCGTGGACCTTTGTTCGGGTTTTCTTGTTAAAAAATGTAGACTACTATATTTTTTGGGAGTAAACAGACTACCTCAGGTTGGGAGCTAACTGGTTGTGCCAACACGGCGTTGAAGGCGGTAGTGACTCGGACGGTGGTCGGGCTGTGACCACACAGTCGAGTAAAAAGGTGTAACGAGATTAAAGAGGTTTGACCATAATGGTGTGTAAGTTGTGACTGTTTAACCCACGTCACAGCTCACGGCTTATGTGATTTGGCGGTGTCTTTCTAATAAAGATGACTTTATTGGAGGTTGCTAATGGGTGTTAGGAGAGTGGATGTGAACACAAAGCTTTTGTGCTTTAAGTAATAAGACTTATGTGGGCAGGCTAACACACCTACCCATTGTCCGCACAACAAAGAATACTGTAGTATAATGTCTTTTATCAAGCGCCATGAAGAACCTGTACCTACAGGGCGAACAGGGTTACGATTATAACCCTTACTTACATTTTCTTAGAGACAATTTTTTTTTAAATACCATATTAATACTGCAAATGAGACTGTAAGAGCTATAATATAGATAATAGAGCTATAGCTTATATGATGGCTATGAGTGAGTTAACGAAAGTTCAAAAGAAAAGTAGCCCAAAAATATAGTCTAAATACAAAATGACAAGTATCAAGATATTCTAATAATAATACCCATTAAAAAATTACAAAATGTATTCGGCGTATTGCCATAGAGGAAAAAGCAGCCTGACGTTCAACAGTTTCTTCTTAATAAAGAAATCTTTCTTTCGTCCGAGGAAGTTTCTCAAACCATTCAGCTGGTCAGTTTATAGCCATTTCAGTTTATGCTAAGGAAAATAGAATTTTGAATTAGAACCTCATAAGGTTCAAAATCAAAAGTCAATATTCCGTAACATTGCCATACAATGTGGCAATGCTGCCAGCATTTTGGGAACGCTGCCTACTGGTAGCGGGTTATTAGACTAGTGTAGGTTCTAGGTGCTATTATTTTTATTTGTTATTGTTGGATAAAATCTCTCAACTTTGCCGATATACCCCCTTATGTAATGCGTGCCTAAAGACGAGGTGGACGATGTGGTGATATATGGAAAATGACCCTTTTATTAAGTCCTTGTCAGTCAATCACATTGCAATCAAATGTCATAATTTCAAGTAAAAAGGTAAGTGTAATTTATGTAGTTTGTAACTTCCTCGTAATACACGACAGGTATGTCATTAGATGACACTGAAAGAGGTGCATGATTGGACTCGTTTTACTCAACCTTCAGAAATGCATAATTTCACAACAATTTAACAAAGTGGTGGGTGCTTAATTGAGTCTCTGAAATCTATAATTACCACATGACATATTATACAAGGACAGAGGTATTAAATGGAGTGTTATTTACTTATTAGATAACACTGAAACGGTGGGTGGTTGAGTAGATACAAGTGCTTTGTTGAAATTTCAAAAATAAATCATTATCACAACGACTAAGATAGATAGATAAATATAGACTGAGACAAATTAAATTTAACAATTAGTGTCACAATGGGAGGTCTTTTCGCTGAGAGCGATCTCTTCCAGACAACCATGCATGGAAGAGAAGAGCAACATCGAGATGGTTGATATAAATAAATACAGTAAGTAAGTTAAGCGGTGGATGTTTAATTTCAACTTCTGAAGTGCACAATTTCCACATGATACGTAGGACAGGAAACTGAAATCATGATGTAATTTAAATAACACTGGGCTAGAGATAAAGGCTTGCACAATCTCTGTTTTTTAGGCCCAATCTATAGGCCAATAGTGGGTTAAAAAACTTGGACTACCTGAAAGCATGATTAATGATTTAGAGGTCGTTCAACTATAATTATTGTACTTAGTTACTTATACCTGTTTTTTTTTTATGACATTTTCTAAAAATGATTCCTAGCTAGATCGATTTATCGCCCCCGAAACCCCCTAATATACTAAATTTCATGAAAATCGTTCGAGCCGATTCCGAGATTCCAATTATATATAATTATATATACAAGAATTTCTCATTTAAAGATATAAGATTAGTTACTTTGTAATAATATGTCAATACTAGCTATCGCTAGTTAAAAAAAAGTTTTTTTTCTATCTTACTTTGCTGCAATTTCTACCTTTTTGAATAAAATTAATGAGATAGAGAATTGGCATAAGGCAAAATAGTCTACACTGACCCAGCGCGGGTTGATGGATTTCATATGAGGTTTGAGGTTCTTCGACAATTTTTTTTTGTTTGTTTTTTATTGTTATTTAAGTTGTTTCAATAAATCATTTCATTTTTTTAATTCGATTTGAAATTTTTAAATTAGTGTTTGAGTGACTTTTGACGTGGTTTCACTTTTGATATCTTTTATTGATATTTGGTTTTGTATATTGTATATTTCTTTATAATTCTGTGACAAGTTTAATTTGTAAAGACTACAGTTACTGAAATTAGGTTTTACATAGACGTGAAAAGTTGATAAACCATAACCATGTTTGGAAATATATATTTAACAACATAGGGTCGAATGGAGAACCTCTCTGCCTGAAGTCGGTCAATAAATCGCGGAAGTATGGCTGCGGGGCGCGCCAGTTCACATAATAACACTGCGAACTTTTCTCATTTTAATGTTCAGCAAAAGTTTAAATATAAAAATATAATGGGTTCCGTACGCATTAGTGAGTCATTGAGAGCGAGTGCGTGTTGGAGTTTCACCCCTCATATCGCGAAAATAGAAGTTAAAACAAAATGGAAAATAAACTTTTCAAATAAAATTAAAGTAACCCTCTTGGCGGCCGCGGCGAGGGTGGAGGCCCTCTCCAATAAAAAATATAATAACTTTTCTTTTCAGTAGACGTAATGGCAACGATTGTTCCTTTCTAATATTGTTGTTGTCCTGCTCGCTCACATTATAATAATAGGGTGCAGGAGTGCGCGAAGGACGCGTAGTTTGACAGGGTGCGCCTTATTGAAGTATTTTTCAAAGGCCCATAAACTACCACTTTCCAAATCGACACATGAGCGTAAAGCCAAAATATTGACCTACTCATCTTAACTACATCTAAAAAACACTCATGTTATTAGAAATAATGGTGTCTAATAATAAAAATGAGTTTTTTTTTTTTTAGTTTTCGACATACTTATAAACATTTTATTTATGCAAATTAAAAACTAGTCTACGTATCAAGCTAGTACTAATAGACAGCATTGACACTTGGTAGCCATTGTTTTAGTCGTTTGTTGCTCCGACCAAACTACAAAGCGTTTTTTATTTCAATTTATCTCACCTGTTATTGTTATAATATGTAGCTAAGTCTAGAATGAAACTGGCATAATCTCACTAATATTATAATTTGTGTGTGTGTGTGTGTGTGTGTGTATGAAATTTATATATGAAGATACTTTAGGTCCTGGAATAGAACATAGGTTACTTTTAAACCCGTAAAAAATTACCGTTCTGTGGGGTAATAGTTAACGCGGATGAAACCGCGGCGTTCAGCTAGTGTAATTATATCACTTAAGCGGTGATAGCCTAGTGGGAGAACGGCTGCCTTTCGAGGAGAAGGTCGTGAGTTGAAATCCCAGTGCGGGCACGTACCAATGTGCTTCTTCTAAATCATATGTATGTACTCGTAATTAATAAAAGGATCATTAATAAAATTCCTGCCCGATAATTATTTCGAATGTAGTTTTGTTATCCACTAATCCGGACTGGGCCTGTGGTGGAATATTGCGTAACCCTCCTCACGAAAGTGAGGGGAGACCCGTGCCCAGCAGTGGGCCGATATGGGTTGATGGTGAAGGCAACGTCCAAGTTTGTACAGTGAATATTAGCGCGAGCATTTCCCAAAGCACCATTGTTAGCCGCGCTGACTGTAGATGAGGGGGTAAGCTAGCTGACCCTATTTATTCCACTTGTATCACTTAGATGTCTGATAACTGTTATTACGGTTTCCAGGACCTGGTTGCATACCACGTGGTACAAGACGTCGCAACCTTTGCATTTATTATGTCGGTGAAATTGTTTGAAAATGGGTAAATGTCTGGTCATGCGGGACCCAATTGAATCAGTCACGATCAGGTTCGACGTTCTGTATTGTGTACTTTGAAACATTCTGTGATTCTGCCCTGAGAAACAAAAGATTAACGTGATTTTTTTTTGCTTTCGACGCTTTGTGCAATTGTTGTTTCAATTGTGGTAAGCGACTGTCCAGGGTACACGAGAAGTGACCTGTAACCCTGATTCACAAAAAGTTTTCCCATCCGATTCCGTCGAATACATTCCCGATCCGACGTATTTGAAAACCGTTATCCTATCAAAAACATAAAAGTGAAATGGGAGCCAAGTTCAATATTATGATATACCTACTTATGCCTTGGTTGTTGACGTCAACGACAAAGAAAGTGAGATCTAAATGGGTGGCCAAGTTCAATGGTCAGTTCTAAAATTTACAATTACTATCAGGAAGGCGATTTTCGAATGTATCGCATCGGAAATGAATTCGTTTGAATCCAATTCGAAAACATTTCAACACTTGTGAAAAGGGGCACTGAACGTCTTGGTTTTTGTCCAACCGCCGACGTTAAGCAATGCGATCAGTTATTGGATGGGTGACCGCCTGATAACTTTCGTATATATATATACATATATATATATATATATATATATATATATATATATATATATATAGATAAACTTATTAGGTAGTAGTTCCAAAATCAAGTCAGGTCCAGTTGTACAAGATAATTATCATACATCTACTCAAACCAATCTTCTTATCAAACTGTTATTATTATAATGACTATTGTTCTACATTATTATGATGTTATGAATTCTTCGCACACACAAATAATAATAACTTTGTATTTGTGAAATATAAATTAACGTTACGGCACCTTATAAATCATCATCATTATAATCAGCCCATATTCGTCCACTGTTGGACGTAGGCCTCTCCTAGTGACCGCCACTGAACACGATCTTCGGTTCTTCTCGTCCAGTCTTTGTCAGCCGTTTTCGCAAGTCGTCACTCCACCTAGCCGGAAGGCGTCCTACACTACGTTTGTTAAACAGATAGTCTATAGTCCTATACTTGTATGTCCTTGTTCACTTTCATTCTAATTTCTTTTTTTGTGGGGAAATCGGATAAAATTCGGGATTAGAGTGTGTTTCTGTAATCTAAGCTTGGTAATAATTGATAATATGTTGTAATTGTGCCTTTTTTATCCAATATGAAAAAAAAAAACATCTCTTTCGTTAGAACATTATTTTATTTATTTTCTGGCGCCTTTATATAGTTTAGTTTTATCTTGTTTTATATTTAATTCGTTATTGTTTTTTTTAAATTCCCTGCTATTTATTTTATAATATATTTTCGTATATTCCTTCCACAAAAAACAGTGATCAAAGCTTCTATTAAAAAAATATCCTCGCAATAAATAAACACGTTGGTTCTGTTTGAAACGTCTGTTTGTTTAGTTGGAAGAAACTAAAAAAAAAAATACATATCCGACAGAATGTCTTTGGCCGTATTTACACGCACATATAATTTCCTACATTCCTAAACATATAAAAACTCGTTTTTACGTCTGTGTAAACTGTACAGTATTATTCTATCGTAGGCCGGATGACGTCACATGACTTACTTACCTACATATTGTTTGTTATCTAGTGACCGCTACTTTTAGTATCATCTGTCTTAATAATATTATAATGATATAGTAATGTGATACAATAATAATGCCAAAAGTAATGTCTAAAATCAAGGCATATGCCACGATAATCCTAGTTGCTTAGAAGTGCAAACATAACACTTACCATCTCGCCGGGCCTCAATGATGGCGTAACTATGAGCTTTCTTGGGAATGCTGAAATGGTTCCTTGAATCAGCTAAAAAAAGAAGCAGTTAACTGACCTACATATCATTATGAATATTATGACACACCACAACCTAACACCAGGTGTGACAGTGGTCAATTCTATAAAGTATTTAAAAAAAGTATCTAATCCATTAGATTATTATCAAAAAGGGCCACGTCGTAGTAGAAACAACTTGAGTCCATTCCCGCCTTTAAATCTACCCGTTCCTATAAAAATATGTTGAATACTTCAAATATTTGCATTCGCTACGACTGTTTTATTTCAAAAGAGCCAAACCAAGAGGAATAATATTTAGTTTGAGAATTTTAATGGCATTTTGTCGGACGGGACAGAGACGTTACCCTTTGTTGTTATAGGGAACGGTGAAGTAGGTACCTACACTTTTTTGTAATAGTTCTGTAGATGATTTGGAAAGAAGACAGTTAAGTTTTTTCTGTCAAAGAATAATTAGTATGTGAATAGCTAGAAGGCATGGTACAAAACATTAGTAGCTCGTTTCACCTTCTTCCTAAAACTCCCGAAAAGTTTCAAATGAAGCATCCACCACTCAATCGTGATGCTGACTCTGACTGGACATACTGACTACCTGCTAGACTGCGGCTAGTGACTATTCCAATAGAAAAAAAACTTGCATCTTGGCACTCATCTTGGCTGCAGGCAAAAACGTACGAAGCCAAAACATAAAAAAAAACACTAGATAGGTACACACTAGACCTGTCATCTATTCTATAGTGTTTTAACCATAGGTTTAAGAGGTCTGTGGTTTTAAATATCACTTCTTCAGATGAATCTAATAACATATTATGGCTTCATTGTGTCATTGTTAGTGGTCTTTGTCACGTAGAAATTATGCACTAGGATAACTCTATTGTACCTAGTATAAAATTAAAAATAGTAGAGGTTAAACTACGCCTTATCCCTTGATATTCGTTTTTACGTAAATCTATTGTACCTAGAGCTCCTAGTATAAAATTTAAAAAAGTAGAGGTTAAACGGCGCCTTATCCTTTGATATCCGTTTTTAGGTTTCCGTAGGTAACCAGTTTCAAACGGACTTCTTCCGGTGGTAGCGCTGACCATCTCTCACGAGTGGACGACAGAGGAGGTAGAGTATAAAATATATTTATACATTCTTAAACAAAATTACAAAGACATATTTTTTTAATTTTAAGCTCGTATGCGCCAATAGCGTCTTGGCCAGCTGTTATTAATTATGTCGGGTTAATATCGCTCGCACACTCGGCAACTTTGCGTCAACGGTTCTCGATTGTCAACATTCCCTCGGTTTTTCCGGCTGTCAGCGTTCGATTGTTTTTCATAGCATCTGAGTAAGATATAAACGGATGGTGTAAGCTAGGCGATTGAGATTATCTATCCATGAAATAGTAATAAATTACGCTATTAGACGAAACAACGGACGTGAAGCGATACACCTTCGTTTTTTAATAATATATTAAGTCACGATGCTGGGTTCCTATATATATTTTTAGTAAGTGAAGAGCTATAATAAGATGCGTTGTGGACAATGCAGTTGAGACGTACCGAAACGGATTAGTTCATTGACGTTACTGTAAGTTTTAGTCATTACCAAATAAATTAGGGCGCAGAGTAAATAATAGTAAGTTCTACATTGGGGTTAGCATTTCACTGGCTACTATTTGCTGGTAGCAACAGTTGTCGACACAAGAAGCATCAAGCGTGCGAAGACCTTTAAAACGCAAAAAACTTCTTTCATTCAATCCAGTCTGAACTTTAGAAGCATACCTGGCAGCTCCGCGGTTAGAACTACCAAACACAAAAAGTCCGCTCTTTTTTTAATCAAAGCTTTTATAATCCGATTTTGTGGCATTTGAATAGTAATTTCTGGATCTAGGGCGAGTGTTCAACTATGAAGCTTTCAGTAAGCAGATCTTATAAAGCTGAGATTATACGTGCGCTATTTCTTGAACGTTGGCGATTCTGCACCTACCTTATATACTTCTTTGTCAAAATGATAGAATAGAAAATATTTAATGAGTTTTATCCCTTTCGTTTTTATAAGTTGTAAAAGTGACAGTAAGAGTTTTAGACCTGTCAAATATTATTTTTCTTTAATATTGTGCATCGAAAACACCCACAGTGTTTTGTACAGTACATGTCACTATGTTACTAACTTAAAATAAAACATCTAGGTACTTACAATGTGGACAAACCCAATAGTTTCACATCATGTTTGAAAAGAAAAATAAAATAAAAACAAAACTTCAAGGCTCGACCATTGCAACATATAATTTAACTTTAATGACACCAATAACTATATATAATCGAAAAATCGCCCGTTCACTCATGCCTATAATAACGCTAGCTTTTATTTTTATTGTTTTACAAATATATTATGATAATATAATATTATAATTCCGTATCGAATTACATACGTAAAATATATTCGTATGCTATCATTTCGTCGGGTATAATTGCCGCGGAGTGTATTATAAAAGTATTATAAGTTTTTTTTTTGTTATACTGTAATATTATACGTAAAAATAATACGGTTGGCTCGTTATGTGTTAGTCATTGTGTCATTAAAGTTATAAATAAAGTTATAAGCTATCATCTCGCATTCTAATGTAAAATACGGTACGGGATTTCTTGGAATATCCGAGAGATCCGACAGCCAAATAATATGAATACTGCCTAGCACACTGTACGTTGTTTTAGGTATTTTATCTACATTCTGCTCATCTTATTTAATTATACTGATGCCACCTTTCTTTTTATACTTCAGGTAAATTATTGTAGGTTGAAGATACTGGCTTCCAAGATTTCTTGAGCTGGCGTTAGAGGCTCGCAAAATCTATTTTATTTTTCAATATCTTTAACTTGTTGAGCTTTTCTATTTATAGTAATTTTACTTACATCTATTTAGCATGCTCTTAAATCTTACTCTGTTTATATCTTAATAGCGCTTCCACAAATAACTTTGATCCTAATAATATTAGAATAGACATCCAAATTATACATAAATACAATATGTAAATCTACGTCACATATTGCTATAGTATTTTTGTTAATTTGATCATAAAGTGGTGGCAACACAGATGGATTACATTCGACGTAGTCCGTAATTATATCACAGTTCTTCCGACTCTATGGTCGTGGGCACCGGTCCCGTGGAGACAAAATAATTACAGCTATAGTCCCTTCTATTTTTTTCGGCGAACTGAATTCAAGCGTTCTAGGATGCCAATCGAGATATTCATTTAGTTTTATCATACTTGCACTTTTTATTCTTCTTTTTGTTCTTTTATTGTTCTAAATGGGGTTATCTCGCCCCGGACAGGTCACAATGTGACTGTGGCGTTTCTGCACAAACGATGCAGCATTTGCTGTCGTGCCCTCAGTGCGCTAACACCTGCACCTTAACCGACCTCTATGAGGCTTCTGCCCCCGGCGTGGCAGTAGCCAATTACTGGTCCAAAACAATCTAGCCGTGGATCATCGACACGACGAAGAAGAAGAAGAAGATTCTTCTATTTGTTCATGAGACTTTTAAAGTGTTTGACTTATAGAAGTGCTGTTATATTTGTTGTGTTAAGTTCATTCATTAATTCAGTAGATTAATAATTGAGCTGATGAGTCGATCATAGGTATAGTTACGATTTATTATTAATGCATCTCTACCTTATTAGATTATTAATTATTAAGCTTTACTCTCGATCCGCGTGCATTGTCGCGTATAATTAACTAATTATATTAGTAACAGCTCATTTCCAACATCCAGACTGTTTACACTTTTTATCAAGTGCTTAGTTTTTTTCCTAACACGTCAAGTGTCTCCACTGTGTGGCATCTTTTGTTTTCTTATGTTTAAACTGAACGCCGGACACTCGAGTACTAACTGTAGCACTACGTAAAGACTACGTACATTTATTAGACTGTCACAGCACACTCACGTAGCGTAGGTGGTACTCACTAAGCACTGATTAAATTGTAACTAGATAATATATTTTTTTTTTGTTTGCAATCTTTATATTTTAACCAAAAAACCGGCTTCACTAACATAAATGGCCAAGTTGGGAATAGTGAGTGATTCAATTATTTCTATAAACAATATAGTTCCAGAACAAAAGCCACCTTACAATAAAAACACATTTATGTCCCTTCTTATTCGTTTATTAAACAACAAATAATGAGAAGTCATACCATACTTGTCTTATAAGATTACGTGACCGTTCGGCACGTTGGCCCTCGCTGGCAAAGAATGAAACATAGATTAGAGGTAGACTGTAGCAGGATCGACAATCTACCTGTTGTAAATTTGTTTGGTGGGTGAGCCGAGCTTTACTGTCAGTGTTAGTCGGCCGCTCTAGGACCTCTGACGTCTGCTATATATCGATGACATCCGGACAAACGGAGCTATGGAAATCCGCACGTTTATGAACGAAAGCTATTTCGAACTTTCGATTTCGAACTCGCTGTCTTTGTTTTGCAAAGCGTTACGATTGCCGCTGATTAGTTTTTTAGGAGTAGCTTGTATTTGGCTACTCTGCTAGCCTACGGAGCAAAGTAAACCGACTGTGAAGCGAGGAGTTGCGGCTAAATTTTTGTGTATAGCACAAACCGAAGAGCGGTCCTTGTATTTTCTGAATCCCTAATTGCATGTAATACTAGTTAGGGTAATGATCTAGGTAGGTATGTGATCGGTTATTAAGTTATTACAGGTATTTAAAAAAAAATACCTTTTATTTTTGTTTATCATTAGAATCGTAGGCAATTCGAGTTTTACCTTCTGTTTACCAACTCTATGGAGTTATTATACATGAATCAATTTATTCGTGCGCGAGCGGCTGCATATTTTCCAATTACGTCAATTTAAAATAATACTTAATTCGCCATTGTGAGTCATCGAGAGCATTGTGTCAGTTGTTTCGGTCGAGCGGCGCTGTCATGGTACGGTGGTGTCGCAGTACCGGAGCTGCCGACATTTCGACTGGGTATTTTGTCTAACCAAGTCGCTTTCTACTTTTGCAACCGCTTTCGACAGGGTGGGTCTCTGTGGGTCTAGCGAAATTGATTTTTTCTATTGTAAACCCTTTTGACAGGATCACTGGGAGGTCAAGTGGCATTCTCATCATTTCTCTCAGAAAAAGTAACCCGTCTTATTTGAAGTCAGGATGGTTCAGTCCTTAACCTTCTATATTTCACCTAATTTCCAGTTGACCGAATAATTTATACACACAAATAAAGGGTTGTAAATTCGATATGATATTTTTAATTTTAGTATCTATTTAGTTCTACATTAGACTTCAAAATTGGACGGTAGCTAACTTAGACTATTTGTTAAAAGCTAAGCTACCGCATCACAGTGTAACGTTGTAGACGATTGCTGTCTTCTATTAGCTAGTACAAATCAGTGCTTACATTGTTTGCACTAATACAGATTAAGAACTGTTCAGAATACAACGGGACGTGCTCGGACGGGCAGAACTAGATCAATATAAAATAATCCAGATTTATTTAGGAATCCCGCCCGTTTTTGTAGTCCGTCAGTCCGCCGACCGACCGTCGCCAACGTGCTCTCGTATTTTGTGCCCTACTTATAAGTAAATAAAGTTTATATCAATAGAATCTGTTGTGCACGTTCCGTTGTAAAGTGAAATTTAAAAGTGATTTACTCTTTCCATCTGTGTGTCTGCTTAAGATAAGTTATCATCATCGTCAATATAGTCATCACCATCATTATCATCATCGCAACCTATTTGGGCCCAGTGCCAAGCACGGGTCTCACCTCAAGGTTGTTTGTCTTTTCACAAATCAGGGACTGGAAATGACACTTTTCTATGTTTGCGAAGAATGAGCTCCATTAACTTGATGCACCATAGACCAGTTTTTTTTAATATTAACGACTTTTTGAAGTAAATCTTCTTTACGCACGGTTGACGTGGGGAGTAAGCCGGTGAATGCGTTACGAAAAATGTGATCGGGCGAGGCGAACGGAAGTTGAGAGGGAGATATAAGTTAGTGAAGATAGAAAGAGAGACAGTTCGTTTCGTATATTTTTTAAAATATTTTATAGGTACGAAAATTTATTTTGTAACGATTTTTTTAAAGATTTTTTTAGTTGAAATTTTACTTCTACTATTACTTCTACATTTCATTTATGTGAAAGCTTATGTATTAGATATACTTATAGAGGCAGTCAGCTCTGCCACAACTTAATTCACATGGTTTATTATTGGAAGACTATTAATTTAGGTACGAACGGTTAAACATTTTTAATTTTTTTTTAGGTTATGTCTTCGCCGGATATTACATTTAGCCAGTGTCAAGTCGTGTGTAATTTATAAATAACGTGAAAAGGTCCGAATCAGCCACCCTAGAATTAAACATTTTATTATACTCTATGTACAATGGAGTTCACCGGATGTAGCATCCTGGTGCATAATTTCCACATGACAAGTAACGAAGACAGACATGTGTAATTAGATGAAACTTAACTAGTGTAGAATAGATAATAAGGCTCGGTAATTATTTACGTGGGAACTCGGCAATACCTAGATTTTTTTAATATTTTGACTTGGCACTATTTGTTCAGTTAGCCGAAACATGAGATGAACACGCTTTTCTGTTCCTACCATTTGCCTAAACTCGTGGAAGAAGATTAGATAAACTCTTTGTTGAAACACCACAGAACCAAGGAAACTTAAAAATTAAAACATATGAAAGAAGAACAAATGAAAGAAAATTAAAGAAGCAGAAGTTTCAGGAAAGAGTACAAAATGAACACGTCACATTTTGGGTATTCCGCCGACAAATCCGAAACTATGAGTTAGTAGTACTTTCCAATTACTACCACTGTATTGTACAATACGACTGCTGTAAGATCGAAGCATATACGGGTGCCTACTAGACACCTTATTGAAACGTTTCGTTAGTGCCTTTTAATTTGATTTTCTCCTTTCTTTTTTAATCGACTAGCTTGTCTCTTTGGCTCTTGTCGTCCTGGGAAATCAAAAGACGTCGAAGACGACACATTGAAGTACCGACTTCAATTTAGAAAAGAGGTTCCTTTGCTATTGATATCGTCTAACGTCTACTGATCCGATCCGCCATCTTTTGTTTGTGCACAACCTTGGTACTTCTTTTTTGTGTTGACAATCTCTATGACCTATATGACTTCAGATCACTGATATTATATTGGATTGGTGATGTCAGTTCTCGTCTCTGGTTTGCAACTCGTCTTTTGTTCTAGAGGTCAGTGCTTCAGGCAGCGATAATCTTTACGTCACTTCTTACTCCTGCTACTTACTGTATTAATTTTTTCTTGTTACTATATTCATTATACTTTGAATAATACGGCGAGACCGAGTGGCTGTTGGCGTGGCGACTATGGCAATTAGAGTTTTTTTTTCACTCGGCTAGTGTCAATTAAAAATTTGAACTTTTGTGTTTAAAAATAAAAAAATCATGCATATGTATTATCTTTATAAAATATATAGTTTCAATGTTTCACATAACTTTATGCGAGGCGTCCCGGGACGCCTCAATCTTTTATTTTTTATGTTTTTTCTACTCCAGCTGACTGTTCATATTTTATTTAACGCAGTTATAAATAGAAAGCCCGCTTGTCCCTTTACGAACCTTCATTAAAACATTTATTTAGACGATGCTGCATGCAAATTGCTACAGCCGTTATGCTTCTACAATGTTATAAAATGGTTAACAGGATAATATCTATATTATACCAATATATTAAGTACTTAGAATTTACGACACTTAACGGTCACCCATTCAAGTGCCAGTGGGGCCGATGCTTTCTTAAATTAGGTAATCGATTAAGATCCCCCAGTCAGCAGAATTTTGTCAACAACGGCCACTTTTGCGATGAAGTGTGGACCACAATTTTGGGGAAAAATAAAAATTATCGACAATATCACGTTTTCTAATTCCAGTCAAAAATATCTCCAAATGGCTTTGGCAAAATTACACCTGTGTCATTGAAGCTTTAAACCTATTGCCGTTGATTTTAGAAACATTTTAGCTGTGACTTGACTTCGACACTGCGAGGCTTTAGAAGGATTCGGCACTTTTCTAAGGATAGAATGGAATAGAAATTGCTTTATGTACACCAGTTGTATCCGATGTTGTTGATGTTTTGGATCGGTTTCGACTCTTTGGCCACCATGCATGTTTAATAATATTATATTGAATTTCAATAATTGAAAATATTTGTTACTTCTTTCAGTTTTGTATACGTAGGATGTAGGTACTGTACGTTTTTATACGCATCCGAGACGGCGCCAACTGTGACAGTTTTCAATTTATTAGCCTCCATTTATATTGTAATGTACTCGTATGCTTTGCAAATAACATTGCAATTGTCTTATAAAATTACAAAGAACATTCTCTCCACAAAAAAGCTTACTTACACAGATTCGTTATTACCTATTAAAAATACAATAATATAATATTTAAAAATCATTTAATACATTTTTGGGACCTACTACCACACAATACAACTGTATACTCAATTAAACTGTACACCCAATAAAACTGTACATTCCTGTTCTCAAAATACATGGATACAAGTTCAAGTCTGACTCGTACCATATAAATATTATAATTTTTGTTTTTCAACATTAAAATACATTACATATTCAACGTTACAATGTAGTCTAGCCGTTGCCTCTTCAGATATATTTTAGTGTAAGAGCTAGCTGCTGCATTCATTTCCCCATTTTTTTCTTAATAATTAAACTCCGTAATTAAATATTCCATCGCCTATTTGAAGTATTAGTATTTATTATTATGATTCAAATCTTTTATCAGGCAAGTGCTTCTTCATATTATACTATTATTCTGCTTATTACACTTTGGCTGGCCAAACCTCTACTATGCACAGTTCTTATTTGTATTATACTTTGCTTATATTGAGCAATTAGAGATGCTTACTTTTAAATCTCTAAACGCGAACATAACAACAAATAAAAAGTAGGTTACTCATCCCCACTGGCGGCTCTCGAGCTATTTGCTTGATACTCCTAGCGCTTAACTTTAATAGGTCTATTTAAATTCAAGTTGCAATGAGAAGTGGCTCTTTATTATTTATTACGTGAATTAAAACAACAAATGCCACAAATATGGCTGTTTCACTAAAATAAAATGTTAAATTTGACGTTAATGACGTGTTCAAGTGTTGTTTTGGATGTTTACTTAAAATAATGTACTTGTTTCATCACGCGTTTTGTTTCTTGAGAGGTCTTTATATTTTTTATTTTATTAACCTCAGTTACCTGAAGTGGAATTTATAAATTAAATATCCAACCTAGATCCTGACCACTTACTTTTATAAAATCCCTTACACTAGGACTTTAGAACTCATAAGCTACGAATTTCATTGTCTCACACTCTCCACTACCGATGGAGAAAAGCTGGTGCGGAGAAGGGGAATAATCTGATGTACTATTTAGTTATTATGTTTAAAAACACCCAAGACACGGCACCAATGTTATTTTTAATGTTCTATTACAGAGTAGGTACCTAGTATAGTGCTATAGATTCCGTATCCAAAGGCTCGGCTACTTTACTCGCATTTATAAGACAAATACACAATCATTTTTTTATGTCTATCCTAAACATTTTAAATAATACTAGTGGAACCGATATTTCCTATTACATAGTCATTGAATTATGAAAAATTCTTCCAGTTCCAGTCCGATTTCAGAGATCCACGAATCTAAAAAGTCGTGTCCTAAATTACTTTCCAACGGCTATAACTAGTTATATTCAACCGTGGACCCTACAGAATAAGGTTTCATCTCGCCATAACCAATAAATAAATTATATTTTGTTCTTAAATTGCTGTACAAACGATCTTAATTCGATACGATGAGTCAGTGCGCGATGTGAACAAACCCGATATTATATTTATTTTAATAAGCTCAGTGCAACGGTCTTCCGAAACCAAATAGAACTCAATATAGAGTGAGGACGTTCACATTTTACGAATTGCTCGTCACAAACTGTTATTTACATATTTTGCTCACGACAATTGAACTAAAACGGCATTTGTTTTTTTTTTTTATCTAAATAATCGCAGTTGAGTCAATTGGACCCATTATGCAGACTCGAGAAGTCGAGATAGAAAATGCATTCTGTTTTCTTTCTGCCTCCGCACTCTGCCTGGCTTCAGACATTGTCGCCGGGTCCTCGTAATTGGCAGCCGACCAGACGTAACGACCTCTACGTTATATTGATCCCAGAATAATTTCAATATATGCATAATTACTGTCATTTAAATGTATACGAGTGTAATGAAATAAATGGAATCGCCCGCGTATCAGTTTAAGATATTCCTCTGAGAATTACAGACGTGTTTCGAGGCTTAGTCACAGATTAACTAACAGTACTGAGATTAGTCTAAAGTTTTATATTAACGTCCATAACAAAAGCAATATTATTAATTTTTATTGTATGTGTAAAATATCATTTAGTGACACGACATCTGATCGTTTTCTTGCTTTAGAGCGGTCCAGGTTCTTATCGATGTCAACGGCCCTTGGGCGGCCGATAAGCTCACCGGGAGACGTCACCAGCTTATCCGAGATCGATCAATCGATTGATTAATTCGAATGGAAATTTCGAAATATTATGAGATGGAAGCGAAAACGATGGTAAAGTCACATTTTGGTGCATTTGCGTTTATTTGTATCGACCAGGTAGGTAGTGTTTGGCTGTATAGACAGAGGAACTATTAAATTCATACGGTTGTATGAACGCCAATATCAAGCAACATACGCAAATATGCATTTCTTGATACGTTTGTTTGTACATATTTTTTCATAGAATCACAGACGTCACGCCTCATTTCCCAAGAATGAGGGTGTTGATTAAATTTCCTGAATTTATTACTGAACTAATATATCGTTGGCTATAAATTCAAAATACATCGAAAGTACATTTCATGCAGGTTTCAAAAACGCGTCTACTAAAATTTTATTTATTTTTGAGGTTTAGCATTGTATCCGTAAGAAAAATAACTATCTTTATATATGTATGTATGTATGTATGTATGTATGTATGTATGTGTGTGTGTATGTCATTAATCATTGTTTCATTTCTACTAGTTCCGAAATTATTGTGCCATCAAAAAAGTGCTTCGTTTTTTTTGGTGAATAGGTAAAGACATAAGAATGAACATAGAACCCACGTCGCGAAAAACGACTCCCACATGCCGTGTTTTTTTTCCTACATATTTTATCTACCCGCTAATCAGTTTGTTCAATGCGGCCGATTCGATCATAAACTTTTTCAGACATAATAAAAATGCAACAATGCATTCGGTATTTCTCATCGCATGTGTGATATTTAACTCGTTTGTTATTTATGTGAATGTGCACAATTATAATGAAATATTATAGTCCATATATGTTTATGTTGGCAAAGAAATCGTCTCAACCATTCTAAGAATTATTTTGCTAATTGCAATTGATTAGCGTTCATACACTATTTTTCATAATTGTTAAACACGCTGAGCTGAAACTAGTAACATAATAAAGTTTAAGGTTTGCGTTTGTTTTCTTTAACAGATATTTACTTTAATTCACATAATATATTATTAACGGATTTTTCGGACGTCGAACAAGCTTATATTTCACATTATAAGTATACTGCAGTACAGTTCTAAAATCCTATGCAATATACAAATAATTGGCTTTTAAAACATAAATGTACTTATAATAAAATAATATTAAAACATTATTCAACTTTCAATATAATTAAACCATATACGATGAAAATGCATTTCAATAAAGTAGCTCACGCAACGTGAATGTACACAAAAAGTATTTAGGGATCCGTGGGAATTAGCGGAAATGTGAACACAAAAGATCGTACAGTTTCTTATAATATTGCTAATGGTAACACATTAAAATAAAAAATCCTTGGTTACGTAAACTGCTTTTATCGTTCAAAACTTCGTTTCTATAATTAAAATTCAAAATTAAACGATTTTTGTAAAGCACTATTGTGAATTCCAAATGTAAGTGTGAATGAAATAAATTATCCCAGTTCCGAACAAAACTTATAGAGGAAAATAAGCTTTAGATTATTTCTTGATGGCTATGTCAAACGCAGTCTTAGGGCATTCACAGACGAACATTGAAATAGCTATAAATGCCACTGACTGCATTTCTCGTTTCTTTACCTTGCTCGCAGACGGTTTTTTTATACTGTATCAAAGTTTTTGAATTTCACAATTATTTATTTAGTTTCTTATTATGTTCTCAAACTTATTCATTCGGCCAAAGAGCTTTTATAATGAATTCCGGTCTGCTACTTTTTGAAGGTCAATGTAATTTACAACTGGCTGGCTGATAAGGTGTTAGTGTTAAAAATTATTGGAATGGCCTTTTAAACACCTTTATTTTAATAATTCATTAGGGTATTTTTTGTTTCAAGCCGAAATCCAATGGGGCATAAAGCCGTCACAACAGATTTCTTGTCCTATATCCTACGTCATTTTAGAGCTTAAAACTAATCCAATGAAACCTCATATATAATCAGAGCCTTGCTCCCATGGACCATACATACACACCCGGAAAGTACCAAGGAAATTGTTACTCCATGGTACCATGATACCATTTGAAAAACTAATATTTTATTTTCTACAGATATAAGTATATCCCTGATCGAAATCACAACTCACATGCTGAAACATGAAGCTCTCAGCATTCCGCATCACGTCATGTACATGTCACCAGCAACTGTCAAATGTAGAGTACAATGATAGCTTTGCTTTGTTCCCGAAGTGCCCTCATACTGGCTTGTTAGGTAGATAGTGTAAAGTAAACGAGTGCTCGTGCCTGTGACGAACGGCCTTTGCGGTCCCGCCTTCATCGACGTCATCTACGGAACACTGACGCATTCTTTGTTCACACTTAACCGCTTATATCAATACAAACACATATAACAATGTGGCGTGCGGTGTTTTTTATTTAATTTAGTAGTTCTAATATCGTGTTATTATGAAAATTAAGTGCATAGATCTAGCTAGAATAATATAACGGGGTTCTCTAGGTTTTTATCTAATTAACGTTCTACATTGTTTCTTGTTTTCTGACATAAATTATTATATAAAGACAATCAATCTACTACTCAAGTATTTTGTGAACATAGTAATTCTGTCATTTCCCAGTCAGTAAGGTAGAATGAGTATGTAGTTCAGTCAAAGTCACGTTTCAGTAAATTGATGGGCGTTGTAATGACATTTCTGAAATGCATAATTTCCTCAATAGAATTGACCGGATGTGTCCAAGTGCATAATTCCTACACAACAAGTTACAAGGACAAATCTATAAAATAATATGTAATTTGATGATACCGAGCTAGTGACGGTTGAGTAAATCACTAGAATAGAATAGATAACACGTCACGTAGAATCCCGTGATATTTGCTTTTAAAATAGCGTGTGACCAAAGTGCACTCAATGTATGAAGCCGAAAATGACGAAATTAAGTTAAGTTTAATTAAGGATCAAACAGTGGGTCCTAAATAATTATCAAGTAAGTCCAATGATATTAGTACATGCATACATAATTATACAGTCGCGCATTTCTCCCGTTGGGATATAGGCAGTGACTACATTTTCCCACATGCTACGATCCCTGCGGAAAGCAGTAATAGAACTCCAGACTAATAGGAATCAAACCAAGGACCAATTGGTATCATGTTAGTATTGGATCCTGATGTCAATAAACTGAACGGAAGCCATAGATCACACCTAGTTTCTATAGGACAAAGTACTAACTTTTTACACTTTCTTGCATCAGAGTGCAAGTGCGTGAACCATGTTCACTTGCACGGAACAGAACTGGATTCGAGACAATTCATTAATTGCACGTGACTGAGCTACGCTTACGAGATTGCTACAGTGTATCCGTAAGATCTTCGCAAAAATCTATGATTCAAATTACATAACCAAAAAACTAGACACATATATGGATATATTTTCATCTGGATGGTATATCATTTTTCATTCCAAAAATAGTGTTTTGTCTTCTTAATACTTATTTTGCCAATGAAGTAGCATAAAACCAGTTTCTAGAGTTCAATAAAGGGCGATAATAAAAAAAAATATTAACCACAAACAAGTATTATGTACGTGCTACATTGTTGTCTGACATTTCTTACTTGGATAAATTTTAATTTAAAAAAGATATGAATATTTACCCCTACGATTGAATGTTGCAGAGTTAATTCGAATAACCATTCGTATTATATTACCTTAGTATAAAATAATGTTACACTAAATGATATCTTTCATAAATATGCACCATAGTACTTTTCTAGGCTTTTGGTCAAACTTAAGTGATCATAAAAATGTGTAAAAATAAAATAAAATTGAATGATGCAAAATGCATACACATATTTTACACTAACGGATGATTACTTAATTTTGTAGAGAACCGCCTCCACATATTAATGCAAAATTAAAATATTTACATAAATTTGAATATCTGTCCATTAACATCTCATTGCCACTGAATGCACTTGTGGTTTAAATAAAAATAAAACCATGCGGTTCACTAGCTACAGCTAATTCATTCCGACAGATTCCGCACCTTCAAGGCTGGAGAATAATAATGAAATCACATACTTTGCTCCTTGTATCCCATGGTACCCTAACGACCCTCAATACTTCTTATCCTATCATATAACGATATTTTTATAAGAGGACAGTTCTTATTGGATAACACAATAGGTTGAACCTCCTCATGAGCCATGCTACCCTAGTACTTCTTATCTGGTTTCATTATAAAATTATTTTTTCTAATTGACAAGGAATTTACTTTTAAAAAAATATGATCTAGGATTAATAAACACTGTGGGCAGCCTTTTCTAATGAGTTTTAATTTATAAGAACAGCTTGATTTGTAATAAGAACTTTTGGTTTAACTCTTTTTTTTCTTTAATTTTTTAGTTCACCCAAAAAGTGCTCAACGCACCCAAAGAAGTTTTCACTACAAAAAACTTTGGTGGAATGCTTTTTTACAATTCAATAAAAATAATTAAATGCTCTTGGAGACCATAGGAAGAATTTCTGGAAGCTTAGTGACACCATATATTATTATATGTTAGTGAACACCAGCCTAACTCAATGGCTCTACTTTTCTTGTTTACATTACACGATACTAATTATGTTGTGTAATTAACGAGAAATACGAGACAAGTGTTTAGATATCATGTCACGTATACTGGAATATCACACAGCTACCGACTTAATCCATACGGGAAAATACAACCGAATTGTATTATTTATATTTAACGGGAAACAACATTTAGTGGGTAATGGATACGATACAGATACTCGTGTTTCTTTTTGGTGTACAAATATCTATTCTACCTGTATTTTTTTTGGCTCTTTCCTCTTACGTGTATTTTTCATTTGGTGTATTTAGTTTGTTAGGGTTTGTAAATTTGTAACAATTAATCGATATCAATTAACTAAATAGTTACTTAATACCTCGTTACGCTGACAACTTTTTGGTTGAGATCTTTTTGGTTGAGTAGTCGGACCTTAGTCGGACAAAAAGAAAAAGGAAAAAAAGGAGGAATGTATGTCAGTGCGGCATTCGAAATTGGAATCGAGCGAACGACTTTGTTATTTGAAAATATATCATTTTCTTTGAGAAAAAAGAAATAAAAACGGTGAACGTGTTAAGTAATGTTTTGTCATTTAATAAACTTATTCCGACGGGGCCTAGAATAATGATACCTAGTCTTACAAGTTATTACCAAGTATTAAAAATATTACAGATTTAATAAATTTTCTGTTAATTACTCGATTAATATGTCAGTCCTAGTAAGTAGGTAGTGTAGTCAGAGTCTCGATTCGAAAAGTGACGGTGCTTTACTGAAACTTTTTGGGTTATTTGGTAAGAACAATAATTGAACGTTTTTTATTTTTTTACTTCCAATAGTAAAAAAACACAAAATAGAGAATAAAAGTATGTGACCGCCAACGTCACATTTTCTGTTTACCCACAGAACTAAGATCTATGTTAAATTAACCCATGGGTTTACCGCTAAAAACTCATACCATGGAGGTCTTAATATAATGTAGGTAGGTATATTATAATATTATATGAATGCTATATCCGCATAAAACCTACTTTTATGACGCACAATGCTACATTAATAGGTTTTATTGACGGTTCTCAATTATTATGTTACTTTTTACATCTATTGTCTCCGAGATAGTTCCTACAATATTATGCGATTATATTCAGTTATGCAATGTAAATCGCATGCGCTTATTGACTTTCTCAGAATTAATTTATGATAAGGCATTATGTAAACGATATTGTAACTAATGATTGAAATTACTCGTGTGTGACTTATTATCGTTCCTCAATTGTTTCTATGACTGCGTTTATCTTTAGTAGAAAAACACAAATAATTAGGCACTTTTGGAGTTTTATACAAAGTATTTTATTATTATGTCTTTTCCCGGGGTTACACTATCTCCGTTTAGTTTTATCCATTAGCCATGAAAAGGGCCCAAACAGACAGAAGGGCAGAGTTAGAAGTACTTTCGTTTTTATATTAGTATTAGTAGCATAGTATTGTAAAACATATATTTGTTGTTAGAGTAAACAAAGATTGTATCATTTAAATAATTTTATATGGTCCAAGTAACCGCTCGAGTCATACCAACAGTCAAAGAAAAAATTTTGCAGTTCATAAATTTATTTTAACTATTAACAACTATTAACTATGTAGAAGGAGCTATGTTGACGAATTTTACAATTTTTATTGTCACTAATGTAATTATACACACACCACACATACCTACCCGAGAATTATTTCGGAGGTAGGTATGTTATCCACCAATCCGGACTGGGCCCCCGTGGTGGATTATGGCCTAACCCTCCTCACGAAAATGAGGAGAGACCCGTGCCCAGCAGTGGGACGTTATGGGTTGATGATGATGAATGTAATTATATTGTATAGTATAAATATTATAAATAAAAAGTTTGTGTGTTTATTTGTCCTGTCATAACGCCCGAACGGATTTAGATGAAATTTGGTAAATTAAGTCCTGAAATACTAAAAGGAGGTTTTACGTCCCGTTAAAAATATAGGTACCTATTGGATATTAATCAACGCGGGTAAAACCGCGGGGCGCAGCTGGTATTTAATCTTTGCTGAAAACTTTTGAAGATGTGTTTAAAAATCGGATCCATTCCATAGAGCCATGACTTCGTTCCTAAAGCTTTTTGCTTAGGCATTTTTAACCATTTATATTGCTAAGGACATTAAAAAAAACAACAAACAACATGAAAAAGTTTTTTCTGTGGCGATATACGAGTAGTTATACCAGATAGGTAACTACACGCGTTCTCGATACGTAACTACTTACAAAGAAAGTTGTGCAAATTCGCCGCGTGCGTAACAATAAGCGATGAGCGGAAAATAATAATTAATCATCATATGATAAATTAGTCTCTTGGCCATGGAGCTGACCTTGCTTGTATTTTACTGCCGGTATGACAATTGGGTTCCATTTTTGGATGCCGTAGCCAAATGGCGGAAAAGGAACCCTCAAGTTTCTTATTATGTCCATCCGTTTGTCACTTACGTTAATCGAGCACCTTCACTTTTTTAACTAAGTATTTTAATAATAAAACAAAAGATAAGCGAGATAAAAGGAATAGGGAATTTTTCTCATCATTTTAGCTAAATATTTATAACTATCTATCGTTTTCAGAGTATTTAATGTTCCAAAGTGTCAAAAAAATTACAAATCACAGTTAATTAGATACTTTCCCAGATGTAAATTGGCTGTTTGTTGAATAGAGATTCAAACTTACTTTATCGGTTATTTAAATTGAATTAGTTCAATTGTTTAGTAAAATATTTACAAAGTACGGAACCTTAGGCAATCGCGTGTACACACACACTTAACCACTTTTTTCTAGCGTAGAGAATATGAATATAACAATTTATTTCTCGATGCTTTTGTTTCGGAATGATTTTTGTCCTAATCACCGCGTGATTTACATCTTGTCACGTTGATATTTTTAATAATACCGGTTGATACTTGGCGCCAATATTTATTTCTACATGTTTTATCAAATTCACTGTGTTAGTTAGTAAGTCACTGGCATGGATGGATGGATAAATCGGTCAAATCTTAATAGAAAAATTTGACGCAATTTCCGTTTTTAAATTTTTCACGTTTGTCAAATGCCGATGACAATACAATGTTTCTGTGACCACTAATCTGATGATTGACACAGAAGGTAGACTACGGAACTCCAAATGACAAATCCGAATACGTTATTTTATATAGATGGATAGATAGATAGATAAACTCTTTATAAAAGCACCACGAACAAAGAAAACTTAAAAACTAGAACAAATCAAGTTTAACAATTAGTGTCACAATGGGCGGCCTTAACGCTCAGAGCGACCTCTTCCAGACAACCATGCATGGAGAAGAGTAACAAGGTGACATCGTATTTACATGTCACTAAGAACTAACACATTTAAAGGCATTATTAAAACATTCGTATTATTAAAGGCTACATTCGTATATTTCACCAAAGAACATGCCAATTTAAGGTGCCAAGATCGCTGTGCTCAGCGCAGCGCAGATTCTATTCAGCAATTGAAGATACCTAGTAATTGGTGCTTGGTGGAGCACAAGTTCTACCAACCGACACCGCAAATAGTTTGTGGCGTTGTCAGGTTGGTAAGTTCAACTTCTAGCACATAAATACAAGAAGGTTGAATACAAAACCCCATAACCGTTTAAAAATAAAAAATAACTCAAAACATAATATTTTCCAACAATAAACTAATTGTATAGTATTGTTATTAAATCCGCTAATTATTGTATTATCAAACAGTTGTCTTCCAAGTTTACGAATTTATTGTTAGGAGGTAAATTCTAAAAAAATCACTGTTTTTGTAGATACTAATATGTTATAAGATTTGCAAGTAACATAGTAAATATCCCGTTTTCAACGAGAATACTAATATTAGGTGCTAATTTATGCCTGTCAACCATGGCTGGACGAATTTAAGCTTCATAAAAACTCTATAGTACCAACCTACTTTGGACAAAGCTGCAGGGATTTAATGTTTCATCAACGCTCTTTTGTTTAAAATTCCGTCATAGAATTTTGGAATGAAATCGTATATTTTTCCTTTTTCTTACCCCATCAGCCCTAAATACGTAGTTTATGCCCCATTTTAATTATTCATGTGTTGTATAGGTTTAAGATGTACATAATTATTATGATTACGTCCTTGAAAATGTGAATATCGATGGATACTATAAATATCGATGATTATGTTAATCCTTACCTTCGAAACTGTCAGGAATTGGTAATCGCTCTTAATCTACATATATGCATAAATGTATTAAGGCTTTCTAACCTTCTATTAGATTTTGCTACACGACAGTATCATAATTATAACATTTTCCCCTATTCCGAACTTTAAGTTATTTATGTGTTAGAAGAAATTGGAAATAGGTAAGCCCCTAAAATAATAATTACTGATTTATGATGAAAGTCACAATCTTTGTAAAAGTAAATTACAGGAAAAATCCTCTCCACGAGGCAACGGTGATTCGAGGAAAGAATAACTACGGGATGTTTATCTTTGGAAAAAAAGGTTATTTTCCGTATTGTGCCTACTAGTATTGCATTACAGTTTATCGGTTTCGTTTAATTAGACCGACTTATTTTTTTGAGGGTATATATAAAAATAATCTCTGCCTTCGTCAGGTCGTGATGCGTCACCACTTGAAAGGGAAACTTTTTCAAACTTAAACCATAATTAGATACTTATTAGTTTAGTAGATCATTCTCTATGCACCAGAGAATTCAGTTTTTGACTTGTAAAAGTGCAACATTTTTGCCTATTTGCAATAAAGGATTTGAGTTTTGAGTTTGGAGATGTAAGTAGAGCTTTAGGTGGTCTGTCTCGCACGGCTGCGATACGTATATTTTGTTCAGTCCGGTTGGGAACGCCATGCCAGTCGGACGCGCGCCGCGGAAACAATAACGAGCGCACTTTTCAACTTGCACTAAACCTTAGTAAAATCAAAACAATTCACGTTCGGCCCATGCTCGAGCCACATAAAGTATATGAAAAACAACAATCTAGCCATTGTTTGGAACGCTCGTTACCAAATGCAAAGACAAGTGGTTGCCCGATCTTGTTACACACACGAACGAACTAAAAAGGTTATGTCAAATAAACAGGAGCCCTTCTTGACCGGCCGTATGCTCATTACTCGCATGTTATAACGCTATATTTAAATGCAGTAAGAGTTATTTTCAGATTATATAAAACATCGAAACACTTGCAAAATGTCAATACAACAGAAAACAATCACCCACACCCGATGACTCAATCAATATGGTCACGTCTAAGCATTTACTGTTCATAAAAGTTTTTATCTGTAAAATTGATATTCAAATTTATCACCGACCACTTTTCTGCTGGATAATCTCCTTCGTTTAGCAGTCTGTATTCCTTACTACACGACATTGGCGTAATTGTGGTGGACCCACCACAGAAACCACATAAAAAGAGATAAACTTTTCGATTCTGTAATAAAGACAAATGTCGAAAGCTCCGCTAAATTTAACTGACATTGAAGGTTAACAATGTCATCAGCTGTAGAGCTTTCGATGTTATAGAATTGGATGATGATAAAAGCGGGCACAGGGTCTTGAAACCAGTAAACATTTAATATGACGTAGTGGGTGTCCCGCCTTGCCGCGGCTTCTTGCCCCGACGCAACAATGACTTACTGTTCTCATTTTATACTCATATTGTGTCAGTTGATATTAATTTATTTGATGTAGGTAAATGCGGACGACGCATGCGCCCGCACTGTTCGCCCGCTCCCGTCCCGACGCCGGTTTTTATGTGTTTATATATTCTAATTTTATTGTTTTCTTTATTTGCGTCCCACTTTTGTTCGGTTCCGAGCGCGGCATTGTTCCCCGTCGTAAATGCCGATTTAGATGATAAAATAAAATGTTGTATGGAATTTTTATTCGGTACGCGTAATTTCTTTGTCTGCCCGTACTGTTGTAATTTGGCATCATTAAAAATAACTAAAGTGTTTCGTCTTGCATGATTTTGAATTTAATAGGCTGTTTTAGGAGATGGGTTACGTCAGCGTTGGTACGCAAACTTGCCTAGGAGAAGGAAACCTCAATAATCAAACCCTAAAGGAAGTGTTCCTTGGTAACAGTTAGGTCCTGCTCGAAATTATACGGCAGGCATCTAGTGATACGGCTCTTGTGTGGGGGTCTACTGGGGTGAAACTTTAGCTAGGTATTGATCCTAGACTCACAAGCATTAGTACTATCATATCGGAAACCTGATGTTTACCATGCATTAATGTTTGTTTTGGTTCTCGATATTTGGGCATTGCTGCAGGCGCCATTATCACGAATATACAGTTTCAATGATAATTATCCATTCCAATCCTACTAAGGTAAATGACCTGCTCGTTTCGTTATAAAGATAAAGCTCTGCTTCTGAACACTGGGAAGTGTTATGTACTGGAGCTATTTGCTTTTTAATTTACTTATTTGATGGAAAATCTATTTACAATTATTGTGACTTAAAAGGCAATTGAAGTTAAATTTATGAACTGGATTTCAACTAAAAGGATATATATATACATACATACGTTGTTGCATATATATATATATATATATATACATTCAACAACTCGAGATGAACATCATATCATCATATGATGTGTATCGAGTGTACAGTGTACCGTCATTAGTGTACATTTATTTGATTATATGTATTAGGTCACACTTGTTTGTGTGAGGCCCACAAAAATTGATCTGACGACAATTTACCTATTCATGGTCCGTCTCGTTGAAGCCGCAAGACAATGGCTTTGAAAAGTCTACCGCAGACATGTTTCGAGTGTCCCCTGCACAATATAGTTCCTATCAGACAACCTTTGACAAAATGACAAAAGATATACAATTTACCTGAGCTTAAAGTACGGAGGAGTGGAGACAATCGCATATTAGGGAGTGTCTACCTTTTATTATCAATTTCATTTCTACTTACTACTTTGACTATTTTTATAAGTATTTAGATACTTTTGCAAAACTGATATTCAGCCGCGTCAATACGCATTTAGGTAGATTTTTTATTTAACTGAGAATTGTACGGGTTTGTCGCGAAACTCATACGAAATTCGCCAATGAAAAAAAAAAAAAAACTAAGCACGAGATGAAAATGCTGGCTTTTATTTTGCCCAAAGATTGACGGCAAATGCTGTCACCATTTTAGAAACTTTATCTACTGTAGTAGTAGCGGCTTCTAGGTACATTATAAAACATGTACGCCTCATTTAGATTTCGTTTAGACGAAAAAAAAATACTATAGAAACAATTACAGTCCTAATTTAGTTTTGTTATTGTTATCATCATTGTAATGAGGCGTTAAAGTCACAGCTATATTATATAGTACTTACCTACCATGATGCCGTGTGGCGAGTACCTCAATAGCCGCGGGCGCCACAAATTATATTTAGCAGCAAAGTTAAACATCAATCGGAGTGGATACTGTTTCAAGTTACAACTCAACTTAAGGGGCTTTAAATAGTAATTTGCCCTTGAGATAGTTTGCAAGATAATGTTCATATTTACTACCTTCGATCACGTCGGTACTCACACCAGAGATAATGGACTAACGGTAGTTTATTCTCCTTATCTACTAAATGATAATGAAATTGGATACGAAAATAAATTAACCCCTTCTTTCATAAAAAGCTGTGTGACATTTAATAAAATAGCGATTTCGAATATTGTACTGTGCATTTCTAATTGGAGTTGTATAATTATTTATGAAACTTCAAGGGGTCTCAAAGTTTATATGTAAAACAGGAATACCGCGTAAAATAAAATGATTACAGTGAAAAATAGCAAATGCATATGGTAGGTTTTACGAAAGGCCATTTTTACTTCCAACCCTTATGAAATCATAGCGTAGTCTGACCTTTACGAAGTATGCAATAAATATTTGAACATTACAACAACTGGGGTTGTTTGTTATTTGTCGAATGAGGTAGCGCCCTACCGCCGCGGGCCGGCCGCCCTTTGGTGTCAAAGTTGGACAACTGGGGTGTTACACAGCATACAGTGGTAAATTCAGTATTAAGCCAGTATCCACCTGAGTAGATCGTAATCTCCAGTTTTACTCGTGTCTTCCAAGTGCCATCGTGTCACGGTGACCCTTACCATAATGTGGCGACATCGATACCGCAAAAACGGATCATATATCTAATGAGACCGCTTCATTGAGCCGAAAGAGATTTCGTCGAATTTTCACGGTTTAACCACTTTGAACCTCAAGATATCAGCACAGTGAAAGCTTTTACTTCAGCAAAGCAATTGTCGGAATCGCCGGAAGTGCATGGAAGGGTTGATGAATATTGACGAAGCGAAAGGGGCATTCAGGTTTGAGTGAAAGAGGGATGGTGTTCTATCGCAACACGCTTCAGAAATCTATTTTTGTAAACCAAAGGTTCAGATTCACAAAGAAAAGTAGATAAGTGCTGATGCCTTTACTTGTTCAAGTATTCCAGCAGATCCCACAAAACCTGGCAAAAGAACTGGCCAGAATTAAAATAGAATAGCAAATTATTCTTTATTGTTCACCAATAAAGGTAAATTACGCAATTCACTAGAATAAAAAAAATACATCTAAAGTACAATAGGCGGACTTATCGCTAAAAGCGATCTCTTCCAGTCAGCCTTTGGATGGAGAGAAGTAATGGTGCATCAGAGAATTAGTACTTTTTTACAAGTACACTCAGCTACACAGTTTGTTGTACCGCCGTAGAATGAATACGCATAATTAATATTTTAATTCCATCCAGTACTGTAATTAAATGTTAAAATAACACGCGGGCGTTGAGTTACAAGCGACGAAGACTGCCCGGGTTCTGTTCTGGCGAACCTGTTCTCATAGCGAATTAATATTAATAACATGAACGCATAAAACATGAGGACGGTGCGACGCCAAACACTAAACTGAAGCTAGCAATGGTGCCGGCATATGTGTGAGAGTGTTCATGTGCCTCAATCATCCCCTATACAAGAAAAAAGCCGTTGAAAGGAAAACCCACTGGGAATATTCGAACTATATTTATAAACGCTTTTTATGTATGTATTTTTATTTTTTTATTCTTAACTTGGTTAATGAAAAAGTTTATAACCTGTAAATGTGTTATATCTCGATTTTGTATTTTCAAAAAGACATCGATTAACATGCGTTACGTCCTCCGTTTTATTGAATTACGAATCGGCATAACACATTTGAATGACGTTTATGCAGCTGCTGAGTAAGAGTGGCTCGTCTATACTGACTGCTTCACTTTCGCAGTGAGCGGTGCGCCGCCGTCTGCCTTTTTTATAGGTTCATGATTAATAATGAATACTTGAAACGGGCGCGATTGTGAGTTGTATAGTTGTAATTAAGCGCGATTATAGCGGCATCGCCAATTACCGACTATGTCTGCGGGCTGCACCAGCATTATGTTGCTCCGAGAAAATATTATATTACTGCCCGCTCTTGAAGCGGAGCGACGTTTGAGACCGAAAACTGAACATATTTTTTTTTGAAAAACGTTCTCATATTTCAGCCCAAAATGTAGGCAGTCGTTACAAAATACGACGAAAATTCGTATTGAAGTCTTTCCGCTCCGTTGGATAATACAATGTTGCATTGTGATGTGATACCAAATGCCTAATTATGTAGGTATTATGTATGTAAGTAGACAGAGATCCGATACTCAACATTGTACAAATTTTGAAAAACATCATTATAATACGACTACTGATACCAATAGTTCAACCTTTCAGAGATCATTCAAAACACTGGTGACCATTAAACCAGTTGTTACGACCTAGACCTATTATAAGCGCAGTATCTTCTGTAACAATTTTTTACGCAACACCGAATAGGTCGGTTCTTTTCTAGGCTGACCTTGACCGTAATGGCGTGACGTCACTCCCCCCTGTACGCATTCTGATCACGTGACCCTCAAATCCCTTTTAAACATGCCTGTACTTTGCATTTAGATTGGGAACCTATAAACGCCGAATACTCCATTGATATAGAGCTAACTCTCTTTGTCAATAATCACAGTATTGCGTTTTCTGTAAGAGAATCCATCCACATTAATGTATGCGGATTCACGGGCGGCGCCGCCGGCGTGAGTGAACCTGCTCCTCGAACAAAATTATGCTAAGCTGGAGCTACAAAAGCTCGCTAATATCCACGAAATCCACTATAATTTTCTGTTAAAATGGATACTACTAGAATCCTCACAATATGTAAATGAGGATTTACGGTAGTATATATTAAAACACACGCAATGGCTGTACATAGACTGACTTTTATTCCATAGATAATTTAGACATAGATAACCACATAGATAATTTTGATATTAATTCTAACACCTCCACTTATCAAAATAATCTAAACATTAATATTTTAGTTACACTAAATTTATGAAAGAATATTCTGAATACCTAGCTTCTTAACAAAATAGTTATGCTTTACACTACTCAACCCTTTAGTGAGTAAATCTGCAGGCATTTCAGATGTTGGCAGATAAACTATCTTTACAAGATTGTTAGCAACCGATTCTCTAACAAAATGGTGACGCACATCAATGCGCTTGGTCCTTTTATGGAACAGTGGGTTTTCTGTCAATTTTTGAGCACCTTGATTGTCATTATACAAAATGATTACAGAATCACAAGGGTCTTCAATTTCGGACAATAGGTTTTTTAAATATATAGCCTCTTTACTTGCTTCCGCTATCGCCATATACTCCGCTTCTGTGCTTGACAAAGCTACAGTCGGTTGCTTCTTACATTCATACGAAACAACAGTTCCTGAGAATTTAAAGTAAAAACCTGTGTAAGATTTTCTATCTAAAGTATTTGATGCCCAGTCTGCATCAACAAAACCTTCTAAATAACAATTATCTTTAGTAAACATCAGCCCATAAGATTTGGTTTTACATAAATATCTTAGAATTCGTTTTGCATGCTTCCAATGGATTGAAGAATAACAATTATTAAACTGGCTCAAAAAACTTACACTATAAGAAATATCTGGGCGAGTTAAAACACTTAAATACATTAAGCTTCCTATCAATTGTTGATAAGGGTATGATTTACAAACATCTGTACTTTTCTCTAGTTTTAAATTATTTTCAATGGGCGTATCAACAACATTACAGTTTGTCATATTAAACATATTTAAAATTTGATCCACATATTTCTCTTGATCTAAGGAAATACAGCCATTTTCATACACTTTCACTCTCATGCCTAAACATTGCTTTATTTGACCTAAATCCTTAATTTTAAATTTTGACATTAACAATACTTTTAGGTCACTCAACATTTCATTGCTGTTTGAGAAAATGAAAAAATCATCCACAAAAACTGCTACAAGGATCTGCTCCTTTTTACATTTTTTAACAAACAGGCATGGCTCTAATTTGGACTTTACAAAATTAGCTTCTAATAAACAATCATTTACTCTTGCGTTCCAAGCCCTAGCCGATTGTTTCAAACCATAGATTGCACGTTTTAATTTAAGTACATCATTATTAGTACAGTTTAAATTAGGTGGTGCTTGCATATATACTTTTTCATTCAGGTAGCCGTTTAGGAATGCTGTAGTCACATCTAAATGAGTAATTTGAAAATTATGTTTTACACTCAAAGCAAATAAAAGTCTTAAAGTTGAGTATCGAAGCACTGGTGAGTATGTTTCGGTGTAGTCCTGTCCATATTTTTGAGTATACCCTTTCGCAACCAGTCTTGCCCTATACCGCACCTTATTATCGCTTTCAAACTTTTTTCTAAATACCCACTTGCACTGTACTACCCTGTCAGCTTCTCTCCTGTCTACAAATTCCCACGCTTGGTTGTCATCGAAAGCCTTCAGTTCATCCGTCATCGCCTGTCTCCACTGCTCTTTCTCTGGTCCGTTCATTACTGCTTCATAGCTGAGTTCATCACCGCCGGATTCCAGCTCATCCATAACACATAGGTTGCTTATGCCATACCTTTCGATGGGTTTTCTCTGACGTTTACTAGCGACCTCCACTGGAACTACTTTCTTTATGATAGACTCATTTTCTGTTTCGGACACAGATTGATATGAATCATCTTGGCTGCTCGATGAGTCACAGACATATGTAGTATCATCTGTATTTTCAACTGTACTCTGATCACTTTCTAAGTTTCCTACTCTCTCTGAGTTTTCTTCTTTAGTTTCATCTTTTTCATTTACTACCATCTGAGCTTCATCAGAGTCTTCCTTCTCCATAATGATGACATCTCTGCTCGTAGTAATTTTCCTTGTTTTTGGGTTGTACAATCTGTATCCTTTAACATCATCTGGATACCCAACAAGTATCAATTTATCAGCCTTCTTGTCCCATTTTTGTCTTTGTACCTTGGGAACATGCACCATTACTTTACTGCCGAATATTCTGACATGGCTCAGGTCTGGTTTCATACCTGTCCACTTTTCGAATGGTGTCATCATGCCTAAACTGGCAACTGGCGTTCTATTCTTTAAATATACTGCTGTATGTACCGCTTCAGCCCAAAAACGTTTGTCAAGATCCGCTTCAAACAGTAAACATCTAGACCTTTCAACTATAGTTCTGTTGAAACGTTCTGAGAGACCATTCTGCTCCGGAGTATGTGGATTGGTCTTCTGATGGACGATACCAACTTTTTTCATAAAGTTCTCCATCTCTCGTGAACAAAACTCCCCTCCGTTGTCGGTTCTCAATGTCTTTATCTTGTTTCCTGTTTGATTCTCAACAATAGCTTGAAAATCTCTGAAATGCTGAAATACCTGGTTCTTTTCCTTCAAGAAGTAGACAAAAGTCATTCTGCTGGCATCATCTACAAATAACAGAAAGTATCTTGACTGACCAAGCGACTTGGTCTCCATCGGCCCGCATAAATCTGAGTGTACTACATCCAATAGTTTTTCACTTCTATGGTTGGCTGATGGAAAAGGTAAACGTGTCTGTTTGCCCTCACAACATACTTCACAATTCTGAATTTGTATGTCAGCATTCTTGTTAAAAGTAACACCTTCTACAGCACCTTCTTTCATTTTCAGCAAGGCCTTACTGTTTATATGGCCTAGCCTTCTATGCCACTGCGCGCTACTGACTGCTACCTGTACTGCTCCTGCAACCAACACCTTTGGGTTCACGGTGTTTAGTTTGTACACACCGTTCACTTTCTCAGCCGTTGCTATCAACTCGTTCTGTTTATTATGTATTAGACAGTCATTTTGTCTGAATGTAACTCTGTTTCCCGCTTCTATCAACTTGCTGACTGACAGCAGATTCGTTGAGAGGTCTGGTACACACAAAATGTCTTTCACAATCACATCATAGCACTGAGATTTTACTTTGGTTGTTATTTGCATATCTCCTGCGCACAAAACTGGAACAGTCTTCTTATTTGCTACTATTATCTCACGTTTCTTGTGTTCTCTTCGGATACGTAACAAATTTTCACGATTTGCGGTCATATGCGTGCTGGCTCCTGAGTCTACATACCAGTCATCGGTTTTGTAACAGTCATTAAAAAATGCTGCACTAAAAGCGTTCACTGTGTCTTTCGCTTTTAAATCTGGGCATTTATTTTTGAAATGACCAATTTTCTTACAATTAAAACATTTTATTTGTTTTCGGCCGGTTGAAATGTCATTAGATATTGACATTTGTGATTTGACACCACTTCCACGGTTTGAGTTGTCGTTGGTCGATTTCTTTTGTTTCGACCAATACGCTGTCTCCCTTCCAGTAGTGCCAACTTCTTCACACATGTCAAGTAATTTTGTTTTAATAACGTCAGCGCTGATAGCGATGCCAGAATGTTCTATTGCCATTATCATTGGCGAAAATTTATCTGATAGTCCCGCCAAAAGCAATGATCCGATCCATTCTTCTGTGATCTCAAAACCTGTCCCCTTTAATTTCTGCGCAGTTTCAACTACTAGAGATACATAGGATGTCATGGACTCGCAGTTGTCTAGGCGTATTGAAATCAACGTTCGAAGCAAACTGATTTTCCGTTGATACCCTTTGTCATCAAACAACTGTTTCAGCTTATTCCATACACCGGTCACTGTAGTCTCAGTCTTGATATGCACGTATAATGAGGAGTCGATGGTCATCACCAGCTTGGCTTTTGCTTTTTTATTTTCAGCTTCCGTAATGGACGCCGGCACATTTTCAATGTCAAAGCCCTCGAGCAGCATGAAATTGCTTGTCGCGAAAGACCAATCATCGTAGTTTTCGCGGCCTTTGAGCCTCGGCACATTTACTAGGTACCCCGATGTCGACATTTCACTTTTGCACGTAAAACAATCAAAAATATATCTATAAAATTAAGAAAATACGGGAGCGGCCCATAACCTATTAAAACACACGCAATGGCTGTACATAGACTAACTTTTATTCCATAGATAATTTAGACATAGATAACCACATAGATAATTTTGATATTAATTCTAACAGTATATTTACTGAATACGAAAAATGAGATATGTGGGAGCACCAGAAGCACGCGCATATCCGCGTAAACCACTTTACTTAGACAAATAATACGGATTATTATACACTTCAATGGTAACGTCTTTTCGCGGATCTTTACGGAATAATTAGTATGTAGAGCCGGCTTTATATTCGTAATAGTGCAGTGCAATTGACGGTGCGACACTGGTTTCACCAATTCCACACATAATATTACTAGGCATATGAGACTTTAGAGCCGATGTCTAAGGGTTACGAGCGCAGTGCATTGTCGTACAGGATTATGCAATGCAGTGTTTTGAGTGGTGCTGAGACTGTTATTGGCCGGCGAAGCGTTTACCATCAGGTGACAGACTTGCTCGTCTCGTCACTTAGCCAAATAAAAAATATACTTATACAATTTTCCGCTTGATTTCACCAGCATTTTAATGCATTTTTTGTCAAGTGCTATCAATTATTAACGCTGACAGGGTTTAATGAAAATCGGACGTTTCCATATTAATTATTGTCATTTAATGCGAACTAAAGAAAACTGTTCAGCCGCCAATGTACACAAAATGAAATGTGGATAGGAACTTTTGCATTTGGCAGTTGTTCAGTGTATTTGTATTAAATAAGATAAATTGGTCGCGCAGTGGCTCGAGTAAGGCTCGGCGTACACGGGCGACAAAAAGCCGCAGCGCCGTATGCGGATATGCAACTTATAAAGTTGTGTGCAACATTATTAAATGGTCAATTAGAAAAAACCGAGCTCACTTTCCGTTAGCTACAGGATTTGTATGTTACTTTATATGGAAAGCATAGCGATTCGAATAATGTACTATGATTATAAGGTATATGTAAATATAATACCTAACACAAGTACGTCGAATGTCTAGTCGTAAAAGCAAGATAGAAGGCCGAAATCGAAAATGTCCCGTGTATCTTTTATTTATGTCCCAAAGCTGTATCTCTATGTGTAATATTGGTGGAATAAGTGCCATTAAGTGCTCGTTAACGTAGTGTGGGCAAATGATGCAAACCCAAAAAAAGTGCCATTTCGTGTCCCTCCAAAACCCCCCTGAAATCATGACGTTTATTGCGACTAGCCTACTGACTTCTTTATTGACTGGGATTCATCATTTTGATTATTTTAACGAACAGTTTAAAATATCGTATTCACAAAAAAGTAATTGGCGTATAATAAAATGGCACATTACAATATTGTACTGCGCAGTATTAAGTGACGTTTGATATATTTTTATGAGTAAAGCCCTTACAAAATAGTCAGTATTTTTTTTGTTTTACTTAGGAATAGGCTATGAATACAATGTGAATTTATTAACGTCAAGATTTGGAAGTAATATAAGCGGTGGTAGCCTAGTGGGAGAACGTCCGCCTTCCAAGGAGAAGGACGTGAGTTCAAATCAATTATCACTCGCTTTTCGGCAAAGGAAAACCCACATACCTATCCGAAAATTAATTCGGAGGTAGGTATGTTATCCACCAATCCGGACCGGGCCCCCATGGTGGATTATTGCCTAATGCTCCTGACGAAAGTGAGGGGAGACTCGTTCTCAGCTGTGGGACAGTATAGATTGATGATGATGATATCGTCGAAACAATTATAAGTTCTTGATAAGCATTGCTAAACTAATTAAACAGTAGGTATACCTACTGTCATTCATTATAGCATTTTATTCATAGAAAGGTGATCGCTGTGCCATATGAAATTCACACATACACAAATTGACCAAAACTGTCGCAACATTCAAACAGAGTTTCAATCAGATAAATAAGAACCAGTGAAATCATTTACACCTGGTACAGTCGGCAACGAAAGTCTCTAAACATTTCCAAACTTTTAACTTACTGTGCTACGCAAAAGTTTTATATCTTGCGAAGTTGAATCAGATCTCAGGACATGTTCAGTGAGTTTAGTTGCTAACTGTACTAGCTTACGCTAAATCCAGACTGAAGTCCATTAACGTTATGAGCCCTCACGTACTCAGTCTAAGCGTCTGTGGTTTCCTTCCCTTCAGCGGCAATAGAGAAAGGCCTCCTCAATTGAGACTATAATTACTATGAACGTTAGGAAAAATAAAAAAAACAATGAATATTTGAGTAACGAGATAAGCAAGTCGTTCACCTGATGGTAAGTGCTACGCCTGCCCATAACAGTTACGTTTCAGTTAAGCATCGACCACCTTCCTGGAACATGATTTTGATCGCGATTTGACTGACTGGGAGATTTCGGTTCGGCAGTTTTAAATAAGAAAAAAATAACGTTTTACGCTGCCTGGCTTATAAATCAAATACCACGCAATCAAAGGTTATGAACAGTTGAAAGTAAAAATGAGAAGAAAAAAACCTGAATAAACAAACAGCAAAGAAACAATAAAGGGACGTCAAACTTGACCCAGCCAGAAGCCTCTCAATCTAACGAACAATTGCTACTTGCTAACAATTAACCGTAACTTCCATTTTTAGAAACCGTATAAATTTCATGTTTTGTAAAATATTCTTACATAAAACAAAAGTTTGTTTTTCAACTGCGTGGTTCCACCGTTGTGTTGCCAAGGCGGCGCAGTAGGTTTTTCCACAGTTACTTGATAAAAATGGGTCCGATTCGCCTACAAATTAATAACAAAATATCGTTAAGACAAACCTTAACATTTCGACCAAGTTTATTGACCGTGGTAATGTGGCACATGGTGACAGGAGAAAACCATCATCAAATCAATCATTTACTGTTGGCGACGGAAAAATATGAAACAATCCAAAATTCTGCGCTGTATTAATGTCTTCTGTCCTGCAATAGTTGCGGTAGGCCTCTTCTGCAAAAGACCGCCTGGGGAAGTACCAGACCTTTACCAGATCAGTAATTTCGCCAATCAGTAGTGTGCAAACTTTACTGTGTTCCGGTTTGAAGGGCATTGTTTCCAGCGAAATTACTAGGCATATGAGATTTTAGAGCCTATGTCTCAGGTTGACGAGCGCAGCGCAGTGCCGCGCAGGATTATGCAATGCAGTGTTCTGGGTGGAGCTGTGACTGTTATGGGCAGGCGTAGCGCTTACCACCAGGTGAACGACTTGCAAGTCCCGTCGTTCAGTAAAATAAAAAAATAAAAATAAAACTAATCAAATCCAAATGGATATCGGTAACAAACTCGATGAACTCAGTACTTGGATTGGGTCGGCTTTATCCTAACAATGGGGCAACAACTACAATAAAAATATCGAATCGAATAGAAAATATGTAAAAAAATACGCTTTTGAAAATATGATAAAACTAGCAGCGCCCACGGTTTATCCTGCGTAGTTGCCTACACAAGAACTGTTGATTTCTAAAGTGAAAAGTGTCCTATGTCCTATTCCAGGACCTGAATTATTAGTAAAACTTTTTATCAAAATCCGTTTAGCAGTTTCGGCGTGAAGAGGGAACAAACACACGCACGCTTTCTAAGGACTCTTCATTATTCAAGCCTAAGTATAAAGCCCGAGTCAAAGTTTCAAATGTTTCGCCTACTTTCGTGGCAATAAGTTCATAGGGAGGTAGCTTCTGAGTGGTTAGAAGTTAGAAGATGCGAGAAAGGTAGCACACCTAATTCATGTGGGTTAACTGTAACGCATGCCGCAATTAGGACAAGATATTTAAAAAAAAACAGCCACAGCACCAGCTATATAAGGCAGCCATTCAGACCTTAGTCTCCTAGTTTAACGAAAAAAGGCGCGATTCAAGTATCGTCCATTCGCGCCGCTGTTTTACAATATTAACTGAATTAAGTTAACAATTGAAGTGTAACTTAGAATGGCAACTGCCCATTTGACAAAATGAGGTTATAATATTCAAAGTTTCCCGTCTGCCTTTATTTTTATACGTCCCGCTGCAATGCCGCGGCGGGTGGCTTGAGGTGCGGGAGGAGGGTGCTAAAGTTGTGAATTGGCCCCTCACCCCTCAGCGTTATCATGATTCATACCATTTATAATTTTATATTATGTTAAATTTGGGGAGCTGGCGATCAATACGGCTGAGGTACACTTTTTCGTCACAAAGTCATTTAAATTTTAAAAAAAATATTTCACTATGTGTATTTTCTATATTTTTACATCTATGCACTAAAAATACCTACTTAATAAATTACTACGTAAAAGCAAACAGTGTTTATCTACCGAATGATGTTTCTGGGCGACAGAAAGGGAAATAGCTGAATAAAAGTCTTATTATTCAGCATATTTCTTAGTCAATTAACACAGTGAATGGGTACTGTGGTTAAATAGTCGGTGGCAATTAGCAGAATGTCATTACATTACCTATTACCTACTAATATTGAAAAGCAATTAAATGCAATCATTGCTAACTAAATGTTATGGTTAAGGCGGTCCGTACTATAATACCAATAAGTAAACCGAGTTCGAATGTGATTCAGCCGTTAGTGATTCTTTGAAACAAAGCCCAATTCCAACAGCAATTGAAACAATTTAAAGCTATTAATATTTATTAAAGTATAATAAATGTTTTATATGATATATTAAACGCAGCGTTCGAATTACAGTCATAAAAGCTCACTCCCAATTACTTATACCACACTTGGGTCACCTTTAAGGCAAAAATGGTTAGTTAAGTCGTCCAATTAATAATTGTTGTATTGTATTAGTTGGTTGCATCTACAGAAAAAGCAAAATAAACAAATAGTAAGTTTAGATTTAACAGATTTGTTTTTATATAAAAACATAATATACTAAGAAATATTATGGATTAAAAATTTGACAATAAAAAAAAAAAGATTTGCATTTTTAACTTTTTATATTCGTTATAACACCTTAATAGAAAATAACAGTGAGCTCTAAGACCACCACAGCGATATTAAAAACACAAGTGCGGGTGCTCCAAGCCGTTCTGTCGTCTAGGCAACGAATATTGTTTATAACGACTATTGATCGGATTAGGGTTACCACAAGTTAATTTGGCAATTAAAGCTAGGTTAAAAATAAAAGAAAATGAAGAAGAATTGGAGGTAGTTAGAGGCTAGGAAATGTTTCAAGTTAGATAATCCAACCTTCCGAAACGTAAGCTCCGCAACGGCCAAAGTCTGATGAAATTTGGAAAATTGATACGTTAATCATCATAGTCAACGCGGGTAAAGCTGCGGGACAGCCAGTAGTCGGCATACAATACTATCAACTAGTAACCTGTGGCATACCCCTATTTCAGTCCCCTCCAATAAAATATTAAAAAAAAAAACATAATATATTATTCAATGCAGCACGCGTGGTTGTTTGTAATAAGGACTAGAGCCCACATTCGTACTAGTGTCATTACGGTTATAGTACAAGTATTGATTAGTCCGTATCTCGGGGTTTCGGAGCATTTGCAATAGGCACTTTCAAATGTTATTCTGAAACAAAAAAGTGTGAATTGAATTTTCATCTTCTTATTTTTTATTTGAAACCATATTAGTAATGAAAGATAGTTTTAGTTATAACCTAGTGTGATAAACGTGCCGTTATAATAATGGCCTATTCCCAAAGGACGCATGATTTTGTTCACACTAGATTCACGACTTTTTGGGTATACAATTTAATTCCAAGGCCTACCAAGAAATGTCAGTACAGTAAATACGAACAAGGTTTATGCGAATTAAATTTAAAAAGTTTCAAGTACCCTTTTGACTATTAGTCCTGTTTTTAATATTAACCACAAAACATTCAATATGGTTTTTCACTTTATTAATAATGTTTGGTTGTACAAATTCACTACAAATGTTTGATTAAAAGTTTGCTCTCAACTCGTATGATACGGAATGAGTGGCTTGAAGGCTAGATTTACACCCGCATTCGTCGCCTTTTAAAGCCACTCAGCCAATTAAGGTGCGGAATAAAAAACAAACATACACACTGAGCCGTGTCAAATGTAAATTATTAAGACTTTGTAGAAATTAACCGCTTTTTATATGAAAAAGAATTTCATAATGACGTTGCTTTTTACTAAACCACTTTTTGTTAACAATTTAACGAGAAATAACGTGGTCTGTGTAATAATAGTTTGTTGTTTAACTTATAAGAAGGCTCAATAACGTGTACTTACAGAAATATAATTACAATACATATTTAAAACATAATGGCATTAAGACAATAAAGCGGTAACGCTTACAGTGGCAATCTATATTCCATACCATTGTACTGGCTAAAAGCTTCCCAAAATTGGACAGTAGAGTCCCTAAAATTATCTAAACTTTACCTTGAATTAAATACAATAATATTGAATAGAATGAAAAACGTCAAAGAGAAATTCAAACAGTACCCCGGCGGTTGATACAATAAACAGTTTCAAACTCTACGCCCTACCACTGTTATTTGGACAATCGCTAGTTACGCGTCAGTTGAGCTCGCAAACAATACCTTCTCTATGACCCTGTAAAAAGAGGACGTAGAGATTTTCTGTTTCAAGCTGGGGTTACACGGGTAAAGTAAGCGGTAGAGCTTATAATGTGATTCCTTGAAGTAATGACATGAACGTTGGTCGTTGAAATATTATTGTGAGCAGTTTCGCTTTACCAACCTTGCACGAGTCGAGTGGCCGGTAGAGTCAAGTGGACGCCGATTTGGGCGAGAGCAAGTTGAATATGATTTGCCCCCAGTCCTAATTTCTCCATATTTTAGCTAAAATATGTCCTAGTTAGTAACATCTTAAGAATAGATAAGAATTAAATAATTTGTTTGCACAAACTACATTTCAGATTTAGTTTAATTAGAATGATCTCATACATTTTCCCACTAAAATTGCACGCATGAACAATTTTACAATTGCAGTAGATTGTGTACAAGCACTCTATGTTGCTACTGTACCATTTACACTACCCATGTACCCCCGGCTTCAATGCTTTACTATAGGTAAAGAAGAAGACACCAACTAGCGAAGGTAGCTAATTTATACCCAAGAAATCTACCAGCTTAGTAATTACAAATTGATTAAATTAGATGGCCATCTCTTGGTCGGGTCTCCTTTGTCCGATTTCCTTGATTTAAGGGAATATTGGCAGCGAGCTGGGAAGTCTACCCTGGCAACACTAATTAAGGGGTGCCCGATTTTGATTAGAGCCGCATTGCAGAATCCGTTCGATAGTTTAAAGAGGTTTGTCGTATCTCCTTTGTAGTTGATTCATCGAGATTTTGAGGAGTTTGGAGAAACTAGACACATATCTATCTCTTGAATATTTTTTATAATGCGAGTGGATCAAAATCTCATCTGAGAATGCACCTAGTACTGATATGTACAGAGGGATAAACGCGTCGTGACTGAGAAATCCCGAGCTTACCCTTACTAAACTAAATAGGTACACATAATATGCATAACTAAATCCAAATGGTGTTGGTAAGAAGGAGTATATGTGCTAAGTTACACATTTAATAGTAGTAATAGGTTAAAAAGCGGTGGTAGCCTAGTGGGAAAACGTCCGCCTTCCAATCAGAAGGTCGTGACTTCAAATCCCAGTGCGGGCACGTACCAATGTGTTTCTGTAAAACATATGTACGTAATTATCACTCGCTTTTCGGTGAAGGAAAACATCGTGAGGAAACCCACATACCAACCTGAGAATTATTTCTGGGGTAGGTGTGTTATCCACCAATCCGGACTGGGCCCCCGTGGTGGATTATAGCCTAACGTGCCCAGCAGTGGGACGTTATGGGTTGATGATGATGATGATGAATCAGGTTAGAGTTCCCTAAAACATGAGATCGAAAATTCATCAGAAGTCAAGGTAAGGTTACCCACAATATGAAATCTGAATGTCTTCAGACGCACTTGTAGTAAAGGTTACATGGAATCGAAATATGTTCTTACATTTTCTAAAGGACAGCTGAGTGGTACTCGTGGTTTACGAATACAATGACAATTAGGGAAGCGGGCCCCAGTTTCTAATATATACATTGATTAAGATGTTCTAAACGAGACAATGACGTCGTCTTGCACAGGCTGAGGGTGGGTTCCACCTGTGGCTGAACGTCTGAACTTCAGAAGTCGTCCACAAGTTTTGACAAACGATATTAATGTTTGTCTAACTCTCGTCTCAACCTACGGTGCTCCAACCTAGTCCCTGACCGAGTTACCGACGACTTTGATAGCTGGTTTTGTGGTAAAAGACGTATAGCACGTAGAACATAATAGTAGCGGCTTAAAGTTAGTGATAACATTTGACTGAGAACACGATCAAAGCAATATTCGAGAGTTCTATGCCGTAGTCCCACGCGGAAGCGACGCTAATAAATAACGACAAAGCTATTAACTGGTCCGCCGAACCGAGAAACACGTAACAAGCGTATATTTATATGCGATACAATTTCATTATTAGATGGCTATTTGTGACTTGTTATTTCTATTGTCGCTTTTTCTATTTATTATCGGGTTATCCGGCACAATGTATGATTATAATGTGGCAGGTTTGTGGGAGCCGTCGTTCCACGCGGTTGACCCCACGAATTTTCGTATGTCATTATACGCCTGTGCGGTTTTTATAATATTTTATACAATGAGATGTTTTTACCGTATTTTAATTAATTTATCGCACGCGCAGACCTGATGTATAGCCTTTGTAACGTTGTAAAATACATGTTCTCGTTTTTCTGGTACATGATTCTGTGAGATATTTTAAATATAGACTAATTAATGTCATCATTCTTTTAATAAATGCCCTGTTTCTTTTCGCGAAATGCTTAAAGCAGTTTCATTGTTGTGCGCTCTTTGACCTGGTGGATTGTTTTAGTTTGACGAACTAAGATTAACTATGTATCTAGTTTGCTAACGGTGGTTCTAAGATATGACGACTACGAGTGTAGTTTTTGACGTGTATTTGTCAAATAATTATGATTGGAGGGTTTTAATGACATAAATTACTAAAGCTTTTAGGGTCGTCGATGGCGTCGAACTTTAAGCTGACCTAAACATACAGCATAATAAAAAAAAACTTTTTTTGTGCATATTACATACCTACTAATACTACAACTTATAACTACACAACTTACGACATACATTTTCACAACCTCTTTATTATTCGTGGTAAATTTAGATTATATAAGTTACTAGCTGCGCCCCGCGGTTTCACCCGCGTAGTTCCTGTTCCCGCGGGAATATGGGGATAAAAATAGCCTATGTTACTCGCTGTCAATGTAGCTTTCATACAAACTTTCATCCCCAATTTCAAACCCTTACAATTCTTTTATAGCATTAAAAAGTACCCCATGTCCTTTCTCAGGCTCTAGACTATCTCTGTACAAAATTTCATTTCAATCGGTTCAGTAGTTTAGGCGCGAAAGAGCAACAGACAGACAGAGTTACTTTCGCATTTATAATATAAGTAAGGATTGGTTTTGATCGTTTTGTCGTTTGAATTGGACTTCCAACATCAAAGTGCGTACAAATTGTAAAATAAAGTTCCCTACCAGTGTATGCAAAAAGTGAAAAATGTAGACAATACCTTACAGCGCGTCAAAATTATGCTTTCATAGACAAAAGATGGGTCTATTGTAACCGGAGCCGAGTGGCGTACTTAGTCGGAAAAGGCCGATTACACACTCGCGACGATCTGTCGCCGGTCGCCGTGCCGCCCCTCGACTGCCTTTGTGAACACGACTTTATATATATAGGGTCGTTTCTAACTTGAAGATATGCTTTAATCCGCTGTACCGTCGAACATAATGATGTTAAAACTGTCAAATATTACAATGGACTATCACATCACATCACACTACGAGTACACCACAGTAAATGTGAAAGTTTGTGTGAGAGTCTAACTAAAAACATATAACCATTAGATAAAAATCTTCAACGAAGTAAGAGTAACAAAATGATAAACCCATGGAAACAAGCCGTTCCCACTTGACACCGCAATGGCTGAGCGAATTCAGGTGAAATTCAGTGCGGGGATATATCTCGCGAATCGCGGGTATAACCGTGGTGAACAGCTAGTTTTTATACATTAGCCTGTTTCCACCTCCACAGTCCGGTGACTCTATAAAGGGAGGCTAGAGAGCAACAGTAAAAAATTAATAAAAATATGACATTCTGTAACCGGACAGATTCGTTGTCGCATTATGTTCGATCATGTGAATTACGATTCCTCATTAAAGCATAACGTGCTGTCAGACAAGAGAGGCAAAGTTCAGAGTGTGTAGTGGCTCCTGATTAGGTACAGTCGGCTTCAAAAATAGGTGAACATCTCCCAACTTCCAATCTAGCTTTACGCACGTAAAGTATTAAAATTTCGCGTAGAATAGTAAATTGATAAAATTATGACGTTCAGCGACATTCATTGCTGACCGTACTCGTGAGAAAACTTCTAATGCCACTATCTCGAGAACGTTTTATATACTCAATGGACCCGCCACGCATCTAACGCTGGAAAGCAAAACTTCTCTCATTTTTGGCGGGGAACGAGAAAGAAACACCAGTGATAACGTAAATCAAAGACCGGTTATATTGATCGGAAGACGCGTTTGAGTTAGTTTTTACTAACTTTTTACTACCATGATATGAACAGTCGATCATATACTTTGGCGGAGGGGTAGGCGTGAGCGCGCATGGTCCTTCGCTTAGATCTTTCAAGCACTATCGCAAGGCCTATTAATGTTTTGAAGGAACATAATCATATAGGGCGAAATGACAGATGCTGTTTTAAGTGCTCTGGAAACTAATCAGTTACGCCTGTGATTGAGTTAACCGGCGTTTAGGGGGACAGTTTGCTGCTTTATAAGTTTTACTGGGCAGTTTGTTTGGTTGCCTGAATAAATACTGCACTTTTTGGATTGGGTTTGATTTGTGTCGTAAAGTTGGAAATCATAGCTTTGTACTTATATCTAAATTAGCTTAGAATGTCCATAATGCGACATGAAGTTGATACAAACACCGTGTCATTTCGAGTTCCGTCCGAAACTGGCCAGGAAGTTTCAGTAAAGCTTCCACCAACTTATAATGGCTGCGGTTTGTCTAGTCTAGACTGCTCATTGGCTATGACTTTAAATTTTGGCTATTACAAACAAAACTTAAAGGTATATAATAAAATAATACTTGATACTAGCCTTGTTAATTACAAAAAAGAAAACTGTGTTCCCTTGCGATGGTATTATTATATAGAACAAGCTATAGAAGGAGCATTACAGGCGACAGATGTAGTGACAAGTGGCTAATTTTGTATGGATTCCATTGACTTTGGTGATACTTCCTTGGAAATTCAACATGTTCCTTTGGCGTCCTAAATCAAAAACAAATAAATACATTATACGCAATGATTGTTTGTTGCGGCCAATTATTTTACTTTTTTGTTTTCGACTAATAATATGAAGCGCTTTGTTCCACTATAGCAACAATTGCAACGAAATTCTCGTCTTGTCATTTAATCAAATAAAAAAAAATACAAAAATTGGTCCCCTACTTATTGTCTTTTAACCACTCTTTTGTAATGTTTTGTGATCCACAAACCGCAAATAAGCAGTTTTTGTTAGTTACAATGTAGCAGCTGTGTTACAGAATGACAGGCCGATGAGGTTGTGATACGTACAATATATTATTTTTTTAATTTACTCGAATTAATGTCAACGTATTATTAGTTTTTTTTTAATTAGTTTCGAGTGAGCTAAACGCTGTTTAAAACTCTTACGGGCGGCTTCGGGAACGTTAGTGAACTTTGACGAAACATTAAGCCTGTCACTGTCCTTGTCTTTTATTTAGTGCCCAATAGAGACAACAATAGACTAGATCTACTGACAAAAGAACCGTTAATATCAGAAGTTTTAATGCTAAATTTCGTTTCAAGTCGGTACATTATAAAAATCGTAATAGTCAATATAATTATTGTAATAACGGTTACACTCGCCATTTGTAACATTCTCATTCATTATTAACCGAAATTGGCTATTGTGATTGTATGCAAATGGTACATAATTGTAATGTAAATTGTGCGTACATATTATTTTAGGTTTACATTAGTGTGATCCCATCTGATAATGTGCGGCCATACGTTTATAGTACCTACACACTTTAGCTTTGTTATGTTGTTATGTTATTAGCCACGCTTATCCCACTGCAGGGCAAAGGCCTCTCTTCCCTCTTTCCATTTCTCGCGGTTGAGAGCTTTAGTGGTCCAGTCGTTGCAAAAGGAGTCAAGCTCATCCCGCCATCTCCGCCTGGGCCTGCCGCGCCGTCTTTAGCTTTAGAAGCAATTATTAAATTAACCGCAGAAGCATTTATTAAATTATATTCCTTCAGAACAGAACAATATTTATAAAAAGAAAAGATTTACAAAAATTGAATCGAAGTAAAGCCTGGAATAGGGTAGATTATAAAATATAGTTCTATTAATTATGACATATGAATAACCCAATGGTGAACAGAACAGCCTGTATAATGACTGACCAAAGACTGCTAATAATTTTACGGGAGTGGTCATTCGGGAAATGGTTATTCGGGAAGTGGTCATTTTGGCAGGTGGACCTATTGAGACGAAGCGCTTTCAATGAATTTACGTTTTCGCGGTAAATAGTAACGAAATAACAATACAAAAAAAAATAGCAACTGAATTGAGTACCTTCTCCTTTTATGACTTCGTTTAAAGTAACAGCTGTTGTGCAAATAAATATATAAAAAAAAAAATTGTATCAAGAAACACGGCATGATTATTTGTATCTAGGAAATCAGAAACTACTAGGACCCTGGTCCTACAAACACTCAGGCTCAGAGCAAATATTTGTGGTTCATACCAACCTTTGCCCCGTGCAGGAATCGAACCCGCAACCTCACGCTTCGCAGTCGGCTCATCACCCACTTACGCCACGGAGGTCGACGTTCGAGGAAATACGCTCCGTATATCTCCGTAACAAAGCATCATTATTAGAAACACACAAAAAAGACTGATATCATTTCGAAACAATTTCTCAACGGGACATAACAACTTATTACTATTGCCATCAAATACTATAAGAACTATGTGAAAATAAAATATTGTAAAGGTCAGCGCACACCGACAACAATGTAGGGTTGCAATTAACTTGCAACATTTAAAATTCGCTATGTTTAACTGACCCTGTATCCAGAATAAACTAAATGGTTTCACGTCTGTGTTATCGCGAAAGTTAATGATCAGTTAGGTTAACGCACGCGGCTTTACCCGCAGACTAGGAGTTAAACTTTTAAAAAGTTTCTTGATCGGTTGATCATAACTGTACCGAGGCTTTCTTTTTAAATAATAATAGTAATAAATAGTAGAAAATTACAAAAAAGTTATGTTTGTGAACTTGTTTCCTTCTTGTAACTTAAAATTAAACAATTTTTACAAACTTCATTGTAATTATAAAAAAAAATGCATTAATAAAAAAATATCGTGTCGACTTTTGAGTTAATTACATTGTTGCTACTTGCTGAGTCTTGAGTGCAAGGACGAGCTTTTACATCTTACGACACGACATTAATCGTATCAGTGATCAGCAAAGTGGTCGCGGGTTTCACACTGAAGTTCGAGTAACACAATGTTTCATAATGAATGGGAAACAATTTGTTCTAGCGGGAAAAGCATACTTATTGTGCAAGGACGCGACGCGTTTTTTCTCACATTGAAAAATGTTCCAGTACCATCCCAGACAAGATAAATCACGTTATGCTCAAGTATACTCCGACCAGAATACTGCTTTTGTGGGAATTTTCACAAAAACAATGCTGTTCTATTATACTGTACGAGTGAACTACAGCGTATCTATCATTTTATATTGTAAAACTGGGCTAGAACCTATAAGTATTTTTAAAAGTTACGAGTTCGGCTCATTTGGTATCAATCAGAAGCTGAATTGAGACATCTCGATCGCGTCGCCTCATATAAAGGCACCCAGGGTTCGTTGACCCCTCGGCGGCGACGAAACAAATTAAACTATATTTTATTGTTCCCCCAGCTATAACTATCAGTACTAACATGGCTCTCGCACGAATGCGGGCAAATAATTATAATTACATATTATTTCATTTTATTAATAGTCGCGCGCGACCTTACAACTCACATTGTTAACGTGCATGTGTGTGTAATGTTCCCGTTTTCTTGTGTGCGTTTCGTATGGAGAGTGTACAAAAAAGTTTACACCAGTTGCTTATGAAGCTCCCATGGTGAAGGAAACGGCAGATTGCGATGAGACATGGTTCTATAAGGAGTGGCTTTGATGTGTGAATGTGGTACAGATGGAAAATTACTTGGATTGTTATTCGTATTCGTTATACGCTGACGTTTAATTGTCTCGCAGGTGAGAACCTGACGATGGGCTCGAAGCATCACTAGTTTTATTTAGTTAGGGGAGCGTTCTCCAAAAACGGAGCCTTTGAAATTTACTTGCAAATATTTACAATATGGAAATAAATGTGCCGTTGTTCAGTCTTTCATCTACATATTTGGGCTAATAGTTACATTAATTAATTAGTTCACGTCTCTAAATTTGAAAAAAAAATCAAACGTGGGTCTGAATTTCAATTCACCTACTGAGTTGTAATTATTTAGAAAAATATTCAAATAATAGTTTAAATTACAAATATACTTATTTTCGGCATTCATTAGGTCACAATACCATTAATGTATTTCCAGATATTAAATAAAACCTTGTGAAAATCGCAACAAAACTTTCACGTTCCCAGTGAGCTGGAAAATTTTCTGGAAAACACTTTACTGTAATCATTTTTATTATTATAGTGCATTCGCTTGCGTGATCCTGGCAAACCTTAAATAATCAAAGCTAATAGCCGGCTTTTTACACGCTTTTATTTCACTATAAATGTTGTTTGTTAGTATGTATATAGTTGGTATGTTATTATATATTAGTAGTAGCTGCGTCCTGCAGTCTCACCCGCGTAGTTCCCGTTTTGTCCCACGGGAACATACTATCGGGATAAAAAGTCAGTCAATCCTGGTTATAAACGCTTCACCGGCTTCCTGTTACTCACTTCCGTACCTTTTCACGAAATCATTCCCATAGATTGCAGGAAAGCGAGCGAAAAGATGTAACACATCAAAAACACAACGCACATCTAAATGAACGAACACAGAAAATAGCTCTAACACAAATATCCACACACCCAAAAAAAACAAAGCAATTGTAATGCTTCCTCTATCTTTAAATAAATATTAAATACAGACCGCATTCACTCGGCAAACAACACCATAATTACCCAACCCAATGCTCGTTATTATAATTCAATTTATCTCAATTGTAATTGTAAAATTGTAATTGTAATAAGCCGTAAAGCACTGTAGTAGATAAGGGAGATAAGAAAAGAACGGACGCGGCGCCGCACGCCTTTGATCTTTCGGGCACCGCCTGTGTTTGACTTCTCCAAATTTCAGGTCACAGTTTAAAGTAAACATCTTTTGTAGTTTTCGTCAGTAATGTTTTTCCACTTAATTTTGGTTGGATTTGGAATGTGCAGCAATATTATGACTGTACCCACCACTTCTTTACTACGAGTATCACCACTAGGCCAGGTACTGCTTACCTACTAGTTTCCGTATTTATGTAAAAAACATATGTACGTAATTATCACGCGCTTTTCGGTGAATGAACATATCGTGAGGAGACCCACTAGCCTGAGAATTATTTCAGAGGCATGTGTAATGTGATCCTATACGGACTGGCCCTCGTGGTGGATTATGGCCTAATCTTCTTCGCGATAGTGCGGTGAAACCCGTGCTCAGCTGTAGGTGGATATGGATTGATGATGATGATGATTAGTTATTTAGTGACTTATGCCAAAGGAACTGCATTATTTCGGAATAAAAAATTGTCTATGAAATTGTCCAGATTTTTATCTATATTTATTTACGGTAAAATCAATCAGTCCGCTGCTGCGTGCTAGAAGGAAAAACCGACGAACACACTTTCGCATTATTAATATTATTCGGTTTGGTTGGATGGCACGCAGAATATAATTGGGCGATTAGTTACAACCGTCACGTTCCTAAAATAAAACATAATAATAGGTCAATAATATTTGAAAACTTTTATAACACCTGCTGTTTTCGATAATTTATTGTTAAAATATAACAATGGAATTTCCTTTACGACATCACAAATCATTCGTTATTTATTACATTTTAAACAATAAAATTCTCGCGACTGCCGCGTGTTTATTACTGAGGAATAACAGATAATTTGGTATAAATTATATATGTGAGTATTGAAGTCGGAAGTAAATGCTTTTTTTTCTTATTGGCTAACTATCTGTTACCCGCGACTTCGTTTATAAATGTATTGTCAGCGAAACGAAATTAAATATTTATATTACGCGCAACTGGCCTGTTCCGGCGCGCCATACAAACAGTTGGCAAACACTCGATTTCTACTAGTTGAATTGAAATTAATTATTTATCATTGCACAATACAGATTAACTTACTAAATGGTGAAGACTGCATTACAAACGGTTCAATAGTTTTTACGTGATGTAAAAAGAAGCCGGCAGACAATCATATGACAATGAAAAATTATAATACATGTTTAGTAACTTATTTAAAGGTCTCTTAGTCATTTTATCAAATAAGATATGCTTATTTTAAATCAATTTATCTACAAAAAATGCTATTTAAGGCTAAAACGGGTAAAGTTTGTGCGAAACTGACAGTTCTCCTATTTTGTAAGAATTTATTTAATGGTTTTTATAACGCGTTATTTCGTCGTCCAATAAACTGTTCAACTGCGTTTGATGGACAGTTCAATTAATATTTAACATACATACATTCAATGACTGTCACACAATAAAAAGCATTCAAGACAATGCCCCTTTTATTCTTCATACAAGCCTTTGCCCGCAGCCACGCTTGCTCTTTATTGCCATTTGCTATTATTCTTCAGTTTTGTAATAAAAAGCAGTTTAAAAATCAGTTAGCAGTTTAAGTTATAAATCAACCAGCTTTCATATGACATTTTATTCATGTCTTTATATAGTCTGGAAATAAATCTGCCATTTTTTTAGACCTTTTAGGAAACTAAACTATCTTATCATAGCATTTATTACAAAATTAAACCCAATTAGTTCAAGTTCAAAAACTAGCGTATAAATAAAGTAACCTACCTCGGAAAGTTGTGAAAAGTAATTGTTAATCTCTGAACAAAAGCTTTAATAGACATGTGTTTCATGACGGATTCAGGAATCTCCAAGCTTATCCCAGTCCAAAGACACAGTACATTCGATCTTCCTTTCTTTTTCCTTGTGCAGACAGCTTCTTGTTTCAATTTTAACGTATTTTTTTATATATGTACCTCTGTTTTTATTTATTAAGCGTCTCTGTCAACTCGTTGCTCGGCAAAAAATTAAAATATATTGCGTTTAGAGTCCGCTCCCGCGTCGTAATAATTTGTGGGGCTGAAAGCTGTATTATTTTTATAAATACACGATTCTCATTTTCCTGGAAGTTGATTTACAATTTCTTTGTTGGATTGCGTACGTAATTCGTTTTTAAAATTGTTGTGTTTATTTGACGAAATTGCGGATGAAATGTTTATGGAAGCACTGGAGTCGACTTATCTTAGTTTATCTTCGACTCTATTTTCAACTTGGGGCCTGCTTGTCCATTTTGATGACTTGAAAATTATTGTGTTATACTGTTATTAACTTAATTTAACTAGTTAGTATGTCTAGGACATGTCTTGCAAATAATTTTGTCTAGTTTCCGTTGTTTTTTCATGGTTAAGATATGATGACAATACAGTATTATGGTGACAGCGAGCTGATCTATGGAACCCTCAGTGAGTGCGTAACGGCAGGTTCATGATGTTTGGGCTAAAATTAGCCTAAACATTCCGAAACATGCCTAATACGAATTTAAAATGTTGTTTTATGAAATATATTATACACCATACAACTTATTAAGTGGGTACCTATTGATAATGTGGGAGATTTAAATATCTCTTTTCTGTCTCGGTCTGAATATGTTACGTCTTTCACAATAGTAAAGGACAACATCATGAGAAAACACGTATTTCCAATAATATTAGATTTGGCGTAATGGTATTTACTCTAGTAATTTAGTTAAAGTTAAATACAAGTTTTGCTGAATACGCAATGGTATCGATATTTAGAATCCGTTCGACAATGTCCAATAGCTGATTTGAATGGAAACAAACATATATTTCAACTTATAACTTTTAAAAAACAATGCGCGACCAATTTTAGCTGGGTAATTAGGCCGCTTATAGATACGGCGACCATCTGTCGCCGCGATCATTTCAAATAAGTTTATTCAAACCAGAAAACTAGTCTTGACTAATGCAACTTTGCACTTAATCAATAAAAATATAAATATTAAAATTATAAAACTGGTTGTTTTTCCCATTGGAACACGCACGGCTGGCTACATGCAAAATAAATAGCAATTCCAATAGCATAAAGTTTACAACAAACTTGCAGATCCTATCATCTGTTTAAAATGTAATTTTTATGCATATCATCGCCGTATAAGTAAAACCCGATAAGACAAAGAAATTATTATAATATTATTATACATAAAAACATATTTCTCCGTCGTGCAGTCGAGTAAAAAAAATTACTATTAACACTTTGACTGCTGAGCCGTTTTGCTTGTCTAGCCACGGGTGTGGCTCTGCACGCGCCTTCATGTTTTCCCATACAACAAACACAACAGTTGTGTTTTGCCCTACTCGTGGCAAGTTATGAAAAACAGAACAGTTGTTTTTTCGGTAGTGAACATGTTAAAATGTATTTTAATTAGGCATCGTAGACAACAGTGAACCTACAATTTTCTGAACAACATAAATTATGATTATAATTATTATATTACAGCCGTATTTGAGTGGGTAATTTAATTGCTACTGTCATCCATCACGGCAAGTCTGTTTTGGGGTAGATACGCGGAATGTAATGTCAGGAAAGATAGCAAACTTATTCGAACTATTTTTTGTTCGATTCATTGGCTACGTCGTATTTCTTACGCTCCCGTCTTTGAGGATATATTTTATATGATCTCCGAGGATCATGTCTTGGTTAATCATTGTATTTTTTTATTTTAGTAACTGTATCATAAAATTTATTTTTAGATTGCACTGTTTGACGATACGAGCAAGTCGTTCACACTGTGGTAAGCGCTACGCCTGCCCATGACAGTTACAGTGTCACCAAGAACTTTGCATTGCATAATCTTGCGCGGCACCGCACTGCGCTCGTCACCCTAAGACATCGGCTCTAAAGTCTCATAATAATTATATGCCCAGTAATTTCGATGGAAACAGTGCCCTTCAAACTGGAACAGTAATGTTTGCACACTACTTCCCAGGGCGGTACTTTCAAGCGCTGGTTGTTAAAATAAGTTGCGTGAGATAGAAGCCAACCTGAAGATGAATTTCATAAGCACGACAAATCGCGCGTGTGGCCGTGGCCTAAACGCCAGCTGCGCCCCGTGCTGCCGTAAAGCCGAAATATTTTTTTGCCGCTTCCGCTAAAGGGTCAGCGTAAACGCTACGTTTTATGAACACTTAAACTAATAATTAACGCCGCACTTATTCGCGCTTAGAACACTGTTTACGACAAAGTTTTCTCGGTAGTATTGTTTGTTTTCCCATTATGTCCGCGTCGCGGTCCATTTTCCCCTGAGACCATTACCCCGTATCGAATGAAAGCCACTTTTGCTCGACATATTTTAAATTGCAACATTTTATTCTCGATCTTTTTAATTTTTATAATTAATGGTTTCGTTGTGCTTCCCTCGGGCCGCTGTTGCCCTCATTAGTGCGATGCGAGGCGATATATTTTAATCGCGAGCGTCATTTTATTCTCAGTTAGAGGAGCAGAGCTTCCGAGCCTTTCTTACGAGCGAGTATTCATTCGAATCCCGTGACAATATTATTGTAGAATCTCAATAAAAATCTACTTTGAACCAGCTCGGCAGGTCTCGATTTTATAAAGTTGCAGCTCGAACATTATCGTCGTTTTATTGAAATGTCTTGTCATCCTAGTGTAGATTTTTTTTATAATTTTATTCAACTGGGTTTTTATTTCGTTTTTTATGTAGGTATTTTTAGTTCCGATAATAAAGAGGGGGAGAAGTAGGAGTTAGGTATCGATACGTCTTTTGTCTTATTTCTATATTTTATTTGTCTTTTTGGCGGAACTGATAAATATAATCAACATTATTATTTTTTTATCTTTCGAGTATGAAATTTCCGCTGGTTCTTTTTGCATCATAAAAGCTAAGAAATATAGATTTTAATTTATACAACATAATCTTATATTATTTCGATGTCTTGTAAAAATTATACAGATAGAGAAGTTTTTCTTCCACTTTTGGATTATTATCCTATCGTTTTATAAGTATATTGTATATACAATGAAAATGTGATTAACAAAAATATATAGTACTTATATTAATATCCAAAATTATACTTTGAATAATAAAAAGTAATCGTAAAAGAAATCCGTAAGAAGGGGTAAATTTTGAGAACGGCATTTTTAACGCGAGTGTTAGGTATATTATACATGGGATGATTTCGACACCTCTACTGGTTAAATATTGAGCTGGTCTAAATATTGACCCGATTTTTTTTATATTTTCCCCATACTTTTTTGAACCATCTACACGATGAAGAAGAAGAACAATGAATACTCAATACAAATATAAAATTATAGTTTATAATGTACACTGGACGGCGTACCTTAGATCGATTTGTATGTGTGCGTCGGTAATTGTAATGGCTATTATACTTTTTCATGTAAACCACGTTTTCTGTACCGCTACCTAATTAATTTTATTATGTTGTGGAAAATGAACAACATCTTGCATTAATACATTGTAGTTTGGGGCTAGGTATATAATTTTGTGGGGCAGTGTTGCCAACTGTTGCAAACTTTAGTTTTAAGCATAAGTGCACTTACTTAATGGCACAACGTGGTAGGCGTAAGGACAAGACCGGACAAAGTTTGCTACCTAATCCGTAACAGTGCAATAATCGATCTAAACCGCTTTGAAATAACGTTCAAATAGCACGTGATTGTTCCGGCTAAGACTCTCCAAATTGGTAATTTTTGACTATTTAGGGTTATTATTTTAATGTGCCATTGTAATTCCCGTTGATTTTTGCGAGGACACTATCACAAGCAATTAACATAAAAGAACTGCTACTGTAATAAAAAGATACGACTTACGACTTTGTTTCCGTTATAAATAAACACTATTATTGAAGTTAGCCGTAATGGCGTCATTCACTTGCCGACATAAGTGATTGTTTTACTCCCCTGATAGTAAAGGGTAAAACTTATGAATCCCCTTCGTAGCAAAGTGCGTCGATGTATAATTTTCAATTATTCCGATTTAAATCTTTTTTGCACTGCCTTATAATTTCATATCCATGAACCTCATGTTCAATTGGTCTCGAAAGAGAGGCGGCTGGTGTCGGAGCATGACAGTAGGCATAACGGCGTCTCCAATCGCGTTGACGACTGCCACTAACCGACAACAACCTAGATCAACCTAGATGGATGGATGGATGTTTGTCACTCTTTCACGCATAGAACTACTTTACTAAAGATACTTTTAATCCCTTAAAGTTTAACGGTTCCTATGGGATATAACACAACGCGGGTGAAAACGCTGGGCGCAGCTAGTAATATATAAATGTTAAACATCCGTATTAACATCTAATAGGGCAAGTATTGTACGAGTCCAACAATGACCTATGCCGGGATAAAAGTACATATTATTTTACGGTACAGTCGTGAGGAAACGTGTTTCCATCCAATTTTAATTAATATTATATTACAAAGTAAAATATTTTTATCTTCGTCTTATGTCTATTTGGGCTCGCTGGCACCATATAGGTAACTTATAATCATTATAGGTATAATAATAATAATGCATCTATATAAATAAACCAATAATATCTAGGGAATGAGAAACTACGAGGACTTCGGTCTACGAACACCCTGAACTCAAGAGTTAATACTGGCTTGCTTGCTTAGCTTGTTTACTCATTTTTTTTCATTGAAACTTGACAGGCATGAAAAGTTTCCAACCAGTTAAAAATGGAAACGAGGTCAAATGACTTACATGGTTACGACCTAAACGTTTATACATCCATTCGTACTAACCGACCTACTAATCCGGTTAGGTCTAAGAAACACTTCTCGAGCGTGGTCGGGTGATTTACTAGTATAATAGGCTTAAGAAACTTTCGACGTTTGTTGCCGAATTACCTCGTAATATTGCTAAGTGAATTTAAATATGAAATTATAAATTACCCGTTTTGTTTCTCATTTGTTTTTGTATAATTATAACTATGGTTATAATTATATATAAATAATTATAACTATAATTATAACCATAAAAATGTTAAAATTTTGGAAGTTAAAATGCTAGGCGTCAAAAGTTTTAAGTACCCTCGAGAAGACGTAAGCGCCGACACGTAATGTGTCGTTTAAAATGTTTGTCAAGCTTTAAATAAAGTATGCTTAAAAATAGAGTAGAACGAGTAACATTAGTGGCCCTTGATAAGTTGCAAACCATTACCTACCCAATATACATCATTAAAAACATTACTAGGACAACAGAATTAGCATTTTTTTGAATACTAAATGTATAATAAGAATCGTGAATCATCATCATCATCTCATATTTGATATCTTTAAACTTTTTTTTTCATGACCGGCAACTGCCTTGAACCCAAAAGGAAATAAACATTATATTTTTGAGTTTTGTCAAAATGTCACGGCTCTTTTAAAAACATGAATTGTGTCATTATTATATTATGGTATCATGGTTGTCTGGAAGAGATCGCTCTGAGCGATAAGACCGCCCATTGTGACACTAATTGTAAAATTTGTTTTGTTCTAGTTTTTTAAGTTTTCTTTGTTCTGTGGTGTTTCAATAAAGAGTTTATCTATCTATCTATGATATGTGTAAAGTTTAATTTAATAGATATATGTATTTCTGGCATTGCGTAGTTTGAGGCCCGCTAACAGATGTTTTTTTGAATCTGTAGTGATATCTAACAACTATCTTTCTATCGCATCATCATCATCAACAACCCATAACGTCCCACTGCTGGGCACGGGTCTCCCCTCACTTTCGTGAGGAGGATTAGGCTATAATCCACCACGGGGGCCAGATCCGGATTGGTGGATCACATACCTACCTCCGACATAATTCTCGGGTAGGTATGTGGGTTTCCTCACGATGTCTATCGATGTCGATGTCGATGGTGGGTTTCTATCGCATACTATACCTAAATTTTATTTTTTTTATTTTATGTTATTTTACATTTACACGCGTTCAACGTTATACAAAATATATTATAGAAACATGGTATTGAGTTTTTTATTAAGGCTTTTATTATTATTGGTGGATCGTTGTCACAATTCTGCCAATTTTCGTTTTATACTAGTTTCTTAAACTTTTGGAGATGGTATAGATACTTACTAATCCGGGTCAGAATAAGGTCGGTGGTGTAGAGGGAACAAAGACCTTTCGCCTCGCCAGTACTTACACGACAGATTCGTTCCGCCGTCGTCCGACAATTAATATTAATTAAGATTTAAATTGGTCTAATTATGTAGAGCTGCCCATCTCCAGTGAACGGGCTGCACTTTAAGCAACTCTATATTTAAAATGTTAACAGTATTATCTTTGTTTTAATTCTAAGTTATTTAATTTTTTGCCTTAATTACGCATGTGATGGCGATTGGTCCGGGATTTTTCCCCCGGAAGAAAGTATCCCGAGTTATTCCAGGAATTAAAGTATCTTAGTTTAAAATTTCATCTAAACGCACTAAATTACACACTGTACTAAGTTAGACTTCTGTGGTAACCCCCCCATTTTGGAGTGTTTAATACTGGTTATGATTTAAAACAAGTACAAAAAAGATGAGGAACTAAAGCTTAATACTTTTTCTTATTTTTTCTACGGCTTATAATACGGCTTTTATAATACGGCTGCTGATTCTATGAACTATTTTGTAAATGATATAATTATAAAACTTTCCCCTTTTTAGTGTAATTTCTTGATCATCTCTAGTATAATTATGTAATACTTATCTTATTTCTTTTTGTTTACAGGTAAGTTTCATCGGAATTGCTGTGAGCGGGTTCCGGATCGTGATCCTCAATTTTCTATCTTTTTTCATTAATTCATAACTTAGATTCAATAGTAGCAAAAAATTCTAAATTTAAAAAAAAAATCAGTAAAATCCTCCAAAAATCTGCTTTTTGTCTGTACTATGCACGTTCATAAGTTTTAAAAGTGCTTACTCCAATTTAAAATTGAGACTAGATAATTATTTTAAGACTTTGATAAGCATAAAATTTAATAGAAACCGGTATAAATTTACAAATAATAAAAATTAGGTAGAAAATCGAGGATCTTTTCTAGGTAAGTGATTTTATTTTTGGTATTCTAATATTATATCTCTTGAACGGGTTCTGGAACATTACCATTTAGAAAATGGTCACCTACCCAGGCACCAGACACGACTCGTGTCCGCCACCAGCTGCGGACGGAATTTTTCATCGGCGCACACTGCGCATTCCGCCACAACCCGCGAGAGTGGTCTACGCTCGTCACTTATGGCCGCATTTTGTCAAACGTGGGTTTTTTAGGCACTAGTAGCTGCGACTCGTGATTGCGTCTAGTGCCTCGAGCTGGCCACCGGTGGCGCCCACCATTGGTCCTGTCCGGTGGCTCAATGTGCGTTTGCACAAATACTCATAAATTAAGTAACTCCACGACATGTCAAACAAGCGCATCTCAAACAAATCTCACCGGCCACACCATCAGAAGTTGATACTCTTCGTAAATACCACCCTAAACGAGCGTTAACTTTAACATTCCAATGTTAACAGTTTCTTTTAACTTTACAGCCTCATGCCTTTATGTAAACTCTCTCGCAATTACCCTTTCTCGTTGCATGCTTTTATTTTATCCGCTAGTCTGTTTATGGTGTATTTATATAGGTGTATGTGTGTGACGCGGCGCGTCGTCACATATCTTTTAATGGCACCAACATAGAAGCCGTGTTTAACCACAGCTTTTCAAATCCACGAGTCGTGATGGAATCGGGGGTTTTTGTGCGGTTCTGTATGTTTTTTTTTGGTTCAATCGTAATGAGGCTTAAGGTACTGGACTGAGTGAATGAAATGGAAGTAACAGTTATTGTAAGCAATAGTTATTGTTATGAACATAATGTGGGTATAACGTCTATAGATCACTCATCGTTCTGAGATATAAAATACCCTCATATATCTGAAATCATGAACTTTGTGAACCCATATCTAACATAATTGAAACAAAAATGCACTTTTGCCAGTACAAAACACATTGTACGTATGACGGAAAAGACGGTATTCGACGTAGAAGTAGGAATCACATAATTATAGGGCTTGCATATGTTGACATTTCACTTACGGAAAATTGCTATTCCTTATTCACCTTACAGATTTGATTCCGATTGGTGATTTTTTATTTATAAATCGTTTAAGTACGACGCCAGGACGACGGGGCAATTGTATACCCGCATACCTAGTTATTCTTCATTCAACAAGCGCTGTATTATTTACATGTTTCATTATATCATTTTACAGTCCCGTCGATTGTGAATGTGGTATTAGTAATATGAAACTAATCACTTGATTTGTTCAATATAGTCTGTTTTGTAGATAAATTAAATTGTATTTATTCTAATTTCCTATGATGCAGTAGCCTAATAGTAGTGGTGCCGCGTAGGATTATGCAGTGGAAAGTTCTGGGTGGCGCTGTAACCGTTATGGGCAGGCGTATATCGTATAATCAGGCGTATGACTTGCTTGTCTCGTCACTCAGATAAATAAATATAAAAAAGAAAATCCTATTTTAGGGACCCCCAAATAATTTTACTTTTAATAAGACTTAACGAATATCATTGTTTCCACACCATACTACTTTGAAAATGACTTTATGTTATTTATTTCCTGATTCTATAAACGTTTGGCGCATGAGTCTATTCGTTTCGCCATGATGTTTCAAAAGTTTTGGTTCACGCACAGCCCTGCAACTGTTATGAACAAACCTCTAGGTATAACAAAAATGCAAAATAAAATCGGATTAATTTGACGTTTTTTTTTCTTCGTTTGTTCCGCCATTTTTCTCCGACATGAGCCAGAGACTTTGTTTGGCTAAACATTTCGCTCACGCAGTTCATTCATAATCTGAAATTTGATATACAAATAAATGGACACACATAGTATGTAATACATATTGGTCACAACTAAAGTTAAGTTTTTTTGCTACATTTGACGTTTAGGTCATACCTAAAACGTCAAATGAAACAGATTCGGCTCCTGCGAAGTGTACATAAAAATAGAGTTCCGCTCATCTCTCACGCGGATCTCTAGACTCACACCTTGGAACATATTGTTTCTGAAACCCGCCAGCTCATTGAGATCGCAAAGCCGTGGGTTTCAGGAGTGCCACATCCACTTGCATTCAAATGGTGCGTTAAATGTTTTTTCGCTTTGTCGCCGCGCGCTATCATTTACGCCTGTGGTGTGACGCGCGATAAGTTACATCAATTACGTTTATATTTGCGGAACTTTTGCCGGGATAGTGGCGGAGCTGTCTGTTAATGAAACCCGTAGCTTTTTGTTTGAACTTTTTTTGTAATTTACTTTGCACACGTCTTCTCATTCACACGTCTTTCGTTAGGGTTGCCGCAATTTCAGAACTGAATACTGTAGCTTTTTTCTGCAACTTTGTGATACGAAATCTGGAACTAACACATTATTCACACATGGTCCTAAAGAGTTGCGGCAATATCAAAACTAAAACCGGTAGCGGTTTGAACTCTTTACCACGGATTTGTAATACTTATATGTCATATTAATCACACAAGTTTCTAAAGGGTTGCCGCAATTTCAAATCTAGCGTGGGATATAAAAAATGTGGCGCTGTAATAACCAGCTATGATATTAAACTCTCGCACTCTGGACTTACTATAATACAAGTATATTATTGCTGTCCAGCTGCCGTTTCAACCAAAACTGCTGTCTCAGTCTTTAATAATAATCTTGCTGAAGCTTTTCCATTCTTTATAAATAATATTCATTCATTTAACCTACTATGCAAGTCACCACGAATGGGTAAATAAAACAATACAATTATTATGATGATATCCAAATTAAAGTAATTTATCAAACTTTGACCATTTCAATATTATTTTAATTTTTTTATTCGACCTTATGGTAAGCGCTACGCCTGCCCATAGCAGTCACAGCACCACCCAGAACACTGCATTGCATAATCCTGCGTGGCACTGCACTGCGCTCGTCACCCTGAGACTTCGGCTCTAAAGTCTCATATGCCCAGTAATTTCGCTAGAAACAATGCCCATCAAACCTGAACACAGTGATGATTGCACACTACTGCTTGACTGATGAATTTCTGGCAAAGGCTCACACTTAATTGAAATGAATTGAATTTGGCTCATGTTAAAATATCTAACTTTCATTTGGTCAATCTTAGGTTTTATCATAAACAGTCATAAAAAGTCATCGAATCACTTTGTACTCAGCTGTACAGAATTGTAGAGCGCAATTTTATTAAATGTCACATGAGGGATATAAGGGTTTACTGCAGTTCTAGATTTTAGTTTTACAGTAAAATAATATACATATCCTAACACAAGCAACTTTTTAACTGCTCATTTATCGTAGCGTGACAGATTCGTATCGTGCGGCGCTTTGTTCAGTCTGAACACCTAATTGCCGTAAAGAGTTTATCGCCACACCATCTCTGCAAACGTTCCACGGCACCTCCACACTAGGCTATGACTAACTATGAACACTATAACTTAACTATGTGGTAAATACAATAAAATGGTTTAGTAGTGCGAGACCTTTGCCAGATATTCATCCGCCAAGCAGTAGTGTGCAAATATTACTGTGTTCCGTTTCAAGGGCACTGTTTCCAGCGAAATTACTTGGCATATGAGACTTTAGAGCCGATGTCTCAGGGTCACGAGCGCAGTGCAGTGCCGCGTAGGATTATGCAATGCAAAGTTCTGGGTTGCACTGTAACTGTTATGGGCAGACGTAGCGCTTACCATCAGGTGAACGACTTGCTTGTCTCAGACAAACAAAAAAGATGTGGTAAATACGTCCAATTTTTTTTAAGTTTCTGCCAAAGGCACGCTTTTTGGGTTTGAATCATTTAGCTATCCTAGAAGATTATTTAGCAAGCTTTTATTTAATACACTATGGAATGATGAATAATATATAATCTTATATACGTTATTGTAAAATCTTGTAAATCAATATGCACCCAGATGCCGTTGTTCAATTGAGTTGAAATTTTGCACTCCACTCAAGTTCCGATAACAATACTATGAAGACCCGAATTTCCGGTGAAATTTATGATGACAGGAAGTGGATATGTTGTTAAAGACTGGAAGCATACAGCGGAACTCCTCAGTAACTTTCAGCAGATTGATGACGTTTGGTCTTATTTTGATTAGTTGCAAACTAATCAGACAGAATCCCTTAATATATTAATAAAAGCTTGTATGAATAATATATTGTCACAAAAACCTTATATAAAAATTTTATAAGCATTGGTTAACATAATTATTACAGCTGCGAAACATATTTTAACATACTTAGGTAGACCGAGAAATAATTTCTATCAAAAACAATCCTTCGTGGCTTTGCAACAAAAATCGAACTAATAAATTCACTATAACATCAAAAAATTCTAATACAAATTATAAGTTTTGATATAACCAGCCCGTGTTTAATATATTCCGAGACCAAATGGAACATCGTAGCTCGTTGGGAGCAAAAAAATATCACAATAAGTAATTGACCTATATTCATCCCACCCCTGTGCACGCGATCGCATCCAAATCGATATAACAATCGCAGGGTTAACCTAAATGCTCAGCTGGTTACTTTTAAAATGGAATAAGCAGCTAAACTCCCATACGGGACACAGCTCGCCGCCTGCGCAGTACCCCAGTTTGCTCCCTCTGCGCAGGCGGTGGCAATTTATGGAGTCCAAAATAAAGGGGCATGCCTCCGATGACGTTTGACAGCTTTCCCGCACCCTCACGCTTTGTCAGCAGTCAGCAGTGGGCAGTAGTCAGCACCCATACCAATTATTCTCAGGCGGTTCCGTTCAAATTTGATACCAAAGGGGTTGCTTGTATTGTTTACTGGGTCTTTGTTTTGATATAACATCTCGGGAGTTGTCTTTACGCCCAGGGATGGCGGAAGGGTTAACGGCCTCCCTAGAGAACCGCTCCGGCTTTAGATATCCATGATTAGCAGTTCTTTTAAATACGAATGTGTACCATTAAACGTCCATCAGTATGATTTCAGTCAAAAATTGGTTAGTAACCCGAACAGCTAGATAGATGGATAGATAGATAGATAAAGTTTTTATTGAAGTAATGCACTTTTACTTAAGATTGGCTTACAGTAACAGTCTCAATTCCCGTGTCTTTAATTGGGTGATGATAAAATTATCATAAAAAGTGGAAAAACAAAATGTCTATCAAGTAATTATCGTTAATATTCTAAAACAGGATATATAGGCCAGCTAATTAAAATTAAATCGACATTCGATAGTTTGAAAAACCAAATTACATTAATCGTTAAGTTAATTTATTATTGAACAGTTAAATTGCTTTAACTACTGTTAATTACGCATGAAACAATGTATATTGTTTCGAAGTTAAATTATAAACATTTTGTTGGAAAACTCTTTCCGTCCGTTACCGTATTTGGCTAATTTATTATTCGTTAAATGCATATTCAACAAGTAATTGTTAATATCGTATAGCATTTATGTAATTGCTCAAGTTTCAAATACTGTTAAAATAATGCTGGATATATTATAAGCCTTCCAATGTTCTGGCAAGTATCTCTTTCTTGTTAAATTGTGACAAACATATTAATTTAATAAATTGGAATCTGTACAAGTGATGAGTTTTGTGGTGTTCTGCAATGGGGGAGCAGAGTCACGGCACGGACGCGATGGCAAGAACTTAACTCGCCAGTGTTGCAAGTCAACGCACTACTTAACTAACGAACGTGTAAATCGCCCGTATGTAAAAAAAAAATGTTCAGAAACTTTTGTCGTTGATTGTATCCACGAGCGTTGAAAAGGTTCGGCTGTGCTGCCACTCCATAACATAACAGAATGTACAAAGCATCTCAGAAGTCGAAAAATTTTAGCAGCGAGTTCTTTGCTTCCTTATTGCCACTGTAGGAAGCATTGAGGTGGTGTTCGCCGATTCAGCGCAGGGGTCGAGAGAGCGAGTTTCACACTTACGTCAATCGACGCGTGACTCTAAGTAAGGCATAGTGCTCCAACCGCCGGACTAATTTAATGAGAGGGGCCTTTTCACTTGCCTCGCGCGAACTGTACACCGAATTAAAATGTTATTAACATAGAAATGACATAATTAAGCCACTACCGCGTACATCTCCAAGTCTGAGTGGCGCGCTGTTTTCATTGCGATTTGCCATTTTATCAAGCTTTTTTAAAGGCATTCGTAGAGGGGTGATGTTCTAAAATTCGGAAATAATAATCTTTTTTTTAAGTTTTGCTTTGCCAGATTTGTGCATTTGGCCAGTATCAATACTTACCTAAGGCCGGTTTTAGTGCTCGACCGACCGTCGGTGCGTACGTCGGGCGGTCGTGCTTGTCACATGTTTGAAAATTCACAAGTCGTGACAGTGCTCGACTGGCCGTACGCACGCGTACCTATATTGCTTAATTTTCATACAAATGACAAGTGCGAGTCGGTCGAGCACTAAAACCGGCCTAATACAATTTATAACTTTATTGGTTATTTTTCTTTACCTCAAAGTGTTCGATACACAAATTAATTAACGAAATAAATTAATTGAAGTACCTACTAAACCCCGACTATAAGAAGGCCAGTAATTTGATAATGCACAAAGAGACCAGCTTGCACAAAAATGAATTACAAATATATCCAATTAACATTTTGATTCAAAAGTTTTTTCTAACAACTGACAAATATGGCACTTAACACGTTATTTGTAGCTCATATTGGAAATGTACTTTGCTTTAAAATACCTGTTATTAGTGCCAATTGCACTTCGTTCTAACACCCGTAGAACCCCTCGATCACAATCAAGCCTATATAATTGAAATTGATATGAACGACATGGCAATTGCACCCTTTTAGCACCTTTGTACGACAAATATATATGTCTGGGACGCCAGACAACTGACAACCCGATATATCTGAAGTGGCATAATTATAGTGGAATGTCACGCATCTATTTTAGTTTACCTTTATTGGAAATCGTTGGAAAAGTACCTTTGTTTTTCGTAATATTCAATGGTACCTTCGACCAACAATTTGATTGATCGTAGGTTGGATCAATCAATTATTATGTACTATGCCTACATTTTTACCTTAAGGTTGTATAGTATATGCATAATATAACTGTATTATATTAATACAATATATTTTATTTTATTGGTACAATCACTTGTAACTACAAAATATTATAAAAAAAATCTAAGAGTTACCAACATGTTAACCAAAGGTTGTGCCAAGTTCTGATTATTTTCTTCACAATCTGGCGTCACGTATTTAAAAATTCAACCCTCAAATGACTCAAATCACAACATAAATTTCACATTTATTTCACTTACCTTACTATACGATCGTATTACCCAAGCAGTACTACGAAGGTTTGTCCATGGTTATCAGCTTTGTTACAAAAGGATCCCGAACCTAAGGAAGTAAAAGCAAAAAGTAAGGGTGTCGACAATACGGCGGTGCAGTAAAGAGTTAGACAACCCTCCGTCCCTAAAATAATTGACCATGGTCAGACGACATTCAGGGACGTCTGGCTGCACTAACCGCAGGATCTATGAAATGTTGAAAGTGCGAGTGGATCCAGAATCCGCATGAAGCTTGAGCCTTAAGCGTACCAACAGCGAACAGTTGAAAGTAAAAGTGAGGGAAACAAAACCTTCATAAACAAACAGCAAAGAAACAATAAAGGGACGTCAAACTTCATCCAGCCAGAAGCCTCTCAATTGCTACTTGCGAACAATTTAACAGTAACTCCCGTTTTTAGAAACCGTATAAATTTCATGTTTTTTAAAATATTCTTACATAAAACAAAAGTTTTCTTTTCAACACGTACTCAGCAGTGAGACGATAGGAGATGTTGATGGTGGCTTATGTTCAGTATAAAAGTTATGGTAGGTGTGGTGTTCACTAATCTAGGGCTTGGGTTTAAAGTAAAACAACCAGATTGTCAGTAAGTAGGCACACGCTCAAGAGAGATGACCGCCCGCTCCGAATGACAGATTGGGAATGAGGAGAGGCGCCACTGTCGATTGTGTGCCTACATTTATTTGTATATCACAGTAGGTAATATTATATATAGCTTTGATCTATTTAAAAAACATATCTAAGGGAAAAGATATAATAATATTACGAGTGTAGAAGACGCAGCTCTCTCTCGGATGAAAAACGGGTTATTCAGGAAGTAAATTATATATAATCAGAAAATAACTTAGTTTGGCGAAAATAAACGACTAAAACTACGTAAAAAAAAGCCGCTTTGGTTTTTCTTCTCTTTTGTAATTTCAAAAATAAAGTCTTTCAAACTAAAAAGGTTTTCCTAACCAAAATAGGTTTGCTATACTAAAGAGGTTCGTGTCGCTTACACCGAGTATTAAATGATGAGGCGTTAAAATAACCCATATTAAAAAAATTGCGAACTTTGAAATTAACAAAAAAAGACGCGAGATACCGGTAATGCTCTCTATAGTTTAAAAAAATGCTCTTATACCAAAACTCCGATACGAAGTAGAGGATGTATGATTTTATGGATAATATACCTCTATTCCTTGCTATTATTACAAATTAACAAAGCGTGTCAATTTTAAGTTAACTAGTAACATCACGCAACGTCCTTGAATGACAGATCTACACGTCTTGTTATTTACTCAGTGGGAACGCCGTAAGGATGTTCTCATTAACTAGTTATTTAATGAACTAGTCTTTTCCCGTGACACTGTTTGCGTGGGCTAGTGGCGCTGTGTATGGTCCGTTTTATTTTGCGTTCTGTAACTGGTGACGTAAGTACATCACTGATTGCAGAACGGAAAATAATACTGATTCCACTTAAAGGTAGTTTCCTATTTAACTACTTTCTTGTAAATAGAATTACGTATTGATGATATCTAATACTCAAAGAAAGTGTTGTTTGAGAGTACACATTCATATATTAGCGTTCACTAGTGTGTGATTAAGAGGTCCACCTTACCTGAGAATACCCTAAGGTATGAGTCAATATCCCTGAGCTTACTCTTGAACATTAGAATTTGATTGGTTTTGCTCAAAACGTCGCAGCCAGAATCGAATCAATGTCTTTTTTACAACTACAAGGAGTAACTGATAAGTAATCTACTTTGACAAACTTTGGAATATATACTGGCCGATATAACGTCTTATTCTTTTTTTCCTTCCTTATTCAAAACTATGGACATTCATTTGTTTATTTCTGTCTTGTCGTACAAGTTCACAATAGCGGACATTCGGAGTATTATTCCACCATGGATAAAGATGGAACAACCAGACCACTCATTAGTTACCGCGGTTTACGCAATTTGTCGCGTTTTGCCACCGCTTCCGGCGGGCGTCCTGGCGTGGCGTGCGAGTTGCGTTTTATACGAGCCAGAGTCAATTAACATCATAGGTTTACTTGCGAGTAATGACACTTGCTTTGGCGGCAATCTTTCTCAATCATTTAATCTATGCCTCGGTATTGCCTTTGTTTGAATTTTACGTCCAATTAACGACAAATTGAGTCAAAATTTCGCACAGATGACGCTGTTTGTCGAATGAGTAAATACTGGCCAGTAGTATCAGAGTTTTTCAGGCTACCCGAGCGCCTTTGACGCGGTTTAACGACTGCTATTAATTGACAAAAACCGACGAATAAGCACGGGAATTTGCTCATAACATTCTCAAAGCCTTTGGTGGTAACCGCTCGGCTACCAAATCTCACGACAAACATCCCCGTAAAATGAGCAAAAATACGACCACGGTCGGATGGACTGTGGACTGCACATGTCAACAGTATTTTATACGCGTAAAGCCTTATTGGCAATCAGATTATGTTTAGCGGTTTTTATTGCTGAGTGTACCATTTTTATAAGTAGCTTCTCCCCCTTGTTTGTTGCAGGAGAAACTCAATCTTATACTTGATACTTAGAAAGGTCATGTTAGTGAAGCAATAGTGTTCTAGTGTACTCCATAAGCTCTTATGCTGGACGCAGAGACTTAGGTAGGATACGTGTGCATTAACCGTGAGGGGTTGAAATTTGAAATTCAGTTAGCAGTATGTACTTACCTAGTTAGTGTAGTACTACCGCAGACACTAGCATCGCTGTGGACATTAGACCTACTCGGCTGCCATGAGGCCCTAAAATAGCTTCATCCAGCATAAATTAAACCTGCTTAATGATAGCGGAAATCTAAACCCGACGGGAATCTAAGTGCATAAAAGTGTTAAAAAAAAAATTCAAAATAAATAACGTGGCTTAGAGAAAAGTTAAAAAATAGAAGTGACCAGTCTGATTAGTCCTGTACATTACGTTGGAGTGTACAGAAAACAAGAACGGTAATTTTATTTTTCATTTATTTTACTGGAGTTACATTTGTCACTATTTCACAACGCCTGTTTTTATTCTGGTATTATGGGGAAGGAAGGCATGTGGTTGATAATAGTAAACATGCTATCGTTAACCTGAAAGGGGACTGACTTTCAAGGGACCGCTGCTAGCACACCCCCATTGCGCCTTGGAGACGGATGTTCTCTACTTAGCAAGGCGAACCTAGATAGACCATAATTTTCAGGCATAATATTTTCTGCCATACAATCCTGGTGGACGAGTGGGCTCTACATCTCTTAGCAAAAGGAAATGATACGCTCCCGCTCTACTCTAAAAGCGCATCGCAAAACTCGCTGACAGTGCATTAGTCTAGCATAAAACATAACGGCGTTTCCGAAAGTGTTGGCCGGGTTCCATTAGACGCAAAAGAGCCTCGAGTAAAGGTGCACCGTCCAAAAACTGGCCAAATAAAACGAACGCACCCGGCCTGTATTGATTTAATACCGGGCACGGGGTAGGGTGCAATGAAAAATAAAATTAAAAAATATGCATAATAAAAATTTGGTCGATGACGATGGGTCCCCTGCGACGGCGCCCCTAACACCGAGGGGATCGATTTATTTTGGAAAATTACACGCGCGCAGCGCACTCTGCTGGCGCGTCAATCACGCCGCGCTTTGTTTTAATGTCGCATGTACCGCGAGCAAAATTACTGATGTCCGATCGACCCTCATGAAGAGGGCGACAGAACATCGGTACAATTATCTAACAAAATGTCTTCGAAACAATGTTCATATCAGCGCGTGTCTGTTACGACAATCGTTCCATCCGAAAAGAGGCATGGTAAAATAACCTATTTACAAAGACGTGACTGTGTGATTCAAACCAACAAGTTGCAGTTTATAGATAAAGTTGCAGTAATACAGTAGTAAATGAAAGAAAATAAAGTAGTGCTTATCTTTGACTTTAGAATAGGATGCAAAAAAATCCGTCATTCTTTAAAAGCGTAGCTAGTATCGGTACGCGTCATCATCAGCCACCCATATCGGCCAAGTGCTGAGCACGGGTCTATGGAACTCGCAACATAGAAAATATTAAATAAAATTAAATTAAATAAAATTAAAATAAAATTAAATATTTATAGAAAAAAACTTTTTCTATTTTTTTATCTATCATTTTTATTGCTTATCAATAGGCAATTATGGTAACATTCCAGACTGAATCCATTACGCTACAAATATCACATTACTTAGAAAACGTACTAAATTTTTTTTAAGAGAAATATATGTATAAAAAAGGATGAAGATTAATTAATAATTATAGTCGTGTAATTTGACGGCAAGTTATTTGTGCTGTACCTATTTAACATGATGTTATAATGGTTTCCACTAACGAGAAGATATCAGTTTTGTAATTTTCTGAAACAGCATTATGCTGGAAGGAGCGCCTAAATTATTATATGCACCTCTGTTCGAGCTACGTCGAGTTTCGGGTGTTTCCCGAGCGATATTCAAATGTACACACTCTAAAATCAAATTTCACGTGCGCCGATCAGAATAAGAACCTCATAATCATAAATGGAAATGTTTTAGTATATTTGCATTGGCAAATGTAGGTACAGACCGTTATTTCGTAAACAAACTTTCATTTTACTAAATAAAAATCGCTATTTTGTATTTCGGTTTCTTTTAAGTAGTAGTTGTTAATGTTGCTCTTACTTTCTCTAATTAAATAATTATCCAAACTAATTTAACTAATATTAGTTGCTATGAATTTGATAACACTGAAGTCCGTCAAAAAAACCGTTTATCAATCATGAAATGCAGACGTAGTACTTCTATTTTGGACGATGTGTTTTACAATTGTTGGCAGAACTGTATAAATAAGTAAAATTAAATTAAACAAATTGGTCATCTACAAAATGACATATATCTTTCCCGAACCACTGTATATTTGTAAATATAAATTTCCAGCTACAAATCCAAGCTCCCACCAAATTGATTTGCTGACCAACACGTGTCACGAAAAAATAATATCGGCCCAGCAAAATAACAGTGACAAATCGTTGTTAATAACGCACACATAGGCCGCACAAAAAATATATCCGACAAATAACAAAACGAACCAACTCCGCCGCTGAGCGTTTTTCATCTGGGAACAGAAAACACCGCGAAAATATTTATAAAAAAATTCAATAATTCAGCGTAAAGCTTGTTTGTTGGTGGACAGTATGTGTGTGACATGATGGTGACACAAATCGGGGACGTAAGCATTTTAAAAAAATGGTTTAATTAAATTAAATCGTTGTCAAGCCAATCTAGTTCTTATCGAGTACATTTTTTTAACGAATTAAGGGCAAGACATTGCGTAAGTTACTCAAATCCCTAAGGGTAGCCCAGGCTCTGGTTGTAGGCTAAGTACAAATCAAACAAACGCGGGAAACAAAAAAATATGGCGTAGTTGTTGTATTTATTGTTATAGTGCTAACCAGAAAAAAAATACTACGGATCCTTTTGGTGATCCTAGAAACAAGTCAGTGCTATTATGAAAGCCTTATACTTAACGTTAAAATATTGAAATATTATTAGATCGCGTGTCTACAATCTAGCAACCCACAGTCAAACAAAAACTGGAATATCTTCTGCATTAGTTCAACGAAATTTATAGCTCACAATATAAAGAATAAATGAATTACAAACTGCTTTCATAATTAATAATTCATCATACCTATAATTAATTGTATGACGTTCAGTAACGGTAATACGGTAACGCATAAAGTCCATTTTAACATGAATATCTATACTTAATATATATTGTATATTCTGTGGTAACGTTACAAAATATATGCGTAGAGATTCTGGTATTAAGAAGTAAATATATTTTATATTCATTGATTCATAGACTTTATTACGAATAAAACTACTTGGTTGAGTGCATGTGTATATAAGTAGATAGGAAACTACTCGTAGCAATTCATATACGAGTATGTTACGGAACTCTCAACTATATATATATATATATATAAATGTTATGTTATGTTTTGGCATCAAGGATTGTTTTCATCTATTTTTTTCATCAGTGACATATCAGCGAATGTGCGAATGTGCCACAGCGAAGCGTGGCAGGGTACAGCTAGTTAAAAATAAAACAGCCTTTGTCTGGTATATAACAAAGGTATCTAACAACTATTGTATATTTGAAAAACAAGGTATTGGAAAAAACGCGCTAAACAAATTCGAAAGTATCCGATGACGTTGAATTTAGTTGAGTTTAGCAATATAGACTCAAACAAAAAAATAAAAAATAAATACATAATATTGGCGCAACGGATTTTGGTGCCTCTATTGATATAGCATAACTTCCGCATTGTACAGAAAACAACATAATATGACAGACTCACTCTTAATTTCTAAATCTATCCCCTAACCCCATTACACACGCCAAAATGTCATGTTGACATACAAGCGCTTCAACGGCCTTACAGGATTGACAGGGTTGTACCAGTATATCCTGACTTTAATAATCTTTGGAGAGTAGCAAAGCAAAACGCACGCGTAATGGGGGAGCGGAAATCTGATTTCAATCGGGGGACGCCCCGATTTCGCCCAGGTGTGGTGGGGTCCGAACGGTAGCTTCTAAATGTATACCTAAAAACGAAGGTGGTGACAAATAGATAAATTAAAAGTACGAGCGGTCACGCTTTAGGAAACTAAACCAAATAAACGGCTGTCGAGTAGAAGGAACCGAAATGAAAAGTCGAAAATCAGTATCAGATATTTTCCAATCAATATCAAGTGGGCCTCTCTCAATTTAAAATCGTCCATTCGTGGAAAACTCTTTTCTGATACCGCAGTGAAAATACCGGCTGGACAGATGGAATTAAAAATCAAAAGTGTCGGTGCATTGCGGTTGTAACCGGTACCGTCAGAACATAACCGACGCGTACTGTTGTCACAAGGGTTTCGATGTTTTTGTTTTGCATCTATATAACGTGAGGAGCCGATTAAAGGCCTGACTGTGAGGCTTAAAACTGTACCGCAAACTGGACTCCCCTAATGCTCACGCGATGTGTTTGTTAACAAAACAGAGTTTAGGCCGTTTTTATAAAATTTATATTTCCAGCGAAATTAATGGGCACATGAGCACAGAGTACAGTGCAGCTCAAGATGTTGCAATGGAAAGTTCTGGGTGGCACTGTAGCTGTTATAAGCAGGCGCCGCTTACTCTCGGGTAAACTTGCTCGTCACGTAAAAAACCGTGCACAAATTGCATTCTTAAATTGTCATTTTCATTTACATTGATATGTGAATGTCCATTTAGTTAGGGATCCCTATACTTAAGTAGCGAGTCAACTTGCAAAATTGGTTATTAAGTCATTTGGTCACAAATTTGCTTACTACTTAACTGCCAAACTGTCTAAATGACAGGACATAATTCGCCACTTTCGCAAATTAATTCACTACTTAAAATTAGTAGCCTTAACAAAGTTTATTAGACAGTAACAGTAACTTGCTTAAATATTCTACAAAAAAGTCGATAAATCTGGAAAAACGATATTTCGATTTATTTTCCACAAATATGACAGTCACTGCAAACTGGCAGTAAGCGGGAACCGACACGTGTCGTTGCACCGGAGTCAACCAGCGTTCGGGAAGTGGACAGCGGTCCATCATCGTGTCATTTAAATCCGGCGGAGCAAATTAAATCTCGTACATATATTTAAAACTTGGGATCGCTTTAAAACGTATGTGAATTTAATTTATTAATCCATCAACGTCCGCTAGACCAGACACGAATGACAGGCGATCGTCTGTCTGTACACGTCGTCGCTAGTTCGATATGTGACGGTATTGTGAAGCTACGACTCGCAGCACTTTATTTATTTCAGCTTCTGATGACTAAAGTACTTAGTGCATTTTGGCATTATGGTAAGAATTTCCGCTCGATTCACTTCGTGACTGAAAAGGATAGCAACGTAAAACTTGCGCCAAATTGCAAGCTTCGTTTTTAAGCATAAGTTTTAAATATCTTAACCAAAGTTAAGAGTTAATCTCACTCAGGAATGAGAACCTTGACTAGTAGTGCTTCGAAAATACGCCCGTTAGAGAGGATAGCACCGGTAAAATTTACGAGACGTAACTATTTTCATTTTAAAATGTTCGCGATGATAATATTTCAATGACCCGATGTGACGAGATGTAACATCCTAGATTAGGTTTATTTATTATATTGCCACTAGGGAAGACACTGGCATCTCTTTTTATCTACATGTGTATACAATGCAAAGTTTTGACAAAACAAAGATTGGGTGTCAATCTTTGTTTTGTCACTGATGGCGACGCAACTTGTGAAATCCAAGCTTTTCGTGTTAACATACTCCGATGATATGTCCCAAACGATTGCAGAAACCGCACTGTGGTCGCAAATCACACATACGCGACATGTCGATATCATGCTTAGTTGCAAAAACTATTATGGACACAAAAATCAACAGTTGTCCGGTGGCGGGCGGGCAGTGTACACATCCGATCGCGTTTATCCCGCGCCGACATAATTCGGCACAAATGCGCGGGTGTAAAAACCGTTTAATTGGCCAGTGTTGTAGGTACGCGCGATGCGGATCATTCGCAATCACCGCGTGGGGCTAGGGCGGGCTGTGGCGTGCTGTCGACGAAATTCGAATCATCGATGCCTTTTTTCGAACATAACAATGCAAAATTCAAATAAGCAGGAACGAGACCCTCCCTATGCTCCTGCCACAGAGCTAAATGACACAAGAGTTTTTTGGCGGGGAACCGAGTATACGGCGTGCTGATTTTTTTCTCAAATTTATGTTTCTCCAAGTTTTTATTTGTATGGGGTTTATTTTTTTTTGTTTGTTAACGTGCGATTGCCACAAACTGATAAACACGTAATTTCGTGTTCCTTCTAAATCTCCCAGCAAGATTCAGACAATCATGCGCAAACATTACTGTGTTCCGGTTTGAAGGGCATTGGTTGCAGCGAAATTACTGGGCATATGAGACTTTAGTGCCGATGTCTCAGTGTGATGAGAGCAGGGCAGTGCCGCGTGGGATTATGCAACGCAAAGTTCTGGGTAGCACTGTAACTGGGCAGGCGTAGCACTTACCATCGGGTGAACGACATGCTCGTTTCGTCACTCAGTCAAATAAAAAACACAGCAGAAGTAAAATTTCACCCAAATTTTTTTTCAAAATTGAAAATAAAAAAAAAAAAACAAAAAAATATATATAAAAAACTATACAAAACGCAACTCTCTCTCTTTCTATATTCAGTAACTTATATCTCCCTCTCAACTTCCCTTCGCCTCGCCCGATCATATTTTTCGTAACGCATTCACCATCTTACTCCGTACGTAAAGTACGTGCGTAAAGAAGTTTTACTAAAAAAAAACAAGAATGTCGGACAGTTAAGGTATTTGGGGGCGGTCATGGCTAAATGCATAGTACCCACAACGGAAACACAGAGACGATGTGAAAAAAAAGGCCCGACCCTCCGAGCGGCGCTTAGAGGATGTCAAATCCAGTGCCACTTAATATGCGGGTACGTTGTGTAAGTGACAGCTACATTACAGTGGCATTTGAATTGGGAGGCGTCCACAATAACTAGGTGTCAGAACGTTAGCCAGCCCAACAGGTGTGTTGTGTCCCCTCACTACGCGGGTAGTAAAAATAGTGGCAAATCTGAACACCTGTTAGGTTCGCAATGAAAGGGCGCGCCACCGACCGCGGCCCGACCGCAACTCTTATCGACATACTTTGTACAATGACACACGCACCGGGACACTTTACTTACCGGTCCTAGAATTACTGGAAGAATTTTAAAATGCTTATTGACGTGGTGTGAATTTTGACACGTGCCATTCCAGCCAAAGGTGGTCCTCGTAGGTTGCTTTTCGTTTCACCACCCATATCAGTTTCTTGAGGAAGATTAGGCCATAATCCACCGCTGGGGCCCGCTCCGGATTGGTGGATAACAAACCTTCCTCCGAAATAATTCAAGGGTAGGTATGTGGGTTTTCTCACGATGTTTTCCTTTACCGAAAAGCGAGTGATAATTGCGTACGTATGCTTTACAGAAACACATTGGTACGTGCCCGCACTGGGATTAGAACTCACGTCCTTCTCCTTGGAAGGCGGACGTTATACCACGAAGTTTTTGAAGTTGCAGGTAGTGATTAATTGAAACGCCTCGGGGAGGCTGTTGTCTAGTAGAAATGCGGTTTACTTATTCCTTGTGAATATTATTTCATTTGATTTTACATTCAAATGGCAAACTATCCAAAGTTAATTTCAATAAAAATCAAACTCAACGATCTGGCTTTTAAGTCCGTTTTCGCGAAACCTAAGCGTTTGCCTAGGGCATTCGTTGTCGAGGTTAGATGACTACTACGCCGTTACATAACGTCGTTACGTTCACCGGCCGGCACGTTAGTTTCGTAGCAGTCGTAGCTTCGTAGTTTCTAATTTGGTTAACTCTGCACTTGCACTAATGCATAAAAGAGGTAACAATTTGTCACATATCATTAACATGACGATAGGTTAACTGTTCATAACTTTTTGTCCCCATTTATAATGTATCTTTTTTTGGAGTATTTTACTTTCAGACTTCTTTCTTCGGTTGAACATTATAATAATTTGGTCCGTTCTAAAAACGAGTCTATCTCAAAATTATTACAAATTTCTAATCAACCACTACTAGTATTACTATAAACTAGGAACCACGAGATCAAGGGCCCAGTTCCAATTGTCTATAGTTATTACAGAGCCAATCTCTTAATGGAACGTTTCTATTGTAAACTTGTCGACGTCATAACCACAAAGGAAACGCAGAAAAAGTATCACACACGTATCTCCCCATAGACCCTTATTGTATATTTGCAGAAGAATGGCGAACGTAGAAAATGCATTAGGATAACAGAGAGACGTAAATACTTTCACCAACTACCGATACCTTGCGATATGCTGTTTTATTTCCACATTTCACCTAAAATGAACAGAACACGGTTCGATACACAAACAATTCCTTTCCATTGAAGTCTTTGACTGGATAGTCCCAGTTTCAAATGTACATTATTTGTTGTGAGATTTTATGAAAATTGAATGAACGGTTCGAGAGCTGTTATCGTCGGATAATCATATATGCATACCAACGCGCAATGACCAAGTTAAGCTGACCTCGCTTCGGTTTCGAAGTTAAAGAACACGCAAATTTTTTTGATCATTGTTAAGACCAAACTAACTCTAGAATATAATACAGAGACCCGACAAGATTACTCGTGTAATTTGATTACATTTTCATTTTCTGTGCAATGACATATTTTTTGAGGACATGGGGCTCGGGATGAGTTCGCAACTCTTCTAGGAAAAGGAAAAGTCGAAAATTAAATCAGAAATGAAATTTTTCTCAATTAGCCGACGCATGTGGCAGAGTTTTTACAGTGGTAGTGCTCTTGAAGTATTTAGCTGGACAGGATAGTACTTAGGACAAAAAATAAGCTTCATTATGCATCGCATCGGTGCAAAATATCATTGGATACGGAATTATGTCAGAAAATAACCCTCCTTAAGGCAAGCGCAAGCGGGTAATAAACCGGGTTATGAATATCAATACAAAAAGTATTTTATTTTAATTTTTTTTCGTTCTTTGTCCTTTCAGGAAAGTAAAGCTAAATTAAAAAAAAAAAATACTAACGCGTCACGATCACATGCATAGATCCTGACCCCCCTAACTAGTATTCCCTGTATAATCAGGAACTACGAGGACCATGGTCCCACAAACACCTTGACTCAGAGGAAACAATGCAAATAATAGTTAAATATTTCAGTGGCTGTTTGTTTTTGCTTGTCGAATGAGGTAGTGGCGGCCCCTGCAGCTCGAGTTTATCAGGCTGCCCAGGAGCCCCTGACGCGGCTCGAATTTCAGTAGCACGTTAGGATCATAATCACGTTTGATAAACGCGGTTCAATCAATCACGAGGACGATTGGACGCAACCACAACTTGCACGTTCATAACCTAACTCGTACATAAACGTATAACGTTTGATAAACGTATGTATGTACGTAGGACTCGAGCTATGCCGGTTGCGTTAGCAAATCAAGTTTGCACCGCCGCCGTATCCCTAGATAATTTGTTCTAATTGAAATTCAAGTCATTGACATGGCCAACGGACATAATCGAATCTCGGGCTGGACGTCTGCTCGCCGTGAACTGTACAGGTTGGCTAAACTATCAATATGCCATGCGCCATGATGGTGTAGCTATTTTCTTGATCGCTGGTTTGGGTTAAAATGATTACTGAATAGGGTTATCAAGTACGATATGACATTTGTAGATTCTTTTGAAGTTAGCGTGCGAGGCGCACTTTCAAAAGTCTGTTAGTGAAGAGACTTATTCTGTTGAGGGTTTCGTAATGAAAAGGTCATCAGCTAGTGACCTTTTTATTTTATTATTGTGTCCTTCTGTTTTTCTTGAAGTCTTATTAGTTTATTTATTTTCGTTTTACAGATAATTTGGTCAAACTGTCTTTGAATTATGACTTTAAGGGTTTTTTTATCGTCTGAATTTGCATGACTGAATTTATTGTACATATTTCTTTCTAATTTGAGAATTGAAAGCTTGATTCAATATGCACATATAATTAAACTTATTTTTTATTTGTTTGAAAACAAACTTAATAGAACTCGTATTCAGTCGATTTCTAGGCCAAAAAGGAAGTTCTTTTTTTTTCAGAAAAAAAAAAAACAAAAATATTTTTGTTGCAGTTGCTATACTTTGGTATATCTTGTATGATTGTTCAAAATCACAATTACTACTATCTACTTAAACCTAACCAACACTAAATGGTAATAAAATGGACATGCTTTAAATAAACATCAACACATATTTAACTAGAAAAATAAAAAATAAACATCCTAACGGCCTTTAGCGAAAGGGAAATCGCCCAAAAAACTGCTGCGTTGCCCCGTCAAATTTCCTAGCTAAGAATAAGGCCCAAAGCATCCAAAAGCGACACTTAGACTTTTTGGAATCCGATGCAAATAAACCCAAAACCAAATGTAAAGCTGCTAAGCGAAGCCTGCGTTGCCCCCGCCGGTCTGCCAAATAAAAGATCGGAACCAGTGGGGTGCGCCCCCTACACCCGTAACTGGGAAGTGTCAGGCACCCCCATCGCATTAAGACCAGTGGGGGGGTAGCAGGGTGGCGGTCAAGGTCAGGTGTAGTTCGTAGCCAATCTGTTTACTGAGCTGTAATACGGAATACGGGTGAAGTTTAGTTTGTTGGTGTTTTTTTGTATCTGTTGTGGTGAGGCTAGTGGTGTCATAATTGTTGGTGAAACTCAATGTTTTATGGTAAATTGCACTTCGTCTTCTGCAGCGCCATAGTTAGCGAGGCACTATAAAACTGTGTTTGTTTACTGATTAGGTAATCAATACCCGATTTACGTAATACATTAAGTATACATACATTTTTTTGGCAATATGATCCACCATTTCGTGCCGGCTCCTCATTACGCCACAAATACTGCTGCAAAGGTCCAAACAGAGCGTCTGTCCAGTTATCTAGGAGCTGAAGCTCTCGCGAGTTGCGGCCAAGGCATAGAGCTCACCTCGTGCCCCTTCCCTAACGCTCGACTCTCCCAACAAACGGCAGAGATCCATCAAGATACAGAATAAAATCAAAACTTTAAATGTTCATAAGGATATGTAAAAAAATATACGAAACGTAACTCTCTCTCTCTTTCTATCTTCACTAACTTGTATCTCACTGTCTACTTCCGTTCGCCTCGCCCGATCACATTTTTCGTAACGCATTCACCAGCTTACTCCCCAAGTCAAGCGTGCGTAAAGAAGTTTAACTTCAAAAGGGACTTGGCAATTTTACTACTATTTAAGTTGTACGTACTGTCTAAATGTAAATAAAAAAATTCGATTTCAAAATATACTTGTATATTTAAAAAAAATATTAGTAGTGTATCTGTAGGTAGAGTCAAAATAGTATTCTTGTCCTTCACTGGTTGACTTAAAGGTATTGTTATTGATGGATATAGAATTGATTATACATGATTTATAGATGGATATAGAAGATGCTATACTGTATTTCAAGTACTTGCTGTACCACGTAGAATAGCCACTACCACATTCATGTATGGATGGCTAGTAAAGCCATACTGTGTGCATCGAGGGCACTGTAGCATCCGATCCAATATTCAGCAGTGAACTGATGCATTATCTTGCATTGTTTAACTCCCATCATTATGCATGCCAGTTATATTCTAGGAAAACAGTACATAGGTGAGATAGCAAACATCCTTTCGACTCTGTATTTACCATCTCTGAAATATATACGTATGTTATAATAATATGTACATATATTAATAATTGAAAATTTTCATAGACCGTATCTGGTTCTCATTCTCTAAATCTAATCGAAAATTACGAGATTTGTGGTCCCAGAAACACCCTGACTGAGGAAATCCCCTTTGTTCCCATACTTGCCCTGCACGGGAATCCAACCCGCAGTCACACGCTTCGGAGTCGCCGAATCGCCAACTTATGCCACAATTGGATTCAACTTGGGTATCGCTAAAATCAATAATTCGCGCAAATGGGTTTATTAGCAGTCAAAATCTTCATGTTTGCACAAATTCTAGAATTCCAGAATCTAACCACTATAGAGACGTTCCGCTTGTCTGAACACTAGTTTGGAATGTTCATTTGTATTCGCATAATCAAATGACCGTTCGTGCATTAAAACGGGGATGTCGCGTAAATTAAATATTGGAGCTTCGGTCTAGGTTCCAGATTGACGGCAAACAGGGAATGTGTGCGCAATGTTCGCTACAAGGCCCGATATACGCGTCCCTAATCAACGTAGCAAACGGTCTTGCTGCAGCCATTTTCCTATTCTCTATGGCAAACTTTTTTATTACCAACGTATGTCCTAAACCAAGCCAGAGGTACCTATTGCACAGAATAGATAGTACTACGCCTATACCTCGTATATTCCGAAATTGATGTCGGATGGACGATCTCGACACTAGCAACAGAAATGAAATCACGTGAAAAATCGGCATTTGATGGATTTTTGTGATTATAAAATACTAGCTGATAGGTACCGGCCATTTCGTTTGTTCTTTTCATTCTTACGATGCATAGAATTTTTCTCATCCAAGCCCAGTGGCCTACACCCGCCAGTAGTGTGCCGAAACAAACATTTTTATTTATCAATAGCTCTATTTCTACTTTATATCATAGCTTAATTCAGATTCTAAGCTACCAAATAGTGAAATTCGCATTGCAATTGGTTCAGTACGTTTCACATGATGCAAACACAAACACATAAAAAAGAACTGCATTCGGTACAGAATTACAATCCAGTCTAAAACATCTCGCTCTCCGACTGAACAATCGAGATATTTCTATAATGATATTTATAATTCTGACAACTAAGGAACGGAACACCTTATCCGGTTCTTCGTTTCTGGTGAACTAGTGAATAGTAAAGTTCCAATCATAGGTACCAATCGAATTACCTAAAAGATTCTAGACAAGCATGCTTCATGCCTGCGTCATAATCTGTCTGTAATGTATTAGACACTTCTGTAAAGTTACTTTTATATTTATGAAAATAAATCAGTAACTTAACATATATGTTACCCTCAGGTGGGACTGCGATTAAATTCTTACCCATACTGCAATAAAAAAAAACTCCGTGCCAGCGCCCGCCCGCTGCTAACTCAAACAGTGACATAACCTTCACGGAGTAGTGAATAAGCACTTTTACAGATATCCAATAATGGGGACGCGGACATCAGTGCAATCGCATTGTTGTAGTTTGCGCGAAGTTAGCTTTGTACCACTGTGTAAAGTTTGAGCTATCGACAAGCCGATAGCGAGTAACGACTGTTTGTTCAAAGGACCTCTGTGACGAGCGCTGAAAGCGCTGAATGCCGCAGACCAGCGGATTAATGTTCTCAGTCCTTCTCGTCTATAGCAGCACTCTTTGTTTGATTGTTTGCGAATCTCGTCCCACGATTAGTTCTTGTACTACCTGAATTTTTAACCTTAAAGTATAAAACTCAAAGTTCAAATGAATGTTGTGAATGTAACGTGAAAACTGTAGCCTAGTTCCGGCTTTACTTGTTTTACCGTTTTCAATTAATTTGTTCCCCTCAAAAGTTGGACGTTCACTCATATTATGTAGCCCCTCTCTATTTCTTATTTAAGCCCAATTAATATTAATATAGAAACTTAAAACATTAACGGGAGGGAGTGGGGCAGAAGCGGGCCTCGGTCTTATAATACAGTGAAGCAATGAAACAATCTTATATTTTCGTTTTTATTTCAACTATTGTCACACCTAAAGTCACAAATTATTAAGATAATTATATGAAACCTGTTGTATTTGCCAGTTGTAAGTTTTGTTAAAGATCCTGCCAGGCAACAATTAAAAGTCTGTTGTTTGGAAATAAGACTAAAGCGAGAATTTCAACACAATTGAACAATTAAATCTGAGTCAACTTAGATTTGCGAGAGTTGACGTTTCTGTTATTATCACCATCTCTTGCTTTTCGGTGAAAGAAAACATTGTGAGGAAACCCACATGCCCGAGAATTATTTCGGAGGTATGCGATCCACTAACCAGAACCAGCCCCCGTACTGCATTATAGCCAAATCCCTAAGTGAAGTGAGACCCGAGCTCAGCAGTATAGATACAGGTTGTGCTGATGATGAAAAGGATGATAGGAAGTTAACAGTCACAGTGATTTAAAGGAATTTATAGGATAGCTTGTTATCACCGTGACTGCGAGTTTTGGTTGTGAATAAAACATTATGTTTCTTAATCCTGTCGAGAATTGCACATTTACACGGCGCTAACATTACAATATTAATCAGATATGTACATGTAGGTATTATGAGCACTAGACTCCCCAAATTCCAGGTCTAACCGAGCCATAACCATGCAATAAATATAGGTATGATACCTCGACGCTTTCATCCAATATGGATGTGCTCCGTATTAGTGTTCCCTCTAGATTAACAGCCCTTCAGAGGCCTGGGTTTACTTATGTATGAGAGTTTGTCTGTCCGTACGTCCCTACCGAAATACCTTTAATAACTAATGACAATTGCAATACATATAACGTAGACGATTAAATATTTAGACATAGTTCTTCCTCGTTGGGAGCGGAGCGGTATAATGGTATACGTGAATTATTTATAACAATTTTATGCCCCGACTTGCGCCCCTCCTGGTGAATAATACTTTTGATTCTGCCATCTTTGCTTTAGTTCCACGGTTGTTTTAACAGAATTGTGTTGAGTTTTAATGTCGAATTGGTACATTTTATTTAACGTTTGCCAGAAATTAAAGAATATAAAAAAAATTGGGGACTTTTTTGTGGGTGAATGTCCCTATTCTAGAATTAAGTAGGTTTTAGTATCTCAAAAGCTAAATGCACATCAAAATCTCAAAAACAGCTAATTTTCCACAAAATTACAAGTATTTCACACATTTTGCAGCTCAAAAATTTGTAATCGATCCAGGGTAATTAAAAGTATTTCACTAGAAAAGGGGAAGCCTTTTGTGCTTTCAAACAAAAGCTTTATTTTCATGACGTCGACGCGATGAACTCTGCTGAAAAGGGATATACCTGAGCGACTACTGATAAAAACAGCTCTTGGATGCCGTTTGCTTTTGTCGCGTCTCCTTCTGGCAAGCTGTCGCCCAGTTGCCAGTAATTGGCAGTCGCATTCGACAGCAAAGATATCTTTCTATCTGCGCCCCGTGGTTTCACCCCAAGGCAATTCACGTTTTCCCACAGAATCCTTTATTTTCCCGGGATAAAACAGCTCTCGGGAATAGTGTAGCTTTCTAGCAGTGAAAGATTTTTAGAATCGGATCAATACATCGTTTTCGCACTACCGTTTGCTAGTTCAATAGAATGAAATTGTTTTGATAATAAATAAAATAAATAAATAATATTTTAAATTTATTTATAATGACTTATAAATAAATTACATTGACTATAGATTACGTTCCCGGTAATGTCTGCTGCCTGCTTAGGTATGCCTTGGTATTTTTTGAAAAGGAATAAGTTTTATTATTCTGTTTTGAGTCCGTATCGATGACTGTTAATCCGGATTCCTGTTCTCTTCATTTCCGACTGATACAATGCTTTGTACAGCTTTGTTAGGGAACTATTTGTTTATTTTGAACGCGATGTTCTTATAATTACTTTATGTGTTTGCTCTGCACTAGTTTTCGATATATCCAACAATTTTTTTTTGTATATATTTTAGTATTGTTTGTGTTACTAAAACACGTTGATACGAGTGATACTGGGTGTTTCAATTATTTGTCAATTTTCAACTCCACGATGTGTGCTGCTAACCTTAAGCAGGGCGGGTTATTATAGAGTTATCAATTCACAACGGCTCTGTATACAAAACGTGGTTCAACATTTACATCACACCATTTCTGCAATTAAAAATCAACAGTTCTTGAAACTCCTAAAAACCCTAAAATAAGTGTGAATGCTTCCGTGTTTACTACTTGCTCGAGTGCGGAATGCATGTGATATTACCCCTTAACACGCCTAATATCGTTACTTAGACCTTACTTACGACCATTTAAAAGTGTACAGTTTTTAGGTGTAAAGAACAAGGCGATGGAATTTCCCATTATTCGCTTCCGGCTAACTTATATACCTTGTTACTCGTAACTTCGCCCGGAGTTCACAAACATAGCTACACCATATTTAACTTAGGAAATGGTTGACAATTTCAAGTCAACTTCAGTTAAACATGGATCAAATGTTCGCTATGTCTGGCCTTAATCTGACCATAAAAATTAGAGTAGTTTATGTTAGTATGAGATTTCGTCGAAACGGTTCCTGTCTACTGAATTATAAATCGGATAAAACTTCAAAATTGCCCAGCAACCTGCACATGAACAGGCTACTGTTATATTATGCAAAACCTTAGAAGGAAAGGAATGAAATGCCTCGCCAGCTGTTTTATTTGTAGAAAAATACAACCTATGTGTCTTCAAGTCTAGGGCGATCTAGATAAGGCTAGCTGGCATTAAAAATCGCGGTCAAATACTTGCCTAATGGTGCATTAACAAAAGTCATGACTGACTCCCTCACTCCGACGTAATCCCCGAGTCCCCGCTGTGGGAACGCAGTGGTGACGAAACAATAAAAACAAAAGCAAGTTCTAAATCCCCCTATACAGTAATGAACTGAACCGCCGCGCCTGACACAGGGCATGTGCCAAACTTGCAACTTCATAAGGGTTCAGCGATCAACAAAACACTGTCAAGCGATCGCCTCGACAATAGATAGCTTTTAATTAGTTATCTGGATTGGCGGGGGCGTGGGCGGGCGGGCAGGCGGCTGGCCCCCTTGAACGGACTGTGTGGGTTGTCGGACAAATGCACCTGATTTCACTAGCTTTGTACGGCCCCCGCCTGCCGAGTTACCGACAACGACGCATCGCAGAATAGATATATCGCAAATGATTACCTATGTAGATATTTTCGGTGTACCCACACCGAAATAGGACCCCTAAAGCTAGGCGGCACCATGTGTAAGATACGTAGATATATTGTATCCAGTGATGTGGAAATATGTGCCTATTGAGTTATATAATTAACGAATGTTGGACCACGCATATACAGCCTATCCTGTAGTTCTAGTCTGGAGTTCTAGAAACCAGTAGAGTGTGTCAGGGAGTTAGTATCCGCTGGGATCGTGACATTTGGAAAGATGTAGTCTCTTCCTATCGCGACGGGAGAGTAGCGTGACTGTATGTGGGTAAGCTCTAGTTAGAGATACTATTTTTACGATCAGTAGATAAGAATTATTATAAAACTAGCTGTACCCTGCCACGCTTCGCTGTGGCACATTCGCACATTCGCTGATATGTCACTGATGGAAAAAATATATAAAAACAATACTTGATGCGGATTATATATCATGCTAAAATTTCAGCTCGATCGGTGCAGAACTTTTTGAGTTTTTGAAGCGTACACAAACCAACATAACATTTTTATATATATAGATAAGATAGATATAGTGATTGACATAGCCGTGAGAGAACTGAGGTACGAGCGTTTGCTTTTTATAAGTATTACCCGCTGGAGAGTATATCCGTTTACCCGTGATCATGGCGCCACAGCGGTGCCGAAATTAACGGGAACACAAAACAAACAATACATGGCAAATATCCCGTTTCCAATAATAACACTAACACTGTTGTGTTATTTCTATTAACAAATCAGTAGCCTTCAGTAAAAATAAAATGCAGCTATTGAAGAACGGAATTTTCACAGAAGTGACTATTGGTAGGTGAACAATTTAAGTTTCGTTTTTAGCGGGAAGTTTCAATTGCAAACAGTTTTTTCGTTTTTGGTATACTAGACAGGATAAATAGTAAATTATAGAATTCGCGATGGTTAATCCAAGATTATTGTTGACGTTATTTTGTAGAGATGTTTGACACATACGTCACTGATTACTAAAAAAGGTCAATTGACATTTATGAGCCATCCGGTGCATAAGTGCTACATATCTTCACAAAAATATTGTCGCGAATGACACTCATTTACATTAATCAAGTAGATCAAGCTCTAAAAACGAAAACTGTTAAAAAAATCCTGGAATAAGCGAAACGAACCACGTTAAGGATCCAATCGAATATGTAAACGGTTGGTCGGCCATTGATGCTTCTAAACGCTTCCAGCATAACCTAGGCCTAATCCTAATGCCTGGGTTTTGAGTACAGGTGCAGTAGACTTACCACTAATTCACTTTTAGCCGGTCTCCGCTCCAAACAACGCGATAACAGACCGTATGCGGGTGTACTCGTATCCATCGGCACTTCATCGTATTATAGCCAGGGAGATATTAGATGATTTGGTTACGCGATAAGGGTGCGGACTGTTTTGGTGGACGTTTATTGGCCCTTTTTATACAATCACGGTTTAAAACGTATCATTTGAAGGAAGTCTGTTTATTTTGAATTCGTGTAAAGATTAATTCGGCATCATCTCACATTACAAAAAAAAATGGTGCCAAAGTACTTCCGAAGCTATGATGTTGTGCTAACTTTTCAAATAAACAAGGAGTAGTTTAACCCAGCACTTTATCTCGCTAAAATGATTTTTTGCATAAAGGCTCACAAAGGAAGCGCACTACGCACGTCTCAAGAGCGGTGATTCCACATCGCCCCTACGTCAACAGCTTTTTTATCATTCTCAATAAGAGTTCCACTTGCCTTCCTGTTCACGTAGCGCACATTATAAGGTGTTATTATTTCTCTAGTAACTAATTTGAGTATTAGCTTCCGGACTAAAATACTACATCCACGCAAACTTATTTGGATGATTGGGCCCTCCAAAAGTTGATTCGTAACCGCACCTTAACCGATAAAATCTGTCAGTGACAGGAGCACGAAACTGAAATGTTAGTTTGTTTTGGCAACGAAAGCTCTCAGTGAAACATGAAAAGGGCTTTAACATTCAGACGTGTTAAATTCCATCAATCCGCTAGACTGTCCTTCCAATATGAAGCGAACATGTCAACAGGAGCGACTTTTTTATTTTGCGTACGTCGATTTATATATGTTTTTTATTTATCTAGTCGATTTATGTTAAGTTTGTTTTTATTATTCGATGTTATGTTTATGAGCGTTTTCACTTATAAAAGTGCTTAATTATTGCCTACTTATATGATAGATGAGCTTGGATAAACGAAATGAGTTTCCATTTTTTTTAGTAAATAAATGTAGTGTTTAGTGTTGTTTAGTGGATAAGTTTATATTAGTATGTTTATTTCGGTCACATCTGGAAAGTCAGTCAATAATCTTTGAATACAATACTGAATTACTTATTGTACAGTTTGTCTTTGAGTTTTTTTTAGTATTCGACGTGTAGGTAATTCTATAAAATATAATGTTACAATTTATACTCAACATTGCGTGTCAGCTATTAGTTTAATGCGTTACTTCTGAGAATTGTTCAATAATTACGAATAATTTAATTGCAAAAAGGATTGTTATTATTTCTTCATAAATAGTAAGATCGCGTGCCCGCTTTTGAACTTACATTGTAGAACGGAATATTATAAGTTAACACCATTGTTATTTCATAAACACAATTAAATTAATTACATGCTATAAAACATTAAAACGGCAGACGTTCTTGTCTATTCTACAATCGTCTATATAAAAAGAAGTTCTGTTTCAGCGTTTATTTCCTTTTCTCCTAAGTAGTTTTAAGAGTATTTTGGCAGCGATGAGTTCTGAGTTCTTTTTGTACCTAATATTTGCATAATATTTTTAATATTTGATTTGCTTCCTTAGGACCGGCGGCCCTGTCACGGGGGTGATAGGAAAAATGTTACATCGGCCCAGCAGCCTCGGCGAGACGGATGGCATTGCTATACAATAAATCTATTGATAATCTCCTCTTCTTCTTTCGGCCTTCTTCTTTGCCTAATAATAATTATGATAGAAGATAACTTCTTACATAAAAGTCCGTTTAATCACTAATTATGTTTCGATTGTACTGTTGAGGAATTAAAAAAAAAAACTTTATAAATAACTGCAAACCGTCCACATTACCTTCCGAGTAACTTACTATGTACACATACCGCTATGTCAAATCAAATTCAATACAAATCTATTCGTTAAGAAAACAAACAGAGCCTTATAAATTGATTATGGTCGGCTTATCCATTTTGTCAGACAAGCACTACAAACCGAACAAGTAGGGTTGTCGGATTTCACTTATGACCTAAATAACATTACTTATTAGTGACTTAATTATACATCTGCCCAGCTGTGGGGTCAAATAGGTTAAGACTTCTATTTATATTTACGAGCTGTTGTTTTTTATGGCTTGTATTATTATTTATTGGATTTCGATTAAGATCTTTTTTTTACATAATGGTCGTCATTAAGGTCTAGGCTATCTTGACAGCTTTAGTAGACAGAAGGGAGGTTGTAAGACGCTCCGCCGCGGTTCGTGAGGCAAAACGCGCGTCGCCTTAAATGCGAAACCAAGGTGTAGGCGACTGGCGGAACTAGCGTTATGTGCGCTTCAATCAATTGAATTGCCAAAAACAATGATTGTATTCGCCTTAAGTCGCAATCACATAAAACCTCGATAATTATAGCAAATAAGTTCAACCCTAGATCGCGGCGCCGAATCTAAATTCATGAGTTGGGCCGTGATTAGAAGGACGGCTATGCGGCTCGCAGTTTCGCAGATAAAACGCTCCTATTGCCAGATTAATTGTTTATCGCCGGTGTTGCCATTGACAATTTGAATTATGCGCGAATATTTAACAGTAACGGCAACGCGCGTTATTTACGGTATGTGGGCAATACTCTGTTTTAGGATAATGACGTTAGAATATAATTTAGACCTTAATTGGAGATACGTTAATGTAGTGAGTTTAATGTGTTTTTTGGCGATTTTGTTCATTTAATACATTCTGAGCTTAGTTACTTATCATTCAATACCAAACTTATCATTGGTTCAGTATATGAATGGACATTGACCCAGACTGTTCAACGTCATCATCATCAACCCATATTGTCCCACTGCTGAGCACTGGTCTTCCCTCACTTTCGTGAGGAGGCCTAGGCCATAATCCACCACGGGGGCCCGGTCGGGATTGGTGGATAACATAAATAACAGACTGATCTTTTTCAAGCAAAATTTAAATTTGATATTATGATTCAACTGCTTGTACGAATATTGTAATGAAATATTTCAATTCAATTATCATTAAATGAATAAAATGGATATTGAGTTTTACATTTTATTTAAGTATTTCAATGTCTAAACATAATATTTCTGTATGTTTATGCCAAAAATTGCCAGTAAATATAGACCCGATTTCAGTTTGCAGTAGGCACATTCTAATACGTTATTAAGAAAAGTAGGAAACATATATTTTTTAACATAAGTTTTCATATTTTCATCACGGGTAATACCTTCTTATTTTTTTAAAGGAAAGAGTTATACAGTTTTTATAATATATCTAAGCGGTTAGTAGAAAGCGTTGTTCGGCGCACCTTCGCTAACAACGCATCATTTTCCAATATAGGAGCAATTGGATCTACGCATCGACTTTGTACGTATCAGACGAACTAGGATTGTCTATATCCGGCACTAACTGGGCCGCATCCTGACTTCGGAACAAGCATTAATTGCAAGTATTAATTGCAGAATTTGCAATTGCATCCACTGAGATGTAGCAACTAGAGAGAGACTATTGCCATAGTAGAAACTGAAAATTTTTTGTATGCATAGAAAATTACTAAACGCAAGTATGTGTGCGCACATGTAGTGGTGCAAATTAGTAAGAGGCCTTTTCTGCAAGAGGCCGCCTGGGGAAGTACCCCACCTTTGCCAGATATTCATCCGCCAAGCAGTAGTGTGCAAAAGTTACTGTGTTCCGGTTTCAAGGGCATTGTTTCTAGTGAAATTACTGGGTATATGAGACGTCTCAGGGTGACGACCGCGTAGGCGCGTAGGGTTATGCAATGCAGTGTTCTGAATGGTGAATAAGAATACGGCTACGCACGAATAATATGCTACGCACCCGATGCGAACATTGATTAATTTCTTAGAATCTATAATGACTTTACTATTAACCTCTGAAAATCGTTTCCGTACCCTTCTATTGTTTTGTATAGACATAAGTACGTGTAAAACTAAATGATAACAACCCCGCGTAGCCGAGTCAGAGTGGGTATTGGAATCCCGCACAGGCTTTCAGTTGACGTAGGTACAAACTTTTCTATTTCTACTCTGCAATTGGATTGTTTACAATTCACGTTAACGAGCTTAGTTTAGTTTGTTTTTGGCCAAGGACAATGAGTTGGGGGAACTGCGTGCGGAGGTACGAAATACTAATGACGTCGCAAAAGTTGTCCAGCCGTGAGGTTTTCGAGGCTTTCATCCAACAAGACACGAATTAGACTTCTAATAATAAATGCTAGTTTCTGCTAGGACGCGCTCGCCTGATTTCCCTTGTGCAATTCATGCCTAAGGTCGAGTGTGGAGAAGCTAGATTTCGTGAAACAAAAGATAAACTAGAAAAGTAAATAGAAATAGTATCTACTTTTTTGTTTTTAGATTTTATAGGATTTTCTTTTATTTGACTGAGTGATGAGACGAGCGAGTCGATCACCTGATGGTAAGCGCTACGCCTGCCCATAACAGTCACAGCAACACCCAGAACACTGCATTGCATAATCCTGCGCGGCACTGCACTGCGCTCGTCACCTTGCGGCATAGGCTCTAAAGTCTCACATGCCCAGTTATTTCCATGGAAACAATGCCCTTCAAACCGGAACACAGCAATGTTTGCACAGTAGTGCTTGGCGGATGAATATCTGGCAAAGACTACTACCCCAGGCGGCCTCGTGCAGAAGAGGCCTCCCACTACAAAAGGTGGGTACTAGGTATCTATTAAAAATAATATCACCTACCCAATAATAACAAAACTGAATGAATTTAAACTTAGGGTTCAAAAGTAAAACGCAGCTAGACTATCGCGTTGTCGCATCTACGTGTACACTGTCGTGTCCAGTTTGTCGTGTCGCGTCGCATCGCTTTCCGTTGTCACCCCATAGGACAAAGCCCGACTGCCAAAATTCGCGGCTTTTCAGCGTAGACGTTACTACGAAACACGTAGCGTAGTAGCTAGTGTAGTCTCGTAGCTTGTAGGCAATCAGGGTCCACTATCAGATAGAAAGATCAACATGAATAAATACGCGAGCTAAGATGATCTAGGGGATTAGAGAGAGAGTAGATGGGGATAGATGATATAAGGGAGTAGAGAGAGTAGATGGGGATAGATGATATAAGGGAGTAGAGAGAGTAGATGGGAGTATATCTTATAGGGTAGCAGATTTAAGGCCTATCCTAACTAATGCTTAAAACATAATATTAACCCTAATATAACATTATCTATATAGACTATGGACGATTCAAATGAATTTAATATCAAAAATCATTGTCGTGTAATTTTACAATTATAGGAATCACGTTACAAATTGATTTTTACGTTACTAGTAACGAGATGAGCAAGTTGATCACCTGATGGTAAGCGCTATGCCTGCCCATATCACCTACAGGGTCACCCAGAACTATCTATTACAAAATGTTGTGTGGCACTGTACCTACTGCGGTCGTCACCCTGTGACATCGGTTCTAAAGTCTCGTATACCCAGTAATTTTGCTAGTGTCCATCATACCAGAACACAGTATAATGTTTGCACACTACTGCTTGGTGGATGAATACTGCCCCAGGCGGACTCTTGCAGAAGCAACCTCTACAAAACAATATATATATATTACTGTATAATTATGTAGTATAGGTACAATCATCCTCCAATTTCGTCGTATAAAACAAAGATAAAATGATAAAGAAAATTATTACCATGAAGATCGTTAACACACAATTTCTTAATAAAAGCTCATATTTATAAGAAACATCGTAAACAATAACTGGCGAGTTACAACAAATGTGTATTCAACAATGATAGTTTACATGTTAACTGAAAAGTGGCTATTCAGTTCGAAATCATTAACAAACAAATTCATAACATTATCGGCCGAGTTACACAGAAGCGAAATAGTTTTCTAAATAACCGCGAGGACAATGGCTGGCATTTTGTTGACATTACATTATAATTTTTAACGTCTCTTTGTGGAAAAGAATGTTTTCTCAAGCTATTTTGAAACGCTTACGGTGTTTGTTTGTGGTAAGGGGTAATACGTGCGCACGCGACGGCCGTGTGTGATGGGCCTAATCCATAATAAAGAAATAATGGGGTATATATATTCAGTAGTGGGAGGCCTCCTCTGCAGGAGAATGCCTGGGGAAGTAACACACCTTTGCCAGATATTCATCCGCCAAGCAGTAGTGTGTAAACATTACTGTATTCCAGTGTGAAGGTCACTGTTTGGAGCCGATGTCTCAGGGTGACGAGCGCAGGGCAGTGCCGCGCAGGATTTTGCAATGCAGAGTTCTGTGTGGTGCTCTGACTGTTATGGCCAGGCGCAGCGCTTACCATCAGGTAAATGACTTGCTCATCGCGTCACTCAGAAAAATATAATAATAAAAGATCATTTGAGACCTCGATATATCTTACAAATTTTCTCCTACAATCATTACGACATTCATTTCAGATGTTGTACAAAAGCAAAAAATGAAGAAAAAAAAATGAAGCACAGAAAATAGTCAGCTGCAGTTAACGACGACAATAGGACAGAAAATAGGAACTTAACAGAGGCTAATAGAATTAACTCGAGAGTGTTCAATTTATACAAACGCGTTTAAGCAAATGTACAGTGGAAGTATCCAGTGCGACCGCGCCAACGGATGCAAAATCCCTCCAAGGGCCATTATATCTGGGCAGGGTTGCCAAGCTGAGTTAAATTTTTAAAGATTTCCGGGATTTCAAGTTAAATCACGAGTTTTTAAAAGTGTTTTGTCATTGTTTACTTGGAATTTGTTACCACACAGCGGTCACCATCGCATTCATATATTTACTCTTAATGTTGTTGTTTGCAAACGAGACGAGCAAGAAAGAGGTTTGTAACAGACAAAAAATAAGGTGAACAAATCTGTTGCTGTATTTGGTTGAGAAAGCAAAAACTTATGTAGTAGATACAAGAAGGATTTATGTAATTTAAAAAAACAAACACCAGCTGGGTTGTGACAACCCTGCAAGCGAGGGGTGTAATTGGTGCACTCGAGAATATGGCTATGGTATCTCTTTTTCAATACCTATTGGATAACTAAAGATTACGTTTTATTCTTTCTGAGGAGCCGCAGGATGCTCGCTTAGTTGTCATCACCTTTATGCGCCGTTGTTTTTTTTAATTATTATCAAAATGTTGTTGCGGTTTAGATGGACTTTTTTAGGGCCTCGTGGCTGAATTGACAACCTTTGGGTACAGACTAGGTATATACGACGTATTTAATATTTCACCTAAACCACATAATATTAAAGTTAATGTATGTACTTCAAATATTCGTTGTAGTTGTTTAGGTTACGCGCTAAGATTTTTTTTACGATCGCATACATAAATCCTGACTCGGATTTGTTGTATATAGAGAATCAGGAACCACGAGGACCATGGTCCCACAAATACCCAGGCTTAGAGCAAGTACCTGTGGCTCACACAAACCTTTGCCCTGTGCGGGAATTGAATAAGCAACCTCACGCTACGCAGTCGGCGCATCATCCACTACGCCACAGTGGCCGTAACAGACGCGAACTTTGGCATTTATCTATGCCTTGATTTTCAATGAGACCAAAGCAAAATATAGCAGCTGCAATGCGTGTCGGTTAAAAAATCATTCGAAGGGCCTTTGAAACAACGTTCATATTAGCACGTGCTGTAACGTTGCTTATACGACAAGTGGTCTGCGAACAGACACTTTGAACAGTATATTATTTGACTTGTTGAAGGCCTAAGCTTCATTACGCGAACAAGATGGTGGTTTTTAAGTCAAGCATGCTCCACCATCGACCGCGTCGAATCTTACCACCAGGTGATACTGCGTTCAAAAGCTTACCTAATATACAATTTTAAAAAAATAATAAAAAGAGAATTCACAAGGCAAAAACTAGACCTATTAAAAACAAGATCAAATATTTTGTTATAATAAACGTACACTCATAAATATAATAAACTCAAAGTGAAAAAAAAATGACTTCTTAATTTTTTTTCTCCCTAATAATTCTACAAAAAAATTCACAAAAGTAAACTCCAATTCGTAGTGAGTCTAATATACATTCTTCAAGGCTCTAACAATATTAAAATATAAGGTAGGTTAACGTAATATTATGCATGATATGTTCTTGAAATTTTATATGGTATGAAAGTAACTACAAGAATTGGCATCGGCCACAAGTGTCTGTTTCCATGATGGAGACTTGGAGGCCACTTGTAAACTATAATCATAGTTGATTGATATACCATATGGCACAAGATCCTACGTGTCTGTTTGTCATGTGAGTGTCATCATTAGAGGTTACGGTAGAACATTCCATCATTAGGCTAAGGCCAACTTGCATCGGCTCATTAAATCTAGAATTGAGAATCCACACAGTTTAATATGACTTCGAAATCAGTCAAGACAATTGTAGAATTCTGAAAACAACAAAACCTTGTCAATCCATCACCATATATTTCAAAATCTGACTTGTCAACCGCAGGTCTCATTACATGCCATTCACTATTCATTAGAGGATAACATGCCTAATACTTATTAATCATTCTTGCAAAACGGTTAAGCTGCAGAATTCGATTCAAGCGCGGTCGAGGCCCATTAGATATTTAGGGGCCGAACATTACGAGGGCAGGCATGCAAGCACAAATAACATTAATATAAAGTAGAATCGAATGCGCACTATCGATTAGAAGGCCGCGTTCACAACAATTAATGACCTGCATGTCCCAAGCTCGACAAAGCTATGGCAAAACAAATAGACGCCCTCCGCGGCACCCGTGATACGGGGTGTCCTCGAACCATAACTGAAATTCGGCAGAAGAGGTTGAAACATTGAAGCTATCGGCTTCATCGCTCTAGTGATGCATTAGCCACATAGTCTTTTTTTAATTTTTTGCATTTGAAGTGTCATATTATTTTTTCTATAACGGTATATGGTGGGTTTGTAACACTAATTGGATTCAGTAGTTGACGGATCGCGGCGATAAAGTTTAATCAAGTATAACGGCCCGTATTTTGTTAGAAGTTGATAAATGCGCTTCAATGAAAACAGTTTTTGAACAGAATTTGAACATAGATCTTCCGTTCTGCTTTATAGATAGCCTTTTACGTATGAGAAAGGAAACTAAAAAGCACGTCCCATCAAACCCGCACACGTACCAAGTCTGGACGTCAAAATTCACCGACAGCACAAAACGAAAATACAAGGAAGCCGCCAATAAAGGCAGCACGATCCAAAGTGTATGCAAGTTTGATGGAATTAAAATCTAAAATAAAAGAAATCGGCCTGTATAAGCTAACGGGTATGGGGTGCAGCGTTTTAGGAGTGTGCGTGAGTGCGCCAGTGTGTGGCGACTTTTAGGGTTGTGCTTAGCTTAGACAATTTTAGTATTATACGTGTCGCGAAATAATGCATAGAAGCCATATCGTATGCATAGCCTGTCAGCCATGGGTTGTTTATGATGCGCCCATTCATAAAATAGACTTTTTGTGAGTTGCCTTTTAAAATGCAGAAACTCATTTTGTTTCGGACTTGACTATATTGTGTAAACGCTCCTTGCTAGAAAAAGTTGAAGTTCGTCGACTGTGTTAGGGTTCAACTGTGCATCGCATGCATTATGGAAGATTAGATTTAGCTATTAGAGTAAGTAAGCGTCAATGCTTGTACGTTTTTGTATAGCTTTGACTGTAAATGAAGATGACGTGAACAGTACAGGCAGATAGAAGTGTGCAACTTAATACAGTGTTAAAGCATAATTATGTCGTAGAACTATTGTCATTTATCGGAGATAACAAAGTAATAAATGTATCAATAAAAATAGCGTATGATTCCATCAATTATTAATTGCTTTAAATTATTGATAAATCGAAAAACTAGAAGGAAGAAAAAGTGAATATACTTAAAACCTGTTCGTTAATAGAATTGACCAATATATCTATATTAATGTTATGTTGGTTCAAAAACTCAAAAAGTTCTGCACCGATCGAGCTGAAATTTTGGCATGATATATAATCCGCATCAAGGATTGTTTTTATCTATTTTTTTCATCAGTGACATATCAGTGTATGTGCCACAGCCAAGCGTGGCAGGGTACAGCTAGTTATTCATAAATTATTCCTAAGTACACGACACCATTCATTTTGCTCAAACTATAGGCATATTAAGAGTGTAAAAGCATTAACTCTTAGCGAGGCATTCATTTAGGCTGGCCACACAACTCGCATGAGCGCTCGCCCGAACGGACATGTGACTGTGCAGCCGACCCCAAACGCTCTGCATCAATTATATTGATTATGAAATTGTCCGGGTGCCCCCAAGGGGATCTGATATGGCGTAGAATTCGACATAGGTACAATTCCTAAGCGCAAATAGTAGACTACCCCACACGCAGTCCGTAGACGTCTCAATAAAAACGTTTCTCATATTCTTTATAAATTAAATTACCGAGCACCAATTAAATCACCAGTCACACAACTCGTCTCTCAGCATTAACGTATCCGTTTTAGAAATTTCCTGCGATCCCCATGCGTTTCCCGTCGACTAGTAAAAATAGCTCCCTGAATAACAGCATGCAGAACTTATAAAGCAAAAGTTAAAAGAATCGTATCTAATAGAGGTAGACAATGGACCGCCAATGCCTCTGGCGTTTCGGATGTCCATGGGCGGCGTGACCACGTAACATCAGGGATGCATGTATGTCACTAAAAAAATGGTTTTATAAAAATCTCCCTTGCGTCGCATTCAATAGAATTTATAGGAGTGAGGGAGATTTCTAGTCTTTGGTACTAGACCAATGTAAATCGGATATAATACCTATACAATACACATTTATTAATACATATTATATTTATTGTGACTAAAATAACACGAATAAAATGTACACATTTAAATATTAATCAACATTTTTTATAAGTTAATCAGTAATTTGAACACTAAGCTAAAATCATAATTAGGCGATTTGAATGATTTCGTAAAATCTTTATGACGTATCCATTTATTTTATGTTTTTTTTTTCGCTGGGAAATCTGAGCAGATTATCGATAAATGATCGATTATCAGATTACATGCGCTTGCCTATACACAGCCTGGTTTTCGACGCGAATACACGTCAGGTTGACCGGTGACAGACGCATCATTTCCGCCGCCTAGTGTGTGGTCTGCCCAACGTCAGTTACTAGGATATCAAGAGGCTATTGTCTTAACAGCTAGCCTGGTGACGCCTTTTGTTTGGTGCCAGCACTAACAAGAAGATTTCATTTCGCCGTGCGATATTTGATAGGTAATTGTCCTACGCCTTCTTTATGATGCGCGTGGCATGGAAATGTCCGCTGCGAGAGTTGATATGTTTGCCGGATTGCCTAGAGATGAGTTGGTATGGTATGGTATATTTTAACATCAGAGATGTACATAACGGAATATTGTTTTGGTTGTGGATATGGATCCGAATTATTAGGTATTACGTATTTAGGTGAACTTTATTTTATAGAAAAAAAATTTTTGGAGAAATGGTTGGGCTGTTTTATATCAGGGTTAAAATAAAATAGAATTGTTAGTAATTAAATATATATTATATCTAATTTTGAAACGAAAATAAATAAACTATTTAAAATATACACACTTAGGATTTGGATATGGGTCGGATATTTTTTATTAGGTATTCGCGTTTTCATTTTTTATGGATATTCTTAACAGCTCACGTTAAAATATACCGAAATCGTTCGCAATACCTACCTATCTACTCTAAACTCGGACCATGTATAGTGGCTTAAGAATAATAATAATGTATCAAATCAATACACTAAATAATTACATATTTTCTAAGATAATATTATAATGTATGCGTATGCATATCCTAATCTTCCACACGAAAGTGAGGGGAGACTCGTGCTCAGCGGTGGGGCGATATGGCCTAAAGATAATAATGATGTATAGAATAAAAAAAAAATAAAAACAAAAAAAAAAAATTCAGTTGCGTCTATAGAAAACATTTAATTCTCTTCATTAAAATGAAAAAAAAAAAGCGTACTTATTTTATTATTATTGTATCAGTTATGCGAAGTTAAACAAAGAGCTAGAACTGACTATGCTTAGTGAGTGAGTAGTCGGCCCACAAAAAACAGGTTGCAGTATTCAACAGAGCATTCTATGATTTTTTTATCACCTAGTCCCTCTACTGCGTGTATAGAAAAAAATCTTCAAACCGTTTTCGCCACTACGCGCCTCTAAAATAAAAACGATCGTGATTGAGAGAGACACACATCTATGTACTGCCAACATATACATTAAATACTTGAATAACACACCGGTAAATGCTCACGCAAGTAATTATTTTTAACGCTCTGTTTGTTGCGATTATAATTATTGTAGCTATCGTTGAATTTTATTTTTCGCAATTACCTGCCAACGGTCTTAAAAAACGTATCTCAACATGGGTGAAACTACGTAACGCCTGCGGGTATGTCTTCTTGGCGATATAATATTTATTACAATAAAAAACTGAAAGCTACTAATCCAATATAAAACGAAAATGTATGTGTCTGTTGCTAGTGAAACGGCTGAACGGGTTTTGAGGAAATTTGTATAGGCATTGATACATTAGTTCCTGGATACCACATAAGATACTTGCACCCACAACTTATCATGATAGTGAACGCGGGTGAAGTCGCAGTGAGACCGAGTTTACTTTACATATTCTATAATATGTAAAGTAAACCGCTTCCTTTAAGAAGGCACGGACCAAATCAATATTGTATCAAATACTCCCTCCTACTAGCAGACATACCAATTTCACTACATTAGCTAATAAGTCGCATGCAACATCCGCTGCCGGCAGTGGATTTGCATTGACTCACGCGATTCAAAAAATATCTATTAAATTAAATTTATGTGACTTTGTAATGGCCCGACGATGTTTTAGAATGTTACACACTATCTTTTCTTATAAACTAGAGTAAAAAGAACGCAATGTATGGTTATGTAGGTAAAAACGCATTATATCATGCTTAGATTCAACTGCCTCATAATAATAAAATTTATTGTTACGATGGAAATCTTCGCTTTGAGTAGAAGGAGCTCTTATTACTTATATGATGGTTAGTTATAACTTTTTAAGTAAGCATTGTTCTCTACTTTAATGTCTCTGTATTGGATGTTGCAGTATAAATTTATCTACTTATCTACGAGAATAATATTATTCAGCTCTTGTGAAGTCATTCTGGATATCAAATTAAATTAACTTCGATAAAACAAAATAACTGTGTCACATATTAAAAATAGTCTTTCACGAGATATTATCATGAACCTACAAAAAAATTAAGACAGTAAAAACAAAGTTAATCTAGTAAAAAAACGAGGTAAAAGTAAAGGGCAAGTGAAGGTAGATTTATCGGTGAGCTAGTCAAGCCTCACGCACACATTCAGATCATAGTATGCCAGTCGATTATCTGATCGTTTTCCAATACAACTGATGACCTCACGCTCGATAATCATTGTCTAATTAAATTGAGTTGTATTATAAGTTTTCCTTTACATTCCCCACTTTACATGCTTCTCAGCTTCGTAGTTGGCGTCACGTTGTGCTTTTTGACTAGGTTCATGCATGGCTACTGGTATGAAACACCGATATCCATTCCGTTCCGATGCCAACCGCCAGAACGTCTGCCCGCATCCGAATTCAAACAATTATTAGCAACTGTTGAAGCAAATCGAAAACTAACCGTTACGCGTGCAGGCAATCGCCGGCCGAACATTAAGGGCATCACACACGATGGAGGTACTACTCAATATAAATGATCATAGAGAAGATTCGCCAAGACAAGATTTTTTTTTCACAAGTTACATTCTTTTTTAATCTACTTACATGTTCGTTTCCTTTTGTATCGGTTTCTATGTTATCTAAGTTTTTATCGATCATGTATGTTGTATGTAAATTAAAATGAAAGCAACGATTGATTTACATGATTCAAGTTATAACTTTGTAACCGTTAAGCAAATTAAAAAGTAAAGTCGTGTTTACACCACGTGCAATATTTAAAAATTCGAGTACTCTACTGGAAGTGTACTAATCTTTTTGCTTAGTACACTTGCAGTAGCAGTAAGCTAACATTTGGAATAGTACCTACATACCACCTGCATCCCTCGTGGAATATAATTGAATAGAAATACTCTCTTGTATACAAGTTGAAAAAAAAACCCATTCCTGCTCCCGTGATGACTACCGATAGAATACGACTGTTAGATACCATTATATTATAATATCTACGTCGTGTGGTTGGCTCCGATAATATAACTTAAACTTTAGTAAAACTTTAGTAAAAAGTTAAATGTAAATTAGTCGTGTGTGATGCCCTTTAACCGTATAGTCCTGCCGTAACGAGAGAATTCCAACCAAATTTCTGACGCCAGATTCTTAACAAGGCCTGGGGCGAATAGGCGGGCGGAAGGGTGGAAAATCTCGAAAATCTCACCGCAATCCCACTTCAAGTGGACTATGTAAGGTATTTAGTGAAATCGTCCGGTAGAGTGATCGACTCACGACATTCCGCTTTGCCTGCCGTATTTTTGACGGATCTTCTGTGAGAGGCTTAGTCTTTGCTGTTTCAAACTTTTGGTTGTTGTTTCGAGTGCGGTTTGGATAGTAATAAATGTCAAAAAGTAGTTTCTGGATGTGGTTTTTAAATGCCTGTGTTTTCTAAATGATTGAATAATTCTAATATAATTATGAAACATGTATACAAACATTATGAACTAATATTTAGGTGCAGCTAACAGACAAATTATTACGATAGATAATTTTTTGATCTGTTAGGGTTGGCTTCATGGCAACAATAAAAAGAATCTTGTGTAATAATATAATATCGATATCAATTCATCGAAGAAGCAAACATTGAACTTTTCTTTCTAAAAATGCACTTTTTATATAAAAAAACATCACGGTATGATCTCGAAAAAATCAGATAAGCGATTAAAATGCCTAACTAAGAATAATTTCAAAAGCAATTCCCATGCAGTATAACTCGCATAATAAAATGTAGAGCGTATGAAATGCACTCGTCTATTACTCGAGACCCAGTGGACCGATCCGCGGGGTTTTTTGCTATTTGTTGCCTGCCCATTGGGTAGTCGCATTTAGTTTAATGAAATAACGAGAAGGGGAGAGATGCCTAGAAAATATATGCTTTATAATAAAATGTTACTCATCATCAGTATCAACATGAGCAACTATGTTCAAACTGAAGATTGGAGATTTGTAATCTTTTCTGTCAATATAAATCTGAACCATCTTCCAATGTTATCCAACCTTTTTCATTGCAAGTGGTATTGGGTTTTTTAATGGATTAGTTTATTTTGGTCGATATACCGTATTCGGGGACTCGTTTCATATCGAATATTAGTGGACTTCAAATTAAATCAAGTACACGAAGAAATCTCCTACAGCCTGGATGCGTTTCGTATCAATAAAAATGCAAGTGGGAGAAGGCGAATTTTCATCATTCAGTCATCAACAGCTCACGTTTGCGTTTTAAAATAAAATCTAAAAATATTCTAGAATGATTAGTACAGTAGGAACAATAGCCTAACCGCCTTTCTATTTTGTTCGCCTATTTATAAATACCGACACAATATGCGATTGTTTTACCGTTTTTGTTATTAATGACGTTAATTATTTTTTTCTCTCTTTTCAGGTAAGTTTCATTGGACACAATAAAATTGGATAAGTTTAGGATTTCGGTGCAATCAATGAGGCTGGATATAATGTAAGTACCTTCACAGTTTTGAAGTACTTTACAAGTGTAAGTACTTTCACAGTTCACACCTATTTATTTCAAAAGGAAAACATGTAACCCTTATAGATGACATAACGCAGCCAGCCACATCGCATCAACGGTTCAAGAAATCGCAGACAACTTTTTTGTAGTCCTCCACCACGCAACGACAGGGCAACCACAGCGGCCTTTATAGTGTTTTTTTTTTTGCGAATGAGCAGACATTTGGCCGCAGTCTCGTCTGAAGGTAAGTGATGACGCGGCCGACGTAAATTCCACGTTTTGCGACGACCTTGTGGTTAAAAACCAAAATTCCTATTCTAATCTTTCAATTCACTCGCCTCGCGGCCTCTGCAAGTGTGAGGTGCGGGATTGGTTCCTGCTCAGGGTAATATTTTTTTGTGAACCACATATTATTGTGAGTTGGAGTATTATTGGACCGTCGTAGTCCCCAATTATCTAGAAACAGTGAATCCTTGTTAAGGCGACGAATCCTTGTCTACGAGATCGTGACGCGATATTTATTGAATTAATTCAACCAAAGTCTAAGTTTTCGTCCATTGAGTGTGAATTAGGAAGTTAGGAGAAGTTCAGTGTCTTTACCGGGTTTACTACAGCCTAATAAATCCCCCAACTTTACTAGCCGTCCACGGTTTTGTAGCTGTGTTGTTAGAAAGTGGCACGTCTGTACAGACCCATAGTTGCATCAGTGTTGGCATGTGTCAAGTGTTTGCTTAGCTTACTTGTACAAACAAGTACAATGATTGTTTTCGTTAATGCAACTGTTTCATGGAATTATTAAGGGAAACAAGCGGCTGGTGCGTTATTATGATATTCTATACGTTAATAGAATGTACACGTATGTATCGTAGTGTACTTTTCAAAGTAATGTTCGTGTAAACATACTATAATGAGGATGGGACATTTTCCTTTGTCCGGCTTAAAGGAAAATTGTCCTGTCTATTTAGCTTAGCAAACTTTGTTTATTCAGTCAATGACGTGTAAATATCATGACTTATTCACAGGACGACTGTGATACACGTCAGTTTGTGAGATTCATTATTCTAGCAACAATGTCTTTTGTCACATCAGATACCGATACAAAAATCTATTAATGGCGGAGTATAATTAAGAACTCCTTTTAGTGCGAGAACAAAAAGATAACACCTTTCGAATTTCAAATTAAGAGTTCTCCGCAGCCGCCATCTGATTTTCACCATTTCCGTAGCACAAACGAACGCTTAAACTTAAAAGCAGCGAAAAGCGCGGGTACCTATTAACACATTACTCACACAAACGACAATGACAAACGAGGAAAACAAAATACAACGCCGTTTCCGCTTCTAAAAAGAAAAAAGTTGAAAGAGGACGCAGTGTTCCAATAGGCCAAAGTTCGGCGCGAAAGTTGGCTACAGTCGGTCGGCGTTACTAGTTCGGGGAAAACTACACGCTCTTAAAAAAAACCCTCCCTTTTATGTTAGCTACGACAAAATTTTTAACATCGGCTTTTGCATGTTAATCAATTTGGGGAATTTCGATTTTTACTACGTTATTTTGAGTTTACGCATTCGATAAACTAGCAACTGCGAGAGTGGACAGGATATTCGCACGAATAGTGTCGCAGCAGAAGGGCCGGGGGGTAGGCGTGATAGAGCAGGCCTCACCTTTGGCACGCCACTCGACAGACCAACAAGTGTAGTTAGGCTCAGAAAAAGATTCTCGCCTTTTTAAATTAAGAACATTTCTTTTTCGAAGAGCCCTGACGTGTTGTTTCTGCCCAGCCAGCCGTGACTTTACGTCATCGATATCGGTTGTTGTTTTTTTACCTACTTTTCGATATGGTGATTTTATAACACGCCATATAACGCTTTTACACTTTGTATACGTAGATTTCGGGCTGATAAGGTGATAATTAAGATAAATGTATCGTGTAAAATATATTATGCAAAAGACGCTTTAGTAGGTCATCCAGACATGCAAAAATTCAGACTTGGATATTGAAATCATTGACATATGTTATTCCTTAGAGATTAGAGAATAAAAGTGTCGATTGATCGATCGTTTGTCTGCAGCTTCGTTTCTATTGCTCAGAAATGTTGTAGGTACGCTGGAGCGAGATATATTGATACAAAGCAGGCGCACTCTTACGCTCTAAGAATTACAAGTGTATCCGCCATGTTATCAGTGCCATAGAGTGAATATTTAGAGAGAGTGAATAGAGTTACGGAAAATACATTCCCGTACCGTGGGGTGATGTGGAGTTTAACCCTAAGCTCTATTTTTAGTAGCAAACAGTCCTGCATGTATGAAACTGTGCAATCGTATTTTTACGCTTTTACCAGGCTTAAAGTCCGGCTGTCTGTTCATAGAATTTTCCTAGAATATTTCGACATGCCTTAGGTCTAAATACGAGCGCGAATATCGAAGCACTTTTAGTAAAGACTTATATTTTAGTTAAATAAAAATTCTTTTCCATTTTAGTTAAGTTGGCCGATTAAATTTGTAAAACGAGAAGTTTTATCGATTTTTAACTGTTCGGCACGTGACATTTTCATGTATTGATTATATGGGTTAGAAATTTCTGTACTTTTGATTGAAATAGGTTAAAATTTGAACTAAGGAGATGCGTCGCATCGCTCAGGTCTTTCTGGCTTCCACTTATTCTGGATGGATCGTGTTATTCAAAGCCTCAATTTTAACATCATTTAAATTTACGATTCAAGCTAAATAGAACTTAAAATAGTCGATTATTGCAGTGCATTAAAATACTCATTTTATCGATTAGGGCTCGTTTGCGGGTGTGTGATAGATAAGTATCAATAAATTAACTTTTATCAGAACGGTCGAACTCAAAGAACGGGGACAGATTTATCTGTGGAAGCTTTTTCAGTTTCCCATTTACATGTTCAAATAGATAAGCCCCCCGAATATTGTAACCAAAAACAAAAACAAAAAATACGTTATTTACACTTATACGTTACTTATACTTTAGATTTTTTTATCGCGAATCCTTTCGCGTGGCTGAGACATTATCCTGTTAATAAAACGTTTCGTACCATTTTCGCAGCAGAGTTAAACAGCGAGCAACTTCGCGCAATAATAGTTAAAACGATATTAATACGGTAAAAAGTTCTTAACACACACACATTACGGCAATTATTAACGCTGGCGTGTCTATGTGTGCTTTTTTAATTTGTTTGCAGTTCAAAACGCTCAACTTTGACGTCGGGACTTCAATCGTCCACACGTTGCACTAAGCGGAGCCGCCAACGCACACAACCCGCCATGTTTTATTGCTTGCAAATGTTTAAATAAAAAAATTCAAGGAAATAAAGTTTCCTCCGTAGGTGAGTGCGCAATAAACGTATTTCGAGTACTTGAAATGACGTTTGCTCAAACAACGGCCGTAATAGCTTTTGGTGCCGGCACCGAGGATCGCTGTTGACATTTATTTTTTAACTCCTTCATTTTTATGTTCCATAATAAACTGTTTTAACATTCCCTTCAAAGTGCGCGTAAATGTATTTATAACAGAATATATTTATAACAAAGTAGCTACGGAGCGCTGCGTAGGAAAATGCGTAAACATGATTTGTAAAGCAGCAATTCGGGAGTCGCGGCCGGCGGGTAGGGTGGAGGGACGCGTAACACAAATTATAAATTATAGGTGAACGTTATTTTTTCGAATTCATATTTCATTTTATATTGTACGGGAGCGCGGGGAGGCGTGGGTGGGGGTTAAAATAAAGAGAAGCGCAATTGAATTTTTAATATTTCATGAAGAGGGACGGGAGCGGAGCCGAAGCAGTTTTAATGGGGTTACTGCGAGCTACCCGCGCTGCCGTCCGCCGCTAGGCGTCGCGCGTCGCTGCGATATTGGAATCGTATGCCACAACACACTCACTACGGCATGCTTCCCCGACGCATCACTTGGGGCCAACTGGTTGATCCGTACACACTAATGATCAAAATATGAGGATAAAAACTAAAGTTATTTTCCTAGTTATAAAGCAGCTTACTGAAACCTGCTTGAAAACATCGTTGAAGGTCGCTCCGTCGCAAACATCTTTTGTTGTAGGCGAGACGTTGAATTAAGAAGGGGTTAGAGGGTTTCGAGTGCAACGGAACACACAAAAAAAAACTCTTAAATTTTTTAGCGACAAAACAATTTGGCGATTGCTAGCCCAAGTTATAGAATAAATAATTGTAAGTAATACGCGATTTATCGAGAGCCATAGGTTTCGAGTGTTAAAGCTATTGTATCCATTTACAGTGCTAAAAGCTTGGATAATTATGTCATTGCAAATCCGTCATTCACATCACGGTTGTAATAATTAAACTGATTAATCCTCGAATATTTTGCATCGCCACAGCCAGCAAATACGCCTATTAAATACCACAAGTGTAGTAATGTATTAATCTCTGGTTAATTGCGAACAAACATGACTGCTGACAAATCGGTAATCGCACACTACGGTCGATTACACCGCTTCCTTCATTACTTTGAGCAGTAATATGGGCTTTGCAACGAAACGACAGCGGGTTCGAAACCTCCGCTCCGCACTAATGACTTATGTCATGTGCGGATGTCCATAGCTTTGGAGGGCACGTTATGCCTGGTTGTGATCAATTGACAGCAGTAGTTAAGCCAACTCCGACTGTTCTACTAATACAGATAATATTGGAAACATCAATACTAGCATACATAGGTCCCGACCCCTAACTAGGGTTCCCAGTATCTAGGGAATCAGGAACTACGAGGACCATGATCCCACAAACACCCAGACGCGGAGCAAAAACAATTTGGCTCAAAAAATGTATAAAAAAACCTCATTTATTTATTCGGAAGCTATACTTACATCATCATTTTTTTTATACTTACATACTAATAAACAACTTTGACGGTATGAGGGGGCCAATTAGAAGTGCTCAGGTTTACTAACATCGTACCTTATAAGAGCATGAGCATATATTTCTATAACCAACTAATACATTAAAACAATAATGAAGAATACATAATTTTATTATGATATTTTAGTGCATAACTAACTTCTGAATTAATGAATATAAGCGAAACGTAGTTACGAAGCCGTATGTGCGTCGGTAGCACCTACTTGGTTTATATGCAACTAAATCACTACTCAGCAAAGCCTCGCCGAGTTCACGCTCGTGAATTCTCCATTCTCTCCAGCTTGGCACTGGTACTATGGTTACCCGACACCTCGGTACCTCTTGCTACAAAGGACCCGACATTTTGTCCGGCCGTCTGTCCACCCTGTCATTACTCTTCCGTCATCTTCGTGAAAAACTATTCTGCCTTAATTAAAACCCGGACTGATTGCCTTTTTGCGTCGACTTTAGTTAAAAACGTAGACGTCTTCGTATAATGAAAAAACAGAGCTATTATTTAGCTCGTTAATAATTTTAAAAATAGTTTTTTTCGTCTGCAGGATTTCAAAGATGTGGCAGTAGTAATTATTTTTATTGCCCTAAGCCTTAAGGCTTAAGGTATTGAAAGGGATAAGAAGGGGCAGAACTGGCCTAAAACTAAAAAAAAAAGTTAATTTATTTATAATCTCACTCTTAACAGCTGTTGCCGGTCACTTTATTTTGATTGTCGCCTTCCGAAGGTTGCCTGGAAGAGATTACTGCTTAGCAATAGGACTGTCCATCGTACATTTACTCTCGTATCTCGTAAAAATATCTGATATTTATTTTTGTTCTACCTACCATAAAAGCCTAATAAATCAAATCAACATATAAAATTAAATTTTCTAGTTTCGCTGATTTAACGCTAATGGTGTGTAGAAAAGGTTTCTTTTAAAGAAATCTTTCGAGAAAATTTTCAATTACTGTTTTCCATTTATTTAGGTTCAAACCATGTGTTCATCATCAACCCATAACGTCCCACTGCTGGACACGGGCCTCTCCTCACTTTCGTGAGGAGGGTAAGGCCATAATCCACCACGAGAGCCCATAATTCCCGGGTAGGTATGTGGGTTTCTTCCCGATGCTTTCCGAACGAAAACCTTGTGTTACAATATTCCAAATATCAAACAATCAATCAATATACCCAATATAAGGGTAATATACCCTTTGCTATTACTAAGTACGACTGATTCTTAGATGTAAAAAAAGTACGTAAATAAACATCCTATTGTTCCTTCCGTCTGTATTGTTACGTAAGGCATGGGTGGTCTAATTCACGAAAAGCGTTAATTGTTAGTGATACTCAAAACAGACACTTTAAAATAAACGTCTTCACAGTATTAACAATGCACGCCATTTAGCCATAAAGTAAACCTTACGCCTTTGGATCAGAGATAAAAGTCGAGTGGGCTGGACGATAGTTAGATGCCATTCATTGACATGTGAAGTAACTCAAGCAACCAGTATCAACACTGTGTTAAATTATTAACGATATCCGCAAGGTGTCGAATTGTATCGTGGACCATTCGCTACTAATAGTTTTGATATCGGATCATAATATCCTGTGTGGCATTATATTGTGTGTAGTTTTTACTGGAATCGCCAATCTAATGAATGAACAAGGCGTTCGAAGCGGCTACATTTCAATTTTAGATTTATGCATTGTAGTACACTGCTGTAGAGCATTGTAGAGGGTGTCCTCTTCTTCAAGAGAGCGCCTGGGGAAGTACCCCACGCCTTTGCCAGATGTTTATCCGCCAAGCAGTAGTGTGCAAACATTACCGTGTTCCGGTTTGAAGGGCACTGTTACCAGTGAAGCATTGGATATACAATATAGGATTAGACCATAAACCACCACGGGAGTCCGGTCCGGATCGGTGGATAATACACCTACCTTTGCAGAAAGTAGAAAAAATACAGAAAAATAATTAATTCAAATACTTCTTAAGGTGTGATTGGAGATGCTTATGCTGTGCCTATGTTCTATAAATGAGGCTACAGGCTATTGGCTACGATCTGAAAATAGATGATTTCTATATGCTAACCTATGCTGTTTCCCATGTGTTTTAAACAGACACCTACCCAAAAAACCAGACGAAAAAGTAGGCCGTGTTTATTGGTTTATAACTTTTTCATAAGCAGTTTTGCCAGGCTGTACCAAAAACTACTGTACAAAATAAGTAAAAAGGTATTAAGTAGGATAGGAATAGGAATAGGAATAGGAATAGAATAGGAAATAGAAAAAAAAAATACGAATTAATTATTACTATGATTACATTTGGAGTAACTTTACAATACTAATAGTGGTTGGTGGCGTGTGCAATGCCATAAATCATACTGCCACAAAAGGGAAAAAAATTAAACTATTTTCTTCTTATAATAACAGAATAATTGTTACGTACTTTCTAGTAAAATACTAAAGTAGTAAACAAACTGCTCAAATGCTTCAAACCTGTACATTAAATCATCATCATCAACCCATAACGTCCCACTGCTGGGCACAGGTCTCTCCTTACTTTCGTGAGGAGGGTTAGGCCATAATCCACCACGGGCGCCCAGTCCGGATTGGTGGATAACATACCTACCTCCGAAATAATTCTCGGGTTGGTATGTGGGTTTCCTCACGATGTTTTCCTTCACCGAAAAGCGAGTGATAATTACGTACATACGCTTTACAGAAACACATTGGTACGTGCCTGCACTGGAATTTGAACTCACGACCTTCTGATTGGAAGGCGGACGTTCTACTAGGCTATCACCGCTACATACATTAAATAGTAGCAGAATAATTTTTAACAGTCCCTTTTTTTATTTAAGTACTACAAAGTACAACCAACAACCACATAATTAATTGGACGATTTTAAGACATTCTAGCCCACTACATATTGACAAATTCATGAAGTTGAGAAAACTGTATCTTTTGATAAAACCTTTATAAAAACCCGTCGTCCGTTATCGGAAGTTGGTACTGGCAACACTGCACCCGAGTCGCCAGCGCAATAGCGTGAAAACTTTAGCTGAACTAACAAATTCCAAAATGGCGCACCTGGGGGCTAAGTTATAACAGAAATAAGTGAAACAAAACGATACGGGTATACTATGGCGGTTACCAAACTATAGGCACTTTCGATCTTTGAATTTTAACCAAAAAGCAAAAGGCGTAGCTTCTCCGCTAAATAGTATGGTTTTTTTTGGAATTCCGGTCACAAAATTTGTTGGTCCATCGGATCAGTGTGATCCTATTAGCTCGGAAATAGCACTTAGTTTTTACTCGAAAGCCCAAACAAGGGTTATTTCCCATGTTTTTGTAAATATTAAACCTACCAGGAAAATTGGTAGAGTAGTTTTTTTTTAAATACATTATCAGTCGGAATTTTTATTGAATTTTAGTTACGCCTAACTTTGTTTCGACCGGCAAGTGCTTTTATTAATGGTTACAAAGTACATTAAAGACGGCTTTGTTTTGTTAGTTAACGTGGTAAATAATGTGTTATGAAATATAAGTTCTCGAATCGGTTTGTCAACAGCAATTGTACCATCACTCATTTATTAGTTTCGTAATTAACATGGTTTTGTTAATAGTTCAGTTATTTATTCAACTTAATTAACTTGAATGTTTTATTGGTATCTATTTTATTATAAAAAAATATCCTACTTATATTATATCTTACTAATTTATTAACATATTCTAAAGGTTGAATGTTTAGATGTCTACGAGTATTACTGAATATCGCAAAAAAGCAGCCCAACGGATTCGTATGAAATTTGGCACACAGACAGTTTATTACCTGTTTTTTTATTCTATTTGACTGAGTAACGAGACGAGCAAGTCGTTCGACCGATTGTAAGCGCTACGCCTGTCCATAACAGTTACAGTGCCACCCAAAACTTTGCATTGCATAACACATAGATTACTGTTTATCCCATTAAAATTATCAGTTGCTGCAGGATAATGGTATATTTACCTATTTATTTTTATGAAAGTCAAATCTGCGGAACGCCATACAATTGGTATCTATCGCACACATAACTAGTATTCAGCATAGATCAATGATTTCAATTTTGGTTACAGGCGTTTTGTTTTCTTTGAAAACAGGAACGGTCCCTCTTTCCATTTCCATTTTTAAAGAACCGCTTGTGAACGTGTGAATTTATCGAAACGACGTTTAAAGTGAAGTGCAATACTGATGTTTCCTGGGAACGTCGAATTTTCTATTTTTCTATTCAAACCGGTAGAGATTCAGACATAGTAACGTTACTTTTACTTCATGATTGTTTTTGTATGATATAATTGTTACGTTACAAATGCGAAAGTTTTTTAGAGTTAACTGTTTGGAGACTATTGGTACTTAGAAACAGTAAAATACCGACACAACTGATTGATTTACCACCTACCTTCACATTACAAATAATATACGGATATCACAGTTGGTTGGTCCTTCTATTACGCGACAAGAGATTGACGTTAATTTTTATAAACATAGATAAAACGAGGGTTCGTTTAATCCCTCAAGATAACCATGTACTTACGGTTCGCGTGCGTCAACTACAAGTAATTTTTTTTCATATTTTAGTTAAAAATAACTGCTTCAACTAACTATCCAACAAATAAAAAAATCAAAGTTCAATTATGAAGGGGCAAGGTAAAGGGGTCACGGGGTCTCTCGTACCTCAACGACCCATATCCTTACAATACAGTTCCGCCTGCGCCACGCAATTAAGCGCAACACTAGACATAAAAAATTACCGAAACAAAAGCGAGCGGGGCGCACCCCACAGCTGGGGGGCCACCCGCCCCCGCCGCAGTTACAATTTATCATAGCAAATAAAAATACACAGAATTAAAAAGAAAAGGACGGAGAAAATGTAACGAGAAAGAGAAGCGATTGTTGTGCGCCCCGATGTCCAAAATATAATATGTTTTTTACGCCATCCGAGTCAAATCGGGAGCACCGCATCATAATTGTCAACTATATCCGCCCGCTGCTGGGCACGGGCCTTCCTCCCACTTTAGTGAGGAGGATTAAGCCATAGTCTACCCGGGGGGCCTAGTCCGGATTGGTTGACCATACCTCCGATTTCATTCTCGGGCATGTGGGTTTCCTTACGATATTTTCTTTCCGAAAACATGTGATCGTTGATGTTTTTACACGAAACACATCGGTACTTGCCCGCACTGGGATTTGAACCTATGACCCTCTCCTTGGAAGGCGGACGTTTTCCCACTAGACTATCACCGCTTATTAACCAGTATTTTTGAAAGGTCGCGCCTGCGCCTATGATAACTACTCAATTAAAAAAATACCAATTTTTAAACTGACAATTAATTTCAATTTCTTGCTATCATCCGCTACGAATCGCTAATGAAACTGACAGTTAATTAGAAATTCGCCATATAAAAAAAAAGATATTCATTGATAGGGCAACACTTTTAAATTATTTATCGTACGTGGATCAATCAGCCCAGGTGGGTTGTTACAGCTCAAAGCACTCTGGCCTGAATGGATAATTAAAACGTATGAATCATTAATTTTATTATTTGCTAGATCTAGTATGTTTGCAATAAATTGTGCCACTCAATTTTTCCCCCATTTTAACTTGTTTATTAGTGTATACGTGTCAAGTTCCGATGACTGCGATACCTGGGTGACAGCGGCCTATTCAGTGTCTAACAGTGTAGGCTGATGATGGTCGGGTTTATTTTTGATCAGCTTGTACTGCCGAAGAGCCACCCTTCCCCCGATTGCGTAATATTTCGTTGCTTTTGAGTTGGGTCGTGAGTTGATCAATTTTGTAAGGTGCCATGGCAATCAAGTCAACATTCTGGCAAGCTGAACTGAACTGAGCTAAATTTGAGCAAATAGTCGAACCGGATTCAACAGCAGCATACGCAATCAGATGGCAGGTCTACTCTATGTAACCGTATAGTTTAAATACGATATTTTGCTAAGTATATTCGATACTTTTGTCGGATTTACAATAGAGAAGGTATACTGTTATCATTAATTTTACCCATGTCAAATTAACGCTAATGCCGTCACATACCCAACAAATGTTTTTTATTACCTCCTTAATTCTGACGGCAATAAAATATTAAGCCCTAATCAAACAATACGTTAATTATGCTTGTCATTAATTATTTATGCTTGATATTGATGTAGAGGCCATTTTGTTTCTATTGTTTTAGGGGCCCTCGACGGTGCTCGGTGGAAGATACTTCCATGTATAAATTACTAGTTATTTTAATGGAATGTTTGGCCTAATTATCAAGGATTAATTATTACACGAAAGTGACGAAAGTGAGGGGAGACCCGTGCCCACCAGTGGGGCGATATGGGCTGATGATGAATTATTACAGTGTAACACAGAACAATATCAGTTTATTGAGAGAAAATTCAATATTATAACGCGTCTAAAATTCATAGATAAATGTGTGACCATAGCGCGTAGAACGTAACATTCAAGATCCGCGGTCTTAGTATGTAACTCTAATGAAAATGATACTGAACCTTTAGGGAAAATGTCAAATGAAGTTCACTTTCATTTTCATCATATTGTCTTAGTGACACTGAAGCTGGACTGACATTTTGCCATGCTAAAAACACCAAATGGTAATCGGTTCATTTTTATGAGTTATAGAACAGCTGCTGTTAAGTTGACTGGACATAGATACGATATATTGCATATTTTTTATAAGTACTTGGTGCTACTTTAATTTTTTAAAGTAAAACTTCTGTGGGTGCGACTTGAGAGCTCTAGATAGATAGATAGATAAACTCTTTATTGAAACACCACAGAACAAAGAAAACTCTATAGTCTATAGACGCAGTTTCCGCTATTTAAAAATAGAAAATTACTATAATATATTGTGAGTGTATTTGATAAATAATATAATACATTTTATAATAAACCTCTATCGTCATGAGCTGATTTAAAGAGTAAAATTTATGTTTCACACTAACCAATAAACCAATAATTTCATAATTAATTATGATGGATGACATATAAATAACTATTTGTGATACAGCATGTACTTAATTATAGCTTTGTATTCGTTTCTGTAAAGTATATTGTGAATAAATGAGTCAACTATAAAATGATATTTATTTTAAATTAAGTTTATTTTGTTGGTAATAAGTGTCACCAATTCCAAAGAAGTTTTACTTCATACGCGCGTTTGTAAGCATACTCTTTTGCTGATACATCGCAGTTTCAAACACTTGTACGCTTAATACTTTAATGAGAAAACTTTGATTCGTCGGCGAGCCAAGTGGGATCTTCAGGTTCCAAAACTAATTGGAACCAGTCGTTGATCAATAAGCGATTGAGGAAGTGAATGGGAAAGCGCATAGAAATTCTTTGACGCGAAGTTATTACCAATTCAAACCAGATATCAAGGGGTTCGCTTAATTAGAAGAATCCGACGGATTCGGGGCGGGTAAAAACATATTTCATCACACAGACATACTATGTTTCTGTTCTTCGATATGGTTTGCTCGTCGATCCGCGTATATTTGAGATTTATTTATTCTGTTGTGGAGAAAGGTAACGTTAATTTTGTGGGGCTTATTGTTGATTGTTACTTGATATTGTCGATTTTGGTGTTCCTCAAATAAAGACTATTTTTTAGCCGTCTTGTTCTAGACATAGGTAACTACTAGGTAGTATTTTTTTATTTTTTATTTTTTACAGTAAACTTTAATTGAAAAGGATTGATACTTTTAGAATATTGTCAGTTTTATACATTTAAACCTAGAGCTATTTGTACACAGTGTATAAACATTTCCATACTCCGATTCCCAGTTTGCACACTTGCACTTGTACAATTAGGGTTTTAGGGGTTTATGGCGTCGAAAATGGAACCTTTTTTCCTTTTATATAGTTATATATATTTAAAGCAAATATATATTCTCCCCTCCTTTAGAACTTGAAAGTCTGAAACAATGCCTTTCAAGACAGTCTCGAGTGAAACAAAAACTACTGCCTTTGAATAGCTTTCCATTCATTCAGTTTTTTTAAGTGGTTAGAAGAGGGTCCGTAACAGTAGGTGGTAAAGTAATTTCCTATTGAGGCAAAGAGTAGGCAATAGTTGGTAGAAAATTTGCTTTCCTACACTGCGGGGGGGTGCGGGCTGGCCTCAGTGAAAATACGGGCTGTTTCAGCCGGGAATCGGATGGTCTCCTGAGGTTGTCGAGGGGTAGCAGTAATTATGTGTATAAAAATGCGGAAAAAGACTACGTACCAATCTAGCACCTCAAGGGGGTCCGTCTCCAGCTACTGTCCATCCAAGTTATCACCCACAGTTCCGTTTTGCCGGCCGGCACACGTGAAATCACGTCACTGCACTATCGTTGCGGTTTGTTTACACAAGCGAGCGGGGGTGAGTTCGACAAACGAGATTCCTATTATAATAAATGCGGGGGATGAAAACACGACACGTTTAATGTTAAATTACGTCGTCGCGGAGCGGAGCATGTGCGATGCGGCGCGTGTGGATTTCGAACTGACCGTTGGAGTGAGTCAACACGATGCACTTCACTCTTCCGGCACAGATGCGTAAATTGATGCGTTTTGTCTATTAGCCACAGAATATACACATAAAAAGAGCCATCCCCCCGGCCTTCAGGAGTTAAAGAAGACTCCTGAACCAACAAAGAGAGAATGATCACCTAAATTGTGTTATCTAATGTCTAAGGATGCGGAAGCGGATGCGGAAGTAATCCGTCTAATAAAAGATAGGAAAACTTGAAAGATAAAAATAAACTATGACTAAAATTGCGGGTGAAAAATGCGGGGAGGGGTTAAGAATGTAGGTTATTGAGAAGGTAAAACACATAGTTTTACAACAGGGCGAACATAGGTACCATTCTTAGTGCGCACCGTTACCACTCTGACGATTCCGTCAGATGAAGGATGTATATCCTCTACTATGCCTAAAGGCCATTGTAACGGTGGTGAATTTTCAGTTTTTAGCACAACGACAGCTCCTTTAGTCACCGGATTAGACTTAGTATTCCATTTGGCGCGTGTTTGTAGGGTATTAAGATATTCTTGTCTCCAACGATTCCAATATCTCTGAACAACCTGGTCAGTCAAATGTTTACTGCGGACTAAATCTGTCAATGTAGGTTTGTAACGTGAGTCATCATGAAATGACTCAAGCGGACCCATAGTCAGAAAGTCAGAAGGACAAAGTGCCTTGGGCTCTGCGGGGTCGGAACTTAAAACAGCGGTTAGCGGACGACTGTTGAGAAGCGATTCAACTTGAGTTAATACAGTAAGCAGCTCCTCATAAGTAAGCAGAACATCACCGATCACGCGCTTTAAAATCAACTTTACACTGCGGACGTTAGTTTCCCAAATGCCACCGAAATGAGGTGCACTGGGCGGGTTCAAATGCCAAGATATGCCTTGAGATATCGTTTCCTCAGCGAAGGAATCACAAAAGGCCTTGGATTTGAGAAAGCCATTCAACTCGTCCAGCTGGGCTTTAGCGCCTAAGAAGTTTCCACCATTGTCTGAGAACAACTCCAGACAATTGGAACGCCTCGAGATGAATCGACGGAAAGCGCGGAAAAATGAGTCCGTACTCAAGTCTACTGCCAATTCCAAATGAACGGCGCGCGTCACTAAACATGTAAACAAACAGATATATGCCTTTTCTTTGCGGGCACCGCGGTATCTGCTTATCAATATGTTTATTGGACCAGCGTAGTCGACGCCCGTTCGTAAGAATGGTTTAGCCTCGGTGACGCGAGAAGCGGGGAGGGGTGCCATGAAAGGCGCCTCATTACGGGGATTTACTTTAAAACATTTATTACAAAGTCGAAAGCGTTGTTTTACTGTAGTGCGTCCGGAAATTATCCAGAATTTTTGTCTCAACAAAGATAGTAATAAATGTGGTCCGGCATGTAAATATTTGCGGTGATAATAATCTATTAAAATGTTAACGATATGAGCCTTTTTAGGAAGCAATATCGGATGTTTAGCGTCAAAACAAAGCGAAGATTTTTCTAAACGTCCCCCGGTGCGAAGCAAATCATTTTTTAAAAATGGTGAAAGCGGGATTAGCGATTTTGAAACCTTGCGATTGTTTGAGAGGGCGTTTATATCGTCTTTGAAATATTGTTGTTGAAGAGATTTTACAATAATATTTTCTGCATATTGTAAGTGTGAAAGTTCGATTCTATTAGAACGCGGAATTTTTCCTAAGAAGCGGTATAAATATACTATAATGCGGAGAAGCTTGGACCAAGACGATACTTTCTTAGCAAGCGTGCATAGAAATTGCGGTTGTTCATCGGTGGTGATGAAAACATTAGCGCGTTTTTTGATTTCCAACAGCTTTTCATCAGCTGTGGAGTCGAAGGTGAAGCGATTAATAGGCCACGTACGTAGATCGTCACGTGCCCAGGGCGGACCGTGGAGCCATAGCGGATGACTCAACAGTTGAGCGGGAGAAAGTCTGAATTTTAAAATGATTGCGGTTAAATCTGCCTGTAAGTTTGGCCCCGAGTGTAGAATGTCGTTTAAAGCTACTTGAGTGCTTGACTTCGCGCTAGGGTCACATACAAGTCGTAGCGGCTTTTCTGGTCGGCAGACTCCATGATGAGGGATTACATAATATTTGTTATCGGTGTTCAAAGCGGGAGCGGGGGAAACAATACCACCTTTTAAATAATCCGTCATTACCTTGTCGTATTCGCTCTTTAATGTTTTGTTAGTCTGGAATTTATGATCAAGATAAGAATAACGGCGCGTGGCTGTCGTCAAGGAATCTCCTAACAAGTGCGGGGATTTCGAAAATGGCAATGCGGTTACATAACGTCCTGAATTAACGTCGCGGTGCGTATTAGAAACATAGAAATGTTCACATTCTTGGTCAGCTGTCGACATATGTTTTTGTGTAGGTACTGACTCGAGCTGCCAAAATTTAGTAACTAAAGCCTCAATTGACTCGTCACTCGATGTAAAGAACGCGCGGTGAGTTTGATTATGTGCGGGTTTATGATTATCGGCGGGCACTGAGGCCGTGGACCCCATTACTATATATCCAAAGGCGGTTTCTAACGCGTCAGGTTGTCCTGCAGGGCCCAGCGATTTTCCAGGCCGCAAGATTTCGACAAAGACCTCGGAACCCAATAAAACGTCGATGGGTCCGGGCGCGTAAAAATGCGGGTCGGCGAGCGGTAGGTCATAAAGGTGCGTGACCGCGGAAGTGTTTAGAGAACAGCTCGGTAAATCTCCAGAGATTGTTTTAATGACTAGCGGTTGAATCTTCAAGCAAAAGTTCGGATCAAGGCGTGAGTACAATGTTAGGTCAGTAATGCCCGATATAGGCTGGGAGGTGTCACCTATTCCCATTACCGATTGATTACTGGAATCATTAAAGACACGGAGACCCAACTGTTTGCAGGCCTGCTTTGTTATAAAATGGTTTTGAGAACCATTATCGATCAAAAAACGAACTTTCCTAACAGATCCATCATTTGATTTTACGTCAGCGAGGGCTGTACCTAGTAGTACATTTTGTGATTTCCGCCCGTGACTAGCATGCGAGTAGGTATTCATACTGCAAAGTGATAAGGTTCTATCGTCTGACTTAGAAGAAGTCGAGTTACGTGAATTTTCCCTTCCGTTAGCTCCCTCACTACAGCGGGAGGTATTTGTATCGAGCTTCGACGATAAGGAATGCGGATTTGCATAATCGGATTCAAGAAAATGTAACATACTGTGATGTTTTTGTTGACATTGTTTACATGTGTTTATGGATTTGCAAGATTGAGCGGTGTGTGTTTTACTAAGGCAATTAATACAGGCGTTACAACTTTTGATGAACTTGAAACGTTCGCGGGGCGACAGTTTTCTAAAGGTCGAACATAAATAGAGATTACTGTGATCAGGTTGTTCACACAAAGAACATTTGTTAGCGGTGTTGTTGTTTACAATAAAAGAACGTACATTAGTTTTTGATGCAATTGTATTCTGGGTCTTAGAACCCGATTGGTCACCAGTACGAGTGAGGACCTTTACGCGGTCGCGGACAAATGAAATTAACCCGTTTAAGTTCGGTAATTCTACACCTCGATTCTCCATTTCAAAAAACCGCGCGGACTCTTTGTCTAACTTTTGCAAAAGGGTGTAAGACATAACAAAGTCGCATAGATCAGGTATGTTTAAGTTATTCAATGCTAAATAGGCATTGGCGAATTGATCTATGAAAGATTCAAGGTTACTGGCGGTTGCGGAAGCGATCGGTTTAAGAGAGAACATCTGATCTAGGTATGTAACGGCTAGACTGCGTTTATCTTCGTATTTCGATATAAGCGCGCTATAAATCGCGTTGTAGTTTTCGGCGCAAGGAACAATACCTGTGCAGATGGATTTGGCTTTACCACTTAGTCTACCAACCAAATAATACATTCTTTCGGTATTAGTTAAAGATGCATTTAAATGTACAGCGTTATGGAATGTGGCATAAAACAATGGCCACTGAAGCCGATCTCCATTAAATTCTGGCATTTCTATCGGCGCTAACCTAATTAAAGATTTAGCGGGGGTAGGTTTAAATTCTGCTTTTGGCGGTGTAAACATGGATAATTTACGTTTAATGCGGCAATACATGTCTTCGAATGATAACCAGCTTTGAGAGTCAGGTACACTTTCTTTATCTATTTTCAACAAGGTTATATTGTATTCTTTCGCGGTTGATTGGAAGTTAGTTCTTACGTCTTCTAAACTTTCAATGGAGCATAGAAAATTATCCAGGGCTTCTGGATCTTTTAAATCGCAACATGAATAGTCGTAAATTGTTTGTAGGCGTTGGAAAAATAATTCCCGTTGAGATTCTAACAATTTCAACTTCTGTTCATTCGCGGCCATTATTATGTAGGCATGTACCTAATGTTCGTAGTGGCGTACAGAGATATTGAAATTGGAATACTCTTATGTAGGTTAAGTTTTTAGCGAAATATGCGGAAATAAATGTAATGCAGTTGTTATAGGAGCGTAGTTAGTGTTTTTAGTTAAAAATATTAAAGTTTCGAAGAGATTTTAGCGGATGGCAATATGACGCGTGCGCACTAACAAGGGCAAAAAAAAATGGCGGGGGTGTCTAACTTGAAATGTTTGTTAGAAACAGCTAATTTTCACGGAGAATCCGGTTGCTGAAGGACCATAAAATGGTAGAAAATTTGCTTTCCTACACTGCGGGGGGGTGCGGGCTGGCCTCAGTGAAAATACGGGCTGTTTCAGCCGGGAATCGGATGGTCTCCTGAGGTTGTCGAGGGGTAGCAGTAATTATGTGTATAAAAATGCGGAAAAAGACTACGTACCAATCTAGCACCTCAAGGGGGTCCGTCTCCAGCTACTGTCCATCCAAGTTATCACCCACAGTTCCGTTTTGCCGGCCGGCACACGTGAAATCACGTCACTGCACTATCGTTGCGGTTTGTTTACACAAGCGAGCGGGGGTGAGTTCGACAAACGAGATTCCTATTATAATAAATGCGGGGGATGAAAACACGACACGTTTAATGTTAAATTACGTCGTCGCGGAGCGGAGCATGTGCGATGCGGCGCGTGTGGATTTCGAACTGACCGTTGGAGTGAGTCAACACGATGCACTTCACTCTTCCGGCACAGATGCGTAAATTGATGCGTTTTGTCTATTAGCCACAGAATATACACATAAAAAGAGCCAATAGTCACTGCGAACAATACGTTGTCACAACCCGTAGGACTATGATGTGATATCATATCATAGATTAAATTTTTATGACGTCAATAGATAAGAAGATAAATAGTTAACCTCCTTATTAAAACACCCAAAAAAAAGGAAACTTAAACACTAAAACAAATCAAATTTAACAATTAGGGCCACACTAAGCGGTGTCGTTGAGAGCGATCTCTTCCAGACAACCATGCATGGAGAGGAAGGTACATATATTTAGATGACACTCGTTTGAGCAATCGTTGATACATTTACAGCCTTTGATTTTTAGTAAAAGTATGTTTTTTCAGAACTACATACATGCATTTTTTTTACTCATATGTGTTTGTTTTTTATAGACGAACGCTATTATACAGATTTTGGTCTAGTTCTTAGGCTTAGAGCTTTAATCAAAATTTGTGATATACCTTCTTTTATAGCTAAGTTATCACAGATTTCAATAAAGACCAGAGTCCAGGACTGCGTTAAAGTTCGTCGAGTAAGTCTTCAACTCGTCATACGGAGAGGAGTACATTTTTCTGAGAAAGTTACTATCGAGGTGTATTTCAAGGACAAAACAATCTATAGCTTGTTATTATTACAGTCGACGCGGACTAGTCGCGGGCAAAATGGTAGTATTAAGAAATTTGCAGTACGCGCGGACGGATTACGGACAAAACCTTCTAAACAGTAAAATTTTGGAAACTCACAATGAGGCTTCCTAAAAGAACCCAAAATTTTCTAAAGAGTAAACTATAGTCAACAGCGTAGTTTACAATGAAACTTCCAGAATCAGTTAGTCGTACAAAGTGTCCCTTATTCGATAGTTCAACTCTGCAGACAACTGGACCACTGTTCGTTCTTTGTCGCCGCATTTCTTTCCTCAAAAGCGTTCTGTGGTGGCTGGAGTGTGTAAAACGGTATCCACCCCCAGTGGTGTTGTAATGAATCCATCTTTATTATTATAAAAACGTCCGACGTCCCCTGGACGGCTAGACTAAGCGATGTCTCAGTCAAAATAGCCCTTCTCGCGCCACAACTCGGTATGGCTGGAATATTGATGCGGAAGAAGGAGGCAAGGAAATAATAATTTAAAGTTATCGATTTTAGGTGACAAAAAAATTTATCATAACGTAAGTTACAATACCGATCTGCGGCTTCACCGGGCACTTTTTATTCACAGTTACCATCTATGATTATCAAAATTGACATCGAAATCCGTTCAGCCGATACTAACTCACACACATTCACTTATCATTTCATTTGTTGAATAGGTAATCTGAAAAAAAAAAACCGAAAAATCCAATAATTTTGCCAATAATCTGAATACAGAATATTTGTCAAAAAACTACAAACTTCTAAGTTAGTCAGAAAATTTAAACGTTGTAGAAATCTGAGCTCTATAATCCTCAAGACTTCCCCACTTGTAAACGTCAAAACCACTCGAGCACTTCTCGAACGAAACCCGCGATTCATCACACCTTCCAACATATCAGACCGTTGAACGCGTTTACTATTACAGTGTAAATCTGAGCGCACTGCCACTGCAGCTTTGATCTTTGCACAGTGAACCTCTGAGAGGCTACTGCTTCCATTACTGTATGCAGATTTTATACTTTGTGTCATTTTTGTGCGAACGGCGGCGCGTTGACTCGACTCTCCCCAAGCCCCCACTCCACCGACCGCCTGGGCGCGCTACTTAGCTGATGACTTATTAACACTACATTCTTCAGAGGTGTCTGCCTGTCGCAGGGTTTAATGACGTGGCTGGCTGGGATGCTTTTCGATCTTGCCTTCGAGAATGTCCCACTTTTCTGACAATGGTTGCGGTACAGATGTAACCCCTTCTTCCCTCCCCCCACGTTTGGCGGGGGGTGCGGTTTCGGGAGTTTTTATTTGTAACGTTAGCGATGATTTTTTTTTCTTACTCTGTATAAACACCGCCCAACTAATAATTATTCATAATAATAATTACGCGTCACCATCACAAACATAGAACCTGACCCCAAACTAGGGTTCCCTGGATCCACGGAATCGGGCTTCAGAGCACTTATTTGTACTAAAATAGAAAAAAATACTATTATGGAAAAACTACTACCACTTAAAACTAATTAACAACTATTTACAACAGTTGGACAACTTACAAACCATTACATAATTGTGGGTAGGTAACCCATGACTGTCCATAACAAGTTACAAACTCACTACCAGTTGGCAGCGTAGTCAGCGTACCCGACGTACTGACGGCATTGCCATGTTGATTTGCAATGCTAATACGATGAGCCCAATAACTATCCGCGTTTTAGTTACGCATTAAGAAATAGCTAAGATCTCATCGCTGTTTCATTCCAATCTGATTGGTTAGAGATCAATAGTGGAATTGACATATGCCATGCCAATCAGTAATGAAGTTAAATAAAAACACAAAATTCGATAAATATTCCGTCATATTTTTTATACCGACATTCATAAAGACATTCAGAAAGTTAATACGCAATAATTCACATTACGCCACAAGTCCTATAATGTGAAATCAATAAAAAAATTATAAATAATTTATGTCGTCAATAAGACATAGTCCACGAAAAAATTGGACAAGACCATTAGGCCAGCTACACACTATATAGTTATAGAATAATTATGGGTGATGCAATGTTAGAGGGAATAACTTAATAACCTAATAAACAGAGTAGGTACCTACTGTATAATAGTGGTAACTTTAAATTATCCTTACTTATATTATAAATGCGAAAGTAACTCTGTCTGTCTGTTGCTCTTTCACGCCTCAACTACTCAACCGATTTAAATGAAATTTGGTATAGAGATAGTCTAGAGCCTGAGAAAGGACATAGGCTACTTTTTATTGTAAAAAAAAAAGGTTTGTGAGGGGTTAAAATAGGGAATGAAAGTTTGTATGGAAGTTTCGTCATTTTTGAAGCTAGAAGCTTGAAAATTATTATTTAGGCTTTTGATTAAATATAAATAAATATGACATTCAAACTTTGTAAAAAAATCACCCTTAAGTGGGTAAAATAAAAATAGGGGATGAAAGTTTGTACGGAAATATGTAAGGATTCGGTTAAACCACTGCACTGATTTAAAAAAATATTTCACTAACGGAAAGCTACATTATCATCGAGTAACATAGGCTATATTTTATCTTCGTATTTCCGCGGGAACGGGAACTAAGCGGGTGAAACCGCGGGGCGCAGCTAGTTCTTTACTACTTTATTAGTCCCGGGTTGTGTTCAAACAAAACGTTCCGATATTTCCTGCCACATATATTAATTGAAGTGTAAAAAAGATTACATTTTATATGATATCATTTCATATAATCATTTAACCACTTGCACTGTAAAAATCATCATGGAATGAATATTAACGAAACAATTGAAAATACAAAAATACCGATATTTTAATTAATTTGGGATGGGTACAACTTTTACCGGATGCGACGATTACTAAATTAAAAGAGAGCTCAAAATACACATAAACATGACATGACGTTTTAGACAAACCAAAAATTATTTTAAAAAATACCTTATGCGAACTTAAGTAACCATATGAAATTATATAAAGAAAATAAAAATATAAACATATAAATAATGTACAAAATGTTAACAGAAGGTACGTTTAAAATCAGAACTTACTCGTACTTAAAATTTGTATCTACACTTGTTTGTTATGAAGATACGACATCATTTAGACATCGATGCAAACTCTATGATTCTTCAAAAATTCATTCTTACAAAATAAAACAATACTCGCACAAACACCCATTCACATTATTCGGTTTCAGCGATAAGACCGCCCATCATACTACCCTTTGTGTATCTATTGTAATTTTTCTGTTTTGTGTTTATTGTTGGTGTAAAATAAAGAGTTTTCTATTCCATTCTAATTCTGAAAGTTAAGAAATCTTAATAAATCCGGCCACGCTGACTTGCGAGTCAGGGTTGTCAATTTGAAAATAAAAGCCGTCTGACAGACAATGGCAGTGTATTAGGGGCTGGTTGTTTTGGTTCGTCACTTCCGTTGTACGCACGCGATACGTCAAGGATAGCTTCGATTTAGGGGTGACTTATCAGCTGATGTAAAACTAAGTTTTAAACATTTGTTTCTAAGTTAAGCTTTTGTGAAACGAACATCTGATTATTCGAAAATGTTTCCGTGGAATGTGTAAAATCAGTCCCTTTTGTTAGCTTGTTAAAGTTTTTTTTGGTAAAAGAGACCTATCTATCAATTCATTAATATATTGATTGAATGGTATATTTCATGAGTTATACTTTTATTTATTTTTCCTTTCATAGGCCTTGCATGAAATCTCCCTTCCCTACGTTTAAAAATAATTCAGTTCGCCGACCCCGCCTTTGATTAGATCGACATGATTAAAACAAAAGAACATTCTTTTACTAACACCAAAGCTTTGAATAATCGTACCAAAGGGCTTACAAGAAATAAGAAAGAAAAAAGCACGATGAATGCAGTTTAACGACTGCTTTAATAGGGTTGTGTGTTTCTTGCTAAATTGTGGCGTATTCGTGCAGATAGCATCCAGTAGGCAACATTTTCTCTGATTGTACAATTGTGGCCACTTTTTTGCTATAATTACTCCACTCACCGTTATTGCTGTTGACAACCCTAGCGCGGCCTAATACTTTATTAGGTAACACGCCACTTGAAAAATTGTAGTTTAAAAAAAACTAGATTTGGTTTTGACGTTTCGTTATTTGTTGACTTGTGATAAATTATTATAATCATTATACTATGTAATAGTAATTGTAGGTCTCTTCTGCAAGATACAGCCCGGGGGAGTAAAGAACTTTCCCAGATATTCATACGCCAAGCAGTAGTGTGCAAAACAATACTATTCCGTTCCGTAGTTTCGGTTTGAAGGGTACTGTTTCCGGCGAAATTACTGAGCATATGAAATTTTAAGCCCAATGTCTCAGGGTGACGAGTGCAGTGCCGCGAGAAATTATGCAAAGCTAAATTCTGGGTTGCACTGTAACTGTTATAGGCAGGCGTAGCGCATACCATCATGTGAACGACTCGCTCGTTTCGTTACACAGTCAAATAAAAAAATAAGTATATGAACTGAAAAACCGCTGATAATAATTTATATTTTCTTAAGAGTACATTTTGAATAAATAAAAATCAATGTGTACAATGTACATTACTAATGAAAATGTATGCCACGATAGATTACTAGGGAATAAAAGGATTCTTAATCAAGACATCGTTTTTCTGTGTTTCTAATTTCTTTCCCCACAATATACAAAAGTAACAACAAAAACAAACAAAAAAGAAATTAGAAATACAATTGTATAGAGAACCTCGCCATTTTTGAAGTGGATTAAAAAGTATGTTCGTGCATGCAGTATGGACTGTGCTCTAAAGAGTATTGCACTGTGTATTGCTGCACTTCCCTACACTTTCCAACACCATTCTGAAAGAAAAAAATCAATTATGCTTTAATAGTTAGAAACAAAAACTCACACTTTTTGTTTCGAAGAAACAACTAAATATATACATATCACCATTAAAAGTGTTCTTAGTTATTATATTATAGATTTTTCTATTGAAACAATAAGTCACGAATCATTTAATTACAGCTAATCCTATTATCAACGACATTATGCCATTCAGCGTATTTAAATAAACCGTGCAGCCCATTATAGTCATGGAAGGTAATTAAACTGACAGCTGTTTGAAGTGTTAAACATGTAGTTTAGCATTTTGATGTTTTATGAATAAATAGTAATCTATACCCCAAAAAAACGACCGTCTGTCTGTAATTACTAAATAAATAGTTAAAACAGTTACGTAGACATACACGTCATATTTATGTATCCATGTAGTCACCAAACATCAAAATCCGTTTAGCTGAGTAGTAACAAAAACACATATTTAATAAAAAAAATAAATAGGGAAATATAAATATAAATTAAATAAACTAAATAACAAAAATTAATTTCACAAGCTGCCACGTTGCCCATCGGCAACATTCCCAAACTGCTGGCAGCATTGCCAATTGTTGTATGGCAATGCTTAATCGTTCTCCGAAATAAAGGTCAGCATTTTATCCTTACCCAATTAATTCTCACTCATATTTTCTTATTTAAAACATTAGTATAAATTAGCATCGGTTAAAAAAGTCTGCGGTATTTATAAAAGGAAACCATAAAATAAAATAAAATGCTGAATTATTTATTATAATGATGAGAATTGCCTTTGGCTAATAGCAATTAAGTTCTTATTAAGTGTAAAAGAAGATAAATTCAGTTTCATTAGGTATTCAGCACAAAGATTATAGTCGTAATTTATTTACTTACGCCATCCAGATTCCAAGACTGTAGGTACGAGACTTACAGTTCATTACTGTTATAATGGATATCAGAATTATTAGAATCCACCATAGGGGCCCGGACCGGATTGGTTGGTCACATAGCTCCAAAATAAATCTCGGGCATGTGGCTTCCAAAATCTATTACAGCTGAGAGAAATTCGTTTCCCAATCCTAATGTATAAAAGGACAGTAAAATGCGTTGCTATCAACGCATTTTACTGTCCTTTTATAAAATGCGTTGATAGCTGCTGATTATATTATACCTATACAAATACACACAGCACATATTTATGTGAAAGTGCGCGTTCTTCACAATGATCGCTGGCGCGTTACGATATTTTTTCACATATGTAATGAATTCTAATCCGATTTCAAACCACTTGACCGAAACAAAAAGTATTTCCGACATGCGGTTGTCGAGTTAACACTTATCGGATTTCTATATTGCTATTATGAAATTATTGAAAATGTATTTTGAAATACTGCGGGTAAGAGCGCTTTTGCTATGCGTCCGATCCGAACCCGAGAAAATACGGTTCAAAGTTAAACTATTTGTGCCGGTGGTTGTACAATAAATCTGACATCGGTAACAAAAAAAAAATTATTCATAATGTAGTTTTCTGTTCGTATTTTCTTAGATTCGGGTCGGTCGCAGTGCGTAAGAGCCCTTACTAGCAAGTGTGTTAGTGTATATCAGCCACACTGGCCTGTCAAAGTCAAAGGATCCTTACAACTATCATTGATTACTGTTGGGTGATTGACCACATCAGGTGCCTCAATACGAACAGTTAAATCCGTCCAGTTTAAGGCCTCAAACTGAACTGCCCTGCTAACTGTCACCACCAATATCGCTTAGCGTTCATAAGTCAACCAGAGACATTTATCCAAAGAGATCGTAACAATTTGTTTGCATTTATAGGAGTTTATATAGCTCCATCTCATTCTCTTTCTATTACATTTTCTTCGGTCTATTTTTGAGTGAAGTCACGTCACGTAGCCATTTAATGAGGGTGTGGTGTCAATCTAAACTGTTCAGTTTAAGGCCCTATAATGAACTGCATGGAATAAGAATAAGTACGTGGTTACCCCCAGGACAGTGAATTCGACAGTTTCTCTTTTGTCTCCTGATGACTAGGGACATAGTTAATCATTGGCGCTGTTACAGAGATGCATATCATTAGTTAGTAATTATGCTCTACCATCGTAATTGTAAAAATTTAGTTTCCTACTCATAACAGGGGCTAACTGCCACTTTTATAACGACTCGATTCTCGATTCAATCTTTTTTTCTTATTTCAATTTGCAATACAAAGTTCATTAATGCCTTAGGAATGCTGTTTGCACGTGACCCCTCCCAGTTTACGCCTTCAAATAAATAATTAAATCTAAGGTTTTAATTAACCATTGTTTTACTTGGGTGTATGTTCTTACATACCTACATCCTTATACTTGATATCCGTTATTCTCATTATGGTTTTAGACCTGGAGTGTTGTGGTATAATACATTGTTAATTAATCAAGTTATTTATAGGTACAGTGAATTTCTACATAAATGTAATTGAGGTCAATCCTCACTGCCTTAAACGGGGTTACGGTACGACGGACCCCAATTATAAATTTTTCTTCTTTATAAAGTTATTAATCGATTCTGACAAGAACTAGGTCCAGAACGCGTCCACATTTATTGTACGTACCACTAAAGAGTGGAACTATTTCCTTGCGGAGTCTGTTTTTCCCGATAGTTACAGCCTGGGAGTCTTCAAGTCACGAGTGAATAGGTTACTTCTAGGTAAGCGTGCACCATCGTAGGCCGCATTGTAACTTACCATCAGGTAAGATAGTGGTCAAACGCGAAACTGTTTGTTAATAAAAAATAAAAATAATGGTAAGGAAATTAACTACTACAGTAAACACGTGATATGTCTGTCCATTTTTATACGAGTTATGTAAAATTATAGGAACAAAAATATATACTGTAATGTAAATGATTTTCCTAAAAACAGCCAAATATATCATTGCCTAGGTGGTAGTGGCAGGTATTCTGACTCTACAAATGAAATAGGATTTTTTATATACAGGATAGAAAAAAAATTGTTTCAAAGTTTGGAAATTCGCATGCCTTTTCCCTATTGTATTGATGCAACATGCGAAATGTCATATTCATCGTTTCTATTTGGCGGAATTCAAAAGGCGTCATACACATTTATACATATCAAGGTATGTCAAAGTATTGTTAACATTTTCATATAAATTCCACAGTCCTCTGACCATTGTAACGCTAGCGGCGATACAAAAAAAAAATCCTACTATGTTACATTCCATTCGTACAAAAACGTGTGAAAAATCAATGAGAGAAGCTCATCCCATTTCAACTTTCAGAAACAATACGAGTACTAACAAATAAATTGATCAGTCTGCCAACCGACTACTTCGGACCAAGTGTTGCTCCTTAGTCGTACATTTTTACGCTCTTTAAACTGTTTGGAATGTTGCCTTATAGAGTTGTAAATTAAGTTACCGGGAGCTTAGTGACATTGTATTCGATTTCTATTCGATACATTTTTGTATCGATCAAATCGGTGGCCATTGTTCGAGTTTATGGGTTTAGTAAAGTGATTAAATACCATAGTCCATGGCGGAACGCCAGCGCGCGGCGGTTGGGAGTTCATTTCGAAAACTTGCGCGAGATCCGTTTTCGGTCTCGCGCTTTTAGCGAGGTCACTGACTTGCGGCGTGAACTAGTCGAAAGTGACGCTACGGAGTGGAGCCGCGTAGCGTCTCGTAGCCGAAGTACTTCTTGCGCTACGAATCTAGTTTTTTTATTTTATTTTAGTTCGGTTTCGCCCAATTAGTTTTTTAAAATATAGCTTTAATCCGCGTTTTCATGGGGCTTGAAGAGACCTAATTAAAGAGTGAGTGCCTTTACTAATCATGTTAGTGAGGTGTATGGCATCACCTATGCATAATTATGTTTAAGTAGGTCCTGCTAAACTGTCATATAAGAATTTAACCCTCCGCGATCCTGGCACTCCTTTAATATATACTGTCAATTGCAATGTGTTTTGTTGTTTATTTCTACGTTTCTAGGTGATTTATGCAGATTTATTTTTTTCCGTCTCCATATTACTTTTTCTTGTGAGTCTAAATGTTTATCGCAACATATACTATTGGTCTGAAATGGATGAATCCTTGGGGACAGTGTGGTTGTCGGGCGCGTGGCTTAAGGCGCGCGGCAGACGGACGTGCAGCCACGCTGAGTGCATCGCGAGGCCACGAGGCCGGCGGTGACGCTCGGAAGTGCAGCGCACCCCGGCTCGACCCAACCGACCGAGACACTACTTTGTATTTTTGTTGCTTCCCTTTTTTCTATATGAAGGTCCACTCACTTATTCATGCGAACTGGATTGTGTACTCTTTTTTTCTATTTTTCTGCATTCGCCGTATATAGATATTTTGGCCACCTCCTATTTTTTTCCTGACTATAAAACTCGGCCTGGGTCGTGTGCTTTTTTCGCGGGCCTCGCCCGGCGGGAGGAGGGTGCTCGCAGTTAGAGAATTATTCATTGCCTACCCCCGTCGAACCGACTTTCCGTTATTTTTGTTTGTTATGAATTATGACCGTTGACTTTTCCCGACGCCCCGTTTCTTTCGTTTTCACTAATTACATTTGGTGTGTAAACTATAAATCATAGTGTTGTGGACTGCGAGGCGGCGCGGAGTCGCGTGGCGTTTCGTGGCGCCCGGCGTCGGCGTCGTGGGCGCGACAGGTCCCGTAAGACTCCAAGATAATGTAGGCGGTCCGCAGTTACATTTATAAAGAATCTCAAACAGATTTATGTTAAGATAAAGCATCGTTTTCCTGTATAAACTGACGTACTAAACGCTAACAAAAGATTCAAATTCACACTCTGCTGCCTACTAAAATATGTAGAAGAGCTCGCTCCCGGGCCGCAACAAATTTGAATTTCATATGTATGTTTCGCCTATTACGGATGCACTCATTAATATCTTAAGTGATGTGTGGAGGTGTGCGACGCGGGATTGTGGACTTTATACCTTTGACTGTGGGGCCCAAATGGTGTAAGGCGAGACGCTCGCTTCTCTTTACACGGAGCACGCGTTAAGATTATGTCGGATGAAAAATCCTGCAAATTGTATGACCCCCATGAAAAAACATTATCAACACACCCGCACATCGGGCGGACTATCTTTTAGGATGCAAATCTGAGTGTGAACCGCACCGGCGTCACTCGTCATTAAGTGCAATTTGTGCGTTGTACTTCAACCGCCTTGTGGAGGGTCAAAAGTGTGACAAGAGGAAACGAGGGCAGAGGAGTTCTTTTGATACTATTGTGTTAGGGTTTGTAAATTTGTAACAAATAATCGATATCAATTAACTAAATAGTTACTTATTACCTCTTTAGGCTGACAACTTTTTGGTTGAGATCTTTTTGGTTGAGCAGTCGGACCTTAGTCGGACGAAAAGAAAAAGGAGGAATGTTTGTCAGTGAGGCATTCTAAAATTGAAATCGAGCAAACGACTTTGGTTTTTTAAAATATATGATTTTCTATGAGAAAAATAAAACAGGGAACGTGATAAGCAATGCTTTATCATTTATTAAACTTACTTCGACGGAGCCTAGATTAGTGGTATCTAGTCTTACAATTGTAAACGCTTAATTAAGACTGTTGAACTGGTACAAGGCAATGCAAAAAATTGCTTTGTGATAGAATGTTCTGTAATTTACGCAGTTCAATTAGACTGGCTCAACGGGACGTGAATCACAACTTCTCCAGTGTCAGGCGGCCCGGTTACACAAAAGAACTCAAAATATTTTCCACGCGCGACGTGCCACTGGCCAAATCACTAAACAGGGTCCTGGAACAAAGATCAGCTTTTCCCCGAAAAAATTCAAACTGGAACATTTTGTCCTCCTATCCCAAATAAGGCAAAAATGACATAAGCCCATATCCTATTGCCATGGTTACATAAAACTCAAAATTCCGTGCTCCGAAGCTGTCCTGCATCGTCACATTTGTCACCCGATAATCCATTCCGTTTCCACCATCTGTAATATACTATTTTTTCAGTATTTTGCACACCATTTTGTTTTGTTGTAGAGAAGTCAAAAGGGCCTTTGATGAAAAAAGTCCTGGCCTTCCTGTGTTCGCTTCTCATATGTTTCGAGTGCAACCGTAGCGATTTTATCTCAGAGACGAATTTCGGTTACATTTAACTTTGCTTCCGATGGGATGAATTGAGGCTTAGATGATCCAATGATAGGGCATGACGAGAATCATGCCCTATTGTCTTTATATAAAAATGCACAGACTGGCGGAATGATATTATCTTGCAAGTAACCATACCTAGTCGTATTATTACTCGGTAGTCTGTTACGTCGGTGTCTAATTATAATGATTGCTATTTTACTCGTTGCATTATTTGGTCTCGACATTATAAAAATACAGCTGGCTCTACTTCTACTATAATTGTCTATATACTTTTTTCTAATTTATGTATATTTTGAACAATAAGGCCGAGGAAGTTGTATTAAAAATATTTTTTTGTAATTTTTATAAATGTGCCATCTCCGTATTTTGACACAATTATGGAACTGTAAGGGCATGTTTCAAATTACAAAGTCAACAGAATCTGAAAAATAAAGAACGTTAATATTTCATACGCATTACATTTTGATAGTTATTTCAGAGCAATAACGTAGACAATAAGTTATGTATACTAATATCATCCTCGCACCTTTAAGATTCTTCATAATCTATCTACATAATTCAAGGCCTTGTAAGTACCTTGTAAGCTGAAAATCTTAACGGCCTTGAAGTACATAAATTAATATCATTAGTGTAAAGACTCCTTCAATTTTGGAGGTAAGTTGACAAGTCTTTTTCTTGGGCCCACCTTTCTCGGCTGTTTGAGTGGTCCGTGTATTGTCTAAGCGAGGATGAAGAGATACCGCCACAGCTTGAAACGGTCATTAAAAATTAATTAAAGATGTAGCATAATTCCACTAAGAAGTAAAAGCACGGTATATGGGAAAAATCAGTTTTCGCGAAATAACGCCTGGTTCTATCAAATATCTTGAATAGACCAGCTCCGTAAAAAGCACTCAGACCGGTTAATGCAACATTTCGAATATCGTTTTTTGTTTTCGTTGTTTTTGTTAATTTAAAAGTCTAGTTCTAATCCGGCCCTGGCTGTCTTAGCCAACCCCCGTTTTAATAGAGGTACGCGCAAGTTCTCTGATGTTTCACAAAGAGTGTCATGAGACGCCTATTTTTATTAAAACCTCGACGGAGGCATACTTTTTTAATAACTTATGTACGTGCGGGTCGAGTTTGAATTGCGGTGCAGGATTTTTTTTCCGGGAAATCGTGGAGATTCCTTTGTGCTAGTTGCCTGGAGTCGCGGGTTTTGTGCAGCGATGTTTTCACTTTTGCGCCTCTGTTTGAAGACGGGGTCGTGGTTTGACAGCTCATTATATGATCTCATTCATTCATCAGTTTCGTCCTTACTAGCAGTTTCACTGAAAACCATTCAAAGGAACGTTACATCTGTGAGGTTGCGTCTAACTATTGCGTCTTTCATTTCACCGGTGTGGAATGTGAATTCTACACAGAAGTGTAGACGTGTAGTACCTTCACAAATTTAAATTGGCACTGACGTCTTCATTCTGAGTTAATAAAAACTGGGTTAATTAGGAACTTGCGGCTACTATATATTATCATCGTTATTCTTTTATACGTGGGTTGTGTGTTTGTTTTCAGTGCGCTGAAAACGGGAGCGGATTTTAATGACTTTTGGTATGAAAAGGTAATTAGATATTTCAGGTACTGACTAGCACAATATAGGATGAGTACTTTTATCACCGTCGCCGCAAGCTTATCCTCTTAGTCGATGCGAGTGAAACCACGGGCGCACCTAGTAATACATCGTGTTAAGGAGCTGCCTAGAAACAGTTATGCTTAACTTGAAAGTATTTTTAGATCTCCGTTTAACTTGTCCGAGTAGAGAAAATGTATACCTAAATTATGTTAATTTCGATCTTATAAATAAATTAACATAACAGAATAAAAATCATATTTAAAATACCATTCTCACAAAAAAAAATGGAATAAACACTTCAAAAACATTTCCCACAATCACATCTGTAATTTACGAAAGAAATATTATTGTTTTGTAATAGAAATAAGTTCTAAACCAAATAAATAATACCAGTGTAAAGAAAACCGCGTGTTACCCCTCCCCTAGTCATTACACTTGACAATTGAAACATTACCGTGTTCAACTTATAAACGTAATGATATAGAGCAAAAGCCTCAAGCGTGTCCACAGATTGGCATGCATTAACTATCAGACTACTAATTTACTTGAAGTCTTCATTGTCCGCCAATGTCACGCCAACTGTGACCACCACAGGTGAAGTCAGGTGGACACATTCACGCATGAACGTAACAAAAGAGAAGGACAGCGCGACACCAAGAACCAAAGTGAAACATAACCACAGTAGAAATTCTACTGTCGCATAACACTGCATGGGACATAATGTGTTGTTTATATGTAAAAAAAACAATTCTGAAGATACTTAAGGTCCTGAATTAGACCATAAAAAGCTTTTTATTCCGTAAAAACTAGCGGTTCCTGTGAGATAATAGTAAACGCGGTTGAAACCGCGGCACGCTGCTAGTAAAGTATGGAGGCTCGTGCTGGCATCCATCTTTTTACGAAGCGTGTAAATGCAAAGTTTCAATTTAGAGCTGCATATTTCATATCGTCATAAGCTTTGTTGAACATGTAAAGGATTCGATAGGTGCTAGTTATATTGGAACTACAATATTGGCTTCGTGTACCTTAGGGGACGGGAGACTGCCTGGTTTGGTAACGAAAGAAAAACGCATGTTGCGTCAGTGAGGCTGGTAAGAAATGTCTGTGTCATAAGTTAAGCAATTTTAAATTTAATTATTAAAATTTTCTTATACCGTATTAATATTTACTAGAGAAAAAAAACAATTTCCGAATTTTATAACTTATATTTTTAGTAAACGCAGTTTTGCTGAGTAATCTTTCAAGTTGTCAACAACATATTACAGCAATCCAAAGTGTCGTTTACTCCCAAACTATACTTGAAATATGTGTTCGAGACCGTCCGGGTCGGTACGTCACGTCACGTCTTTGCACAGGCTCGCATAGGAAATGCCTTCCATTCATTCTCTGCTTTCTGATGAACTCTTTTCACCGCTTTGTGGTACTTGTTTACGGCTGGGTCGTTCATTTATGCACCAAGAACACCCTAACGTTTATCCTAAATAATTTCACCCCTGGACTCGTATTTTGCTTCAAAAGAAACCCTGTGGGCACTTAGCTCCATACGATTCACTGTATTTAGAAAATCAGGGACGAGACCATTCATCCGACTATATCAAAATTCATATGCTTCTCATACATTTTTACTGACGTCACGTTTCGCAGTTTGATCGTCACTATTATCTAAAAATATATAGATAGTATTAATTTATAATGAATAGTAAATACCCCTTTTCCAATGATCATGTTGATTATGATTACGTTACTTCAAAACCTGGACTGTATAGAATTATACATTAGATGGCTTCCTAAGGTAGCTTAGCATTTTATCCTGCGATACCATTAATTATCGCTAATGAAATGAAACGGAATGAGAGTCCTAAATTGGAATTTCTCGTCTAGACCATAGAATAATTGATAGATTGTGAGAACTTGTGAATTATAAAGTGATTTTTTGATACAGCGAAGTGCATTAATGTTTTCTATAGACACTAGGTCTTTCTGCACCATGAAACATCTTTTTTTTTTTTTTTTTTGTTTTCCCGGGGAAATGCATTAGGCATACCACCCGGCCCCGGGGGGGGCGGGGTGGTTATGTGAGACTCCCCCGCCAGCTGGTCTGGCGGGGTTTACCCACTAAAACCCCGGGGTGTTCTCCTCTCCGCATTATGGAGGTGGTCACGGGTTCGCACGGCGCTTCCGCGACCACCTCTGCGGGCGCCCTCCCCCGGGCTCGCCACGTGAGGCTTGGGCCTCTTTCTCCGCTGGGTGCGTCCCGGAACACACGGGCCGCACCTCAGCTCGGGACTTCTAACTTGGGCGTTGGACCCCCGATCCGCGGCCCAAAAGTCCCCGTTATTGGTCCCTTGCTGTGCCCTCTGCTGATCAGAGGGACACGCGAAGGACCTCTTCTCGCCAGGTTATTTGCTACGGCCACCAATTCCCCTAGGAGAATTGCTGACCGAACCCCAGGGTGCACCGGCCCAGCTGCTGCCCTTCCCTCCGGATGCAACGCATCAAGAGGGATGAACAACAGCCGGGCACTCGTGGAGGTTACCTGGCCCGCACCCCACCATGAAACATCTAGGTTTACTAAAATTGACAAAACCAACTTATGAAATTAGACTCCGCAATGCATTTTTTCCATTGTGTTATTAGAGACCTAATTTATTTCACGTTTTATATTTGTTTACTTATACTGGTTATCTGGCAACTACTCTAATTACAGCAGGTCCTAAGCGTGTCATTTACTACGACTAATTATTTATAGTTGGTAGGCAACGTGCTAATTATGTCCCTACAGACAGGAGTCCTGTATCTTGCGAGGATGTTATTTAGCGCTCGAAGAGGGTGCATTGCGTAGGTACACTAACTAAATTTCCCTGAGTAGGTGCCCCCTAATAATTAACCTGCAAATTGAAGACAAAAGCACAGGGGCACTCTAATAATTACCAGTTTTGCCAAAACGAAATATCCGGCCATCAGTGATGGATGGAAAACATAATGTTCACTTCCGGTTTTCTCTGGGGTTGTCGCTTTTATTATTATAGGTTTGACTGGCAGTAACGTACTTACTCAATTTTTACCGTAACGTAGTTACGATGAAAAATTGCATTTTTTTTTTAATCTTCATTAGTAATATAAGTAAATTCATAACACGTCACGATCACGCACATACATCCTGACAGCTAACTGGGACTCCCTGTATCTAGGGAACTAGGAATTAGGAGGACCGTGGTCCTAAAAACACTCAGGCTCAGAGCAAATACCTGTGGTTCACAAAAATCTTTGCCCTGTGCGGGATTCGAATCCGCAACCTCACGCTTCGCAGTCGGCACCCACTACTTCACGAATGCTGTCATATATTACTATTTTTATTTAAATGATTTGGTGTCACTATTAAATGTCAAGGAAAAGAAAGGGATAGGAACCACTTCAGAGCTGTCAAAAATTTTAGTATTTGAATCCAAAATTTGAACTATTGTCCCAGATAATGAGCGCCGAGGTGCCAGTCTAAAGGTTGTCACTCACTTATCCCGATAGAGCATAAGCCGCACTGTTCCAGTAAAGCTCACTGGCTCTAGCTCCCTACCAATGTACCACCAGCGAGGAGACAGCTCGCTGTCCACAAGCCGTCAGCAGGTCAGGGTAAGTTGACTAACTTGTCTTGTTGTTGTCAAGTGTAATTTCGGAAAAAGACGTCCACTGGCCCAATATGGAATTCTCCACATCTCACTAATTATAAATACGATTTGCGCATCTGCGTGTTTGTCCTTTCTTCACGTCAAAACGGGTGAACGGATTTTGGCTGAAGGAAAGGGTGCACTAAAGAGGTATTTTTCGAAATACTACCTCTGAAGGGGTGTTAAAAAGGGTACAGTTTGTCAAACTAATGAGAACCTGTTTATTGTGCCGAAGCAGTGCCAGGCCGATGCCGTATAAGTGAGTGACGACCTTACACGCATCTAATGAAAAATTTACAATTTCGACACTGTACTACAGTACCTATGGTAAATATTTAATGGGTGCGCGACTGCATCAGTGGATTGAATCGGGTGCTGAATATTTGATGGTGCATACGGCGCACGCCGCTACTAGTCTCGAGATGAAGAACCGCTATATTAATAACGTGAAGATGAACAGGGCTAAACCACTAGATCTAACATTTAAAATCAAAATGTGACATACGTCACGTTTCCTTGTACACTATGAAGTCATTCAATAATGCACTTTGAGGTCTACAAAATACATAAAATATGGTCTAAAAAAGGGTGTGTGTAATAGTGTACACAATTGCAAACGTAAAAAATTAAACTATTCCTTGTTATTTGTCGAGCGACGGCATTTCTACTTAAAAAACACTAAAAAAAGTATCCAGTTAATTGCTAACCAAATAACACCTTGGCTTAACACTTTAACAATATTTTCTTGTCAGTAATCAAATTAAATTATCTGCACAAGTCTCAACTGCGTCAATGCTTTTGATTATTCACATCCGTCTCAAAGAACCTTATTAGGATAATGTCAGGTTTTGTTCATAGTTATGTCAGTCGTAATGAACATTTCATTTTTCGCAGACCTTCACAATTTCCCGCTTTGAATTTTGCAGTATTATCGTCCCTTCATTCGACCTATAATAAGAAAAATTGGAAAGTTATATCACGCTGCCAGTGATTTTACTATTTATAATATGTAAATTTTGATTAAGTTATAGTTGAGAATTTATTAATGGCTATTAAATTAAAAAAGGGCCGTTAAAAAAAGGATTGATTAATTTCATCGTCCAGAACGGACCTAATAGCATTACCTCGCTCCCTTTGTGGGCCTATGAAGATGCAAATTACTGTGCAGTCTTGTAATAAATGCTTTGTGATAATTGATCGTATGAGTTTCCCATTCAGTGAGCTAGAATGCCGATTGATTTCCAATCGTGAATCAAATCGGGTGCACACCTCGCTCTGTTCGCACCCAACGTAACGTTAAAAGTTCACGAATCTCGCAAACAATACCGCACAAGACGCCAGAATTAAAAGGAATCAAGTATGAACGGCGTATACATGTTACATGAATATCCGGCGGTTCTTGGCGAACGCCATCGCTCTCCTACAACTAAAACTTATACATTAATAATGCGTTTGCTTACAATGTGCTTTAAATGTAGATCGGTAGTGTGTCTCGCTCGGGTGGGGTCTCGCTCTGGACGCAGCGCACACGACTCGCTTCATGGAAAATTTAGGAAATAGGCGACTAGCGCCCCTTTCAAGATAATGCCGGTGGCGTGGTCCCCCTGCCCCCAGCCTGCTATATCGATGGTCACCGCACGTAGGCCCCCTCCAAAACGCGCCTCATCAAATCATCCTTCCGTGATATCCGGGCTCGTGATACGGCAATTTCTGTTGTCTAACGTCATTTACATATTTCGATGAAATCGCTATTCGAATACAAGTTATAGCACTATTGATATTCCGAAATGCTTAGAGTCGAAACAGCGAAATCATGCCTCGCGATGGAATACAAACAAGCAAAGATACAGAGTTGTTTCTTTTTTCAAAGTGTCTGGAAGCTCCACTTAACTGCCACTTACACTTTAGTTCGTAGTCAAAGGTGTCTCAGCTGTTGTGCAAGTAGTATAAAGGGCTTAAGTGCCCGCTCTTACAATTTTAATAATTGACATAAAGGGCCTAAATATTTATGGAGGCGTGTGAACTCAGAGAGCCGACTGTTGTTTAAAGTACATAACTATGTTTTCCATGAATTATGTACAGTCAATAGGGGGTTCCTGAGACTCGGGAATGTGAAGCTGAATAAATAAATCATTATGCTTGGCGCGTTTCACTAAAATATGCAATAGTTTTGTGTAACTTGAGCGCCTTGGGTGAGCGGCAATGTTAAGTACATCGCTATATAATATTTTATTTAATAAAGTTACCCAGTTACGGGTGTGTTATCCGACAAAGTTTGTTGTTTTCCACCTATTTGTGTAGTGCTGGATAAATGTTAATGAGTCCGACAAACGGCCCGCCACTATTTAACTTTGTTTAGTTTCTTGTACAGTTGCATTTTTAATTAATAAAGGTAAGGCCACCGCTACTGTTACTGGTGTATGAATAAGGCTGTTTATTTTAGAATTTGTCGCCAAAACGGTATTTTAGAAATTCTAACCGTGTTCACAGTCAAAGAGGCAAACAACGGGAATATGCCAGGAATAATATGAGTTGTTGTCATAGCAATATGGTACCTAGCCATGGATTATCAGGTTACATTTTTCAACAATGATAATAATTAATATGTAGATACTATAACTTGGTACGGCAAAGGCACATGGGTGCATAGTTCTTGGGATACGGTTCACATCTTGATGAAGAATAAATGTAGTGTAAACTTGTACTAGGCTAGGCTTCTGTCCGCGGCTTTTCACTTGACATTTCCATATACTCGTAGGTATGCCATCCCTTTTTTTTATCAAACTTTTCCGATGACACGCCCGCTTAAAACCACTAAAAAACTACTCAGTACATTTTATGCTTGTAAAATCTCCTTCGAAACTGCAGATAGCGCTCGTCACCCTAAAACATAGGGTTAAACCCATCGCGCGTCGCACACAATATGTGGAACCTTTTGTTTTTTGTATAACCGTTTCAGCTGACACTCGAGGGTGTGTCGCGCTTAGCAATTTCTTTACAAATATAACCCCTCCGCACTTTTTCACATTGAAAATATAATTCAAATATGTTAATTGTTGAATAGTCTACCTGCACTAGCGGCACTAGCGGAGGATGCTTGCTACTAATGCTAAAAGCGGTCATTAGGGGAATTAAAGATGTACAATGGAATCAGCAGAGGCTAACGTCACCAAGTGCGTTTTGTATGTAAATTGTGTAAGCATTACAATAAAAGTTGATCAAGCTCTGAATGTGCAAAGGTTCAAACCTGAGCTTTAGGCAAAGGCGTAAGGGAACTAATCGGCAATGCTGTAAATTATTTTGTCCTAGCATTACGAGACATTACTTCCTAGGCTTTTTTCAACAAGCTTTCTCTATTTTCCTCTCCGCTTGCTTCCTAAATTTATATACCTTAAAAGTTACATAATAAAGAGTCAAGATAAAAAACACATTAAAAAGAGTCATGTGATAAAATAAGTTTCGAAGCTACAATTATAGTTATTTTTATTTAATTTATAGAAATAACATAAGTAAGTTATCTCACGTTTGTTTGTACAAAATGTTCGCAATATATGTAAAGGCATTTACAAACTACGAAGAAAAGAGACGCATTAGTTACAAGACTTGCTGAAAATACCATGAAAAATCTTCCACACGTACCTCTGTGAATCATGACGAATTTAAAAGTCTCATTTCGGTTCAATCCGGTAAGTTTGTTGAACTCTAAAAATGCCATTTCGAGACCATTTATTCGTAGCACTCTAGTTCCGCTAGTTCCGTATTCCGACAACCAATCAACTTGCAGGATCCGCTTTTGAAATTGAAATGATAGGTAGATCGTAACTAGTTTCTTCCAATTCAGGCTACAAACTGATCGGTAACGCAATTTAACCTTTAATACCTGGTCCTCGTGTACCGGTCGCCGTTCGTGAGAAAAGTTCAGTTGTGACAGTTGAATTCAGTTCATTCAGTTCATAGGTCCAAGATATAATAGACAGCGGTGATAGCGGTGAAAATAAAAACAAGAAAAAAAGCGTCAAGTTAAATGGATCCTTATTAAACATATTTACGTAATTATCGCTCGCTTTTCGGTGAAGGAAAACATCGTGAGGAAACCCACTTACCTACCCGAGAATCATTTGGTAGGTATGCTATCCACCAATCTGGACTGGGCTCAGGACCAGATTATGGCCTAATCCTCCTTACAAAAGTGATTGGAGACCCAACAGTGGGCCGATATAGGTAAATGATGATGCTGATGATATAACAAATGTAGACATTACCATCAAAAGTATAGTTTTCTTCTGGAACAGCACCATAATCACAAAGTTATTCAACTCCATATCGATACAAAAATACACCACATAAGACGACCCCCAAAGAAACTACACTAATAAAAGTGTTTTAATCTCCGCACCGTTTTGCTTTTTAAATGTACTCATACCGAAAACCCCTTTATTTTCTTTTATAGGGAAATCGTCGGGTGATGTTGACTGTACTCATACGCAGTCCGTTTTAATTGATGTCGTTCGTTTTCTATTCGTTCGACGTGAGACGGACCGATTGTACAGCCTCTAGGCGGCGTTAGGGTTGTCGCTTGCCACCCCGCGAGGTGTCCATAACAAGGTTTGCCGGGTAAACACTCGACAATGCTAACATTGGTCTAAGGCAGGAACGTTTTTCATTTTAGAACTGATATTTGAAACGAGATATCTGTATCAAGTTTTTGTTACCCACAGTTACCTTCAGATACAAATTACGCGTTTGTTCAAACTAAGCTGCAAATTGTCGTTGTTACTAACTATAGTGAAATTAAATCGTGGGTTTTACGAATAAGGTTTACGAAACAGCCCTAACAGCGGCCCATCTCCCTAATTGATGAATGTCGAACCTTTAACTTCATTGTCCGTCGCCTGAAGTGGACGTTTAGCATCAGAAGGCCCAATTGCTGGATCCCCTCAATAGAAGGAAGCATACATTTATATTTTCAAAGGACAAATTGGATTGACTATTATCTAGCTCCGTCTGCTGGAAGTCATGGAAGTACTCTCTTGTATATTTTTGTCTTTCTTGTATAGATTTTTAATCGGATTTATCAGTCTTTGAATTGCGAATGCGATTTAGCAAGTAATAAGTTTTTTTTTTCATTTGTATTGATGTTTCAACTTTCTATGGGCTGTTCTAATTGAAAAATCTTGGTACCAGGATGAGCCAGGATGAGGGTGTGTGAAAGTTTTACAGACTTTGCAGTTCTGTGGTGGTAGGTCTCTTCTCCAAAAGTACGCCTTAAGAAATACTTCACCTTTGCCGCCTTCAACCGCGAAGTGTGCAAACATTACTGTGTTCATCTGCTTCCAGCTAAATTGCTAAGCATCTATGAAACCTTAGAACCAATGTTTCAAGGTGACGAGTGCAGTGCAATGCCGCAAAAAATATTGCCATGCAAAGTTCTGGTTGGTACAACCACTTTAGTGAGCAAGCATGGCGCCCACAAAAGACCCATCAGGTTAATGACCTGCTCGTCTTGTTAATCGGTAACATACAAAAAAAGTTAAAAGTTCTGAATGACAAAAAAATATATGAGAACACGTGGCACTTTTGTTAACCTTACGAGAGTCGTTTAAATAAAGGAATACAAAAGAGTCCACTTGTGGGAAACACGACAATGGGTTAAACTCGAGAAGACAAAAATCGTCTCGGTCACTATATTTCCATTTCAAACCATACATACTACCTATAAAATACTCCTAAAAGGACACAGATGTTATCTCATTGTTACGTCGTGAACGATCTAACGAGAGGACCACGCAGTCATTAGCTACTCCCCCTCTGCCATGACCGACTGTTCGTCTAACGGTAAACTCGCGATCTCCGACCATTTTAATTGGCCTTTGTGTTTCGAAATCACTAATGTAATTTGTCTTCCTCGTCCTGCGCGACGCTTGCCAAAAATTACATATTTTTTGATTGCAGTGTGTTATTCGTGTGGGTCCAAATAGTATTCCATAAAACTGACAATCTACGGCACACGAACATACGAGTATAATATTGTCAAAGAGGAATTAATTTGTAAAATGCCCAAGAACCGATGAAAATAGAACTTGTCGTGGAAACTAAAATATTACTTCAGAAATGCATCGTGCAATTAGTTAACAACAGTCTTAATTCGCGTACGAATAATGAATTAGATCGTCGATTAAAACCGAAGTCGCAGAAGCTATTTCTGAATCTAAAATACTCGTAGTACCTTGCGAGTCTTGCGACCGTTTTGAGGAATGAGTATTTTAAGATTTAATTGTGGTAATATCGTTTAAATTATAACAACGGTTGCTCAAACATTGCACGATCGTATTACGTGAGCATTGTAGTTAAAAATACATTGGTGGGAAACATAATGTTTATGAATAAGGTTACTGAGATATTTAGTGACGATCTGTAATTTTAGAATTGAATGGAGTAATAAAATGAAATGGAAGAAATGAAATAACAGAAATTAATGGAGAAAAATAAATCAAAGAAATGTGCTTACTTACCACCACAATCTTACACACCCTTTCCTAACTATTTCTATCTTTGAAGTATAGTTATTAATAATTATTTTAATATCCCATTCATCATCATCATCAACCCATAACGTCCCACTGCTGGGCACGGGTCTCTCCTCACTTTCGTGAGGAGGGTTAGGCCATAATCCACCACCGGGGCCCAGTCCGTTTTGGTGGATAACATACCTACCTCCGAAATAATTCTCGGGTAGGTATGTGGGTTTCCTCACGATGTTTTCCTTCACCGAAAAGCGAGTGATAATTACGTACATATGTTTTTTTTTTGCAGAAACACGTTGGTACGTGCCTGCACTGGAATTTGAACTTACGACCTTCTGATTGGAAGGCGGACGTTCTCCCACTAGGCTACCACCGCTTTCATTAATAAAACTAAAATATCAGACACCCTAATATTTAGCCAAAATCTAAAGTTAAAAAAGTATTGGTCTATAGATTTTGCATTTTTTAAGAAATTTACTTACTGCAGCTTGGTTCCTTGGTTGGTCCATAACCAATAACATTTCGTTTTATTGGTTCTATTTCTAAATCGGATGTTGACTGTAACTTGGTCGCAATAACACAATAATGGTCGCCGCGCTGGTATATATTTAACCAAACTACTTTGGAGCCTTCGAGATCAATTTACTTCATCATCATCAACCCATATCGTCCCACTGCTGAGCGCGGGTCTCCCCTCACTTTCGTGAGGAGAGTTAGGCCATAATCCACCACGTGGGCTAGATCCAGATGGGTGGATCACCTACCTACCTCCGAAATAATTCGCGGGTTTCAATTTACTTGCTAGAACTATATTATATCTCTTTGTCGAATTCGGTAGTGCCTGTTTCTAGTGTCAGAGTTCATCTGGGGCCTCACCACGCACAGTTAAATTCATCCAGTTTAAGGCCTTAATCTGAACTGCCCTGCTAACTGTCACCACCAATATCGCTAAGCGTTCATAAGTCGACCAGAGACATTTATCCAAAGAGATCGCAACAATTTGTTTGCATTTACAGGAGTTTATATAGCTCCATCTCATTCTCTTTTTCTCTCATTCTCTTCAGTCTATTTTTGAGTGACGTCACGTCACGATTGTCGTTTATGAGTGTGTGGTGCCAATCTAGGCGGTTCAGTTCTTAAAAGGAACTGCATGGAATAAAAATAAGTACGTAGTTACCCCCCAGGCCGCGCAATGGCCACTGACGTGGTTTGACGATTACTGTCAATTGGTAACCACCGGGACCGACCGCTTTTCCGTGCCCTCCGAAGCACAGAGTTTTTTTGATTTGACTGAGTAACGGGACAAATCAGCCGTTCACCTGATGGTAAGTGCTACGCCTGCCCATAACAGTTACAGCGCCACCCAGAACTTTGCATTGCATAATCTTCCGAAGCATTGCACTGCGCTCGTCACCCTGAGATATTGGTTCTAAAGTCAGTTATGCCCAGCAATTTCGCTGGAGTGGTGAAACTCCGCACGTAACTTATGAAACTCATTGGTGCGGGGCCGAAGACCAAATCCAGTGTCGTGTGCCAAACTCAGAAGCTACCACTCAGCCACTACCACACAACTAGTCCTAATAGGAATACTAACTAATGTTACTGTGTAACACTGTAATTTCCCGCAATTGGCATTGGCGGGCAGAACACAGACATCCTATATAGAATTAACTTAACTATATTGTTAAGCTAAACGCTACTCAATTGAGCATCGAATCGAACTAAGTTGATTCCTATTACGTCCGATTTGCAAATTAGACATTGTAATTGAGTATTGGATTACATTACATCCAATCAATTAAATACCATGACGTCAGGAGACGACGAGCGAATACGATTACATATTATAGTATGTTATGATATAACTATCAAAATTTTGTAAGTCGCCTTGGCCATGCTTGATTAATAATTAAAGTCAATGTCTTAACTTTTCAGCTGGCCTGAGTTATTTCATAGTTCGGAGTATAATTTCGTTATTTATATGCCAAGAAAATTATAATAACCATGCTAAGTCAGATATTCGTAAAATAAGATAACTCTTTATTGCACTCAAAGACATACAAGAAAATTAAATCTAAAATCTATAATTTATAACAAAACCATTCAAAAACAATCTCAACTTGATAAAAAAACAGAACTACACCAAACCATAAACCAAACAAAACTTTACATCAAACTAAAACCAATCACAATCAAACCAAACTTTCTAACCCGAAAACGAATGGGAGGACAATTATTATTTGAGAGCTCTCAAACTATTTCTAGAGGTGCATTCGAAATTGACACTATGTGTATAAACGGCTGTGAACTTCGTTCACTAAATCAAAGCCCTATGCCACTTGCCGTAAATCCCTTCTGCATAAGTCCGGTCGGCTTAAGTCCCTTCGGCAAAAGTCCCTTCGGCAAAAGTTCCTTCAGCACAAGTATGGAGCCTACGATTAAGCCAATCCAAAGCGCATACCACGCCACCCCTGCCTTATTTCACCTGAACCATTACCGCAGTGTCGTTGCGGAAGTTCCTTTATTGGATTCCAAATTCGTTATTGCAAACGACTTTTGAGTCCTTTTTGAGTGGAGTGGGACGTGCGAGATTTTTTCCGTGGTGGACACAATCGCAACTATATTGGAGTCTGTGCTCTGTATTCTCTGTATATTGCGTTTTTGAGTTGACACTCGTCATTGGTGCCGCGCTCCGGAATGGTTTATGGCTCTGGTAATATTGCCTCCGCTGCAGTGTCCATCGGACACATCGATGGTGGTTTATCAGACATCTTCCGGTAACAGGGCCTTGATTATTTTAGTTCACACCGTTGTCGGGTGTGCATTTGATAAGGAAAATTTATGAAGTTATTCATTCGATGAGTGTGCACAACGGTAGTACTGTACCTAACGTATAGTTTTACGTGTATTCGTATACTGTTTTATCGCGGTCGGAGACAGCCTATTTACAAAATTTAAGAAAGTTTCTCGCTCTAATTACTCTTATTTGGTATGTTCAAATCTTGGTTCAAATTAAATTAAAGCCGCGAAATCAATGCAATTCAAAAATGATAATCAATTAACATTTTATTAAAAAATTTCACCGTCCTATAAAATCTAACAAATACTCAATTATGTAAAACAAGTGATCGTCAACAAGCCAGCTTTCCCACAAAACAGTTAAAACAGCTGCACCACTAACTCCACAAAACAGCCGCGAAAGCTCAGTCGCAATAAATGTTCAATCTAAATCCATTAGTTATCAACGTAAATGTTCGGTTGGAACGGATTTATCGTCGATTGGTTAAATGAAACATCGGAATCGAGATGTCACTCTCAGTTTCCACAACTTTACAGCAAGCTAGTAAACAAAATGAGATGTGTTATAAGCGCTAATAAGCAGTAGCAAATCCAAGCTTTTAGTACGTAACACTCTTATTTATTTTGAACTTTTAAGTCAAACCCCGGTCAAACAGTGCCCAAATTCGCAACTCGATGCAGCTCAGCACAAATATCGCGTGAAATACTATTGAAATAGAGCTCAAATCAGCGCACACTTCAACGTGGCTATTACGTCAAATATTCCGTCGAAAAACACGAAAAAATAGAAAATACTGCTTTTCATATGGTCAAGATTGAAACAGTCAATATATATCAATTTTATCTATCAATTGACATAAATATAAGTAAAATCACCGAAGCCGTTTAGGTGCAGATGCACCAGTAATAAACGAATAGCAAACTATAAAAAAACACAACATTAATAATTGAAAAGAAAAAGCATAAATCCTAGTATTGTATATATTTATCCGATTTTTAAAACAAGCCATGAGGGAGAAGTTCCCTCTAGAAAGTACCCTTTTGACGAAACTAAAAGACTTAATAAATCTCGTAGAAAGTGTAAATAGAACCGTGGACAATTAAAATTTATTCTGTTCTCAGAATCGAGCAAAACCAACCAACGCAACGATCAGAATCAAACTATTAGTTAGGATATAAAATAAACTTCCCGTATCAATCGGGTAGCTTTTAATAAATGTGCATCCGATGATCGAAGTTGCCAATAAAGGCGAAATTAAAAGTTAAACAACAATGGAATGAAACAATATGATTCGATTCAAAGATAAATTATTCACGGAGGTATAAAATCGGATTTTTTACCACGCACCGTATTTTCTCTCATCAGACATGCGAAAACAATAAGTGATCGTTAATATTTAAACGAATCCAGTTTATAATACATATTGAGACAAAAGCTTCGATGAGTTTTATAAATTGCAATGCTGGTGAGAACGTTTTTTGTCGCTGAATTTCAGTGAGCAACATGTCAAAACTTGGAAGTATTATTTACGATAACACGCGATAGTTACGCTTATCAGTTTAAGTGGCGAAACTGTGACAAAACACGTGATAGTATAGTTGTTGTAATTTGGTAAAGCTCTATCACTTGCAGCGACAGAAAGCGTTCGTTTTGTGATGTTGGTGTTTTATTCTAATCAATTTACAGCTTTGATATTATTTATTTTGTACTATTTTAGCAAATCGCTTCAAATATAATAAACCAGAAGTGCGAAACCTGGACATAAAAAATAAGTCCTGTGTTAGCGCGGCAGCTAAGCTGTATAGGCTGAGCGCGCCTCCAATGGCGGGGGAAGGATGGCTGGTAGAAGAGTAGTACAAAGGAACTTGGCGACTAACCTGGTCTCCATGCAACTGCAATCACCTCGGTTCGGGTCCGTCTCCAAGCTGCTTGTTCCTTCAGGATGTTATGACGTTCGATGTAGTGGACTGTATTTTTGGCGGTTGGTGCGTGTCGGCAAGGAGCGTTTACGCGGCGGGTTTATAGCGGGTTTTGTTTATATTTGCGCGTCGAATTCACGTGGACCACCGCAGAGGAGCAGCAGATCCAGTACTTTGGATTCGGCGAGAGCGGCAGCCGCGAAGGACGAGGGTCGATCGCAGACTACTTGCGGCGGCAAGCAGTTTTCTCGTGGATACCACGATATGAGCGACAGAGATAGTCGCCAAGAAATGATAGGAATAGGAAGGTAGGAAGGTATTATGAGTGCCAATGTAAGTGGCGCGAACATTTGCCCCCGGCCTAAAAACCATTGGTTTTTAAAAGAAAGCGGGAAATAAAAAAAAATAAAAATAAGAGTTAAACTCTTAAGCAGTCAACGGGTTAAATATAACATAGCGGTTGACCGGGGAGCAAGGGGTTAAATTATTGGGTAGGTAAGATACATAAACGGACGACGGGTCTCTGGTAGACGCCGGTCGCCGTTTTTACTGACGCTACTCGACAGATGCCATCGCCGCCGACATGAGTGGCCACGACGACGCCGAGAGGCCAGGATAGCGGGGGAATATTATCAGTGATAATAAGAACAATAGAACCTATTGTAATGGGATTCGAAGGTGTATTCCATTTTCCTCTAGATTGAAGTAAGTGAAGATATTCCAACTTCCACCGTTTGGAAAATGATTGTACCATTTGATCCAATAAAGCGTACCGTTTCAATAAGTGTCCAGGTTCATCGGGAACCGTGCAAGCGGGTAAATGCTTCAGCGGTGCGGTCATTAAGAAATGTGAAGCACTCAGCGCGGTCGGCTCAGACGGATCTTCGCTCAATAACGTTATAGGACGAGAATTGATAACGCATTCTATCTGTGTGAGTACGGTTAACATTTTTTCATAGGTGAGTAACTGTGAACCGATCGTTTTATGAAGATGACTTTTAAACGCTTTCACATATATTTCATAATTCCCCCCGAAGTGAGGACTTCGCGGTGGATTGAATTTCCAGTGTATGCGATTAGCTGATAACTCATCTGAGATAGACTTATTATATTCGTCGGAATTTAAAAGATCCGTTAACGCATTTTTCGCATTTTTAACGCATTCCGTTAACGCAGAGATGGGAAGGGAGTCAAGGAGCGCGGGTGAGTTACTAGCCCATTTGACGAGATCGAAGCCCCCGGCCTTGAGCAACTCGCGGAGATCGTCTCTGAGTTGTAAACAAGCAGACAGAGTAGGCATGGAGTAGCACACGTCGTCCATGTATGTGTTGTCGCTGATAAGAGATGCTGCGAGCTGGAAGTGGGCACCGTCGGCGGCGCACAGCTGTCGCAACACTCGCATTGCAAGGAACGGACTGCTACGTAGACCAAAACAAACGCGGTTGAATTGGTAGGTATCAAGCGGAAAAACGGGATCGAATCGATACAGGAATTTTTGATATTTGCGGTGGTCCTTATTTATCAAAATTTGTAGGTACATCTGTTTAATATCGGATGTAAAAGCAATTGGGTAGAGGCGGAAATCCAAGAGGATTGTAAAAAGATCGTTTTGTAAATTATCCCCGGTATATAAAACTTGATTCAAGGAGAGGCCTGAGTCAGTTTCAGCACTGGCGTCCATCACCATACGCCATCGAGTTGTTGTTTTTTGTAGTCTCGCAATGGCGTGGTGTGGCACGTAATATCCAGTAAAAGGACTATCATTGTCGATCAGTGAAATGTAACCCTTCTGAATGTACTCTTTGATTATAGCAACGTACTCTAAGCGCAGAGCAGGTATCGCGGCGAGCTTACGTTCGAGATACATGAAGCGTTTTTTAGCGATAGGGTAAGAATTACCCAGAGAGGTCGCGGGATCGCGGGAGAAAGGTAACGCTACAGAATAGCGTCCCGTAGGATCGCGGGAAACGTTATTTGTAAAAATGCGTTCACATTCTATAGCGTCTGGGCTCAAGGTCGGCGTGCATTGCACCTCTTCAAGCTGCCAGAAGCGTTGGACAAGATTATCTAAACGTGGTCCTTCCGTAAAGGTACAGAGGGAAATATGAGAGCGGCATCTATCTTCAACCAAGGGGTCAGTGATAGAAACAACGGTTTCAATATGAGCGGGCGTAACATGAGCGGGAGTAACGGGAGCGGTCCCGATTACGATAAAACCAAAAATGGTTTCAAAAGCGGTTGGAGTACCAGGCGGACCAGCGGCGCGGCCTGATAGCAATATTTCAGAAAAGAGCGGCGCGCCTATAAGTATGTCGATCTCGGAAGGCGAAGCGAAACTGTCGTCTGCCAGAGGCAGGCAGTTCAGGTATGAAAGGCAGGATACGTCAATTTTCACTGCCGGTAAATTGTCTGTTATGCGGTCGATAACATAGGCGTCAATTGCAATAAAATTATCATTTAGGCGGGAAGATAAAGTAGCAGAAACTGCTCCCTTGATTGGGTTAGATGCGGAACCTATCCCTTTAACAACGGTGTTCGTCACCTTATTGCATTTTAAATTTAATTTAGCGCAACATTTTGAAGTTAAAAAGTTACTTTGGGAAGCCGAATCAATTAAGGCGCGTACTACATGGCGGCGACCATTTAAATCCGTAGCATAAACTTGTACGGTTCCCAGTAAACAAGTAGTGTCATTAGGCTGCGAAGCGGGGCGTATATTACACAGCGACACCTGTTGTTGTGATGACTGATAAGCAGTTGTAGGTAAGTTCGTCAGCTGAGCGCTAGCGGAGCCCGCGACGGGCGGCGGCGATGCCGAAGGCGGCATGTGATCCCCGGCGGCGGAGAAGTTGCCAGTTCGCGCGCGCGGAGGCGGCGCGTGCGCCCGTGACGGAGCGCTAGGGTACGGGCGATTGTCTTCACGGGAAGATGATACTTTGCGGCATAACATAGAATGATGTTTACATCCACAATAACGGCAATTAAATTTAGAATTGCAAGCAGTATTTATATGCGTAGTGCTTAGACAATTAGTGCAACCTTTGCTTTGTTTTACAAAAGTGTACCTGTCGTCGATAGAAAGCTTATCAAATGCAGGGCATCTATATAAGTTAGCGTGATCGGCTTGTTTGCAAAGCGGACAGTGAGTGACGCATGATGCTGCAAAAGACTGCGTAGACCTTGCAGTACGCGGCCTGTTATCACTGCGGCTAAGAGAATCGGTCGTAGTGCGTTCCAATATTTTGCTTTGTTCGCGGATGAATTTTAAAAGTTCATTGTATGTAGGCATAGATTTACCTCGCATGTGCATTTCAAACGACCGTGCAGTACTTGAATCTATTTTCTTCAAAGCGAGCGATAGTAAAATAAAATCAGACACGTTATCGAGCTTGAGAGACTTCAAACTTGACACAGCCGTGCAGAATTTATCTAGGAATAATTCTAAGTTTTTATTCGTCGCGGTGTTAAAAGATTTAAAATCAAGCATTTGATCAAGATAAGCGGAGGCTAGGTTACGTTTGTCGTTATACTTATCGACGAGCGTCTGCCATATGATCGGATAATTATCACCGTTAGGTACGATACCAGAACAAACTGCAAGGGCCCGGCCTGACAATTTATTAATTAAATATTGGACGCGTTCGTGATCAGTGAGATCGGGATTTTCGTGAATCGTGCGTTTGAATGACTCATAAAATATCCTCCAGGTCATCGGATCTCCATTGAAGACCATCAAATCGAGTTCAGGAATTCTGATAGATTTACGTTGCGGGGCAACATTGAAATCAGCGGTTTTTAAAGGCGGGTTAAGTTTATTATAAACAAACTGACAACGGCAAAACATATCTTCGAAGACGTTTATAGATTGGTAGTTTACCGTGTACGAAGCGTTGAGAGTCAACTCGGTGACATTTAATTTGTTCACAATTTCATTGAAATCGGAGCGTAAGCGGTCTAACGAGATCATTCCACATAGAAATAAATCCTTCTCAGTATCATCAGTGAAAGCCTTTAAAGATCGGTTAAAAATATCTTGTAAGCGGGAAAATATAATGTCACGTTTACCTATCAAGGTCAAACGTTCGATCTGTAACGTATCGAGCGCTTTTGCGTCCTCGTATACTTCACTATCTTTGTCTTTTGAACGAGTAGCCATAGCCATCTTAACAAAGTATAAAAAACTAGATAAAGTATGAAATTCCTAATTTACTGCAACTGCCTACAGCATTTACCTGCCACGCGCGCGGCGTATTGAATACCCACGTGGAGACGCACGGGCGGTCGTTAGGAATACCTTCACTTTTTAATAAAAATTAAGAATTACGGAAAAATCGTTATTTTTACTATTTAGGAATGCGGAATACACGAAATAAGTATATAAGAGCGTAGTAGGATAGTACAGGGTACTATCTGAACTGTAATTGCGGGCGGGAACACGATAATTATAGGAAATTATCGTTGGTAAAAATACCAATATAAAATTGCGGGCGGTTATAAAGAGGACTATATGAGGCCTAAGAGGGGCCAGAGAATAGCGGGAGGACCAGAGAAGATCCGGCGGCGGAGGACCAACAATATGTTAGCGCGGCAGCTAAGCTGTATAGGCTGAGCGCGCCTCCAATGGCGGGGGAAGGATGGCTGGTAGAAGAGTAGTACAAAGGAACTTGGCGACTAACCTGGTCTCCATGCAACTGCAATCACCTCGGTTCGGGTCCGTCTCCAAGCTGCTTGTTCCTTCAGGATGTTATGACGTTCGATGTAGTGGACTGTATTTTTGGCGGTTGGTGCGTGTCGGCAAGGAGCGTTTACGCGGCGGGTTTATAGCGGGTTTTGTTTATATTTGCGCGTCGAATTCACGTGGACCACCGCAGAGGAGCAGCAGATCCAGTACTTTGGATTCGGCGAGAGCGGCAGCCGCGAAGGACGAGGGTCGATCGCAGACTACTTGCGGCGGCAAGCAGTTTTCTCGTGGATACCACGATATGAGCGACAGAGATAGTCGCCAAGAAATGATAGGAATAGGAAGGTAGGAAGGTATTATGAGTGCCAATGTAAGTGGCGCGAACATCCTGTTTTAATTGCTTCATAATCAATAACGTCAATCGCATTAATACCTGTTGCTTAGGATTCTTTAGTTCATAAACAATACTGAATAATAAATGAGTTGTATTATATCATTTGAGAATTGGTCCTTTTGAGACTCATATAATATTATACCCAAGACTGGCATTTTGCTGATAAACCTATGTCATCATTATAATCATCAACCCATATCGGGCCACTGCTGAGCACGGGTCTCCCCTCACTTTCGTGAGCAGGATCGGTGTATAACATACCTACCTCCGAGATAATTCTCAGATATGTCATCCCCGAGAATGTTCCTCATGATGTTTTCGGATAAACCTATGTATAATATATTATAGACAGCATAGGGATACTTTGTAAAAAATTTGCTTTACTTATAGATTCACAATCAAGCTATCAGCCGGCATCCAATCAATCCGACAAGAATATTTTTTTTAATATTAAAATGGTGCGTTTCAATTCCCACAGCCGCCGTCGATTTGACGGTCGTTTTAACTGCGGGAAAAATTCCGCCAACAATATTGCCTCGACGAAATGGTGGGTTATCTTTAATTTGTGAGCCAATAAATGTTAATACATCAAGCGGGACACGGCTTCTGTACCACCGGGTTCAATTAAATTTCCCAACACCCGCCGAACTAATTTGCGAACTACGGCCATATGTTTTAGGTCGTTATTTGTTTGCGTGACTAATTATTTTGTTTACGTAAATGTTTTTCGCTTTCCAATTGTAACGTGTTGATCGCCAGTCAATATTTGATCCGTGGCCGTTTGCGCCACCTCGGCCGCGGCGTTATTCAAATTTAATTTTATTGGTTCATGTATTTATTGGTTCATGTCATGGTCAGGTTTCGATCAGTAGCTGGTACGTGTCTTAAGATGTTATTCTACTATATTGTGTCTGCTCGTATATAACGCTAATATTACAAAGGCGGTATATTGTGTGTATGTATGATTCTCCTCTCTTCACGCCGAAATAGCTGAACATATTTTGATGAAATTTTGTATAATATCTATACCAATATATAAATCTAAAGAGTTTGTTTGAGCGCCACGATCTCCAGAAGTACTGGTTCGAATTGGACAATTCTTTTTTGTTCTTTTTTTATTATTATATACAACTGTGCATACCTTAATGTCAGTATTAATATGCAAGTGTTAATAAACGCACGTGTATTGGATTGTGATCTAATATTAATACTCCACACCTACTCCGCCCCTTATTAAGAGAGGGCCTAAAACGGCACAATACTTTAGGTCCTGGAATAAAACGTAGGATACATTTCATCCCGTAAAATTCAAGGGTTCCTGTGGAAGTGTGGAATAAGAGATAATTCTTTTGGCGGCCCTACTCTGAGCAGCCGAGTTCGTTTGTCTAGCAACGAAGTAACACGTCTGCCAGATATTCATTCGCCAGGCAGTAGTGCGCAAATATTACTGTGTTCCGGTTTGGAGGGCACTGGTTTGCTTTCGCGTTAACCTGTGTAATACAGACGGAGACGTGAATTATTTTATTTCACGGAAAAAACCCATAACATACGAATCTAAAGAAGGGTTGTAACAGGACTATAGCAGCGCTTAGCAGTAAATTTGAATTCCGCTGGCCTCAAAAGACTGACTTTAAAATAAATTCGGACTAAAAATGTTTCTTTTTGTTTCGTTCTTTTAAAGCCAGCATCACTGGGAAAATTAGCAGACATTGGAGGCAAAACCTATTGTGACATGTATACGCGCGCATGCGTTTTGTAAAAATAATACGTAACGTATTTGGAACTTTTGACTGAAGACCGTATTCAGCCATTTCAGGCATATTCTTCGAAAATGGGTGATTGCATTCTTCATTATTAGAAAATGTACACATTGTTTTTAAAGTAAAACTTCAAATAACAATAAGTAAAACTTGAATTGGGGAGTAAGCTGGTGAATGCGTTACGAAAAGTGTGATCGGGCGAGGCGGTGGAAGTTGAGAGGTAAGTTAGAAAGAGGACAAATAAAAAATAAAAAGAAGTTTTCCTTCAATTGTGTGCTCCAAAGCACACTCTTTTTTTAGAAGGTTTTTTCGAATAGTATTTGATTTAAGTACATTGGTTATTACGTTTATGTGCTCGATCAGGACAATTTCTTCTTTAAGATTTCGTTTATAATTAATATTGTTTTATTTTAATTTATCTCAATATTATATTGAGGAGATAACACGTTCTTGTCCCAAATGAGCGATATTATAAATTATTTCGCTAGTTTCAATCAAATAACCCCATTTTTATTATTATTATTTAAGTGTTCATATTATTCCGTGCCCAGCAGTGGGACGTTATGGGTTGATGATGATGATGATGATTATTCATCAATTGCACTTCCACACCAGCGTGCCTTCGGCGCTTCTGGGTGATATATAGCCGTAATGAACACTCGTAATACGAGCAATATGAGAATTGTTCCCGTATCACTATCACTATTAAAACAGTGGTATCACTTCAATAACACCGTATATATTTTCCATTATTTGATATTTCCAATATTGTGGAAGTCGGATGAAAAAACGGATGTTACTATCCAATATGGAATTTGACACTTATGTTTTTTGTGAGTAATTGGACTTGTATCTGAAAAAACAAACTTTATAATAATTAATATCCTTTGTGAAAGGTAATTTTAAATTAAAAATCATTCTGTACTGAATACTCGTCGTATCAATTCATTCATTCCCTCTGCTGAGCACGGGTCTCTCCCTACTTTAGTGACAAGGTTTAGGCGATAATCTACTACGGGGGCCCGGTCCGGATTGGTGGATAACATACCTACTAATGCATAGAAAATGGAAAATATTAATAAATAGAATAAAATTAGTTATAATTAATAGTATTGATTTGACTTATTATAGTTAAGTATATACTTATTTAGTTGCACCATCCTAACCCTGGGTCTTAGAATATGATATCGCAGTTCATTTGGGACCGCCTCTTTGAGTGTACCGGTACATTGTTAATCACACACTACGTTGGAGCAATCTATTAGATGCAGTGGTAAAAGATGGACGTCATTCCAGAGGGAATAACTATTTAGAGGCTTCATGCAGCAGTGGACGTCTTGCAGCTGCTACTGAGGGAACCATTCGGATAGACGAGTTTAGAGTAGAGAATTTCTTCCACTAATTTCACAGCATGATGTAAAATTAATGAATACATTGTAAACATTATTATGCCATCCGATAAAGTAACATTGGAGAAATAAATATATTTACAATTTTGCTCTTTTAAGTAATTTATTTTGAAATTGGAAAATTAACAACAATTAAATGAAATAAAAAGATACAACGAAATCAAATTATTTATAATACAACAAAAGTCGTATCTTCTTTCTTTTCTTTGAAAGAAGATCTCTCGTATTTTTCTTGAAGAAGTCTTCAAGTCGAGATAGAATTGGTATCTTTTTGGCAAGCATGCTCCACCATCGACCGTGTCGACACTTACCACCAGGTGAGATTGCCCTCAAATGCTTGTCTATTCTGCAATAAAAAAAAATCCTTTGGCCTGTAAACTGGGCTGTAATGATCCCATGGTGGAGAAAAAACTATTAGAAGCATCTAACAATAAAACTTCACATACCATATCCAGATCGCACCCTGAATCCTTCACGGCCAGTATTTCACCGCTTATACAATATCCAGTGGGTTAATGAATTAAGCCTCGTTGGACTGAAAACAATTTTGTCGGTACTATGGCGATAATGCGAATTTATTATATCATTTAAATGTCGGTACGTAACAAAAAGTAGATAGATGTACGTTATCATACTATGTAAAGGACTCAGTAGTGGAAATTCAGCCGCGAAGCCCTTCTTTATTTTCTCTATTCTTTAGGTTTGGTTTTGTATAATCTGGAGCAGGTTTTAGTCCAAAAATTATTGAATGACGGGATTTGGAAACGGGATTTACGAGGATTATGGTTCCAAAAGCAACCACACTCAAAGCAAATAACTGCGGTTCACACAAATATACTTAAAACTACGATCAATCCGACTTTTTTTTTACATAAAACAAAATTTTACAAGATACGGAACACAAAAGCCATACCGTCGTGACATCGATACTATGAAAATCGCACACAAATTCAACATTTTCACACAATGTTAGCGCAAAAAGAGTTTTCAAATTTTATTTCGCCAAAACGTTGTGAACTGTGATTGTCAATCGGGCTAGGTAGAACTATTGGGTTATCCGTGACTCTGTGCGTGTCGTTCGTGGCTGCAAACTAGCTAAACTGAAACCATTGTGCGGCCCGCATGAAGCCGTGTGTTCGCAGCGCGGGCCCGCTCGATCGAGTTGGTAATAGCTGCGAACAATTATCGTGATATCACTGTTAGGTCAGTGTAAAACTTTTCGTTTTTTCGCCACCAATCCACTCCATGCTTCGTCGGTCGGTCTGTCAACCATTTAAAATACGTTTTTAAAATGAAGTTCGCGTTTAGAATATAGACTCACTAGGGTAAAACTTAAAAAAAAATTACCCGTATTTCTATATCACATGTTGTAGGGATAGAAATTTTTAAAGTGCTTGTTGCGATGGCTTAACATTTCAGAGGTACTATTTCATATCAGAACATAATGTGGTAAAAATATGAATATACTTACAAAAACCGCACCTAAATCTTGACCCCTAAAATGTTCTGTAACTCCGAAATCAGATATCTACATACTTTGAAGACTGTCTACAAAACCCAGGAACCCTGGTGAATACAAATCCAATCAGTTTGAAATTTTATCATATTCAGTGTACATGATTAAATGAGAATTCAGTGATTAGGTATAGCTCGAAAAAGACTCCCACATGAGAACCGCCCAAGTAAGTTTGCCAGATATTCATCCGCCAAGCAGTAGTGTGCAAACATTACTGTGTTCCGGCTGATGTCTCAGAGTGACTAGCGCAGTACAGTACCGCGCAAGATTATGCAATGCAAAGTTCTGTAACAGTTATGGGTAGGCGTAGCGCTTACCATCAGGTGAACGACTTGCTCGTCTCATCGCTCAGTAAAATAAAAAAAACCCAACATTACACTCCCTTATGTCAACCATTCTGTCAAAGTTCCTAGAGTTCGAAGCTTCCTAGAGTTTATTAATTAATTATTCGCAATATCACACAACTACTTCATTGCTTAATTACTCGCAATGTCGCAATTTATTCACATGGACATACGTGCAATCAACTAATTATAGACAAAAGGCACCGGGCACCATAATCACTAAGACATATCACAATAGGAGTATGTCATCGGTCTTCATTATTCACAAAGAAATAATTGTTGGTGTTTTGCCGTCACCGTAGCGTGATGGACTAAATAAGTTGTTCTTACAGAAGGCGCGCGAGTTGAATGCATCCGGAGCCTTGAGATGCACAATACATAAGCTGGGCATTCAACTCGCGCGCCTACTGAACTTAGGATATAGGTGAGCTAGTATTTTATTAGTATAGTGGTGGCCTAGTGGGAGTACGTCTGCCTTCCAAGGAGAAGGAGGTGAGTTGAAATCGCAGTGCGGGCATGTACCAATGTGTTTCTGTAAAGCATGTACGTAATTATATCTCGCTTTTCGGCGAAGGAAAACATCGTGACGAATATGTTGTCCACCAATACGGACCGGGGCCCCGTGGTGGATTATGGACTGACTATCCTCACGAAAGTGAGGGGAGACCCGTGCTCAGCAGTGGGACGATATGGGTGGGATGATGATATTATATTATTAAAGTATTATTACAAAAAAAAGATTAACAGGGGGGTATTCATTATAATGATGTGGCAGGCGAAAAAGTGAACTATGTCAGTTGGTAGCGGCATATCTGTTTTGAAATGAGATGATAAATTAATCTATGATTACTGGCAATACCTTGGCATCATTATTATTGGTTGTGAAACAGTCTCTCGCGGATTATCATAAAATGAAATTCTAAACATTTTATGGAGTGGTAAAGGTAAAATCAATGCATCAAGAAATAGTGCTAGAGTCTAAAATATGAAAAGCATCTCCACGGAAATAAAGGAAGCTCAGAAGGGAAAATTCAATTTGCAACATATAGTGAGGTTGTCTTGCAGTGTGATTGCGTGGCAGTCCTATGTCTGCACGTTCGATTCCCACTTCAAGGTATTTTTTCTTCTGCAAATATATCAAATATTTCAAAAAAATATATGTAGCCACTAGTTAAATTTGTTTTTTTTTTTTACTAGTTGATTTAATACATTTGGATGCCTTATTTAGGCAGATGAGTTCGGGAAATACGGCACCCTCGGTCCCTGGCGACACTATCTGCGTTCAGTTTTGAACAATGATAATTTATATGGATTCAACGAATCATTGATTAATCCCTTCCATTGTCATTTTTACCATGTTATATCGAATTCGCATTTTTTAATAATGGGAAAGCTTTGCCAGGATTCAGTTTAATTTAACGAGATTATGCGGTGGAAATGGTAGAATGCGACATTGCGGTGGGAAAGTTGGCTTCTTTCGTGACTATGTTCCCACCACCATGATCATTGACCATTGTGTCCTGAGACGAGATTTATTGGTTGAAACATCGTGGTGACAGTGTGACAGGTATTCAACTATCAAACAATGAAAACTACATTGCAATTGGTTCAGTTGTTTTTACGTGATGCAATTTTTAAGTGACCATTTTTATGTATTTTACAATCATTTGTATAATTTCCATCACTGCTTCATTATAAGTATAGATAGGACTGATAGAAGAAGATATATAAAAGTTTATATTAATATAAAGGTCAATACAGACGGAGGCCGCACCGCCCCAGCTTTCCCATCGAAGAAGTGGTAGTAAGCACAACACAAATTACCATGAACATGAGTTATTCATGCCCATGCAAATACATGGAATATAACCGCACCCGTCATCCGTATTTCGATACATGTAAATTATCTAATATTATGTAATATTATGTACTTTATTTATGTATATAGAACCCTTATATATGGTAATGTAAGAAACCTTTGTAGTGAAATCTGTGAGTGAAATATTAAAATGACACATTTTCCTTATTGTGCAGTGTATTTTCGATACAAGTTTTACGAACGACTGTAATTTGAATATATTTATTACGAGGATTTTTGAGTCCATAACGGTGGTGGTGGAAACCTTTAAAATTGAATCTAGATTCAATATGTTGCAGTCTTTTCCAAGAGACCCCGTTGGGATAGTACCTATGCCAGACTTTATTCGCTAAGCAGAAGAAATCAAATTACTTCCGGTTTAAAAGGCACTATTTCCAGCTAGGCATAAAATGGCTGCTCTTTTAATAGTCACCGCCTGGTTGTTTAAAAGATTTCACGTACAGAGGTACATTACGTGCTGGTGGTCACGTTACGTTTTAGTGAAAAGCAACCCAATCAACAAATAAAGCACGAAATTGCCACAATTTTATTTTATTTTTATTATATAACCCAACAGCATTTTACAAAAAACAATATACAACACAGAAATTAACATAAATATGACTAAAACAAGAATAGAATAGAATAGAATAGAAAAACTCTTTATTGTACACCAGAAACAAAATTAAACACAGTACAGAAGAATTACAATAGGTAAACAAGGGTAGTACAATGGGCGGTCTTATCGCTGAAAGCGATTTCTTCCAGACAACCTTTGGATGGACAGTAAAAAACATTTTTCGATAGTAGGGAAAAGATTATAATTATTATAATTATTAATTGATTTGTAGCAAACAGTTTTACGTTTATGTTGATGATTAGATGAATTATGGGGAATGGTTTGTATGTGAACGAACTGAGTTAAAATCGTCATCATAATATTGTTTATTAGGCGAGCTTAGGCGACCAATTCGATCGTCAAGCGAAGAGGACAAATTACAACCCTGACACCCCGCCTGCACCCCCTCGTGGTTAATTGCCGAAACAATTAAACCATTTATCAACAATACGAATATTACGTGTCCGATTTCAAAGGTTGTAAGCGCCATTGGTAGAAAAAAGTGTTACGCACTTGATTCATTATTCAATGCTTGCGTTTCTTTTACAGTCTACAGAACTTTTCTTTGATTCAGAACACGCCTGCAGGTGGCTGCGTTGCAATGTTAGGAGAGAAGCCAGCTGAAGCCACTTGCTAACACGGGTTACGTTATATCGGGAACCAATTTAAAAAGAAAAATTACTTTAATGTCACAATTTTTTTTTTAATTTATTTGTTCAACCTCACACTGAATGGTCCGACACGCGTTTGGCTAATATTTTTACCTCTTACTTACACAATGGGCTTCACTATGCAATAATAAAATAATTAACAGTGCAACTTAGTAAATTACTTCGACGGCCGTGTCGCATGACAACACTCCGTTATTCCACCGCCGGTCAAAGTTGCCAGTAGCCAATTTGCTATCTATAAAACTATTAGATAGAATAGATAAAATTGTCATCATCCTAACAAACATTAAATGTGTATGTGTGTGTGTGTTTTTTTTTAAGTTTCTGCTTCGCTCGATTTGCATTCAGCCAGTGTCAATTCATATTGTATTTAAAGTTTTTTTTGTTATAATATTTAAATACCTAGTCAAAATGTCGACTTATTCCACTTCTTCTTCTTACTGACGATAAAGAGTCGAGTCAAAATTCAGTACCGTAGTGGATGCTTAATACTGAAAATTCATGACAGTTTAGAGAGAGCGCGAAAATACACACATTTGTTTATTATTAACTCTCCGAGAAGTGATGCAAAATCAACGTCATAATTATTATAACGCGCCTCTACTTGGAAAGCAATCGTTATCAGTTTTTCACTTAAAGTATTTTTTTAAATTAATTGCGCAAACCATTCTGACATTTTTTCTTGCATGTGCGAAATGTAAATATTTCTAGATAAGATCCATTTTAAATGCAATAGAAGTAGGGCGACACTGTATGAATAATTTATTTTGTAATAGATATTACAACTACACATTTGTGCACGGCTATTGTCTATTAAAACTTTAAATTCGTTCAAGTATGCATAAGGTGGTCCTAGAATAAAAAATACTTCAGTATAGACAATAGGTAGAATAATTTTTTCAACGTCTAGAATATAAGACGTCATATAAAAAGTTGTGGCTTATTTTTCGCCGGTACCTCGACTTATGGTAAGCGAGGCACTGTTCCTCACTTTAAAGACTCCGAGATTAGAACCCACTGCTCAGACCAAACGCAGGAGGTGCTGAAACGATTCAGTGTATCTAATTATACCCGACATTTTCTAGTATTGCCTATAATTCTGACATTATAGTAAAACTCCTACGTTTCCCACATTTTTCAAATTCATATTTTAAGCAAAATGCACACGAACATCCAAACTTCGCGAAGTATTCAATAACTTAACTGAAATAAAAGTAATGATAACCATTCAGATAAGTCACTAGCTTTCATTAGATTTGTTACCTCCCCTATTGTTTTCTAGGGAATTATCGGTTCAACCCTTGCTTTCAAATAAGTGAGACACGCGACTCGTTGCTGATAAAAATAACTTCATGAAGGGCGATTCGTAAAAGTCCTTGACTTTTCTTTATTGTGAAAACTGTTTCCCCAACTGTAGCAGCAAGTGCTTTATTAATGTGTAACACTTTATTATGTAGTGATGACGTCACATATTCGGCCTTTGGTAGAATTATTAGGTTAAATAATATAGCTAGTTGGCACGTATCAATATTGACATGTCAGAAGGGTCACGGTGCGTTCAACCTAGGCAAAGCTATAACTAGGCACCTGCCAAGCGTGAGCCCAGCACCGGCTCGTTATGATTGTCAATTTGTTACGACTCACTGCCTAAAATCTTATGGGGGATGTCCACGCAACACTGCCTGCAGCTCAGTCCGGTCAATTAAAACTGATAGATTTGGCCTGGAGAAGTGAAGTTAGGCGCGGCAGTCTAATCATACGATACGATAATTCCCTAAATTTTAGGTAACGATATTTTTCTACCTCGATAGCGGGACCTAAAATCGTAATGTATTCAACTGCATATAACCCTGTTAAGTTTGTTTAGTGCGACGTACTTTTAACTTCTCTCTTCTCTTCTAGCTCGGGATTTCTTGGTAGAGACTATGAGGTCAAGGAGGGATTAAACGGTTTTTGACAGACCAAACTGTCAGGCAGCTCGTGTACAGCCGCTATTAAAACTAGTTAGCAAGCGCAGTTGACTAACCAGCCGCTGCAAAGTGGCGGTCAGACGTGGACGCGACAGATAATATAGGGTTGCCACTAACGTTAATTCTTGATAGGAAACTTTATTGTTATAAATAATACCATAAATATCCACCACGAAGAAAACTTCTACCTATACGTGATCTAGCAGCTATATTATATGCCTACTTCACCAGTATAGTGCAGCTGTACCAACGGGTACAGGGTGGATTTTAAAATGAAATGGCAATTTACGTCGACACACGTATCTGAACGTGTGAAATTTTACGCGGCGATTTCGGTATCCTGCCCTGCGCCTTATAACTTTAAAGACCTGTTTTGTAAATAGATAGATTGGAGCTAGGGTAGGTAGGAGGTTAGATCTAATTAAGATCGCCCGCTATCCCAATAAACACTAAATAGCCGCTGGGCGAGTGAACGGTAGACCGAGAGGGCTCTTCACTTAATTTACCCATGCTCAGCCATGCTCGTAGATCTATACGTCGTTAAATGATGTTGCACTGATCACTTTCCGGCTGGGATAGGTAAATAGAAAATTTGATAGTTTAACCCTTGGAAATGACATGGGATACTTTGTGACGATGTCCGAAGCAAATGCTATAATATTGATCTATGTAGGAACGCAATTTGACTAGACTGAAGATTATAGGTGATTTTTACGACTTTCAACTGGGGCTGTTATTATGGATGGTCATTGTTATTATGGATTAGGGGCTGGCAGCACCTCAAGCGACAAACCGTATATTCGTAAAATTTTTAATTGTTAGATTTTAAGCCAATAATGTTGCCATTGAAGTCATTCC